>CM065461.1:19370588-20594762 GCA_032872475.1 Leptopilina myrica (nomen nudum) | reverse complement strand
AAGTGCGTCTGGGTTTCGATCCCCGTAGGTTTAAGATTTTAATTTAACTCTAAAAATTTAGTGCCTAATACTTGCAGGCTTGAGTCTTTTGGAAGGTAGAATCAATAGTACAAATTTTTTTTATTATTTTTATAATTATAAGAATTTTAAAAAGTTTCATTTATTTAATACAAATTGAGATTTATTTAAATCCAAAACTGCTTTGTTTTTATGCAAATAATTTTTGTATTTGGATTGAATAATTATTTATTTGACACAATTTAAGGGATATTAGTCTCAATTAAAAAATTAATTATGATGAATAATTAAATATTTGATGCAAATAAATATTTATAGTTACTTCAAAAAAATTATTTTATTAATGCAAATAAATATTTATTTCTGTTAAAAACTGTGCATTATTGAATCAAATAATTTTCATAACTGATTTAAATCAATGTTTATTAGATCCAAATATTCTATTTATTTGATTTAACTAAATCACATTTGGTACAAATATCTGGTCATTTCGTTTTTCGAGATAACAGATATCATATTCTTTGACACTTATTTTTGCTACTTGGAATTAAAAGCATGTGCTTTGGAAAGCTTAACCCATTAAGTCCCATGAAGAAACCAGCCATTGTTTTAAAAAACTAACAATTGGATTCATAGGCAAATGGAAAAAAAGATATACCTGTTTTTTTTGTTTTTAATTTCCAATTGTTTAACAACAATTGTTCAATCAAATTAACAAAAATTAAAAAAAAATTTTAATCTGTTAAAGCCAATCGATTGTACGTAAAAAATAAGAATGTTTTGTATAGGTCATTTTGTTCTCCAAGTCGTATTTTGTTTATAAAATTGTTATAAACAAATTAAGCTGAGTAAACAATTGTCGTTAAACAATTGAAAGTTAAACACAAATAAACAGGTATATTTTATTTTTCCAATTTCCTATAAATCCAGTTGTTAATTTTATTTAAAAAACCATTTATATTATGTATGGAATGAAACACTCTTTACCTAGCATAATTTGTTTATAACAATTTTATGAACAAAATACGACTTGGAGGAAAAAATGACCCATACAAAACATTCTTAATTTTTTACGTTGAATCAATTGGCGTTAAAAGTTTCAAAAAAAATTTAATTTTTGTTAATTTGTTTAAACAATTGTTGTTAAACAATTGGAAATTAAAAACAAAAAAACAGGTATATCTTTTTTTTCCATTTGCCTATGAATACAATTGTTAGTTTTACTTAAAATCTATTTGTTTATGCTTGGGATGAAACACCCTTTACGCAGCTTAATTTGTTTATAACAATTTTATAAACAAAATACGACTTGGAGAGAAAAATGACCTATACAATATATTCTTATTTTTTCGCGTAGAATCGATTGGCTTTAACAGATTTCAAAAAATTTTAAATTTTTGTTAATTAGTTTTAACAATTGTTGTTAAACAATTGTAAATTAAAAACAAAAAAACAGGTATATATTTTTTTTCCATTTGCCTATGAATCCAATTGTTAGTTTTTTAATACATTGGCTGGTTTCTTCATGAAACTTAATGGGTTAATACCAGTATTTTTAAGAACTATATGCAATTTTTGGAGGGGGCTAAGTGACGCAGGCTATGTTTTTGCTTTGTTTTTTAAACGCAATTTTGATTACTAAAATGACAAAAATCGATTTAGAAATCAAAATTTAGAAAAAATGTCAGATTTTAACAAATTTTTACATTTAGTGTAAAGTAATAACTTTTTTATTCACAAATTTTAATCGATACCATATGATGACGAAGATTTGATAACTTACACTACCGTCCGAAATTGTGCGTACGCTAACATCTCGAGCTATTAAAAACACACCCGCACAGAAGCAGTGATAACTCGGTTAAAAATGAAGCTAGATGCTTTTTTTAAATTGCATAAAGCTTATTAAATTTCCAATAAAATGCCACTATTTTAAGTTGTATTGCATAAATAGGAAACGAGATATCATGTTATGAAGATAAAAAAATAATTCTATTTTTTTCGGAATTTCTTACTCTGACTTTGACTCCTGGCAAAATTTAGAAAAGTTATTGAAAAAAATTGTTACTTTCACAGACTATTCCTTGTAACCTAAGCTTTAAATAGAGACCAAGAACAGCAACAAATATTTACGGGTTCCCGAGATATTACAAAAAGAATGGGACCGTGCAAAGCAGAATTTTCAATCATCGATTTCTCTAATTCGCCGTTGAGTCAATTACTTGTCTGTGAAAAAAGTGTCGAAAATTAATTTTACCAAGTACATTCTTACTGGGATCCATTTTTTAATTTAATTTATTATATATCGTTAAATTAAAAAATGGATCCCAGTAAGAATGTACTTGGTAAAATTAATTTTCGACACTTTTTTCACAGACAAGTAATTGACTCAACGGCGAATTAGAGAAATCGATGATTGAAAATTCTGCTTTGCACGGTCCCATTCTTTTTGTAATATCTCGGGAACCCGTAAATATTTGTTGCTGTTCTTGGTCTCTATTTAAAGCTTAGGTTACAAGGAATAGTCTGTGAAAGTAACAATTTTTTTCAATAACTTTTCTAAATTTTGCCAGGAGTCAAAGTCAGAGTAAGAAATTCCGAAAAAAATAGAATTATTTTTTTATCTTCATAACATGATATCTCGTTTCCTATTTATGCAATACAACTTAAAATAGTGGCATTTTATTGGAAATTTAATAAGCTTTCCAATGCAATTTAAAAAAAGCATCTAGCTTCATTTTTAACCGAGTTATCACTGCTTCTGTGCGGGTGTGTTTTTAATAGCTCGAGATGTTAGCGTACGCACAATTTCGGACGGTAGTGTACATTTAATATTAATGTTTAATCTAATAAATATACAATTTTTATTAAACTGACATTACTTTTTAAGACTAAATTTCTTAAAATTATAAAAAACAAAATTCCTTTGACTAAAAAGTAAATCGGAAAAAGATCTGACAGCGGTACCAAAACGCATCAAGAGCAGACGAATGGCAGTTTCTAAAAAAAGTTATGAAGAATTAACGACAGACTGAATAAAGTCAAAAAAAATTTTCTCATGTTTAATAACCATTTTATATTTTTATTATTTAATTTAATTTGATAATTATTATTTAACTATTATTAAACTTTTATTTAATAAACAAATATTTAAATAAATTTACAATAATCTTCATTGTTTATTTACTTTTAGATAAGATAATTTGTTTGAAATGAAGGTAATTTTGAGTGCGTCGCTTCGCCCCGCTCTCGTCGCTTCTTAGGTGCTTTTCTTCGCATCGCGTCATATATTTTTTTCACAATATCAAATAAAGATCTAATAAATATTAACTTGGTTTAAATAAATATTTATTGGATATTAGAAAATTTAAACATTTAATTGAGTCAATTAATTTTTATTTGATTCAATTAAATTTTTTTAGTGTGTATTAAACATCATTAAATTCTTGCAAAGAATTTAATAAAAAAATTTTAGGAATAATTCTTCGAAGAATTAAATTATTTATAAAAATAATTTAATTCTTGCGAAGAATTTATTTAAATTTTTTTTTAAATAATGAAGTTTCTTAAATAATTCTAATTGATAATTTTCAAAGTAACTGAATTTAATCGACAATTTATTTTGAGTTTTTAAAATAATCGTCTTTTTTAATAATTACAATTAAACATTTAATTATAAACTTTTATTAAAATTTCCAAAAAATTATTGATCATGTCAATTTTTTTAATAAGTATAATTAATAATTTTACTGTAAAAATTTATTAAAATTTTTGCTAGAAAATTACACTTTTTTAAACAATTTAATTATAGCTTTTGTAAATTATTAAATTCTTTTGAAAAATTTCTTTAAGTTTTTTTTAAAATAATGTAATTTTTTAGATTAATTTTAAGTAAGAATTTAGAAAATAATTGATTTAAACAAATTTTGTTCAAAATACGCATAATTCTAAAGAAATAAATACATTTTGCGTAGAATTATTATTTGTTGTCTAAAATTCAGAGTTTTTTTCGTAGATTTACTGTGTTGATTATTCATAATGGATGAAACTGTAAAAAAAAATTTATAACATGATTGCCAAAAAATGAAAAATATAAAGTGCCAAGCTTTTTCCAGGCCAATTATAAATTGTAAACCTATTCACTACTTATCGAATTCTTAAGAAAATTCAATTTCATGAAATTGATTAAAACGCATTTCATTTAAATTGTTTTATTTTAAAATAAATAGAAATTAAGAAAAACGATTAGAAAAAGCCTTATGTCGCCTGCTAAATCTACTTCATTAGTCAGAGACAATCAATAATTTTTTCCAAATTACTGTTTAAATGTGACATTTTTAAAACGCATTTTCTTTAATTAAACGCAGTGTCTATTTCGCCCGTTTACGGGCGAAATAAGAGCAATGAATTATTTCGCCCGCAATGAAAACTGAGTAAGTGGGGGAAACGGGCGAAATAAGAAGAATGAATTATTTCGCCCGTTTTTGATTTTCTAAATAATTTTTATGAGAAAAGAGGTTAACTTGTCACTTGCTTGTGTATATATAAGACGTATATATACAAGGAAAGGTTTATTCAATGACAATTTTTTCTTTCGATAATTATTTATTTTAATGTTAGAATCACTTTAAAAAATTTCCAAAGATGGAAGTCGGAGAAAATTAGTCATTTTGATTTTTTACACGAATTTTCAAAAACCATATATTTCAACAAAATTATTATTTCCTCAGCTCATAAGCAATTTTTCTTTAGTAATTATTTATTATAATGTGAGAAATTATTTTAAATAATTGTAAGAGGATCGAAGGCAAGGAAATCAGTGATTTTTAATTATTTTTGTCGTGGATTTTCCAAATATCCCGCAATTTCAACTAAATTATTATTTCCTCGCTAGAGAAGCCATTTTTTCTATTGCTAATTGTTTATTTTTTAATATGGATGCACTTGCAATTTTTTAAAGGGCTTCTTACATTAAAAAACAATTAGCAAAAGAAAAAATGTTCATTACATAAAACTTGTTAACTTCAGTTTCATAACATTTTTTGGGTTTCTAAAATGTATTAATTAAAAAAAATTTTAAAGGAAGATATTGACTAAAAGTAACTAAAATTTAGAAATGCCATATTCATTTCAATTGTAAGCACTAAATTTAAAATCAAAAAGTTGTATAATGTCAACAAAAAAATTGAGTTTTTAGTATCAGGCTGAATAAAAATTCCCTGACAATTCCAGGTTTTCCAGGTTTTCCAGGTCCGTGGCAACCCTGATTAAAGTTTAAAGTTCAGTTCTGAATCTACAAAACATTATTTATTTTTACATAATCTTTTGATGTTAAAATTTAAAGTTTTTCTTAGTAAGAACATTTTTTTAATTTTGTATTTTGGTTTTGGTTAAATATGATACATATTTTCAATTATTATTTAACATAATTTAAAAATTTGTAATATAGTCTTAATATATATCAAATTGAAGCTTAAAATCTACCGTTTATTTTTCAGTTATATTTAATTTCAATAAAACAAAAGAAATTTTAAAAATAATTAATTAAAAATTATTACTGGCAATAGGAGTAAAAATTTAAATTCATCTCCGAAGCCTCCCACCACAGCACCGAAATTTTCCTAAATATTTATTAAATATTTACTTGCAATATTCGGCATATTTAACTGAAAAGTTTAGTGAAAATTGTGTAAAGATTTATATGTCCTGATTAAATAAGTGTTTAGCGCGAAACTTTCCTGAACATTTCAATGAAATCTTCGCCTAATTATAATTATAATTATAATTAGGCGAAAATCTTCAGGAAATGTTCAGGAAATGTTCACACTAAACACTTGTTTAATCGGGACATATAAATCTTTACACAGTTTTTACTAAACATTGCAATTAGATATTCCGAATATTGCAAGTAAATATTTAATAAATTTTTAGGAAAGTTTCGGTGCTGTGGGGGTCGTTTTTCAGTTAATAACATCATATTTTGAAACTGTTTTTTAATTATGCGAAATCTATATATAAATATTTGATGTTGTAGCCCAAAAAATTTGTTAAATTATGTTTCAATATTTTTAAATTTAATAAAAACGTGGATTTTTTACAGAAAATATCAATTTTGAACTTTAAATGATAAATTTAAAAATTAATTACCATTTTTTTCCGTTCAATATAAAAAAATATATATTAGTTATTTTGAAAAGATAAAATAGTTATAAATAAATAATTAAATGCATAATTCATTAAACTATAAATGAATGATGTCAAAAGTTTAATAAATTAAAGAAATTAAATTTAAAAGGAATTTTTTTTACAAAAACTCAGATCAACGAAAACGAATCTAACCTATATTCACAATCCTTAAATATATACGTCTTATATACACAAGCAAGTGACAAGTTAACCTCTTTTCTCATAAAAATTATTTAGAAAATCAAAAACGGGCGAAATAATTCATTCTTTTTATTTCGCCCGTTTCCCCCACTTACTCAGTTTTCATTGCGGACGAAATAATTCATTCATCTTATTTCGCCCGTAAACGGGCGAAATAGACACTGCGATTAACGATTTAAAACATTATTATTTATTTCACTGCAGTATTTAAAATATCAGCAAATTTCAATAAGTAACATGCATTATACTTACATATATTAGTTTGACTTAATTAAAAAAATTTACCGTTTTGTAAGCTGGATCAACTTCGGACTGCTAACTTTCAATCACTAAATGGTCGACATTACTCATGTTGAAAGTGAATTTTTTCCAAACACTCAATTTTTCTTTAAATTAGGCCACTTAAGAACATTAAAACTTATTAAAATTAAAGCGATTTATTACGAAGAATTTGACGAAGAACTCAACAGCGTGATATGCAGCAACAAGACCATAGAAATAATATAAATAGAGTGGGCAAGGTATAGGCGGTAGTGTGTGAGGGAAGTGTCCTGCCATAAACAGAATGGGTTAGAGAGAGAAAGAAAATTTAGCACCACTATCTGTCCTTTAATTTTCTCCAGTGCAAGAGACAGTTACTGGTGTTAAATCTTCTTTTTCTTTCTAAGGCCAACGCAGAATAGAATCTTTAACCGGAACCGCAATCGTAAGCGTAACCGTAAGAATGAGTTAAAGAAGGATAGGTATATTGTTTATCCTTCTTTAACTCATTCTTACGCTTACGATTGCGGTTCCGGTTAAAGATGAACGCAGAATAGAATCTTTAACCGGAACCGCAATCGTAACCGTAAGAATGCGTTAAAGAAGGATAAATATATTGTTTATCCTTCTTTAACTCATTCTCACGCTTACGGTTACGATTGCGGTTCCGGTTAAAGATTCTACTCTGCGGTGGCCTATAGTTGGAGGGAAAACATACAGAATTCTTAAAGGTATAAAGTGCATTGAATTTTTCTAATTTAAAGTAACTGCACATTCTGCTTATAACTTCACTTGAAATCATCGCAAATTATCGTAAATTTATATGCATGATGTGCAATTACTCCGAATCAGACAAAAATGCATTTTTAAGCTGTTGCAGAAACACCATTATAGCTTGGTGTGGAGGAAATTTTGATATTTTTTGATAAATTTATTTTCTACATTTTCATATAAAGGCCAACACAGAATAGAATCTTTAACCGGAACCGCAATCGTAAGCGTAACCGCAAGTGAACGTGAACGAGACGTGCTGACGTCACTATGTTAATCAAATGGGTGACGTCAGCACTGCATGTTCACATTAAGTCGCGTACCTATGGAATGTAGAGGCAGCATAAGCGGGACCGTAAAGGCCAACGCAGAATAGAAGCTCTAACCAGAACCACAATCGTGAGCGTAACCGTTTGAATGAGTTAAAGAAGGATAGGTATATTGTTTATACTTCTCTAACTCATTCTTACGCTTACGGTTACGATTGCGGTTCCGGTTACAGATCTATTGTGCGTTGGCCTTAAGCGTAAGAATGAGTTGAAGAAGGATAGGTATATTGTTTATTTTTCTCTAATGGCGTTTCTTCAATAGGTTCCCCAAAACTCTGCGTTTGTCTGCGAATGACTGCGTAGCGTTGATTTTAGCATATGTTGGCATAGCAACAGACGCAACACAGAGTTTTGGGAACCTATAGGCCTTTCACCAATAGGTTTTAAAAAGTGTGCGAATGACTGCGTTGCGTTTATTTTAGCATGTGTTGCTATAGCAACCGACGCAGCGCAGTCAGGGAGCATTTACACCTTTGGTAAAAAATTTTCAGAACCGAAAATTTTTCATTGGAGTAAAAGAGACAGACTGTGTATCTGACTCTCTTACTCCAATGCAAATTTTTCTTTCTGGACAATTTTTAAAAAAGGTGTAAACGCTCTATCATTCGCACACTTTTTAGAACCTATTGGAGAAAGAAAACTCATTCTTACGATTACCATTGCGGTTTCGGTTAAAAATTCTACTCTTCGTAGGCCTTATCTTACGTCATAACTCGAATTCAAAATATATCGATTTAGTGAAACAGCCTAATTTCGATTATGGTATACTCGATTACATCGATGCCTAAGCACAATGAAATCTTTAACCGGAACCGTAATCGTAAGCGTAAGAATGAGTTAGAGAAGGATAAACAATATACCTATCCTTCTTTAACACATGCTTACGGTTGCGGTTCCAATTAAAGATTCTATTCTTTGTAGACTTAAGGCCAACGCAGAATAGAAACGTAATCGAAATCGTAAGCGCAATCGTTAACGGAAGAATGAGTTAGAGAAGGATAGGTATATTGATTATCCTTCTCTAACTTATTCTTCCGTTTGCGATTGCGGTTACAGTTACCTTTCTATTCTGGTTAGGCCTTTTAATACAGAATTCCGTTGACATTATTGACACGAACTAGAAAAAATATAGAAATTAGTCTATATTTTATGGGGTCAAATTTAAACAAATACACTTGTTACTAAAAAGTAAACCTATCCAAGTGTTACTCTCCGATTTGGCTGATACTTGGCACATTCGAAGAACTCGGCAAAATATTAGATACGTATACTTTTTTATCGGCAAAAAAGAAGGTTTAAGGGTTGAAACTACCCTTTTAGTAGCTTGAAAACCCCCAATAAAGTTTAAAATTTGAAAGTGCGCAAGTATCAGATTTTGAAAATTCAAAATGGCGGATCCAAAATGTCGGATGAAAATTTTAAAAACTCTGAAATTTTTCATTAAACTTGGTATCTAGGGGTTTTCGGGGTCGCTGATTACGAATCAAACATCAGATTTTCAAAATTCAAAGTTCAATCCATACGTAACTACAAATACTAAAAATTTATAATTTACCTAAAAAACGATGAAGCAAAATAAACTAATGAAATTTTAGTTTTCATTTCAAGATCCTAATACATGATCTACTATTTAATTGTGAAAGTCTATAAGAAACTAGAGTTTAACGATTTTTTGCAAAAACCTTTGCTGGACATCAAATGTAAGCATCAGGAGTATACAACCAGCAAAAACAATTGTGTTCATTCGTCAGATTCGTAATCAGCGACCCCGAAAACCCCTAGATACCAATTTTCATGAAAAATTTCAAAGTTTTTAAAACTTTTATCAGCCATTCAATCCTTAAACCTTCTTCTTTGCCGATAAAAAAGTATATGTATCTAATATTTTTCCGAGTTCTTCGAATGCAGGTTGTCATGGTAACGTACAAGAGTAAGAGAGTCAGTGACTTCAAACTTCAAACAAATTAGTAGGTATATCCGCTGAAATTCTGGAAACATTTCAACTTATTAATAAATAATAACTTAAATTAAAAACAAATATAATAATTTATTTATAATTCTAATAAAAATTGTTAAATTTAAAAGGATGTCTCTAATGGAATTCTAATATTCTTTAAAAGTCACATGTAAAGAGTTCCGGTCGTGTAACCTGCCATTTTGCTTAAGTTAAAGTTTCTATTTAAATCTATTTTTGTATAATAGGAAACTGCAGAACTACAAATGCCATCTGGTGTCGACTCCGTTTCGTCAGCCATTTTTAGTTTTGTCTCTTTTTAAATAGATGTTCAAAAGAAAGATAAAAATTCAAGATGGCTGTCAAAATGGGGCCATTTTCACTAGATTTGACAATGATTTTAGATCTCTATACAATATTTAATGATTACTTAACATAAAAAGAAGAAAAATTAATTTTATTATTTACGTTCCTAATTGTTGGAATTAATGAAATATAGATAATCGTATTCTATGTTCCTTTGTTGGTCACATATGAGAGTTCCGGTCGTGGAACCTGCCACCTTACTTTGGTGAAAGGTTCTATCAAAATTTAATTTTGTGGTGTATAATATTTATTTACTACTTACCTTAAAAACATCAATAACGAATTTGATTTTATTAATATTCAGAATTATATTGAGATTAATGAAATGTCGATAATGGTATTCTATTTCCTTTGTCCTGTCGCATATGTGAGTTCCGGTCGTGGAACCTGCCACCTTACTTTAGTTAAAGTTTCTATTTAAATATAATTTTGTGGTGTATAATATTTATTTACTACTTGCCTTAAAAACATCAATAACGAATTTGATTTTATTAATATTCAGAATTATATTGAGATTAAAGAATTGTCGATAATGGTATTCTATTTCCTTTGCCCTGTCGCACATGTGAGTTCCGGTCGTGGAACATGCCACTTTACTTTAGTCAAAGTTTCTAGTTAAATCTTTTTTTGTATAAACAAAACTGCAGAACTTCAAATGCCGTCTGGTGTCGATTTCGTTTCGTCAGCCATTTTTAGTTGTGTCTCTTTTTAAATATATTTTAAAAAGAAAGATAGAAATTCAAGATGGCTGTCAAAACATTTTTACTATACTCTGTTTAAAGAGAGAATGCCTTGGCTCGCGCAGATTTTTTTCTTTCAAGGCGGAAGAAAATTTAAAATTGGCGTTTTACTATGTTTTACTTAAGTTCCTATTCAGTGCCAATTTCGTATTTCACCCTTCTACATCAGGAAGATATGACCTCTCCTTTCTCACATGGGCCTGGTCTCAAAAAAAGCGAGATTTATAACTCAAAACCTGAAACGGAACATTCAAATGCAAATAAACTTATAAAAAATTAAATAAATAAACAAATTAATTTTTACAAAATTTACATGCTAAATTCTAAATCCTTACTTTAATACAATTTAAACAGTATATTGTTTGTCTCTGATACAATAAAATTAATATAATTAAAAGACAGTTAAATTGAATACTTTAGCAGTTTATGGAACCTTAAAATTTATATCAATTTTTAAATTTCATTTTTTCGAAAAAAATAACATCCCAGCTGAAAAAGTTCTATAGAATTTCACTAGAATCGTTCTATAGAATCATTCTATATAAATTCTAGAGAATAAACTATAGAATTTCAATAGAATGATTCTATAGAATTTCTACCTGAATTCTACTAAATTTTAGGTTTTCTTTAAATAACAAGAATTAGAAAATATCTAGCATGTTTTGCATACGATTATTAAATTTTCCAACATTTTTTACAAAAATCTAGTATATAACTTATTAGAAGTAATTACATAATTGCATTAAAAAAATAAAATTAATATCATTGTCAAAGTGTTCGGAAATTTTCGATTTTTCTAAAGAAAATCTTAAGAAAACTGAAATTTTCAAACTTAATTTACTATTATTAGAAGTTAGTAAATTTACTTTTTTCTTTGCAAAGATGTTAGTAGAATATTTAAATATTGATAGCATCTATTCTAGTCGTTGGCATACACATGCCAAAGACTGGACAAGCAATTTTTAACCAAGCTCCAGTCGTTGGCACCCATCATTTCGCAATAAAAAGTGAGGTTAGGTAACAATGTTTACTATGTTTACGTTCTGTCTATAACATCGCACGTTTCGGAGAGATACAAGAACAGTAAATAACTTTAAGATATATATATTAAAATTGATATATTTTTTAAATATTTATGAATTGCCTCGTTATATCATACATTAAAATAAATAGAAAAGTTATTATTAGTACAGTGAAAAATGTTAAAAAACTCTGGTCATCGCCTAGTCAATCTTACTGTGCATAAATTAGGTTATATGGAACTTTGTTTCTGAATTGTTTTTTTTTGCTTGTGAAATAACTAAAAAATTGATAAATTATTTTTCAGTAATAGTTACATTTTAGAAGGAATGTCTTATAGTATATAATTTTCTATTTACTTTACGTAAACTGAAAATGGTTAGAAATTTACTTGCTTGAAACACATAAGAAATTTAAAGGTTATGTATGGCGTGCCAACCACTGGAACTCGTGGGTGCCAACGACTAATGCTTGCAGTGCCAACGACTGGAAATTGGTGTCATTAAATCATTATTTAATAATTTAAAACTTTCAGTTTATTTTCATAAAAAACTGATCATTTTATCGTATTCTGTATTAAATACTGAATACATATATTACTATAAGTATTATATAATATTAGTTTTTAACTATTAAAATAATTCTTAAAGTCAAAATTTGGCCTTAAGGGTGCCAACGACTGGAGCAGTTACCCTAGTTCATTATAGTTATGTATGGTTACAAAGTTCAATGAATTTTGTATATTTAAAGGATATAAACAATTATTTTGGCCTAAAATTTGTTGAAAAATATTATTTCACAAATTTAAAGTCTTTCTAATTAAAAATCACAAAAATTTAATAGTATTTATGTAGAAATTCTATAGAATCATTCTAGTAAAATTCTATAGAATATTCACTAGAAAGCATATTGAACGATTCTATAGAATGATTCTAGTGAAATTCTATAGAACTTTTTCAGCTGGAATATGATTAAAATCGTTAGATGTTGTAGATTCTGAATAATTTGTTAAAAATTTTAAAATTCATTAAAAATTTTTTCTAATTTTTATGACCCTTTAAACTCAGGATTATGGCAACCCTGATAAATGTGAAAGCAAAGAAAAAAATTTACCTGATGCTAACATTTTAAGTGTATCGAAAAAGACATTTCTATATTAAAAACAACACCAACTTTTTCACATTTACCACATTCTGCGCGATCCAGACGAAAAGTTGTCCTTTGCCGAGAGCATTCTCTCTTTGGACAGAGTATAGATTTGACAATGATTTCAGATCCCTATATAATATTTAAGGATTACTTAACTTAAAAAGAAGGAAAATGAATTTTATTATTTATGTTATTTGAATTGTTGGAATTAAAGATATGGATAATCGTATTTTATTTTCCTTTGCCGGTCACATATGAGAGTTCCGGTCGTGGAACCTACCACATTACTCGAGTTTACGTTTCCTGTCTGCTATATTGGATCCACCATTTTGAATTTTCAAAATCTGATTTCGTATTCCATCGCTTAGGGGAAAGTGCTACAGTACAGGCCAGCATCTAGTACCGGCCAGTTGCTATTTCTAAAAAACAATAGCAAATGACGCCGATATTAAATGCGCTTTTTATTTAATATTTTATGACGAGCATTTACTCTTCACGCGGCTAACCTGCCTCAGCTTGAACTAAAGTTCAAAAATAACGTTTGTTATTTTTTATTATTATAAATAACAATAAAATTTGTTTCCTATAGTACTAGCCACTATCAACAGTTAATTACAAACCATATTTACAATATCCTAGGATATTTAAATGTTATCCACGGGATATCAAAATTGCCGAATTGTAGAAGATTTTTGAGATATACCTATACAGACCGCAGAATACCTTCAGGTTATACTGGGAAATATTCATGATATTCTTGGAATATGTAAAGGACATCAATATGATATTTCTAGGATATCATAAGACACCTTCCTTAACATTAATTCAAGCATATCCTAAGGGCAACCTAGGTACATTTTAGGGATACCCTAAAGATGTTCTAAGTATATTTTTCGAATGTCCAGAAGATATATTATGGTTTATCCTTATATCCTGCGGATTTCTATGAGATATCCAAACAGACGGTCTTTAGGATATCCATTTTTCTAGATATCTTTTCCAAATTTTTGAATTAATCCTAAGATAGATGTCCGATGATATCACAGAAATATCATGATGATTTTTTTTACATATCCGAAGGATATCCTACAGAGTTTCTAGGGATATCTCAAAAATCTTCTACAAATTAGAGGTAAGGATATTCCGTCAATAACCTTCGAATATCCTAGAATATTATCTAAACTTTTTGGGATATCCTACATTTCTTCAGAACAACCTAAGGATATGCAGACTTTCAGCATCCTGCCTGCAGAAAGGAGTCTTACGGACGTCTTTTTAAAATATAGATAATGGTATTCTATTTTTCTTTGGTGGTCACATATGAGAGATCCGGTCGTGAAACCTGCCACCTTACTTTACTTCAAGTTTTCTTTTAAATCTAATTTTGTGGTGTATGATATTTATTTATTACTTACCTTAAAACAAAGATAACGAACTGGATTTTATTAATATTCAGAATTGTTAGGATTTAAGAAATATAGATAATGGTATTTCATTTTAAATTTTGTAGTGTATAATATTTATTTATTACTTACCTTAAAAACAACGATAACGAATTGGTTTTTATTAATATTCAGAATTGTTAGGATTTAAGAAATATAGATAATGGTATTTCATTTTTCTTTGCCCTGTCACATATAAGAGTTCCGGTCGTGGAACCTGCCACCTTACTTTACTTCAATTTTTCTTTTAAATCTAATTTTGTGGTGTATAATATTTATTTATTACTTACCTTAAAACAAAGATAACGAACTGGATTTTATTAATATTCAGAATTATATTGAGATTAAAGAAATATTGATAATGGTATTCTATTTTCCTTTGCCGGTCACATATGAGTTACGGTCGTGGAACCTGCAACCTTCCTTAAATTAATGTTTTCATTTAAATCTAATTTTATTGTTTATTATAATTATTTATTACTTCACTCAAAACAACGATAACGAATTCGTCTTTATTTATTTTTAGAATTGTTGAAGTTAAACAAATGAGGATAATGGTATTTTATTTTCTTTGTCCTGTCACATATGAAAGTTCCGGTCGTGGAACCTGCCACCTTACTTCAGTTTAAGTTTTTATTTTTATCTAATTTTATAGTGTATAGGGGAGATTCGGGTAGCCCCGGACACTTAAGCTTTTTGATGAATAATTTGTGTTTATATTTTTAGAATGTTAATTAAATTTTTTTATATCGAACAGAATGCGTCTTTTAACCTTTAGCTTAAATTTATTTGTAAAATAATCCAACCTTTTAGGAAAAAAAAAAGGAAAAATTTGAGTATTAAAATTCCAACCTTCAACAATTTGTCGGGTAGCCCCGGACATGCGCGAAAATATTTTATATTTTAATTATTAAACTTGATAATCTAACATCAAATTCTATTTTTTACAATGAAAATAGACCATATAATAGAAATAAATTAAAAAATCTATTTAATATTCACAGAAAGTCAACATAAAAAAGATTTTATAAGACGTTCAATGTTACGTACATACATTTCCTAAAGTGTCCGGCTACTTTCAGATTTTTTCAAAATTCAATTTTTTTAATAAAAGAAAAAGAAAAAACATAGTAAATATTTCAAAAATAAAAGTTAAACTGCATTGTAAATCATTTGTAATTGATTTCAATAGTAATAACACATTATTCTATTAGAAATTAAAAGTGCCCGGGACTACCCACTGTCCGGGGTTACCCGAATCTCCCCTAATATTTCATTATTACTTTACTTGAAAACAACGATATCGAATTCGTTTTTATTAAAATTTAGAATTTGCTGGTCTCATATGAGAGTTCCGGTCGTGGAACCTGCCACCTTACTTTACTTCAAGTTTCTATTTAAATCTAATTTTGTGGTGTATAATAACTAATTAATAAGTAACCTAATAACAACAATAATGAATTGTTTTTTATTTATATTCATAATTGTTGGGATTAAAGAAATATAGATAATGGTATTCCATTTTTCTTTGCCGGTCTCATATGAGAGTTCCGGTCGTGGAACCTGACACATTACTGTAGTTAAAGTTTCTATTTAAATCTAATTTTGTGGTGTATAATATTTATTTACTACTTACCTTAAAAACATCAATAACTAATTTGATTTTATTACTATTTAGAATTATATTGAGATTAAAGAAATATTGATAATGGTATTCTATTTTCTCTGCCCTGTCACATATAAGAGTTCCGGTCGTGGAACCTGCCACCTTACTTTACTTCAAGTTTCCTTTTAAGTCAAATTTTGTAGTTTATAATAATTAAATAATAATAATTCACCTAATAACAACAATAATGAATTGTTTTTTATTTATATTCATAATTGTTGGGATTAAAGAAATATAGATAATGGTATTCCATTTTTCTTTGACGGTCACATATGAGAGTTTCGGTCGTGGAACCTGCCACATTGCTTTAGTTAAAGTTTCTATTTAAATCTAATTTTGTGGTGTATAATATTTATTTACTACTTACCTTAAAAACATCAAAAACGAATTTGATTTTATTACTATTTAGAATTATATTGAGATTAAAGAAATATCGATAATGGTATTCTATTTTCTCTGCCCTGTCACATATAAGAGTTCCGGTCGTGGAACCTGCCACCTTACTCTACTTCAAGTTTCCTTTTAAGTCAAATTTTGTAGTTTATAATAATTAATTAATAATTCACCTAATAACAACAATAATGAATTGTTTTTTATTTGTATTCATAATTGTTGGGATTAAAGAAATATAGATAATGGTATTCCATTTTTCTTTGCCGGTCTAATATGAGAGTTCCGGTCGTGGAACCTGCCACATTACTGTAGTTAAAGTTTCTATTTAAATCTAATTTTGTGGTGTATAATATTTATTTACTACTTACCTTAAAAACATCAATAACGAATTTGATTTTATTACTATTTAGAATTATATTGAGATTAAAGAAATATCGATAATGGTATTCTATTTTCTCTTCCCTGTCACATATGAGAGTGGATCCTGCCACCTTACTTTACTTCAAGTTTCCTTTTAAGTCAAATTTTGTAGTTTATAATAATTAATTATTACTTAACTTAATAACAACAATAATGAATTGTTTTTTATTTATGTTCATAATTCTTGTTTTGAATGGAATTTCTCTAAGAATTATATTATTTTTGGGTTGGCACAGAAAATATATGATTTTCGGTCGTCGAACCTACCACTACATGTCAAATTTCCTCGTAATATAATTTGTAAATAAGGAATAAAATTGTTATACGCAATTGACATTTTACAACTTTTTCGAATATTATCAAACTCTAACTTTAGGATCTACATTAACTTAATTTATTTATAATTGAATTTTTATATGTAATCTTTATATCCGATTATTAAACAATTGCTTAATTAATTAAAGAGCTATGTTTATTAAAATACAATTGTAAAGTATTATTATTAGTCATATTATAATATATTGTAAGATATAATCTGAGTATAATTTATTTAAATTCTAAGTATTTTCAGATGTAATGACATTTTCACAACTAAGATGCTGTTAAAAGCTGGGCACGATCAAATGTATAATGCTAATTTTGGTGAATAAAATATTCCACGACCGGGGCGTGCCTAAAAGAGGGCGAAATGTATAAAAAAGTGGTGGGGTGGTCGTGGTATTCGCTAATAGAAAAATATATATAATCCCGGTCATTGAATCTGCCATTTGTATGAAGTGGTAGGTTCCATGCGTTCGTGGAAATACACGCTACATAAAAAAGTTTTCCACGACCGGCGTGGAACCTGCCACTGGTCGCGGAAACTACCACTGCGTCTCAGAAATGGCTGTGGAAACTGCCACTACATATATATATATATATTTATATATATATATATATGTGCATCTACACTTATCGGGACAAAATTGCAAGTGAATCTGTCATTAATGGGCCATTTTGCACTTATCGGGTCTGACCTAATAAGTCTATATATGTGTAACACCACTTATCAGGTCTCAAACGTTAAGGGCCATGAATTCATTATACTGCATCCTTCCTCCAAAATACTTTATTAATAAAGTATTATGGAGGAAGGATGCAGTATAATGAATTCAAAGTGATGCATCCTTCCTCCAAAATACTTTATTAATAAAGTATTATAGAGAAAGAATGCATTAAGACCCGGAATTACGGTGAGTTTCTGCCCGAACGGTATCGTTGAGTCGGCCCTTCGATCGTGAAATTGAGTTAGTAAATTCAGTGTTAAAGAAGACTTGTTCTTTTAGTAAGGGAATAACTCGCACTAATTAAAATAACAATAACACTTTCGTCGTATAACATTTTAATTTAATATTCCCTTTCTAATTTAATAAAATTAGTGCAAGTTCTTTCCAAAACACTAAGAAAACAAGTTTTCTTTTGTATAAAGATACAGTGTGTGAGAGAACACTTAGAGTTGTTAAATAATTGTTCAAATAGTTGCTCTTTTGTGTTTAAAAGTGTCAAAAGAAACGAACTGAAAAGCTCATAAAATTTGTAACAACACGCAACTTGTGAAGCGACGACGCAAGGTAGGTTGCAGTTTCATTCTGTAATTTCTACGACAACAATTTAAAATTGTAAGTATTAATAATTGTTTGAAATTATTAATACTAATAAATAATTACTAAAAAAGAATATGCATATAATTATTTAACAGAAACCCGTAGTTTCTTTAAAGTCAAACGAATTCACACTTAAAAATAAAAGTCAAGCCTTACCAACTAGACTAATCAGCAACTTGTCTCCATTTTTACTAATAAAATAGTAAATTAACCTAACCTTAGCTCGGGTCATAACACGAATTATATTTAAATCTGGTAATATTATGTTTTTCTTGATTTTATTTACATCTGCTCCTGTATCTATTAACATGGTTGCTGAGGATGTTTGAAAGCTTGGGGAATTTATAATTATTAGTGGAGATTCTCTTGAATTTCTTGAGTAGAAGATGTGTTTTGTAACGATAGAATCCTCGCGTTGGTTGGACGCTCTTTGTGGTCTCCACTTGTCGTCGCGTCTGTTTGTCGAGTCGGGTTTAATTTTAAATTATTCTTTTCAAAAGAATGTGGGGATTAAGAACGAGGTGGTGTTCTACTTCCATCTTGATTTTTATTAAAGTATCATTCTTGCGGAGGAGGATATGGATAGAAAGGAGATGCTGTGTAAGGCATATAAGCGTTAGGAAAATGAAAATTAGGTTGATTAGGATATGGTTGTTGGTAATGATTATTCTGCATATAAGGAGGATATGGATTTCTTAAAATTCCATTGGGGGTGGGTGATTGAGAACGATATCTCGTTTGTTCATAAGGGTACGAGAATTGTACTCTATTACTAGGGCTTCATTCTCGATTTCTGTAATCTTGTGATAGATGTCGTGAATAATGATATGCATTATAATCAGGTTTAAAAGTTTCATGACGTTGTTCACATTTTAAAGCAATGTCGAAAGCATCTTTAAGATTTTCAGGATTTCGTGCCTCTATTACAGGTGACATTGAATCGGGAAGTCCTTTGATAAAGGATTCCAATGCACAGCGATTTAGAGGTTGCATTTGAATTTTAGCATTAGGAGCTCTATAGGAACTAGCGAGTGTCGCGCTTGCCCCTGCTAATAATTGGGATAATCTATCATAAAAATCGCTAACATTTTCGTTTCGGTTCATACGAATTGTGGATATTTCTTGCAAATACCATGCATATGATTTCAGAGTGGAATATCTTTGTTAGATGGTCTATTAATTCGATAATGGTTTCAAAAGACTTACTTTGAGTACTGCTTATAGCAGCACCCTTTAACTTAGCAAGAATAGATTTCAAATACTGATCTTCACAGTTTTTAGAAATGGATGATACAGCATTTAAAATATCATCAATAAAATCTATAAACGGCATGTTATGCCCGTCGTAAAAAGGAATATTCATTATACCTTGTTGTAACGCAAAACATTCGGCCATAGAATTTACCATAGTGTCATGAAGGGTTCTATTCATAGAAGTCGCAAAGGTTGCATCGTTGACTGGAGCAGTGATATTATCATCATCATCTTTATAATCTTTTTGATGTTTATTTTTACGAGTCATTTTGTTGTGTATTAGAATATTTCGTTAATAATATCAAAAGAAAATGGAAGTCCTAAAACTCCAATAATATCTGATCTGTCGTCACAAATTATGGTTTGAAATTCTGTTACTGTATGATTGATACGAATTTTCGCTTCCTCGTGTGTTCGTATAGTACTGACTCTTAAAAATTATTTTAGTACACGATTTATTCCTAAGAAAGGGTTAACTTCGTCTTCTTTAATTAAGTTTATTGGTAAAGAAGGATCTAGTATAAATCGGCCTTCGTTGCCGATAAGGATTGATGAGTTTAGTAACAATTGAGGATATAATTCGTTATTCTTTATTAAAAAGTGAAAATAGGAATTCATAAGGAAGTTCAATATGGTGGTCCACTAGAGAAGTCGCGACCAGCCTAAGGTACGTGTGAGAGTTGCCTTTAAGGTGTACGTCTGACTTGCCTTGCGGCGTACTACTTGTAGCTTTCGCGCGCGAAGTCAATGAGTAGTTTAAGTAAATGAGGAGATGATTAATAATATTAACCGCGCGATTTAAATATGGCTTCTTATATTAATATGTTCTCCTAATACTTTTCTTGCTTGAAAAATTTTTTAAATCAATATATCTGTTAATTTATTGATTTTAACATTTTTGAAAATATGCTAAAATTTTAGGCACCAAATTAACGAAAAGATTGCTATGACAAAAATTGTTGTTATTAGTGAAAAGTATCGCATATGTTAATATCGATGATGATCATAATACAAACTCACTAGGATCTGTATTTAGAAAATATAATCCCAATATACTTGTGAATTCGTTTTGTCTACTTTTGATATAAGTTCGAAACGTGATTGGTATATTTGCAATTATTATTTTTGTTGTTCCAGAAGTAACAAAAGAACCTGAATTTAGAGTGATTGATTCTGATCGATCGATTTCAATACCTGGTGCCAATTTTCTCTCGTTTATTAAATTAATGTTTAATGCAGGATTTAATAAGAAAAGACCTCTGTTTTCCTTTAAATTGGGTGATGATATATGAATATTAGGAAAAATATCCGTATTAAATTCAATATTATTGACGTAACAATTCATGGATATTTTCGGCAAGACGGATTTCGTATTATTCTACAGATGCGTCTAATAAATCGCTGTCTAAATGTATTTGCTCTCCTTAGAGCTCTTCTATCGTATTCTATAGCAATTCGACTAAAATGCTTGGTTTCGAATAATCTATCTAGGAATGGTGCGCCTAAAACACCAATAATTGCGGAGTTACTTTCGTAATCGATAGTTTCAAATTTTAAAGAAAAATCGCAAAATTCTACTATGGCACTACCGTCGGTACGAATTGAATTTTGTCGGGTTGTATATCGAGTGTCGCTATCGATGTTAATAAATGAAGACAATTCTGTTTCTTTTATTAAATTTAATCGACTAGTATTATCGATAAGAAATATACCTTTATGAGATGTTAAATCTCCTGAGACTAACTCAATTTTTGAAAAATTAAAGTTATATATTATGTCAAAATATCTATTCATCTAGATTCCGATTATATGTATATAATTTTTGTTAAATAGATGATTTATTGATCAGCTTATTGTTTATTTAATTAGTTTTCTATTAATTTTTCCGTTTTGGACTTGTATACCAAATTATTGCAATTAATATTAGGTATGTTTTTATCATACAACAATAAACAAAACACATTAATTTTAATGAGAGTTTATTTTGTTATTTATTGAATTTTAGTTACACTTATTAATTTTTTAGAATTTGTTCAGTTTTATTTAATAAATTTTCAAAAAATTTAGAAAATTCTTTTTGTGTTTTTAATTCTTTGATGGTGTGTTTTGATTGGAAATTTTCTACAAATTTTTCTGTTTCTAATGATGATTCAATATTAAATCTTCTTTGTGCCTTGATTCCTCCTCGATTTCTATTTTTCTATGTTGTCGGAATTTTATCGCACATAATTGTTAACTGCAAATTAATAACATTTTCAGGTATTTAATGTCTTTAATAATTTTGTTTATTGATACTTCAAAATGTATTTTAAAAAGCAGTTTACAATTATTTTAAAGAGTCAAAGAAACATTTGGAGAAAGTAAAAGAAGTGAATAAATTGACAGATTCGCCAGACGGCGTATTTGTCGTTTGATCAATTAAAATTCGCCAAAAGGCGCAATAATAATTTCACAAAATACAAGTGTATGTAAGTTTATTTTTAATTAGAAGAAAGGAAATCCTTAATTGAACAGTCCCGCCGGACGGCGCAGACTATTCTCAATTTCGAGCCGAAATTCACCGGACGGCGCATGGACAGCTCAAATATAGGACTATTTCAGGGAATTAGGAAATTATTTATAAATTGTAAACAATTAAGAGTTAGTTAAATATGGTTTGAATGTGAATTTTGAATTTAGAGTTAGTTTTGACTCTTAAATTAAAAATTGTTAAAAAAAAAAATTTTTAATACAATTTTTTTTGAACAATTAATTTGTTTATAACAAAACTGACAATCCCACCGCTGCCACCAAATCAGCTGTTTTGTTCCAAGCAAGAGAAAGGCTTTAAATAATTTTAATTATTTATTTAAATAGGTTGTGTTAAATTATTTATCTTGCACCTTTTACGGAAAGAAACTTGTTTCTAAGTGATAAATTATCTAACTTGCACCTTTTTACGGAAAGACTACAGTAACTTGCGTTTAAACTAAAAAAGCATTGAGCACATACGGATGTAATATGAGCTTTTATTTTTCCTTCTAGTTTCTATCTATCTATTATTGAGACTTATAATCATTGCTTGAATTAATATCTATTGAATTCAAACATTGATACGAGTTTTTACTCTACTAATCGAATCGACAATCGATTATCGATTAACCGATTGTTGATTATCGATTAATTTTCGATTCGACCAATTTAAAGGCATTTTAAATTAACTGTTTAATAATAAACGTAAATTAACAATATTTAAAGGTTATTAGTTATTTTAATAATTATTCTTAATAATATTAATTAATTTCAGAAATTACATCTATTCCTCTGTCATTCTTTTTAATCATGCGTCATCTCTATATTTATATCTTAACCACTTGTCGCAAGGCATAGTACGTTCATTCCAGTTACAATTTCATTCATATGAGAAGAAACACGTACTAATGACTCATAGTCATTAGTTTAAAGATTCTGTATCATGACAACCCCCTAACAGACGATAAAAATGCCCCGAACAAGGAAAATTTATTGCGAAGCAGTTTTTTAACGCTAGCAGATTTAGAGCTTCTGTTTCTTAGCATCACCCTGGCTGAGAAAAAAATGTCTTAAACAAGGCCAAGCCATAAAAAAGCAGTTTTCAAACGTTTCCAAATTTAATGAAAACTTCCTGGCTGAGGAAAAAATGCTGCAAAGAAGGCAAAGCCATGTCAAAGCAATTTTCAAACGTTTGCAAATTTATAGATTCTGTTTCTTAGCATCACCCTGGCTGAGGAAAAATGCCTTAAACAAGGCAAAGCCATGGCAAAGCAGTCCTCAAACGTTTCCAAATTTAATGATTTGTATCATGGCAACTCCCAGGCTGAGGAAAAAATGCTGCAAACAAGGCAAAGCCATGGCAAAGCAAATTTTAAACAAAGCAAATCCATATCAAA
This sequence comes from Leptopilina myrica (nomen nudum), assembly GCA_032872475.1. Taxonomy (NCBI): domain Eukaryota; kingdom Metazoa; phylum Arthropoda; class Insecta; order Hymenoptera; family Figitidae; genus Leptopilina; species Leptopilina myrica (nomen nudum). The sequence continues at coordinate 20,571,041 of CM065461.1, read as the reverse complement.
GCAATTATCAAACGTTTGCAATTTCATAGATTCCGTTTTTTAGCATAACCCTTGCTGAGGAAAAAATGCCTTAAACAAGGCAAAGTTAAGGCAAACCAGTTCTCAAACGTTTGCAAATTTGAAGATTCTGTATCATGGCAACTTTCTAGCTGAGGATAAAAATGTCTCAAACAAGGCAAAGCCATGGCAAAGCAAATTTCAAACAAACCAAATCCATGACAAAGCATTTTTCAAACGTTTGCAAATTTATAGATTCTGATTTTTAGCATAACCCTTGCTGAGGAAAAAATGCCTTAAACAAGGCAAAGTTAAGGCAAAGCAGTTCTCAAACGTTTGCAAATTTAAAGATTCTGTATCATGGCAACTTCCTAGCTGAGGATAAAAATGTCTCAAACAAGGCAAAGCCATGGCAAAGCAAATTTCAAACAAACCAAATCCATGACAAAGCATTTTTCAAACATTTGCAAATTTATAGATTCTGTTTTTTAGCATAACCCTTGCTGAGGAAAAAATGCCTCAAACAAGGCAAAACCATGGCAAAGCAGTTCATAAACGTATCCAAATTTAATGATTTGTATCATGGCAACTCCCTGGCTGAAGAAAAAATGCTGCAAACAATGCAAAGCCATAGCAAAGCAGTTCTAAAACGTTTGCAAATTTAAAGATTCTGTATCATGGCAACCCCCTGGTTGAGGATAAAAATGTTTCAAACAAGGCATATCCATGTCAAAGCAATTTTCAAACGTTTGCAAATTTAGAGATTCTGTTTCTTAGCATCACCCTGGCTAAGGAAAAAATGCCTCAAACAAGGCCAAACCATGGCAAAGCAGTTCTAAATTCAAAAACAGAGGCCTAAAAGTGCTTATAAAGAGGAATTAAATAAGGAAATCACCTATGTATTAGCGGTAAAATTAGCATTGGGATACATACTTCATATTCCATAAGCAATAACGGTAATTTGATATTGGTTTTCAGAAAATAAATATGGCGGATACAATATAGTGGACAACAAATTTTTTAATGGACCGGATTTACTTGAAAAATGTTACTCGAGGGTTTTTGGGGTCGCTGATGACGAATCTGATGTTAATTTTTAAAAATTCAAAATGGCGGTCCAATATGGCGGATAAAATTTTTTTAATTCATTAGATTTATATGAATGTTGTTACTCGGGGGTTTTTGGGATCGCTGATACCGAATATGATGTTGATTTTCAGAAAGTTTTATACGGTGCGCTAAAAAATGTTTTTTAAGTTTATAATGTGTTAGGCAATTCTTGACAGTATTTGACATTCAAAGGGACGAGATTGGGATTTAAGATTAAAGCAAGTGCAGAGAGATCTCAACGAATTTCCGAACAAAACAACAGGAAAAAGTCTATTTGAAACGCTCTACGGATTTATAAATTTACATGATGAAATGCCGTCAAGAGCAATTCGGAAACGGAACCATCGAAGACCAACTCGGACTATGATGATTTGCGTTCAAGACCAAAAAGATTGAGAAACCCCCCAAAATGTTTAGGCATTAACGATTAAGAGAAATAAAGAAAATTCATATTTTTTGAATTTTAAAAATGTCAGTTAGTAAAAATAATATCATATGTTTCTTTAGATCAAAATTATATTTTATTATGTTCGTTTATAATTCTACTTTAACCATTTTCATTTATAACTACGATCTCGAGGTCGAGATTTAAATTTTGGACGGTCGAATGTTAGGGACATTTATTTCTTGTAGTAACTAGGAACTTACATAGCCGGAAGTAAGCGTATAATTTTTAGTTCCGATTTAGTAGGCGTCGTGGCGAGTCATGACGAATTGTGCACATCGTGTATTCCATTTCATTATAATAAATATTATTTTCCCATTAATTAATCGTGTGTTTATTTAGTTTTTAACAATAATTTTAAAGAATGGTTGTAACAAATCTAACTTTATCTGTTATTTAATTTGTTTTATTAATATTGATTTATATTATATATTGACAATATACATAAACAATAAGAATTGTAAAAATAATTTCTTTTAAAATTAATTATTGTTAATAAATTATTATTATAAGTAATATTAATATATTAATTCAAATTATTTTTTTACTTTGCCTAATATTTGGTTTAAAGAATATCATTAGACTGTGTTTTAGCCTGAGTCAATTTCAATATTATTTACATGTTATACATTATGTACCCTCGAGTAACAACTTTCAACGAAATCTGATAAATTTAAAAAAAATTTGTCCACAATATTGGATCCGCCATTTTGAATTTCTGAAAATTAACAACAGATTCGGTATCAGTGTTACGCCATTACCGTATCAAAAATTTTACAAAAAAATTTTATATTTTATTTATCCTTAATTAAAATTAATTCTTAAAATGCATGCTAAGCATTTCAAATCGCGCAAAAAACGAACTCGGATCAAAGACCTTAAGCATTTTTCTTCCGTCTGAAAATACAATTTCAGCAATTAAAACTATTTTTCTTTTCATGACTTTCAGGAAAAATTGATTTCATCTAAATGAAATAGCTCTATATGGCATGACCTACAACAAGTTTCTTAAACACCGCAAGACCTATTCTTTACAAAATTACCAAAAGCCATGATTGTGAAAAAACTCTAAATTAAAGAAATTAAAAATATAAATAAAATAATTAATTTTTAAGAAATTAATTATTATACTATGTGTTTAAAAACGACGAACAGGAGGTCTCACTCAACGCGTTGAGTGAAGGCTCCCCGCGCTCTCCACGCTCCCCTTGACATTGTGCGAGAGAGAAGGAAGATTGCGTATAGCATTGAAGCGTTCTCTCTCAAGCATATTGTTCTTAACTTTTATTCTTCATTCTATTTTGCTCTCTCTCCCCTCCTCTTTTTAATTTCTGATTTAAGCAACTAGGAATAACGAGTCCCAGTAAGATATACAAAGCTCACGCTCTGGCAGTTTGAATTCCTCCAGCAGACTAAAAAATAGGGTCATCTCAAAGGTCCAAAATAATCTAAATAGTTAATTAAACTATATTAATTAATTAAATATTTTCTCGTTCCTAACATCAGCGATCCCAAAAACCCCTAAGTAACAACTTTCATATAAATCTAATGAATTAAAAAAAAATTATCCGCCATATTGGACCGCCATTTTGAATTTTTGAAAATTAACATCAGATTCGTCATCAACGACCCCGAAAACCCTCGATTAACATATTTCAAGTAAATCCGATGCATTAAAAAATTTGTTGTCCACTATATTGGATCCGCCATATTTATTTTCTGAAAACCGATATCAAATTACAGTTATTGCTTATGGAATACTAGCGCCGCTTGACGGCCGCAGGCGGCCGTCAGCGTTGCTGTGCTGTTTTATCTGCTGTATGTTATTTCCAATGCTTTTTGTTATCTTAATATGAAAAATTTAAGTAAAAATTATTATAGAAATGTGATAAAAAGACAAACTTCGTTGACTCCGTTTTTACATTTAAATTTTAATGTTTCAATTTCATTTTTCAATATTTATTAATTCTTTTGTACTACAAATTTTTTCCTTTATTAACTAAGGCTGTATTTATATGTTTGCGTTTGATGGAGTGTTTAGGTGCAATTTTATGTTAGCAGAATACGTCAACCGAAAGCAGAAAATCCTAAGAGTGAAAAGAACAACAATGTCTACCTATCTCTTTTGCACTCATGATTTTTTTTTTATTTTATTATTAAAGCTTTCTCTTGTGCTTGTGAAATTCTGCTTTGCTTTACGTTTTCTTCCAAATGTTTTCATTTTCACGCTATCATGGGTCTGCACCCTCCTGAGTCGTATTTCTAGTGAAAGAACATATCAAATTTTTATTAAATAATACAGAGTCTAAAAATAATAAAAATTATATGAAAAATGTTAATATCTAAGTGTAAATTTCTTTATAAACAAAATTTTTTACAATATTACTTTCTCTTTGATTTCCTAAATATATTTTTAAAAAATCCCAAGATCGTACACGCGACATAGCAACATAAAGTTGTCCATGATTGAAATCATCTCGTCTTAAATCTATTCTAATTTTATCAAACGTTTGCCCTTGTGATTTGTTAATTGTCATTGCAAAAGCTTATTTTATTGGGAATTGTCTTCGACCAAACTGAGAAGGATAACGATCGTCAGTGTACAAAGTTATTCTATTAATAAACACTATTTGTCCCATTTTATCGCCAGTTAATATTTTGCACTTTAGTAAATGATTTCCTAATTCTAACACTTGTAATCTTGTCCCATTACATAAACCTTCATTAATAGACAGATTTCTAATTAACATGATAACACAATTTTCTCGTGATCGTAATTCATGAGGAGGTAAACATGGAGGATTTAGTGTCTCTAAGTATTCTGGTAAAAGAGCCTCGCCCATTTTTCCATTATCACAATTTTTAGTGCTATTGACGCTGGTATAAATTTTTTCAGTTTCAGGATTTAATAATTCAACGACAGCTTTATTAATATCATCAACATCAACATTTCTGGCTGATAATATTGCCATTTTCGTTAACTTTTCAAATTGTTTTTGTCTAATTACTTCCCCATAGATATCCTCGACAATGTCTGTATTCCGTGGTGCTATGCAATCTTCTGGTAAATGTAAATTGTCATCATTATCGTTATCAGTTCTATTTCCAACTGACAATACAAATTCAGCAAATTCAACTTCGTGAGGCAATGTACGCATATTTGCGGTCAGAGAAAATTGATAAAATACAGACCAAATGGAACTGAATTTAATGCAAAGATCAACTAACTCACTACGAGTAGCATTTATTTTAACAGGCAATAATTGCTTAAAGTCACCTCCAAGTATCATTATTTTATTTCCAAATGGTCTGTTGTCATTTGTAATATCCCGCAAATTGCGATCAACTAATTCTAAAACGTGTCTTGGAGCCATCGGCGCTTCGTCCCAAATAAATACTTCAATACTTCTTAAATATTCCGCCTCTTTGGACTGTGCTTTAATAGTCTGTGAGGAATCACTATATATTGCAATTGGTAATTTAAATGTTTTATGAACTGTTTAACCATATGGAAGTAATGTTGCCGCGATTCCAGTAAATGCCATAGTACAAATTTTTCTTCCTTGACTTTCTAAAATATGATATAAGGTTGTATAAATAAATGTTTTCCCTGATCCACCAGGTCCATGGATAAAGAAACATCGATCATTGTTACTATCTTGATCGTCAACTGTACTTAAAATTCTATCAACAACTTCTTTTTGCTTTTCATTAAGTTTTAGATACTGTTGTGTGCCAATAGTTCGATGTTGTTCAGACTCCCATTTACTGTCGATGTTGCCATCAGTTTCTGTAATTTGCGGCATTGATGGAAAAGAGGCTAAGCTATAATTTTCTTCATTAAGTAAAGTATTTATTTGAATGTATGCTTTTCTATGTGCAATAGTCTCCGGCATTGATCTTCTGTAATCTTGAGATAAATAATCTTTAAATCCTTCCCATAATTTCTCTGGTGAAATGGGATGACAATGAATTAAAAGTCTCACGAACAACCGTCTTAATTGTTGGGGCATCATCCATAATTTAGCTTCAGTCATAGCATTCTCCCATTTACTGTCATCTTCAATTAATCCTAATGATAAACATGTAGAAACAAAACTGTCATGAAGAGTTCCATTCACTGTTCTTAAATTTTCAAAACTTGTAGCTCCTTTTACAGATAACAATAACAATCTTAGGTGAAACAGTTCAACTTGTGTTGGACTAATGGAATACATACGTCCTAATACATTAAACTGAGATTTTCGTTTTTCCCATAAGAACGTTGATGTACCTCTTTTTTTTGAATACATAATGAGATGGTATTTCAGAATATGAAAAATTTTTAGCCAAAGGGTCATTTTGATTTAATGTAAAATAAGCACTTAGTTCAGTTGAACGACTTAACGCGCTTATAATAGCCTCTGGATCATCAATATTATCTATCACAACTGATTGTTGATTCTGTAAATGTACAGGTAATCGATAAACTGAATGACTTCTACCTTGTAAATCATTACTAAGGATAAGTCCACATGCTTCTGGAGGACTCACATAACGAGTTTCAATGTAATTCTGAATTTCATCATGGTTCAAAATATAAGGATCTTCATTTTCAGTATTATTTGAATCTCCAATTATTACAGATGCAGCATCATGACCTTTGTGAATATATTTAAAAAGATATTTTACAGACTTAACGCCCTTTACGCATTCAACATTAATATGACTACGGAAAAGTAATAGTAGCTCTTTATTGTAAGGTACAACATACCGACTATCGAATTCAGAATTATCTCGACGGACGTAGGTTCCAGTATTTTGGCACTTATATTTTGGATATCCATCTTCATCGACAGTAGTATGGTCAGTAAATGATTTAGGAAAATGCTTTGAACATTTTCCATCTTTATCTTAACACCAATCTCCACAAGGACCATGTATCATGTTAGCTTTTACAATTTCATGTAATTCTAAATTTTCGTTAGGGTTAGGAATTTCAGCACTTATATATTTATCAACAATTTCAGGTGTTGAAATCTTGTAATTTGATTTCAATGTCACGAGTAAGTGTATATGAGGCAACCCGCGCTTTTGATATTCAACTACGTAAACATACGCTTTCACTTATCCAAATAGCTTCTTTTTTGCAATAGTGTATATTAATTCTTCTTTTTTTAGTTCAAATACGCGAGCAACCAAATCTGGTCTATCTGAATCAGTTTGTCCATCTAACAAATTTTCAGTTATTTCTCTCCATTTTGGATTGCATGTCATTGTGATGAATTAATCAGGAGTTCCAAATGCTCGCACTATAGTCATTGCATCTTGATACGATTGTAACATGTTACGTGGTGATCCAATATATGAAGACGGTAAAATTACTTTTCCTACGCGGCAATTTGCATCTGTTGCTCTTTGCTCTAAATGATTTAAGAGACCTTCGTATGTGTCAGCTTTCAATTGTTTTTGATTATTTCGCAAAAAGGTCATTCTATCCTTTTCAATTTTTACATAATTATCTACTGTCCATTGCTGAAATAATCGCCGTCCCATCAAAATATAATTTTGATTATTTCGAATAGCCATTCGGTATTTTATATAAGCATTTCTAGTAACTCTTCGTTTATTTCCAATCATTTCAATACTATCATGCCAGCCTCTATTTCCATAGGGATAAAATAATGGATATGTCTAAGGTTCTACATTTGCATCCATAGAACTCACATATTGTAAGCTTTTTGTATTTTTATTACGTATTGTAACATAAGACTCTGGTATTTCACCTTCTGCTGTTGTTGAAAAAATTGCTGCAACTTCATTAACCTTTTGAAAATTAAAGCGTCTTTTATCTTGTCCTTTCTTTAGTGTAAATAGCAATTGTAGTTCAGGTTCCTGGCCAACCTTTTCTGACACCATTGATTCCAATTCATCTTTCATCATTTGATAAGAATGTGCAAATATGTTATTTTGTACCATCACATTATGAAGAGCATTAAGAATTTCTGCATTTAAATTTAAATTCATATTTAGACGATACTTTGTAGCCTCATTAGCATCAACTATGAATAGTTGGACATATCTTGGTAATTCATCATTAGCTGGATATAAAGATGTATTGATTTGGTAATAAATTTGACCTTGAATTTTAAAGCAGTATGGTCCCGGTCTTCTATTATTAAACTGTACTAAGTTAGCATTAAAAGATGCAATTTTACATTCTCGTGATTTTCGTTTCCGATCTGGAACTATTCTTTCCATTTTTAAAACTTCCTGTATTTGTATACACTTAATTCTTTTAAATCAATTTTATCCAATCTTTTTTATGTTTTATTTCTTTATCAATCTGTTATATCTCTTTAAATAGTTTTCATCTTTTGAATATCTGTTTGGTCTCTTAAAAATCTGTTTATTTTTTTTAATCTGATATAAACTTATTTATTTTTTTGTGTAATACTATTAATCTGGTAAATCTATTAATCTGAAAAATCTATTAATCTGTTAAATATATTAATCTGATAAGTCTGTTAATCTGTTAAATCTATTAATCTCGTGAAATCTATTAATCTGATAAATCTATTAATCTATTCAATCTGCTAAATCTGTAAAATCTATTGAATCTGGTTTCCTATAGAACTCTTCTTTCTTGATGATTTATCACCTGTAAAAGAGATAATTAAATTAAAATAATTTTAAAAAATAAGGTTACTTAAATATTTTCTTATTAATAGCTATGTTAATACTAAAAATGTTTGTATAAAAAACAAAACGTTTTTTACAATTTTAAAATTTAAATATAAGCTTTTTATTTTATATTTGCGCTTTTAAGACGTACAATTAAAAATGCACTTTAACAAAACGTTTATTAATAATTCTTTTTTAGTTACAATTACATCACATTTTATTTCGGAACACTTTTAAAAACACTATATGTCTGACAAATTAATACTATAATATTCTTATTCTACTATGAATTAATATAATTTTAAAAAACTGAAATTCTTGAAAATTTACATGTAATAATATATTTGACATTACAGTTAAAATCCCCTTCTGCCTGCTAAAATAATTTACTTCTTCAAGCCTATAACATTCTTAGATTTTACGCTTCGCAAATTTTAGGTTAATTATATAAATCATTATCTCCAACTATTAATAATTACTAAATTATAATTATGCATGCTTACTTACCGTATTAAGGAAGATGTTTAGGCTGTAAATATTTTTCTCTTCGCCAATTTGGTCCTTTCCGGTTTTTTATTATTATCTATCTCTATTTTTTTATTTTATATTTTTTTATTTAAAGAAAAATGTGCATCTTTGCGCGCGAGTATAGACATTAGACATAAACTATAACGTTTTTAATAGATTGAAACTCAAGTTTTTCGATAAAAAATCGACAAACCATGATACGACACTCTAACCTAAAATACTACGATACGTCATCTGCTGCTTACCTGCTTTCGAAGCATTCTTGGTTTTTATCTCTTTCTGGTGCATATGTTAGAAAGAGATAAAAAACCAAGATTGTTTTCGAAAGCAGGTACAGCGATGGATCGTTTCACGTAAATTCTTTTCATGTAAAGGCACCATAATCTAACGGCGTCTCCCATTATTTCAAATTTTCAAGCATCGTTCTTTTACTGCGAACCGTTGAACTGGAAGGACGCGCTCGAGAACAAAGGAAGAGCAATAATGGAAAAACTGATTGAAAAACATGACATCACTTGCAACGACGAAATCGATTCATTCACGAATGGAGATACTACGATGTAAGTTAATATATATAATTAATAAAAATAATTTTTCATTTCAAAAAGGTAATTAAAAGTTTTTAGCCATAACCTATAATTTTGTATACACTATAAAAAATTTCGTTTTGTAATTCCAGGGGTATTTGTAAATTGACAATGTTGGACGTAGTATTAAAGCAAACAATTTGAGATAAAGTGACGTCTAACGTTGTAATTTTACAAAAATTTGTAAGGTTACAACGTTGGACGTAGGACATATTTCAAGTCACGTCCAACGTTGTAACCTTACAAATTTTTGTTTGCTTTAATACTACGTCCAACATTGACAATTTACAGAAATCCGTGTAACCTTACAATTCATTTGTAAATTCTCAAAAAATCATTTTTTACAGTGTATCGTAATGTCTCTTTCACCAGAAAGCATCACAGTTTATAAATTATAAAGATTATTAACAATCATAGTAAATGTAAAAGAAAACCTTGTTAATGTATAATTAAAAATAAAAAATGTTAATAATATATTATAAAATGCAAATTTGGAAGCTTATTATTCAAATAGTAGTAATATTAATTTCGGTTATTTTTTTCGGATAAAAATTTCATTTCTGTGAAGATAACCTTAAAATTCACTTTTTGAGGTTATCTTCACAGAAAGTAAAATGTTGTGAAAAATAAATTAAATAATGCTACACTGTAAAAAATGATTTTTTGAGAATTTACTAATGAATTATAAGGTTACACGGATTTCTGTAAATTGACAATGTTGAAGGTAGTATTAAAGCAATCAATTTGTGATACAAGTGACGTTTAAAGTTATAATTTTACAAAAATTTGTAAGATTACAATATTGGACGTGACTCGAAATATGTCCTACGTTGTAACCTTACAAATTTTTGTAAATTTACGACGTTAGACGTAACTTTATTTCAAATTTTTGCTTTCATACTACGTCCAACATTGTCAGTTTACAAATACCCCTGAAATTACAAAACGAAATTTTTTACAGTATACAACTTTAAACGCTTCCAAATATTATATTTTATATAAATATTAAAATATAACATTAATAATGTTTCATTTTATTTTATGGAGAGTCCACAATAGGTGCAAAAAGCAAGATGAAAGTGCAAGTGCGAGCCAATGCTAAATGTATAGGAATCGCAATTGCACTTTGACTTGCTACCTGCTGTTTGCACATATTGTGGACTCTCCATTATAGCGATTTTGGTGTTGGTCACTGTACACACTTTCTTTTATTAAAATTTTTTTTTTCTAATTACAGAATATTGACAGGATTAATAGTAATGAAGGAGGAGCCCAAGCAGCGGCAAAATCGACCAGGGAATGATCGGGATATCCCGGCGATTTTAAAAAATCGTCCAGATAAATACATTCTTGACAACTTGACAGGCAGAAGGCGAAGAATCCTTATATGGCCAAAACGGATTCAAGAATTTGAGGGCAAATTAGTAAACCATGTAAGTATGTTATATTATTATTTCTTAATTTTAAAAAAATGTTTTTATTTTAAAAAATTTTGTTTCAGATCGTTCGAATCACGAGAGGAAAAGTGATGGGAGTAAACATGCAGTATTACTTGGAGAAGGAAGCATTGGGACCAGTTGAGATATCGATCGTGGACAATACCGTGATCGAAATTTTAGAGCACATTCCACCCTCCGAGAACGTTGCAGTCTATAAAGAAATACCATTAAAAGATGCTGGGAATTACGTTGGTGAGCACGTTTGTGAGTATCGAATTATTATACTTTATTACACAAAAAAATTAATTGATAATTCAACTATATCAATTGATTGTTTGTTTACTTGTTTATTTATTTAATTGATTTTTATTTATTTATTTCTTTTTTTAATTTAATATTATTTACTTATTTTTATTATTTTATACTTTTTTAATTATTATTATATTATTTTTTTATTATAATTAATTTCTTTCAATTTTAATTATCATTTTTAATATCAACAATTGATATAATTTCTATTTATTTCTTTTGATTGATTTTTTGTTTACTTGTTAATTTATTTCATTGATTTTTATTTATTTCTTTCCTTTTTGAATTTAATAATATTTACTTATTTTTATTATTTTATACTTTTTTAATTATTCTTATATTATTTTTTTATTAGAATTAATTTCTTACAATTTTAATTATCATTTTTAATATCAACAATTGATATAATTTCTATTTATTTCTTTCGATTGATTTCTTAAATTGATTTTTTGTTTACTTGTTAATTTATTTCAGTGATTTTTATTTATTTCTTTCTTTTTTGAATTTAATATTATTTACTTATTTTTATCATTTTATACTTTTTTAATTATTATTATATTATTTTTTTACTAGCTGTCGTACCCGTCTTCGACGGGTTTAAGTTTCTACAGATACATTCAATAGTGTGTCTACCAGTCTCGAAAAATAGGAAATAGTGGGGAATTTAATTTGACTATAGAAATAATAATTAGCTACCATTAACTATTTCATTATAAAAATATTGTTATTTTAAAACAGTCATTGACTTTTTATCATTAAATAATTTATTTTTTATTCATTAAAATGCAGAAAACAATGTTTGTCAATTATTTGTAGAAATTTAATTATAGTAATATAAGTTAATCCAAAATTTCCAACAGTTTTTGGAGTTATAGTAAAGTCAAATTCGAACTAATTGTATCATAATTGCTTAAATCTAATGTAAGACCTATATTGCCATCTGAATTTATAATTTTTCCCGATTAAATTAAATTCTTGCATGTTTCCCCTTTTTTCCAATTTACAATGTTTTACAATGCTCAAAACATCCGTAATAGTTAAACATAGAATTAAAATAACAAAACTTTTTACTATCTAAGTTTTTCTCCAGTAGCACAATGCAAGTATCGTTTCACAGGTATATTCTTGAGTTTCTGTAGTATTAATTTTATCATAAAAAATCTCCATTCTCAATATTTGAAAAATAATTTTAAAGCTATTAATTAATATTTTTAATATTGTTTACCATTTTATCATTTACAATTTTTAATATTTTCAAAGTTTTGCAATTTTGACGTCAAAACGTCAACATATTTTTCGAAAATATGTTTATACTTACATCTGAAATATGGAATAGTATTTTTTTGTTAAATTATGCTAAAATGTGACTAAATAACATGTTATACTCAAACATAGATCGTTTAAAAGCAATAGATTAAAAATTTTAAAAATTTCGATTTTTTGAAAACATTTTAATCTTTACATCTTAGTTATAGGACACAATTTTTGCAAAATTATGCTAAAATTTGACCAAATAACATGTAACAATCAATAGTAGATTGTTTTAAAGAAATTCATTAAAAAATGTAAACTTTGAAAATTTGCAATTTTTAAAATATTTTGAAAACATTTTTATATTTAAATCTTAGTTATAGGACACTATTTTTTGCAAAATTATGCTAAAATGTGACTAAAGAACATGTAATACTTAATCATAGGTTGTTTAAAAGCAGTTCATTAACAAATATAAAATTTGGATATTTGCGATTTTTTGAATTTTTTAAAAATCATGTTTATACTTTCATCTTAGTTATAGGACATTTTTTTGACAAATCTATTCTAGAATGTGATTAAATAACATGTTATACTCAATTAAACAAAGTTTGAAAGCATTTTTTAAAAAAAGGTAAAATTTGAGAATTTTTGATTTTTGAATTTGTTAAAAAAATTGAATATCTCCCGTTCTAATTAATATTTTTCAAATCTGTAAATTTAAAAACTTTTCTTGGCCTGAGGCCAAACATTCTGCCAAATTTGGTTTCAAACGGTTAAGCCGTTTTTAAGTGATTCGCGAACAATTATTCTGTGACATACGGACATACATACATACACACATACATTGTAAAGGGAAAATTGCTCCGGTTATTAAAATTAAAGGTTGGAGTTGCACCGTTCTCCCTAAATTAATATTATGCTCAATTTAACCCAAATTACTTAGATATTCTCTTAAACGCTGGTAAATCTCATTGAAGGGGGATTCCGCTGAGAAGGCACGTCGCGGTGCAACGACCTTCGATTTTGAACCTTTCTTTTGTTTAAACAATACAATTACTTACATTTGCACGACGCTTCAACCCAATTGAAATGGCGGGAAAACGACGTGTTCTTCAAAAAACAAAATCAACACTCTCTCTTCAAAATAAACTTAACTTTATTAATTAAACTTATTACTAATCAACTACACTAAATTAACTCTTTAAAAACTACGAAAAACAATTAAATAAAATAATATCACACTCTATAACTCTTTCTCGACAATTAATTTGAGAAACCAAAGACCCACGTCTTTTAATTACTCCTCACGCCGGAGAACTGAGTGAACCAAACGATGCTTCCTTCCAGGAAACCGGTGCACAGCAATTCAAAAACTAAACATCTCACTCATTTCCATAATCATCCTAATCTATCATCCTTGTCCTCTCCTTCCAGTGCGAAACCTACAGAAATTAGGAAAGGGTCGCTGAACACGTGACTCCCGAAAAACTATGAATCATGCGCAAAAGCATTTGATAAAGACCTTGGTGAGAGACACATCGCTGAACGAAAAACGAACGACAAATTCAAATGGAAATATAAACGCGAAATACAAAAACTAACTCCAGGAAACCACACAGAGAAAACAAATACGCTGAACACTCACTTATACTGAAAAGTAACGATTTACTTCGTTACAACATACATACATACATACACAAAATTTTTTATTGGAATTTTTGGAATCCTGTGTACTCAAAACGAATAATTATTAAGGAAATTTAGATTTCTGAGCAATGTACAGAAAAAAGTCTCATCTTATATATATATAGATATTTATTTATTAAAATGTCAAATTATAATATTATGTAATACATAAATTGTACCTCTGAAATGTCAATTCAAAACAAATATGTTTTTTTCAAATGAATTGAATATATATCTATTTCTATAATTTGAAATTGTCTTCAAAATTCACTTGTTTTACCAATAACGTTAAATTAAATTTTATATTATTCAAAATATATTTTTGATCTTTACATTGGATTTTTTTTAATTCAATGAATTGTTAATTAAATGTTAAATAATTTGCTTATTGAAGTATTTAAAATTTTTTAATTTCTTTAATTTTTTGAACTAAGCATTTAAAAATTTTTTTAAAAATTTTTATTTCAGTTAAAAAATTAAAATTTAATGAATCGATTTTAATAAAATTTTTACCTTATATTAAGTAGAAATATTAAGTCATATATTAGTGTTTGAAAAAATGAATTAGAGTTACCAAAAATACAACTGAATTTAGCTTGGTAGTAATTGGTAACAATTATAATTTTTTATTCTTTCGAAAATTTTTAAATTAATTACAACTTAGTTATAGAATAGTATTTTTGCAAAATATTGCTAAAATTTGACTAAACAACGTGCAATACTCAATTATAAATGGTTTAAAAAAAATTCATCAAAAAATATGAAATTTGAAAATTTTCGATTTAAAAAAAAAAATTTATACTTGCATCTTAGTTATAGAATGTTATTTTTGGTTAAATTATGCTAAAATGTGACTAAATAGCATGTATTACTCATTTATAAAAAGTTTAAGAGCAGTTTTTAAAAAAATGAAAATTTTTGATTTTTTAATTTTTTGAAAAAATTACATATATTCCGTTATAATTAATATTTTTCAAATCTTTAAATTTATAAACCTTCCTTGGGTCAATGTCTAACAATCTGCAAAATTTGGTATCAAACGGTTCAGCCGTTTTTAAGTGATTCGCGGACAAAGATTCTGTGACATACGGACATACATACATACATACATAAATACATACATACATACATACATACACGAAATTTTTTATTGGTATATTTGGAATCCTGGATGCTGGAAAGGAATAATTATGTGGGAAATTTAAAGTTTTGAGCAATGTACAGACAAAAGTCTCATCTTATATATATAGATTAGAATTAATTTCTTTTAATTTTAATTAGCATTTTTAATACAACAATAGATATTTTCCACCAAAATTTACATGAAAGAAGTATTTATTTAATTAATTTTGAATGTTTTTCTAATGTGTATTATTTATCGGTGTTTTTCAGCAATTACAGCCTTTCTAAAACTGAAAGTAGAGAATATTATTATCGCAGAAGGATCGAAAATAACAGCACGTGGTATACTCAGGAACAATGTTAATACCTTTATTCTACAACTGTCTACTGTGGACGACATGAAAATCGCGGGCGATGAAATGGCCACAGTTAAAGAAATGAGAAAAGATTTTCACTGCTTAAAAATTGAAGAATTGGATTCCTTAAACTCACAGAATAGTCATCGACAAACTACTCCTCCGAGAGAGAATCAAAACCACAATCCAGAGTCTGACACCGTTCACGATTTATCGCCGAAATCTGTAAGTTTTATCAAAATTTTATTTTCTTTCTTTATGTTTATTATTATTATTTCTGTACTTTTTATTTATTTTAATTGATTTATTTTTTCAATTGATTGTTTATTTATTTATTTTTTGAATTTATTATTATTTACTTATTCATTTATTTTTATTATTTTATAGTTTTTAATTGAGGGGCTGGATGCTGTAACGTGTTACGCGCCATTTACTTAACAATGGCGCGTAACACATTATAGCATCAATCTCCTCAATTATATTAATTTTTTTAAATTTTAATTTGTTTTTATTGTGGTTTAATTACTTCTTTTTTAAATTTATTTAAGTTATTTTATTTGTATTTTTTTTATTTTATTGTTAACTTATCCATTGATTTGATTGTTATTTTAATTTTTTCATAAGATTCTAATTCTTATTGTTGTTATATTACTTTTATTTTTATTTCTATTTAGTTTGGTTGACTTGTTTATGTATTTTATTTTGTTTTATTTATTGACTATGTTTTATTTGTTAACTATTTTCTGTTTATTTTTATATTCATTTAATCATTTTGTTCTATTTATATGTTTATTATATTTTGTGTTTTTTGTATATTCATTTGATAATTTTATTTTCAGAAGTTTCCTAAGTTAAGCGAGTTCCCACCGTTGCCGAAAAAGCCATAAGTGTGTTAAGTGCTGCTTCTCCATCGTCTGTTTTCCTTTTCAACATAAATTACGTTTTTAATTTCTTGTTTAATTACAAAAATTTTGCTCTTTCCTTTAATAAGTTCAATTTTTTTAAATATATTATAGTTTCATTTATTAAAAAGAATTTTTAAAAAATCAAAACTATTTAAAAAATGTAACTTATTTTTTATAGAGAAACAATTTATAATATAATCTTTTAGAAAAAAATGAGCGAGAATAGATATAAAATAAGCATTTAAGTAAAAAAGACTGACCAACTTTTGTATTTTATTATAAAGCAAATATTAAGAACGCCGCAGAAAATAAATTAGTTTTGTGTCCCTATCGATTTTCTCTTTATAATAATAACAAATGAATTTTGAATATATTACGTTTATAAGTTTATATTACACAGGCCAACAAAATTTTGTGGCCTAACCAATAGAAGCTGATTTTTATAGGATTTTGTCCATAGAATACGAATTTGACCTTGAAAATATTGGATTGGCTCCAGTTTTTAATCAATTTACGTTTCATTATACAAAATATGCATTTTTGGCATTTTTTGAGTGATTGTACAACAATACACAGAAACAGTAAATTTGTCCGCATAACACCAATTGAAAGCTTAAACACTGCTCTTGAATATCCAAAAACAAAAAATGTAATTTATGTACACTTTAACCTATAATGTCCAAAAAAACATACGCTGTTCCATAAACGTATTAAAATTAATATTACTTTTGACCATGTAAGGTAATTCAAGTAAAAATTAGTGTCTCTGGCGTTTTTATAATCGCTAGTTACAAATCTGCTATGAAATATAAAAATTACAAGTGGCGGACCAAATTTTTAAAGATAATTTACGCCTTTTATGATAAAAATTTTAAAAAAATTCTGCCATATTGGATTCGCCATTTTGAATATTAAAATCTAAATACAGATCAGTAAGCAGCGACCATAAAAACCCCTAGAGAGACTAATTGTTATTTAAATTACCTTACATGGTCAAAAGTACGTTGTTTTCAATATGCTTGTGGAACAGCGAATGTCTCTTTTGACATTACAGGTTAAAGTGTATATAAATTACATTTTTTGTTTTTGGATATTGAAGAGCAGTGTTTTAACTTTCATTTTGTGCTATGCGGACAGATTTACTGATTCGGTGTATTGTTGTACATTCATTCAAAAAATGCTAAAAATGCATATTTTGTATATTGAAACGTAAATTGATTAAAAACTAGAGCCAATCCAATATTGTCAAGGTCAGATTCGTATTCTACGGACAAAATCCTGTAAGAATCGGCAGTAATATTTTAGGCAACATGCAGTTGATTAAAATTTGTCGGCCTGTGTTATTCATTATATTCAAATTGAAGAAAACTGTTTTTAAATTCAAAAACTTAGAGAAAAATCGACTGGAACCGAAAAGTAATGTATTTCCTGGAGGCTTCACTATTTTGATAATGATGATATTTTAGATTTTTCCAAAGATTTAAATATTAAGATTTGACTTTAAAAAATATATTATTATAAGTTATATTTAGTACCAAATACGTATTTGTTTTTTATAAACTTTATAATTAAAAATTAAAAGGCGAGAATCTGTTTTTCAGGAGCCGCTGCCCACTCACCGGGAGTAGATTCTCGTCTTTTAAAAACGATCTCTAATTTCGAACATAAAAGTGTGTAGTATTATTAATATATTTTTAAAAAATGTTATATTAATGTTATTAATAAACTATTTTTCTTTATTAATTAATTAATAAACCACTTATAAAAATGTTAGAATAAAATATTCATACATTTAAATACGACAAATTTGTTTTAAAAAAAATTGCTTTAATCCTTTCTAACTATATTATATTAATATTTATATTTTTTAACTTAATAATTAGTAAAATTAGTAATTAAATAAAATTTGTAGTTACTTATTTGAATTTTTAAATAATGCTTATGAATAAATTTTGTTATTATAATAATACTATATAATTTTAATAATTAAAAATTTGTAAATGGTTGAAAATTGAATATTATAAAAAAATGTTTTCTGTATTAAAAAAATTTATTTTAACATTTAATCTTACAATTGATTTAATATATTTAAATTTAAACAAAATAAAAATTTTTTAATTTTCGCGCCAATAAAGTGAGTGTCTTCATCTGCTCCATCTTCTTTATTTTCAATTTGAGCTTAAGCTATCTCATTTACATACGAAAGTGTCCTTTCTATGTTTCAATTTTTAATGCTATAAGGGAATTCGAGATTTTCGATAGTCGATTTCATTCAATTCGAGATTCTCGCTCATGTCTTTTTTCTAAAGGATAAAGTATGTATCCTAATGCTAATATTACCGCCAATACATAGGTGATTTCCTTATTTAATTTCTCTTTATTAGCACTTTTAGGCATCTGTTTTTGAATTAAGACACATTTATAGGTTATATTTTGGCCGCCATTTTGAATTTCTGAAAATTAACAGCAGATTCGGTATCAGCGATCCCAAAAACTCCCGAGTAACAACTTTCAATCAAAAGTAATTAATTAAAAAAATTTTATGCGCCATATTGGACCGCCATTTTGAATTTTGAAAATTAACATCAGATTCGTCATAAACGACCCCGAAAACCCTCGATTAACATATTTCAAGTAAATCCGATGCATTAAAAAATTTGTTGTCCACTATATTGGATACGCCATATTTATTTTCTGAAAACCGATATCAAATTACAGTTAATGCTTATGGAATTTAAAGTATGTATCGTAATGCTAATATTACCGCCAATACATAGGTGATTTCCTTATTTAATTCCTCTTTATTAGCACTTTTAGGCCTCTGTTTTTGAATTAACACACATTTATAGGTTATATTTTGGCCGCCAATTTGGATTTTTGAAAAGGCCACATATTGATGGCCAAAATTGAGAGCTTCAAAAAAAATTGCTTATACCAAAAAATTATTCATATATATATATATATAAGTACTCTCAAAAAATATGTGGCCTTTTCAAAAATCCAAAATGGCGGCTAAAATATAACATATAAATGTGTCTTAATTCAAAAACAGAAGCCTAAAAGTGCTAATAAAGAGGAATTAAATAAGGAAATCACCTATGTATTGGCGGTAATATTAGCATTAGGATACATACTTTATATTCCATAAGCAATAACTGTAATTTGATATCGGTTTTCAGAAAATAAATATGGCGGATCCAATATGCTGAACAAAATTTTTTTAAATGCATTGGATTTATTTGAAATTTGTTACTCGGGAGTTTTCTGGATCGCTGATGACGAATCTGATGTTAATTTTAGAAATTCAAAATGTTGGACAAATTTTTTTTTAATTTATCAGATTTAATTGAAAGTTGTTACTCAGGGGTTTTTGGGATCGCTGATTCCGAATCTGATGTTAATTTTCAGAAATTTAAAATTACGGATCCAATATGTCGGACAAATTTTTTTTTAATTCATCAGATTTCGTTGAAAGTTGTTACTCGGGTGTTTTTGGGGCGCTGATACCGAATCTTTGTTATTTTTCAGAAATTCAAAATGCCAAATCCAATATGGTGGACAAATTTTTTTTTAATTTATCAGATTTTGTTGAAAGTTGTTACTCTAGGGTATAAAAATGTATAACATGTAAAAAAATAGAAATTGACTCAGGCTAAAACACAGTCTAATGATATTCTTTAAACCATATATTAGGCAAAATAAATAAATAAATTGAATTAATTTCATAATATTAATTATAATAATAATTTATTTACAATAATGAAATTAAAAAAAAATTATTTTTGCACTTCTTATTGTTTATTTATATTGTCAATATATAATATAAATCAATATTAATAATGTTCAAATTACACATAAAATGCTTCTTTCAAATCTACAATTTACTGAAGAAATAATACTAAATAAGTAATATACATGACAAATTACAGTTAAAAATATTTATTTATTATTGCTTCCTCATAGAGGAAGTATCTTTATTTTTTATTATGTGTGAAGCTTAACACAACTCAGAAAA
This sequence comes from Leptopilina myrica (nomen nudum), assembly GCA_032872475.1. Taxonomy (NCBI): domain Eukaryota; kingdom Metazoa; phylum Arthropoda; class Insecta; order Hymenoptera; family Figitidae; genus Leptopilina; species Leptopilina myrica (nomen nudum). The sequence continues at coordinate 20,550,625 of CM065461.1, read as the reverse complement.
AAATTGTTAACGCACCGTATAAAATTTTCTGAAAATCAACATCAGATTGCGTATCAGCGACCCCATAAACCCCCGAGTATCAGCGATCCAAAAAACTTCCGAGTAACAACTTTCAATCAAATGTAATCAATTAAAAAAAAATTTGTCCGCCATATTAGATCCGCCTTTTTGAATTTCTGAAAATTAACATCAGATTCGTCATCAGCAACCACGAAAACTACAGAGTAACAAATTTCAAGGAAATCCGAAGCATTTAAAAAAATTTGTCCACCATATTGGATCCGCCATATTGTTTTTCTAAAAAACCGATATCAAATTACCGTTATAGGCTAACGCAGAATAGAATCTTTAACCGGAATCGCAATCGTAAGCGTAACTGTCAGAATGAGTTAAAGAAGGATAAGTATATTGTTTATCCTTCTTTAACTCATTCTTACAGTTACGCTTACGATTGCGGTTCCGGTTAAAGATTCTATTCTGCGTTGGCCTTATTGCTTATGGAATATAAAGTATGTATCCCAATGCTAATTTTGCCGCCAATACATAGGTGATTTCCCTAATTAATTCCTCTTTATTAGCACTTTTAGGCCTCCGTTTTTGAATTTTGACACATTTATAGATTATATTTTGTCCGCCATTTTGGATTTTTGAAAAGGCCACATATTTTTCGAAAGTACTTATATATATGAGTAATTTTTGGGTATAAGTAATTTTTTTGGAAGCTCTTATTTTTGGCCATTATCAATAGGAGGTATAAAACAGTTTTATCTAACATTTGCTCTAAAATAACGCAAGCACCATTAAAACGACCTGTGTTAGTTGCAGTAGTATCGAAACTCAATGCTTCAACATTATTTTGTAAATTAAAATCACAAAGTGTATCGTAAATAACTACTGCCTGTGATTTTCCCTTCCCTGATGTTAATGGTGGTATTCGTAGATTTTTTGTGTTCCCAAAATGGTTTATTACAATAGATAATCTATTCACCTTTGATTTCTCAGTTAAAGAAGGAAGTTGTTTACCATCCCAATGAACAACAAGGTTTTGTAGATTTAAATTTTTAACATTTTCTTTTAATGACGCCGCTTTTTGTTCACGTATACGCATCCTTTCTAAATTTATTGTGGATTTGTTTATAATTAGATCTTCTACATTGTGTCCTAGAGCTTCGGCTGAAGCTATTAGACAGTCTACTGCTCACTGCAAAAAATGGCGTCTAAAAATGAGAAGTTTAGACGTTTATAGACGTCTTATTTAAGCGTCTTAAATGAAAAACATAACCTCCAAATACATGCATTTTAGAAGGCTAATAAGACGATTTTAAACATCTTAGAAGTCACCACGTAAACGTCTTAAACCAAGACGCTCATTTTTTACAGTGCATCTCGATCACTCATTTTACACTTATCAAACCCCTAAACTCATTTTGTTGTAATTATATTTTGATTTCCTCTCTTTCTTTTTCGATTTTCTATTTCTTCCTTTAGAAAATCAAAATCGACTTGTTCGTCGATTGATGCTTCATCAACTGTTTCTTGACTATTAGAAGTAGAAGATGCAAGTTCTATTTAAGATTCTGAAAATTAAAACTTATAATTGTAAATGATCAATCTTTTACGTCCGAGCACTTAGTTGTAAGCTAAATAAAAACGAATTCATTCGGACCAAATGTTATTGTATATTTTTTCTCTGACGTTTCAAAATCTTAACGATTTAAAAAAAATTTAATTTAACCATTTAAAATATTTTATTTAAAATTTTTAAAATAAAGTAAATAATAAATTGAAATAATAAAATAAAAATAAATTTTTTAATTCATTTAATTAATTAAATAATAAAATTACATAAAACAAATGATAAAATAATAACAAATTACGGACCAACATTTGGTCTGAATGAATTCTTTTTTATTTACCTTACTTATAATGGTAATTTTTTGTACATATTGATAAGTGACAAATATAAGTAATAAAAATACTAACGACGTAATTTAATTTCACGATCACTACGTCGTTTTCGGTCTGCAAGTTTCGGAGAAGGTGTTTCATTACTGTCTTCTTTATTAATAATTCTAAGAATATATCCAGGCCTTCCTTTTTGCCTTTGATTTAAGAAAAATTGTTTGTCAATTATATTTGACATGCGATCTACTGCACTTGTATGTGCTATGTCAAACAGGTCATCAAATTCAATAACAAATGAATCCAACTTTTGTAGCGGTTTTTTTAACGTAGCACATTTTTGTAATGTTCTGCAGTTATCATACAATTTTTCCACTTTTTCGATGCAATGCTTTTCATCCCGAATAATAATTCTGTCTTTTTCCCACACAACAAAAAATTCCTTCACAGTCAGTTTTGCACTCTCAAGCAGATTCAGTTTAACAATACCAATGTTAAAAAATAAAACATGTAAAACTTCTTTTTTTGACGGTAATTTGCTTAAACGAAAACATTGAGGTACATTACCAATTAAATAAATATTTTCACGCCAAATTGTTGAATTAATTGTAAGGAACTAAACAAAATTGTAAAAATAAGGTTATGTTAGCCATGTGTATTATTGCTGGTAATAGGGCGTCTTACGCATTTTTAATGCGCACGACTAGAGTATCATTCATTTGTGTATAATAACCCAACTATGGCACAGTATAAGGTTGAGTCTATAATATACAATTATTCCATATATTTTACATCTACGGTTTTACATATATTATTTTATAATTTTCCTCTAATCTTAAACCCGACTATTTAAGGAATGTAAAAATTTTTTTTTGAATCCTCCATATTGGATAGGCTAATTTGAAAAATAAATTTTTGACATTAGATTTGTAAATAGAGCTTCCAGAAATCGCGCTTGACGTTGTTTTAGAAAATTATTTCAAAAATGTGAAAAATCAAAATTTTAAATCCGCCATATTGAATTAGAAATTTTGAAAAATTAATTTCTGATATCAGATTCATGATAAACGATCGAAAATACCCCCAAGTAAGAAATTTTTTTGAATTTACTACAACATTTATGTGATAAAACCTTGGATATATTGTGGTGCATTTTTAGGACCCACTTTAAAAATCCGCCATTTTGAAAATTTTTAAAAAATTGAATTTTTATCGAAGTGCTATCATATTGTGCAGCTAAAAATAAAAACAAATGTGACCTGGAGAATTTTTTGCATAAAAATTTAAAAAGTTAAGAATTTTTTTTTTAAAGTGCATTTTTCCATGTATTTTCAATGGGAAATTTCGATCGATTACTGGCACGTAATCGGCGTCAAATTTTAGGAAAATTTTTTTCTAATTAAGTAGAACCAAACTGGGAGGTGGCGTAAACAAAATTCGAAAGTCGCATTTTTACAGACACCCTAATGATCATGCATTCCCCGGCGCAAGTGCCATATTATAAGAACTATGACTACCTTAAGAATAATGTAAGAAAATAAATAAATTTTGCAATAATTTTAATGAATTGTGCCCAGTTTATTCAATATCATTTTTTTTAAAAGTTAATAAAGTATGCATAATCTCTAAATAGTCATATACAGCAGTTACTTAAGAACTACATATTACATATTTTGTCGAACAGAAACAATAATACTACAATTAAAGTATTTTTTAAATACTAATTTCGTCGAACGAAATAAAAATTATTTTCATTAATTACTAAATAAAAAATTTATCACATATTACGTGTAGTATAATGTGTTGTTACTATTATCAGTTTTTCTTTATCATTAATAATGTCATCCTGATTATATAACATTTTTTTAAAGACAACAAAATATATATATATATATTACTACATTTTAACTGTTTCAAATGAATTTAATAAATGAATTTCTTTTTTGAAGAAAACAATTTTGGATTACTTATTTTTGGAATTTTGAAATTACAACTTATTTTGAATTTTTATAAATAAAGTGAATAATCCTGGAGTTAAAAAAAATAAAAAACAAAATCATAAACAAATATGTACACGACTCCCTGCATGGTGTTCAATGTAAATATCAACGTTTTTATAGTTTTTCAGTTTTATTTTCACTATTAAATGAAATTTTTTTAATGTTCTACTTGTTTAAATATTTATTAAATAAATTATAATAAATATGGACAAAAGCATCGTTACTCATGAACAGAAGAAAAGAAAAAACGGGATCGAAACATATTTTCAAAACCGAATTAGTTTTGAAAAAGTTTAACCTTTTAATATAAAGAAAACTTTGATCATATGTAAAATAACTAAATAAATAATTTTTGTGAGTTTCAAATTTTTTTCTTGAAAATTGATATTTGTTCCAGAAGATACGAATAACAATAATATTAAAAAATTCTTTAATGTTCATTCAATATTTTTTCTGAAAGTCTGCACACCTGTAAACAACAGCAGATAGATGTCATTTGTTTTTTCGTCTCCTTTCATAAAGGAAGTGAGATGAAATTATAAAATTTAATTGATTTAAGGAGGAATGGGACATAGAATATGCCAAAAAGTTAATGACGTTTAGATAAAACCTCTATTTTGAAATTAACGCTATGTGGAAAAGTTTTAATATTAAGAAACAAAGATGGTAACTAATTATGACTAAAAACATTAATTACATTAAATTAATATTGTTTTTTAAAAGATATTAACATTTTTTTCAGTACGAAACAAAACTTTTAGAAGTGATTGTACTAAGATGTAACCTAAGAAAATGAAAAATATGGAAAAATCAGTTCGAATCAATTAGTTAATGTGATGCACATACACTTGAAAAATATTTCATTTGTAAAATTATAGCACATAATGAGGAATTACAATTTTTTATAATTGTAATTATTTATTTATAAATGGTTTTAATGACCTAAAAACATGACAACGTTGTAAACTAACATCTTTGTTTTTTAAACGTTGGTAGCACTGTCATGACGGAAATAGTTGTGGGAGTTAAGGAGAGAGACATATTCTACTGATTCGTATCTATGAATGGATAAATAGTTATCTTCTTTACCAACAATATTTTTTTCTTTACAACGTTGCCATGTTTTTATGTGCAAATGTCAAAAATCTTGTGTTTTTCTACTTTTTAAATTATTTTCTTTGTAATTTAGTCTGTAAGTATATAAAAGTTTAATTATTTATTGTAGCCGACATATTGAACTTCAATATATATTTGAGACGAAAAATGTTGACATCTGGAAATATCATTTTTGTTTGATAAGAACCAATTATTTGAATTTTTCATAAGAGACAATGTTAAATTAATAAATTTATAACTTTTAAACTATTCAGACAAAAATTTTCAAACTCTGTGAGCTGTTTTATAATATTGTTAGAAACTCATCCCCAAAATTTGAAGAGTTTCTGACATTTTTTAATGTGTGTCCTATTCCTCCTTAATTTTTATTTTAACGATTTTCTAGACTTTGACGAGAAGTTTTTGATCGAGACTCGCTCGACATGTAACACTACTTGTTCTATAAATATACTCATCGATGTGCTTTTGTTTTTACTGATACATTTAACAGGGGTTCTACTAACTGGAAAAAAACGGAAAATATGCAAGAATTTAATTTAATCGAAAAAAATATGAATTCATCTTGCAATATATATCTTGTTTTAGATTTTAGTAATTATGATACAATTAGTTCGAATTCGACTTTACTATAACTCCAAAAATTAGTGGAAATTTTTGATTAACTTATAACACCGTCCGACAAAATTAAACTTTTTTTTGCATACATGAACGAACCAAAGATTTTCGGAAACTAGAGCTAATAAAAGATACCCGTGTCTGGCCGTTTTTCGAGATCCAGTCGTTTACGGTTGTTAGGGGTAAAAACAACCCTCTAATAGAAGGTAACCAATTGTATTGCAAAAAATATAGAAAAATGGTAAATTTTTATTTAAAAATTCTTTAAACCTTATTGGGACTATTAAACATATCCTTACTAATATTTCAGAACAAACCGTCAACCACAAAAACTACCCCTCTTTCGATTTATTTAAAAAAATACTAATATAACTAAAAAAATTTGGATGTTTTAAAAAGTAATCGTTGGTTAATTGTAATATTATAATACAGCCTATCATTTCCAATTTTTCCCCCCAACCCTTATCTCAAAACCTACCCCTAAGCTAAATCAATATATTGAATACCACCCTACAATTTTTGGAATTTTATAAAACTTCGTATTTAAGGGTTTTTGGAGTCGCTAGTTACAAATCTGAACTCGTTATTTAAAAATTCAAAATGGCGTATCCAAAATGGCGGACAAATTAAAAAATCATCTGATTTTTATAAAATTTAATAACCGTGGTATTTAGGACTTGTGGAATGTAATGAATAATTTAACCGCAAAAATGAGCAACCAAAATTTCCAAAAAATTAGAGTTATTTTTAAAAATTTTATATTGTTTTTCATTACATTGTATTACATTACATTGTTTTTCATTATAAAATTATTTATAATATAATTTATTACAACTCAAAAAAAATAAAGAACCCATTTTTAATTAAAAAATTTTTTTGCAGTTTTTTTAAATACCACGGTTATTAAATTTTATAAAAATTGAATGATTTTTTTAATTTGTCCGCCATTTTGGATACGCTATTTTGAATTTTTAAATAACGAGTTCAGATTTGTAACTAGCGACTCCAAAAACCCTTAAATACGAAGTTTTATAAAATTCCAAAAATTGTAGGGTGGTATTCAATATATTGATTTAGCTTAGGGGTAGGTTTTGAGATAAGGGTTGGGGGGAAAAATTGGAAATGATAGGCTGTATTATAATATTACAATTAACCAACGATTACTTTTTAAAACATCCAAATTTTTTTAGTTATATTAGTATTTTTTTAAATAAATCGAAAGAGGGGTAGTTTTTGTGGTTGACGGTTTGTTCTGAAATATTAGTAAGGATATGTTTAATAGTCCCAATAAGGTTTAAAGAATTTTTAAATAAAAATTTACCATTTTTCTATATTTTTTGCAATACAATTGGTTACCTTCTATTAGAGGGTTGTTTTTACCCCTAACAACCGTAAACGACTGGATCTCGAAAAACGGCCAGACACGGGTATCTTTTTTTAGCTCTAGTTTCCGAAAATCTTTGGTTTGTTCATGTGTGCAAAATCGTGTCGGACGGTGTAATAGTATAATTAAATTTCTACAAATAATTGACAAACATTGTTTTCTGCATTTTAATTAATTAAAAATAAATAATTTGATGATAAAAAGTCAATCACTGATTTAAAATGGTAATATTTTTCTAATGAAGTTAATGGTAGCTAATTATTATTTTTTCCGCTCAAATTGAATTCCCCACTATTTTCTATTTTTGGAGACTGGAAGACACACTATTGAATGTATTTGAAGAAACTAAAACCCGTCGAAGACGGGTACGACAGCTATAGATTAATAAAATTATATAAAAATTAGAAAATGTAAATACCCACATAGCACAAAAACTTCCAGGAAATTCCCCGTAGGAACCTTCGTAACTTCCTGGAAATTTTCAGGAAATACAATAATGTCCGCAGGTTAGAAGCTTTCCATGGAAACTTCCTGAAAGTTACCAGGAATTTTCCAAAAATTATATAAAATTTTTTTTAGTGAAATTATTATTTAAAAAAGGGACTCGAACCAACATTGGCCTCAAAAGAGTGCTGCTAGGATAGCGCTTTATGCGCTCAACCAAATCGTCACTTGACTTCACAGGGCTAATTTATATATTATATATTTCATTATATCTTTGAGGATTTTTGGAAACTTTCAGATAACTTGCAGGAAGTTTCCATAGAAAGCTTTTAAACTGCGGAGATTATTGCATTTCCTGGAAATTTCAAGGAAGTTACCAAGTGTTACTTCCGAAGGTTCACACGGGAAACTTCCTAAAAGTTTCCTGGAAGTTTTTGTGCTATGTGGGTAACAATTAAATGTATAATAATTAAAATATAATTAAAATAATAAAAACAATAATAATACAATTGTACAGAAAATCAATATATAAACTAAATAAATTAAAACAATTAAAAATAAAAACAGCTATCAATATTAATAAAAATAAAATTTATTTATTTACTGATTGTTTTATTTTCATGCTGGACAACGTCTACCAGTTCATCTTCAGTTCTTCTTCAATTTCTGGTCCTTTCTTTACGTCTTCTAGAACATACTCCCCATGAATAGTAAATAATGTTGATGCGAATCTGTAATTTTTCATTTATATTATACATAAAAACTTTGTATTTAAGATATACATTTAAAAATAAAATTTAATTATTTAATTAAATCACCTTGTCTGCAATAATAAAATCTTTTAATGCGTCAATATCTTTATCTCCCCATATAACGCGTTGGATTCTTTTACCGCTTCCATTGCTTACAAAAAATTTTAATAATTGAGTTCGTCTTAACATTCTGGGTCCTGAACGCTTTGACGTACATAATAATTACTCTACAAAAAATGTTAATACTATTCAATTCTTTTTAATATAAATTTACAAATGAAAATTTCATGAATTTTAAATATATACATTTATATAATATAAAATTAAATTACACGTATTGTTTTTTTTAATGAAATTTTAAAGGCATTATTGTTTGGAAAATGATAGGAGAAAAACTTATTTTTTAAAGAAAACAATTTAAATTAGTTTGCAATATGAGCTTTCGTATCTACAATTTTTTGACATTAATGTGAAAATTCAAAGAAGTAACGTTTAGAAAAGTCACGACAATAATTAATGATTTATGAAATTAAAATAGACTATTGAATCAAATAATAGAACAAAATATTTGAGAAGTTAAAATTACTAAATAAAAATATAAATGTTTAAATTATTTTCCTGCAAATATAAGATGTCGACGACATTCTTTCGTAGACCATTATAAAATAGAGCTGTTAAAAAGTTATTTAAATAAATAAAAAACAAAAGATTGAAAATTTCTTTTAAAATCGTGATATGTTAAAACATTTTTAAGGGAAGAAAATTGTTACATCCCGAGCGAAAGGCGATCGTTATAGGTTAAATTATTGAATTTTGGAGGAATGGTAGGCTGATTATGGTCCAGTAGGTAAAGCTTGACAATTATTTTTAAGTAGGATCGTTTGTACTTGTTAAAACTACAGGTTTTGCCTTAACAACAAATAAATATTCACTTTTAATAAATTTATTTTAACATTAAAATATAGGGCAGAGTCACTACGGTCGCGACACTTTTTGACTTGTGCCCATAACTTCCGTTCTAGGCCGAATTTCACGTTTTCTGACATATGGTTGGAAAGATCTTCTAAAATGGAATGTTTCTTCTGTACATCAGAAAATGTTTGGACAAAAATTGGAAAAGTTATAAACATTTTTTAAAAAAAATGTCGTTACGGTCGGATCAGGTCTTTACGGTCGGAACACCGTAGAAAATCAATGTGATATGAAGGAATATTACTGAAAATGGCCCGTAAATTACAGAAGAATGTTGCAATACACTTGAAAATGGAAAAAGGAAATATAAAATTCATATAAAAATGAATCTAAAAACGTTCTCAGTACACGAAACGTTTACAACACGTTATCGCAGGAGATGTGAAATGAGACTTTAAAATGTTTTACGAACGTTTTGCGAACATGAATATATTTTTTCACTGTAAAATGACGTTCTTCATACATCTCTACCTTAAACAATTGAATTTCCGATGTCAGAACGCACCATAATTGTAAAATAATGCGTCCCAACATGCACGATATAAAGTGACCCGACCGTAAGTTTCGCGTCCTTTTGATTTTTTTAGCACACATACATAAACGCACGATATAAAAACAAAATAACATACCAAAGTATTAAAGCACTCTCTAATGAATAAATTTCATCATCTTACTTTATTGTTTACATCTTCCATTTTGTTTAATTAATCTTTCTCGACACTAAGTAAAAGTTTTGCTTTAAAAATTCACCACATATTTACGTTTAATGTTTGTACTGCTCGCGTAGTTCATTGCAACTTAATGAAAGTGACGTGAAAAGTTTTCTACCATCACTAACAAGTATTTACATGCAATGTCAAATGTCACCAGTTTGTTACAACTAAGAAACCCGAGGTGACCCAACCGTAAAGGTGTCCCGACCGTAGTGACTCTCCCCTATTATTACAAATAGTTACATAAATAATACTTACTTTTAGTTACAGATTAGTTGTAGATTTAAAGTTTTATCGCTAGTCGGTATAAGTTCGGTTATCAATTGAATGAAATCTCGAAAGTTTGTAATGTTACAATTGTGTAACTTTTACAACTTTAGGGTTTTTGCGTTTGTTTCAAGAGTTAGTACCGCTTCTTAGTATTACTTATCGTCACTTGCACCTATTACGAATAAAACTTGTTTCTAAGTGTGAGAAAAGCAACTTGCACAATAATCGAGTACAATTCAAACCTGCAATTGCTGATTAAAGAAAGAATTAGTGAAAAACTACAAATAATGAAACTGTTACAAATCAGAAATAAATTTATTAATTAGGCTTTTGAGATGGCCCTTTATCTCGATTTGGGAAAGCACCAAGCTGCCAGAATATTTTATTATTCTGTTTAAATTTGTGGGGACGTTATCCTACTTTTAAAAGTTGTCTTCTGATTCGTTACATGCACTATTTTTAAAATGATTTGAATTTTAGGTTTAGTTAGGTAAGTAAAGAAATTGATTTTACGAATTCATGGTTTATTTTTTAACAGAAAAATACCTTTTGAATACAGAACGGTTATAGTGTGCTACAAATAGAAAGTGTGTGTGTGTTAGAATATGTGACTGAAACGATACTTATTTACTTATAAACTACCGGTGGAGCTATTCCTCTTTCGAATCACAAACCTCCGTCGGGTGAAAATTCTTTTGCTTTTGTTTTTACTGAAAATCGCGACGTCTGATTCGCGCAATTTTCTTTTGTTTGCGAGATTGCACTTGTGGTGAGTGGACGCGGGCAATATCTATTCAACCGGCCGTCTCACACAACTGTGTAAAACTCACTGCGGATCTACCATTTACCGAATTAGTTTGGGCAGTATCTATGCAACCGATAATTCGATAATTAGTTTTGATCGCACTCGTGGGCCACCGATATTTGAGACGGACGCGGGCAATATCTATGCAACCGGCCGGTTATAAATAACAAGATTTCAAAATGATTAATTATATTAATAATTCTAAAATCTCTCCAAAATCAGCCCGCACTGGACTCCACCGGCTCAGAGAATTTAAAAATTTTAACGTCTTCCCTAAATCATGCAATTCGGGTTCCGGGTCGCGGACGGGCCTTTTTTTCGCGAAATTTCTTTGTCCCAAAACACTTGCTAGGTTAAACCCAGGAGAGATGTCTTCGAGAAGAAGCGAGAATTCGTACTGCTATGATTGATACTTGGCGACAAGCCTCCAACCCTTACCTTTAGTGCAAAAAGTGGAGAAGACAGAAAATTTTAGGTAGTAGGAGTAAGGAGTAGGAGAAAATCGTGGGCCCATTGGTCTATGCATTTTTGCTGACGTTTTGGATCTTACGGTAGGTCTGTGAGAACAAAAATAGTCTGTTAATATGATACTTTTCGAGACATTATTTTTGAAATAACTTAGAATTTAAATAATAATTATATTGTTTAATTAATAAAATTATTATTTATCTTAGTTATTATAGTGCATATAATTTATTTATTGTAATTATATTGTTCCTACTTTTTATAATTTGTTTGTATATGTAGTTACATATTGAGTAATGCGTATGTACATATACACACGACCTAATGTCCTCCGGCATTTTGTTGTAACTAAAATGTTTACAACAAAATGTTTAACTATTGTCAATTTGTTGTTTGTGCATCTAGCTTGATGCGTAAGATTAAATAGCATAGGTTTAAATAGCACAAGGCATGCAAGCCTTGTGGCATTGAGTCAGCTGTAACGCACGTGCGTTTGTTTTGATGCTGCATTCCACAGCTTATGAGCCCTGAGGGGAAAGGAAAGTACTACACGGAAAAAATTTTGGGACGTCAGCTGTACATGGTGTGTCAAAATTGCTTATACATTCTTTCCGCACGCCATCTGTGCCAGTTTTGCGTACCTGCCGTACATTATGTACAGCGATTGCGCCAAACTTTACATCTGCTGTCTCGAAAAAGCACCGCAGCGGTACATAATGAAATGTACTACTTCCGTCACTGACTTTATGCATCTAACGTCCCAAAATTTTTTTCGTGTACGCATAAGGTAGGAGGCAAGCATAGCGCGCTTGTGTTAGTGCCTGTAGCATGCAGTCCGTTAAGGTGTTAGTGCTGTAGGCAAGGGAGCCAGTGAGTGTGTTGGTGCTTATAACCAGCGGTTGCGCAGCTGTGTGTGTTGCCGCCGACCACTCCCGCACACGTACAACCTATCAATGTAATTCTTAGTCGATGTTTTAATATTTTAGAATCGCGCTCACACATTCAACTATTAACATAAAATTTTGAAATTAATAGATTGGATTCATTTACGTATTTTGGCAGCAACATTGCGCCTTCTTTATGTTTTTCAGAATATAAATTTTCATATTTGTTATTTGTATATTGCCGCAAGGTTCGGTGCGGCAACATTGATTGTGCCGTTACAATTATTAATAATTATTTATAGTGTTTATTGTTTTATAGAGGGAGAAGGGAAACAATAATTTCTTTTGTCTCTCTAATTTATTATTATAAGCATTCCTTAGTTAAAGGCATTCTCGGAACGTTATCAGAGTGTCAAATGTCCCCAGGCATGGTGTCACTGCGTCGCAACATTTTATATACTTGGGCTGATTTATAATTGAAATTATTTTACGTGGTTGCCAAATCACCAGGTTTAAAGACTATAATTTTAACCATCCACCGTGAAAATTCCTGTTTTCGTCCCCGAAAACCCTGATGCCTTGAAATTAGCGATGCGTACACTAAAACGACATATATACGCAATTTCTTAAACATCCAAAATGATAATTATACAATTTGATGTAGATTCTATAGTACAAAAAAATGACAGCATTTCTGGTGATAGCATTGATTCGCCGTAAGTTCTTATCGGAGTCGTGATTACAATTCTATTCTATTCTATTTAACACATGAATCCATTAGGATGCTTTGAAAAATATATAAAACAGTTTTTAAATGCCCTTTTCAAATGCAAAGCAGAAAGTACATCTTTTAGACACTGTTTTGCAAAAATAGAATGCCCCGCTTTATGAATTCCACACTTCCTTTTTTTTAATGCTATATTAATCTCAATGTTAATGTCAGTGCGTCGCGGACCAGTACCCCACTCCAGTGGTTCAGTCTTCTTCCGTCTTTTTTTTTAATAAAATTTCATCTCTCAGAGATTTCAAATAGTTATAGTCAGTTTAAAAAACTATTTATACGTATTTTAGTTATAGTCATAAACATAACATTTAATGGAGGAAATTCCTAACTATTTAAAACTTCATAAAATTGTCTTGCAAAGAATTCTTTAGCTTAATGTTAAGATATATCTATCTTAACAGACATTTCCCGCTACCCTCAAAATGTAGGTCAATTTTGAGGGCAGTATTACCTAAACGTCAAAATTTGACAAACAATTTCCGCTACCCTCAAAATTTAGGTCAATTTTGAGGGCGGTATTGACCTAAACGTCAAAATTTGACAGACAATTCCCGCTATTCTCAAAATTTAGGTCAATTTTGAGGGCAGTATTACCTAAACGTCAAAATTTGACAAACAATTTCCGCTACCCTCAAAATTTAGGTCAATTTTGAGGGCAGTATTACCTAAATGTCAAAAATTGTTAAATAATTTCTGCTACCCTCAAAATTTAGGACAATTTTAGGGCAATATTGACCTACTGGTAAAAAGAGGCCCACAAACGTCTGTTACATTACGTCGAAATCTACATGTAATTTTACATTCTTCTTTTACCTACATGTCATAAACGTTCATATAATGGCCCTTAATTTATGTCAAAATTTATGTCAGATTTGATTTATTGTTAAAACTGCAAGTAAAAAGGGTCGTATTAATGCCTTTGATGATACTGCAAAATCTATGCTAAATTTAACAAATTTTTTTACCTTTAGGTATAAAGAAGTATCTATAAGTGCACCATAAGATCATAATGAAGTCCGTAAAGTAAAATTCTTTTTAAGTGCTTTCTTTTAGCCTGATATAATTTACTCTAACTTATTACCATGCATTCATATTAAGAGAACATGATTTGAAAATCAAAATTAAAACAAATATAAGAATTAGGGGAAAATCGTTAGTTATTATATAAAAACATTTCGCCGCCGCAGAGTCGGGATTTCTAAGGGCTCCCTATAGTAAGGGCCGTCAAAACTTATGTCAAAATTGACCTATTTTTTTACCTATAGGTCAAAAAGAGAATAAATAACGGCCTCACATTACATCAAAATCCACGTTTTATTTGATCTTTTTTTACCTATATGTCAAAAAGTGCTCCCTGCGTAGGTCCTTACATTATGTCAAAATACATGTTTAATTTTACCTACTTTTTGAGCTACGTGTTTTAAAAGAAACCTTAATGTGGGTCATCACATTACGTCAAAATTTGATCTGTGTTTTACCTACAAGTCAGAGCTTGCCCCCTCAAATAGGTGCGTTAAATAAGACGTCAAAGCCTATACCAAAGACATTTTTTTTACTTGCAGGCGGTTATGTTACTTTAAAATTGATGACAAAGATTAAAAATTTCAGAATGGCTAATATCATAATATCGCATTTTACAATCTTTATATTATCTATAAATAGAAGTAAATATAAAATTAGGGGGTTGGCAAGTTTGGTCCCTGGGAGGAAGCTCCGATCCGAAAAGACCCTAGTGAGCTTTGGTATCTCAAAAACGCACTAAAGGATACCGTCGATGCCCGGCCATATTCGAGAAGCAGCTGGCATCAGGAGTATACCTGGGACTCGGCGAAAAACAGCTACAACGTGAGGGGATTTTGCATAGAGATAATATAAATAAAATGGGGATGGTCTGTATAGAGGAGTCCGCTTGATAGAAAGAGAAAGAAGATTTAGCACCAGTAGGTGTCTCTTTTGCACTGGAGCAGAATGAAGGACAGATACTGGTGTTAAATCTTCTTTCTCTCTCCAACTCATTCTGCTTATGGCAGGACACTTTCCAACGCGCATTTCCTATGCTAGCTAGCCAGAAAATGTAATTAGTCAATAAAAGGTTTTAAAATTCTTCAAGAAATTCGATTTTTAGCGACTTTTAATTCCCTAATAATTATTAATTATAGTGTTGAAATTATTAAATATCCTGATAAACTCTTCAAATTAAATATTTAAATTTTGATTTTCTATTCCTTTAATTGTCTAAGTTTGTTGAAAGACTTCAATCACATTTATTAAAACCTATTGCCGTATTTCAAGTGTTTATGGGTCGGAAACTGTCGGAGAATTGTGGAGCTAAGGTAAGTAGATATGTTCTCTTTTTTGTCACTGGGCAAAAATAATAGGGAGTGTTAGTACAGAAAAAGGCACGAAAAAATAAGTGAGTATTTGAAGGTTAGAATTGAGTGTGAGAGAGAAGTGCGAATGTGGGAGAGAAAGAGAGAGTGGGTGTGTGTCACGTGCTAGGAGGAAGTATGGAGAGTTTTGAAAAGAAAGACGAGAGAGGGCAGGAGCGACTGGAAAGTGAAAATGAGAAAAGCGAGAGAGAGAAAGAAGAGAAAGTGAGAGAGGCCGGTGAGTCAGGAGCCGAGGGTGTAGGTGACGACGAAGTATTCGGTACCCCGAAGGCTACAAGAAGTTCGTCGGTGATTGATTTCACTGAATACAGTGAGAGAAGGAAAAGGGCGGGGAGGCCGAGGAATGTAGAATTGTTAGATAAGGAGAGGGGGCTGGCAGCGTTGAAAAGGATGATGGCAAAATGGCAAAGTCAAATTAGAATGGCTAGATTGGGTAAAAAAGTAGAAAGTGAGTCAACAGAAATTAGTAAAAAAGAAGAAGAAGAGGGAAATGAAAACTATGAAGGTGAAGAGGAAGAAAAGAGTTTTTAGGAGCTTGCTTTTCTTATGATAAGGATGAGTGAAGAGACGAATGAGAGAGTAGAATTATTGGGTAAAGAGATAAGGGAGGGTAGGGAGGAAAGTGGTAGAAGAGAGGAGGCAAGGGATGAAAAAATTTATGGGTTAAGGGAGGAAATTGGGTCTATTAAGAATATGTGGGGGGAGTGGGAGAGCAAGTGGAGTAAAGAAAAGAATGGAATTATGAGAAAATTTGAAAGATTAGAATTGGAACAGAAAATAATAGAAAGAGAAAAAGAAGATGAAGTGAAAATTTTGGAAAAGCGAGTGGAAGAATTGGAGAAAAATATGGTGGCAGGTTGTAGTAGTGGATGAAGGAAAGTGCAAATTGATGAAGGGATAGAAAGAAAGATGGGTGAATTAAGAAGGCAAGTAGAAAGATTGAAAAAAGAGAAAAGAAAGTGTAGCATCGTGATAAAAGGTCTTAAAGTGAAAAAGGAGGAAGGAAAAAATGAAATAAATAGATTGCTGCTAGGAATAGGAGCGAATGTAAACATTAAAGGAGTAAGAGGGGTGGGAGGGAATAAATAAAGAAGTGCTGAAAGTGTGGGTGGTGGACGTGGAAAGTGAAGAGGAAAAGAGAGAAATAATGATGCTGAAGAAGCGACTAAAAGGGCGACCGGAAAGAATAGAGGAGGATAAAACGTGGAGGGAGAGAAGGGTAGGATGGTTGTTACAAGGTAAAGCATGGGAGGAGAGGGGTAAGGGAAATGAGGTAAAGTTTGGGAAAGAGTGTATCTGGGTAAATGGGGTGCAATGGTAGGTTGACGAGGATAGGGGAGAGGTGGCAAAGGAGGGGCTGGAAATGGATTTTCAGGACGCAGAAGGAGCGGGAGGAGGAACAAACAAGGAAATATAAAAATAGGGTTTTGGAATGTGGCAGGTTTGGAAAATAAAGACGAAGGATTTTGGAAAGTGGTAAAAGAATGGGATATGGTCTTTTTGAGTGAAACGTGGGTGGAAAAGAAAAAATGGGACTTTATAAAGGGGAGGTTACCAAAGGGGTATAGATGGGAGATGCAGGGGGCAAAAAAGGTGAACAAGAAAGGGAGAAGTGCGGGTGGAATGATAATGGGGGTGAGAACGAGTATAAAGGAAGAGAAAGGGAAAAAAGAAGACTCGGGAAGAGAAAGTTGCATGGTACGGTCAATAAGCATAAAAGGGGAAATGGTAGATATAGTGGGGGTATACAGAAGGAGAGGGGAAGTGGAGGGATGGAATGTATTGGAAGAACGAATGGAAAGGAGTAAGGATAGGAGGGTATTAATAGGGGGGGACTTCAATGCATGGACAGGGGAATTGGGGGAGGGATATGGAATAAAGATCTGAGGAAGTACGAGAGAACATCAAAACACAAAGAAGAAGACAAGGAAGGGAAAAAATTGATAAGTTTGATAGAAGAGTGGGGAGGATCAATTTGTAATGGAAATATAAAAGGAGATGAAGAAGGAGAATATACGTTTATAGGAAGAGGAGAGTCAGTAATAGACTATGTGTTAGCAGATGAAAGGATGAGTGAATTAATAGAGAAAATGACTGTTAAAGTAGAAGTGGGGTGTGATCATCTCCCGCTAGTGGTGGAATTGTCGGGAAAAAGTAGAATATGTAGAGGATGGACGAAAAAAGAGAATAAAAAGGAAGAAAAAATTAAAATGGGGAAATGGGACATTGTAAATTTAAGGAAATATGAAAAAATGCTGCAAGAAAAATGGGAAGGGGAAGAAAGTGAGGTAAGTGTTGATGAGCAAATAGCAAGAATAAGAAGGAACATAGAGAGAGAGTTAGGAAGGAAGTAGGAAAAGAGATGGTAACAAACGGAGAGAAAAAAGGATGGTGGGATGAGGAGTGTGAGAATAGCGGAGAGGAATTGAGAAAGTGTATAAAGGACTGGAGAAAGGGTAGAATAACGAAAAAGGATTATAATATTAGGCACAAAAAACACGGCAAATTGCTCAGAAAAAAGAAGGAAGAAGAGAAAAAGAGATTTATGGAAAAAGTGGAAAAGGCGGTGAGTAAAGGAAGAGAGTGGGAAATAATAAACGAAGGGAGAAAATGAAGTAGTGTGGTGAGTAAAGAAATCAGCATGGGTCAATGGACAGAATATTTCAGAGAGTTAAGTGGAGGGGTGGAAAACAGAGTAAGAGGGGGAGGAAGAAAGAAAATGAAGAAGGAAGTGGTAGAGAAGGAGATAAGCAGAGAAGAGGTGGATGAAGCAATCGAAAGATTGAAGAGAAATAAGGCAGCAGGATACGATGGTCTGGAAGGGGAGAGTATGAAATACGGGGGAGAGGTAATAAGGAAGGAAATGTGGGATTTAGTGAATAGGATTTGGAGAGGGGAAGGGTGGCCAGAGGAGTGGAGAGTGGGGGTAATAGTACCTTTATTAAAGAAAGGACAAGGGAAAAAAGTGGAAGAGTACAGAGGGATAACACTCATGCCAATTGGATACAAGGTGTATGCGGAGATCTTAAGGAAAAGGTTAGAAGAGAACGTAGAAAGAGAAGAGGGGATACCACAGAATCAAGTGGGTTTTAGAAAGGGTTAGGGTGGGAGAGAAATTAGGAGAGACATTTTGGATGGGAAGGGGACATGCAGGGTTGCCCGCTAAGTCCGCTTCTATTTAGTTTATTAATGGCGGATTTGGAAGAGAAACTGGAGAAGAGAGGGAAGGGAGGGGTGGTACTGGGAAAAGGAAGACTGTATTCACTAGCATATGCGGATGATGTGGTTTTGTTTGCAAAGAGTGAAAGTGGAATGAGATTGTTAGTTAGAGAGTTTGAAGTGTATGCAAGAAGTAAAGATTTATGGGTGAATGTGGAAAAGACAAAGATGATGAGATTTCGAAAGAAAAGGAGTGGAGATGAGGAAGTGTGGAGAATGAATGGGAGAGTGATTGAAGAAGTGAATGAGTTTTGTTATCTGGGGTATTGGTTTACGTATAATGGTAGTCACAAGTTGAATGTTAGTAGAAGAGTGGAAAAAGCAGGAAGAATGATGGGGGAAGTGTGGGGAATAGGAAAGAGGAGGTTTATGAATGATTGGAAGAAGAGGTTATGGTTGTTTGATGCGTTAGTATGGTCCGTGTTGTGTTATGGAGTGGAAGTGTGGGGATGGTGTGAATGGAGAAAAGTTGAGAGCATGCATGAGAAGTACGTAAGATGGACGATGGGGGTGAGTATGCAGTGTCCAGGGTATATGTTGAGAGAAGAGATTGGAAGAGAAAAAATGGTGGTGCGTCAAAGAAAGAGAGCATGGAACTTTGAAGAAAGAATGAATCAGGGGAAGGGAAATATGTGGACACAGGTGTGCTGGAAAGCGATAAAAGATAGGGAGGAGAAGGGCGTTAGGGAGTGGTCAAAATGGGAAAAAGCAAGGGTAGTGGCGTTAAAGGAGGGAAGGAAAGAAAGAAGGGGTGGGGTAATTTTGGAAGAGGGATGGAAGGAGAGAGATAAGGAGGAAAGATGGGAGAGAATTGTGAACTCTAGGTATAATAGATGGTATATAATGGTGAAAAGAGTGGGAGAGCCGAAATATCTAAAATGGATGAAAGAAGAGAGCAGATGGAGTAGGATGGTGTGTTTCAGGATGGGGGAGAGGATGAATAAATGTAGGTATTGGATGAGAGTGGATGAAAGGCTGTGTAGAGTATGTGGGTACGAGCTGGAAGATTGGGAGCATGTGTTGGATAGGTGTACAAGAGTGTCTGAGGGGAGTATGGGAGATGGAGTGGAGGAAAGAGTGAGGTGGATTTTAAATGAGAATGGACAGGGGGAGATATGGATGAATGAATTGGAAAAATGAGGAAAGGTGTAATTGAGGTTAAAGAGGATGAAGGGGAGGGTCATGGAGAATAAAGAATTGTTAAAAAATATATTGACGAAGCTGATCTCGGTGAAAGAAACCGGAAACGGAGGCCCGGGCACTGACGGATAAGAGTAGTTTTAAGTAGATTAAGTGCGAAAAATTGTAATTAGGTTAAGGCGATATGTAAATACTTGTAAGATTTTTGTAATTTTATTTTGTAAAAGGGTCCTCGAACCCTGCTGTGCGCAGGGAAAGTAAATAAAAACTAAACTATATTACAATAGAATTTAATTACAACAGAACGTTTAAAACAGAAAATATTATAACCTTACTATATAAAAGTTGATTTTAATGGTTATTTCTGTAATTCAATTACATTTTTTTTACTTAACTGAATTCTAAATTTTAACAATAAAAACAAACTTTTCACATTACAACAAAAATTAGTTAAATTTTTAGAAAATATATTTTTTTAATAATATAATTTTAATTTTTTAGAGTTTTATTAACTAAATGACTTGTTTTATGCAATTTTTAAATTACCTACTGCTAACACTTATCAAAAATAGTTTTAGTAGGCTAGAAATAGAATTTAACATTTAACTTCAGTATTGGGCTATAATGTAAAAAAACAAAGTGTAAAAAAAACATTTGTTGTACAATAAAATATTAGAAGCTTTTCCGTGGAAAGTTGGTGAGGACCAATTGCCCTACAAGATTGATTTGTATATATATTTTTTTTTTCTAAACGGATTTAGTGCTTAAAAAAAATATCTTTGCAAAATTTAAGTTTTACCCGCAGTCTCCCCTACTTTAATTTCATAGATTCAAAAAATTTTTTTTTAATAAACAATTTTATCTAATTCTATAAATTGATTTTAAAATCCTTAAAATTATATTTTTTTCCTGTTTGAAATAAACCATATAATTTGAGGAGATACATTTTTTATTTAAATTATTAGTATTTATTAGAACCCAAATTAAAATACTCAGAATATTAGTCAGGGAATTGTCAGGAAAAATAGGTAAAGAATGTTAACAACTAATATTGACCAATATTGGTCTTTAGAAAAGAAGTTTTGGATTTTCAGTCCCTGAATTCAAAGATAATTTAGGTAAAAAGACTTTTAATAATTCGAATTCTTATAAAATTCAAAAGATATATATATATATATATATATATATATATATATATATATATATTATTGGCCGAAACCCAATCATAATAAATATAATTAATTTTTAAAATCTCTTTAAATTAGATTTTAGGTCAACAATATGGAATATGTTTAAAAAAAATTATGATTAATGCTTCTTTCACGAGGAAGTATATTTTTTGCTTATCGTAAAGAGGAAGCAAAATGTTCAAGTAATGAACATCTTAATTCACAACTTGTTTTCGAGGTTATGTTCTTACACCACAATTTTTATAATTAAAGAATTTATATCAAATCGTCTGTTGAATATTCTTAAGTAAGTTCAATAATTTTCAAAAAGGCAATAAATAAACAGTAGACTAAAATTTTTTTATTATAAAATAGTTTTATTAGAAGAAAAACATTTTTGAATTATATTACTATTGTATCATAGTAATGTTACTGAGAAAAATTAATATAATATTACGATCTACTTGGGGAACGTTTAGAAATTCAGTATATGAATTGTTCATTTTCAGAATCAACATTAGACATATCGGATTTACTTGTACTACTGTCGTCCAACAGAAAAATATTTTTGTGTATAGGTTCATTTAATAACTTCTAAAATTTTATATAGTTTTAAAAACTGATATATTATAAATGAATATTGAAAAAATTATAACAAAAAAATTTAATAAGATAGGGCTGTCTATAGCTGATTTCGACACTCTCCCAAGTTAACTCAGGGTTAATGGTAATTTGATAGTTCCTACAGAATGTTATTGATGATTGGACCATCATCAACTCGAGGTTAACCCGAGACTAGTGACAAAATCCGCGTATGTATTCATTACAATAAGTCAAAAGAATGTTACAGTAACTGCACCATACTATAGCATTCTATAAAAATTTATTTTTGTAAGTAACTATCTCGAGCGTACTAGCTTAATGAAACATTTAAGAAACCTCTTAAATCCAAAATCTTTTAAAATTGCTTTCGTGCTTTTTCTGGCTACATTTTATAATCAAACAATCTATACAAATAGGCTTTTTCATTTTTATAGCAGAGAAACAGGTTTAACAAATCGATTAAGGATACTATTAAAATAAACTATATTAAAAAAATAGACTAGTTCACAAAATATTCATAGTATTATAATTTACTTTGCAATTGATTTTAAAATACATTCATTTAAAAATCAGTACAGCAGCGCAATATTTTAAAATGTTACGGCCGTTTAAATTTAATAAAATTTGTGAATATTGCAATGCAAATGTAGAATATAATAAAACTGTTAACTGTTAAAGAATTTAATTAATTATTAATTTAAAAATTGCTCTCAAAATTATAAATTAAATCACAAAGTTGCAGCGTGTTGCTTTTTCAAGGTCAAAATTCCTTCCAGTTGGACCTGTAAAAATTTAAAAAATTGGTAATTATTAAATATACATGAAAATATTCAACTTAAATTACATTTTTTCATAAAAGTATTATTTTTTAAAAAATTTTTAAACTCCATTTCTTATTTAATTTTTATAAATAAAAATCATAACCCAACTATCATGTTTTGCTTGCATATGTACAACATTAACTAATTTTTTACACTTGCGCAAAATTAAATTGCAATAGATGGTTAATGGTGGATTCAATATTCAGATTTGCAAACTATGAAGAAAAGGTCAAAAGAGGTAAACTGAAAGGATTTTTTTCTACGTTAATATATGCGGAAAAATTCATCAACTGCCCAAATCAAAAAATGAATTTCTTCTAAACTATGTCAAAATGTTACTATTAATAGTAGGAGTGTACATATAATTTTTTTTAATTTGATAAAATATTTTTTGAGTTACAGAGTTTCAAAATTTTGATTTATCTGAAAATATCATTTTTTTAAATTAAATATATTGATAATTAAAATTTGCTGCTTTCGTACATTCCTACTGTACTACGCAAATGGTGAAACTGATATAGTTGTCCATGTCCAGCCTCACATATCGAGCTGTAAATTTGCTATGTAAGGAAGTTGAGGGGTAATCGCTCGCTACGCCTATGTACTTTTAAATTTCTGCCTCCGTGCAGCGTCGTTAAATGATAATAACGTCAAAAAGATCGGAATAACAACCAATTACACTCTGGTTAATTTGGTAACATTTTTCTAGCGAATTGAAAAATAATTACCTAGCGGTAAGTTAGGTTGTCTCAGACGAATAAGAGTGAATGCTCTTGGTACGCTAACAACTTTCTTTCCCATACGCTTCGGTTTTATAGTTATTTTCCAAAAAATAGCAAAATATAAACAAAAAATGTTTCTTTATTGTAAAACGAATGTTTATTTATACATTGATAAACTTTTTTTATCAAAAACCGAATATGTTATACGTTGATTCACTAAAACGAAATGGAGAAAAAGTTAATATTTAAAAACTAAAATATATAAAATCCCAACCGCCAAAGAAAAAATTCATACTTTAGACTTATTCAAATAAGATTTAAACTTCTCTTAATTGAAAAATGCAGATTTTATAACTCTTTGGCTATTTTAGAACATAGGAGAAATTTGATTATTATTTTTACTAGTCTCCAGTATCCATTTTTTCTTTTAGGGGTTATGATTATATATTTAATATTTTAAATAATAATATTATTAAATATTATTATTGATTAAATAAACCAACAAATAAAGAATTTACTTTTTAAAAATAGGAGGAGCTTGTTTATTATTTTTTATGTTCTAGAGCATCCATTTTTTCTTTGGGGGTTGAGATTATGTATTTTTTAAAATTTTAATATTATTCTCTATTTTGTGAATGTTAAACAACTAATAAAAAATTTGCTTTTAGAAAATAGGAGAAGTTGGATTATTTTTTTATTGGTCTCAAGAAACTATTTTTTCTTTGAGGGATAAGATTATAATTAAATTGTTTCTTTTAATTATTAATGTTATTTTCTATTTCGACGCTTCCCGTTCATAAAATTCTATCTTAAACGTCAATGCAAAACAATTCTATTTACGAAAGAAGTGCAATATGAAGTTAACAAAATATTTGTGCAAGATAATTTTATTTCAAATTTCGTACAAGACGATTCTATCTCAAAGTAAGGTTCAAAATAATATTATGTATACAAAAATAGCTATAAAATGTTTTAATGCAAGATATAATCCAACACAGCACCAAACATTTACTAAAAGTCGACAGGATCCCGTTCAGACAATATTGTATTGCAAATTTAGAGTTAGTGACAGAAATAGAAATGGTTCAACACGGACAGAAGAACGATCTTAATCTCACTCAATCACAATGACCTTTAATGACGTAAAAGGTACATTGGACCAGTTCAGCGGCGATGACGGAAGAAGCATCAATCAATGGATAAACAAATTCGAGGACACAGCGCAAATTTGTGAGTAAAGTGATACGCATAAAGCAATATACAGGCATTTATTACAAGGTTCGGCAAGATTCAGTGGAATAGGAACAAGAGGTTCTTTACTAAATACTAAATACTAATCGAAACAATAAAAAAGTGTTGACATAGACGTGAGAATAATTTTGAAAGATAACGAACAAAAAAACAAACTGCAGTTTACCAAACTGCCCGTTGATTTGCGCTGTGTGAGAATGAAGTTGTTAGAGGAAAGTAATAGAGTGGTTAAAAGCAAAAGTTATAAGGCCTTCAGTCTCCGATTATGTGATAGGGTTACTTCTCACGGATAAAAAGATGGAACGAAAAGAGTTTGCGTGGATTATCGACCATTTAACAAAAAGATAGTGAAGAACAGTATCCTCTGCAAATCATCAAGGATCAAATGGATCGTTTGCGGGGTGGATCAGTCTTCACTACGTTTGATTAAAAAATGGATTTCTATACGTACCGATCGCGGATGAAGACTACAAGTACACGGCTTTTACAGTACCCGGAGGACATTACGAGTTTTTAAGGTTACCGTTTGGTTTGTGCACGTCTCCAGCATTATTTCAAAAATATATAAATATAAGATTTAGAGAATTCACAGCGAACAGAACACTTACAATAATACATGGATGACTTAGTTATTCCTACGAAAAACGAGTTAGAGGGTTTCGAATAATTAGAGCAGGTTCTGAAAATGGCAAGTGAATATAATTTATCGTTTAATTAGAAAAAGTGACAATTTTTATACAACGAAAATAAATTATTTGGGTTACATCATCGAGAAAAATGCAATTAAACCATCTATGGAGAAGACTCTAGCAGTTTATACTAAAATATTCTATGATCGCCAGACCCTTATCAGACTTGACTAAGAAAGACGTGGAATTTAAATTTAGCGATGACGGAAAAAGAGCTTTTAATAAACTTAAACGGATATTATGTAACGAACCAGTTCTGACATTATACGATCCAAAAATGAAGACTGAGTTACATGCAGACGCATCATCTATGGGGTTAGTGGCGATCTTACTACAGATAAAAAGTGATGATGGAGAACTACACCCCATCTATTTCACCAGTTCCTGTATTCGAGTTTATTTTTATTATTGAAAAATACCCTTTTATTATAACATTACTGGACGCGTTTGATTGCTATTCCAAATAACTTATTACAATATATCATTCTCCATTTTTAGGATTCCGTACACCAACGGTGTACCGACGGAACTCTCTTGGTGAGACTCTTGTGTCCGTAGCCAAATGCAAAAAAATTACCCTCCCCACTCCCCCTTAACTTCTTATCTATTCAACATGGAGGACTAAAATTTAGGATACTGGTGGTGTATTTTAACGCGAATATTACAGAAAAATATAGAGAACTTGCTATGTTGCTTTTGTATTATTTTGGTAAATTAAATTTTCGAAGCTAGGTTAAAAATAAACAACAAAGAAAAATTTAAATATTATACTACCGGTTAAAATTGAGAGACCACTTATTTTTAATCGAATATAAAACGTTGTAAAACTCAATATGTATGTAAAATAAAATTTATCTGTATTATTTTTTGAAAGATAATAAAATTTTGAAAAGAATACGATATTTCAGAAGTCGTTTGGCCAATATTTTAATTAGATAGTTTTAAAAAATCGTTATTTTCAATGTTTTACAAAAATTTGAGTAACTTCTAAATTAATAAACCATTTTTAATCACCTCAGGCTTTTTTCAATCGTCATTTACTACACTATGAGAATTACTTAAAACCATTAACGTGTAATTTTTTTCTTAGAAAATGCAGGCTTTTACACTTAGACAAAAATTCAAAAAAATTGAAACAATCTTATTAACAGAAAAATAATTTTTAAAATTCAAGTATATTTGTTTAATGAATTCTCTTGAAAACTCTACATCATAATATGTTTTATATATATTACGTATAAAATTCATAAAAAATTTTGAATTTTTTTTAAAACAAATTATTTAAATTATATAGATTAATTTAAAATTGGGAATTCTGTAATAAGAATTAAGAATATGGTACAAAATGGTATCATTTCGATTCACCTATGGCACATCAAATTGTTAAGTAGCTTTCTAAATATATAGCTATTTATTTGTTTTGTTGATTTTCTTTTTTTTTTAACAAAAATAAGATAATGTTTTGGAATTATTTCGAAAGTACTGGACAACACCCATGTTGCAAATTGAGGTTTATTCATTTCAAAACAGTAATTTTAATAAAATACTTTTAAATGTATGTTACAATTATTGGGAAACAACACTCACCAACATTTAGAATAGTGAGGAAAGAGATCATTGAATTCATATCACGCCACGTCAGGAATTTGCAAGCTTGCTAAAAGCTTGTCAAACCATGGCAAAGTTCAATGAGCTGTGTGCAACAGCCCTCCCCACTATTGATATTTTATATGATTTCAGGGTGTGATCAATCATTGTGAACGAAAAACGAAAGAGTTTGAATTGACGTGTCTTGTGAGACAGTCAAATTGATTTTAAATAATTTTGTATTAAACTCCGAAAGTGGAGTTTTTTTTATTTTTGCCTCTTTGGGAAGTTTCCATATTTCAAATAATTTCGTTATAATTATTATAATTAATAATAATTTCTGTTATTATACTTAAAAACAAAAGTGAATTTAAAGTAGTAAATTATAAAACAGTGTTCAGAGTCATTATTGATTTGTATTAAAAATATATATTTTGTATTTTATATGGATTGGGTGAGTCGAATGATTTCTATTTATATTTATATACATTAAATAAATACATAATTACACTATTATTATACACTTTCAATTAAAGGGACATTTTGTAATAAACGTTAATTTATTAATTGATAAGTAAGTTGTTTTATTATCTAGGAATAAAACTGAATTAAAGTAAATTTTAAGTTTGGGGAAGAAACAAACTGTATATATTATTACTTGCATTATACTTGCATATATGTGTTAATTTTTGCTAAGTGTATTTTTTATCCTTTACATTTCATTTTTTCATAAATACCGTCAATCCGGAGACACTGAATAATAGTGGACTTTAGAAAAGAATCCACTGAGTAACAAATGTCAGGCAAATCGAATCGATTTTTAAAAATTTTGTAAATCTGACCTCAGAATCGTAAAGAGCGACCATAAATACCTAGATATTTATCATATACGCAAATTGAACAAAGAATTGCAAAGAATACAATTATTGCACAAAAATGTTTCTCAAACTTTAAACACGTTTTTCTCGATACAAGATTTTTCAAATTGGTGGGCATCGTAGCGTCTAAACTATTTAATCAGTCAACTTCAGGTTTGCGGTTTATTAAAGGTAACTAAATTCTACTGTGGATATACCTATAATATGATAAAATTGTAAACAATAGAAATTTTTACAAGAGGTCAAATATGTAAAAAAAATTTAAAACACAGTTTTTTTAAAAACGTGTCCGCCATTTTGTAATTTTGTTAACTTTTTAACTATTTTATAGGTATAACCTATTCTTTAGGATGTCATCTTTTTAAAAAATTTTGAGTTTTTGTTTTAGACTAAAAATTGCGCAGTGTAGAATGCCCACCATTTTCCCTATTTAAAATAACATAATTTTCTAGATGCGCCATATTGGCCGACATTTTCATATTTTGAAAATAAAATATATGTTTTAAAAGTTCAAGAATGTATCTTTATTTAGAAAAAGACTACATCGCTAAGTCACAGCCGTTCTTCTCAAAAAATGGTCAAAGTTTGTGTTTATTTTGGCCTCCGCAATGAGAACCTCCCCTTAATGCCTATAAGTACTTCCTATAGTATAGTAAATACCTTTTAAAATAAGTCTGAGATTATTAAAAACCTTTATTATTTTAGAAGTTATTAAAAATTTTGTAAAACATTAAAAATTACGATTTTTTAAACATATGAAAATATTAAATTAGATTAATATTTTAATCCAATATTTTCAATGTCAAATTTGTATTCTACGTATAAACTCCTATAAAAATTAGTTTCTATTGGTTGGGCCACAAAATTTTGTTCGCCTCTGTTTTATATTAAAAGTGAAAAAAATCCTACCAATTGTTGTTACAATATCACATACATTATTCTTATATTTGTGTACGGAACCCGTCAAATTAGTGCGAGTGCAACTCGCACTTGTCCAGTTTTTTTTATTCGACACAATAAATTAAAAATTTGTTTTCAGAAAATAGAAGGAGTTTGTATAATAAACAAATTTTATTGTTATTCAAATAATAAAATTAAAGGTAAATGTTACACAAATTTACTTGTAACCTTTAAAGTTTGGTAGTGGATTCCCTCCTTCCTACTTATTGTTCAAGTAGTGAGGTAAGAATCTCTACTTTTGTTTTTAGTGGATTTCAGGATATTTGAATAAGGTGTTAAATGAAGTTAACATAATTAGAAATAAGTATAATATATTATTCTTTTCTCAATATGCCGAATACATATGAACTTGTCCCTTTCTTATTCTATTTAAATTCTTTTACTTTAAAACGATAATATATTTATGTGTGATCCTGGTTCATCAACCTGGACACACTATTCATTAAGTTTCACAATACATTAGTATCTGAAGCCTCATTCTTTTAATTAAGGTTAATTACCTTCTTGAATATAAATTTATTAATATGTGAAATATTATAAACTGCAATAATTGAGAAATATATTGTATTCTACTTTATTTTAACTCTTTTTAACCGAGATTATAACAAATAGATAGGGGAGAGTTGGGTAAACCGGACCCCCTAACGGTTTTTTACTCTTGTGACTAAACGAATCAACCGATTTCATTTTTCGATAGCTTGTTTAAAAGATCATTTAATTGCGCAACTTTTTCCCAGAGACACCTATATTTCATCTTTTATTGTTTAGTGGCTGTGTTAACTTGAAAAAAATTTGCAAACGGTTCGGTTTGCCCTACCCCCTGGGGTAAACCGGACCCCCCATGGGCAAACTATAATAATAAAAAACATAAAGAGTCATGTAAATAATGGTTGTAGTAATGAAAATAATAATTTGGGATTGAATTTTAATTAAATAAAGATTTTTAAAAATAAAAATATAAAAATGGTTGTCATTATCAGAGAAACAATATTAAAAGGTCCAATTCTCATTGGAAAACAATTATTTGTCATTGTAAGTAAATATTTTAATGAAAGAAACATTTTATTTGAAAATAATTTTTATGCAACTTTCATTCAATGGAAATATCCTATGGCCTGTTTGCCCCACCGAAAACGATCCGGTTTGCCCCACAGGCCCATTTTGAGAATAAATGTTTGTCAAAAAGAAACGCTTTGCAAATTCATCAAAGTTTTTGGTGTCAAATATTCCTGAGGTGTGTACCTTCAAAACCCAAGACCTAATATTTGGAAATATTTCACGATTTCCTCAGAATTTCCTTAAGAATAAATTCTGAAAAGTGTAGAATAAAACTAAAAAAAAACTTTTGCTCCCAGCGTTGCACAAACAAAAGTAAAAAATGTCAAATTGAAAAAATAAGGTATACTACACAAGGTTGTTTCAAATTTCTAAATAGCACTTTTGACAATTTCGCCATTTCGGGAATATTCAGAGGGTTCCGGTTTACCCACCAGTCCGGTTTGCCCCACTCTCCCCTAAACTATGTTTGATATATTATTACTTTTAACATAGGTATTTGTGTTTTGTCAATATTTTATTGTAAACATTATGTTTGTATTTCATTATCACGAAGTGATACTTAGTTACGAAGACGATCGTAACAGTTTGATTATTATTTTTATTGGTCTAAAGAAAAAATATATTTTTTTCTTTTTTTATATATTTGTTGTCTTAGTTAAACAAATTGAAAAATATTATTAATAATTAAAAGAAAATATATATAATCCCAATCCTCCATGCAAAAATGGTTTACTCAGACCAATTAAAATTATAGTCAATTTTTTCCTATTTTCTAAAAGTAGTTTTTTATATGTTGTTTTGAATAAAAAAACAGAGACGTCACTACCATACAGCGAAACCCCGCATAGCAGGGAGGCCTCTGCTTGAAAAGGGCCTCAGCAAAACACATTTTTTTTAAATTCATAAATTTTCCTTGTTCGCGGTCCATCACCGGATTTTATTAGAGGTACTCGTATTTACCTGGCCCTATCTGATCATAGTTAAGGGATAATACGGAAACCTTAACTTAGTACAACCGAGTCTTCGATGTATAATTCAAAGTCTTGAATTATACACAATCAAGTCCTCAACGTTCAAATCTTTTGTAAATATTGGAAACTCGCTGATGTCCAATCTATTTTATTTGTCTGACGCTGTGCTGATTTTATGGCTGTTCGATGACGCTATTTTTGGTTTTTGGAATAAACCACGCTTTTTGCTGCTTGTCCTACGCACTCACATGCGCATTGTTGACAGACGTCACCCTCTTATTTGGTTGTTATCACTAGTTGCCGTTGGACGTTCCATCCAAGTCACCGATATCGATATCAATTTACGTTTTAAGACACAAAATACGCATTTTTGGCATTTTTTGAATGAATGTACAACCCTACACCGGAACAGTTAATCTGTCCGCGTAGCACCAATTTAAAGCTTAAGCACTGCTCTTGAATATCCAAAATCAAAAAATTTAATTTTGTACACATTAACCTATAATGTCCAAAAAGACATACGCTGTTCCATAAACGTATTAAAAATATCTTTACTTTTTATGGCTTTATGGTAAAAAACCATGTAAGGATATTCAGGTCAAAATAAGTCTCTCAAGGGTTTTTTATGATCGCTGCTTAAAAATCTGCTATGAAATATAACATTTACAAGTGGCGGACCAATTTCTAAAAATAGTTTACGCCTTTTATGATAAAAATGTAGAATTAAAAAAAATTCTGCCATATTGGATCCGCTATTTTGATATTAAAATGTGAATACAGATCAGTAAGCAGCGACCATAAAAACTCCGAGAGAGGCTAATTTTTATTTAAATTGCCTTACATGGTCAAAAATACTATTGTTTTTAATATGTTTATGGATCATCGTAAGTCTCTTTGGATATTATAGGTTAAAGTGTACATAAATTAATTTTTTTGTTTATGGATATTGAATAGCAGTATTTATGCTTTAATTTAGCCCTCTGCAGACAGATTTACTGGTTCGGTTTATAATTTAACATTTATTCAGAAAAATGTCAAAAATGCGTATTTTGCGTATTGAAACGTAAGTTGCTTTAAAACTGGAGCCGACTTTAACGTTTTAGGCAACATGCAGTTGATAACGGCGCCCCGCCAACTGTTCGTGCGCGCAAGCACCACCCAGCTTAGGTTCTTCATGGATTTCTAGCGGATAACTGATAAGTCGGCAATTAATTTATTTGCGGGAATGC
The DNA here is from genome assembly GCA_032872475.1 of Leptopilina myrica (nomen nudum). Taxonomy (NCBI): domain Eukaryota; kingdom Metazoa; phylum Arthropoda; class Insecta; order Hymenoptera; family Figitidae; genus Leptopilina; species Leptopilina myrica (nomen nudum). The sequence goes on along the minus strand of CM065461.1, from coordinate 20,518,831 downwards.
ATACTCTCTCTTGTCAGTCTCGTTTTCTCAAATGTTGTTTGATTGCGTAGAGAGTATGGATTCCCGTTCCTACTTGAAAATGACGCTATCGATCCATTTTTCGATCTTTTACTGTTCGCGTTTGATTTTCCGAAAGTGTTAAATTAAATTAACGTCCACCTGAGCAGAATTAGGCGTTCATTTTTAAATTGCAATTCGAATATTGTAAATTCTGGTAACTTCCTGAAAGTTTCCTGAAAGTTTTTGTGCTATGTAGAAAGGCATGGATTGGTACAAGATTATTTTTCAAAATTTTTTTAAAATTCTACTTCATTCAGTATATTTAGCACCGCGTTATGAAAAAATTATTTTCTAACTTTTCAATTTAAATTTAAAAAAACATTATTTTCAAAAATTTTAAGATTTATTTATGTTTGAAATCAAATTTAAATTCGATGTGAAAAAGGGGATAAAATTAGGTTTATCCAGCAAAAACCGGAAATTTTGATGAACGAAAATATTACACTCTGATTATAAAATAACCCTCCTATTTTCTAAATGCAAATTTAGTATTATTTGTTTTACTTTAATAAAATGGAAAATATTATTAATATTTAAAAAATGCATAATCTCAACCCCCAAAGAAAAAAATAGACTGGACCGACTCAATGAAAATTTTGTGGCAAAATATTTCTCTGTTTTAGCACCTCTGTAGTGAAAACAGGGTGAACTAAAGCGTGCATGTATACACATCTGCTTGTGCATGTATTGCATAGAAGTTGTGTGAGGTGTAATACTGAGCGTTGAGAATAAAGAGACGAGAAAAGTCGAGAGAAATTGCCGTGTGTCAAGTGCAGTTGTGTTTTAAGAGATTTGTCGAGAGAGTTCGGATTGTTGTGTCGAAGAGATTGAGACGAGAACTGTGTCGTGAGTACGTCTCGAACTTAGAGTTGTTTTGTTTTGTGTTGGAGTATCGAACGTGGAGCGTGAAGCTCAAGGTTGTGTGAACAATAAAGATTAGCATTTTCATTGAGGACTAGTGTGTCATTTCGTTGTGGTTTACCCAAGTCCTTCCTCGCCAATTTCATTCAATGCCATTGTAGCAGTTTAGCCGAATCCAGAGAAACCAACGAGAGAAGTTGTTGAGTCGATTCGTCGTGGGTAAGTAGTTTGAGCAATACTGTACCAGTCGTGTCTCGCCGTTGGCTTTTCTCCTGCCAATTTGTTCCGTGATTTTCAGTGCAATGTTCACCTCTATTTTCTTCAAGATCATAAAGTATCTATAGCTGATGTCGCGTAGCATTTCGAAATCTGGAATAAATGCGCATTCTTATTAAACCAGGTTCATTCATCAAAGCATCTAGTTGTAATTCTTCATTACCATCTCTATGGACTTTATCCTGAATATAAGATGGTGCCAAGTTTACTTGGTATACCCCAAATGTCAAGTGACGCAAATACTCCATAGAAAGATGAGGAAAATATGGAAGATCGTTTTCGTTTAAATGCACCCACTGTGCGTTTCTTCGGAAAAGTTCCTCTTCTTCAACCCATGTTTTTAATTCATTTGCTGTTTCAGCTTTTAATAACATTTCTGTTGCTAATTCAACTGTAGCTACTTCCATTTCTATTAAACCACGATATTTATTTATTATCGCGCCAGCAATGCGATAAAAATCACCAAGATGAGGAACATGTGTTATTGATATGGGTTTACCAAATATTTTAAAAATAGATTGCAAGTGCCCGTTTCGCGATTCTACTAACCATATTATTTTTGTGATTAACCGAGCTTCGTTCGCATCCTCAGTAGAGAATTGTCGTTCATTACGACCCAACAACGGTGGCATTTCGGGTATTAAACCCATCCGTTCAAGAAAAGGAATCGCATCGCGATACCCTCTATCAACAATAATTATATCGCCTTCGTCTAACCATTCTCTGATTTGAGCACCATCTCTTTCACATTCTTGTATTAAAATGTTGGCGTCGTTATTTCGTGCGTCTGAAAAGTATGGTCCGTGAATGTCAAGAATGTATCCATTCGTTGACACCAAAAGAATGGGCTTAACAAGATGACAACTCTTGTGAAGATTAAACGATTGTCGTAAAGCTTGAAAATTGCTAGATTTCCCAATTTTTGCGTAAGTACCGTCGATGATGACAATTGCTTTACGATTTTCTGGTGTCGGATTGTATAATGTATTTGCAAAATCAGGTACATATCTCTCTATGAATTCTTGTCTCGTTATTGCGTTAAGTCCAATGTTTTGAGGAACAAATGATTCCATTAAAAATATTCTTACTTTACTAACAGCCATACTAACACTTTGTCTCCTGGGATAATTAAAAACAACTGAAAGAAATTCATCTGGTAGACCTTGCCGCATTTTGCATAAAAATACTAAAAGGTCTTTCTTTGAAATATATCTCTGACCTGGTACCAGTTGCGCTGGATCGAATAGAGAATATAAATCTCGAAATTGTTCCTTAGTTATTGGAGAAAATTATTTGAACTGATCGTCCGAAAAATCGCTTTCATCTACGAATTTTTTTTCGAATTTTTTTTCACAGAACCGCTGAGACCATTTAAAAACTTTAATAACTGAGGACCTTTAATACAATAAAATCTATTCATAAAACGAAGATGTTGCATGAGATCTGCAGGGATGAAACCGTGTTCATCTAAATGCTCTGGACAACACCTAACATTTTCTTGAACGTAAATGTCTTTCAGGACAAAAATGTTAACACGACATTCGTCTGAAAGTCGTACTACATTATCTATCCGATTGCAAATAAGGCACGTATGGCTCGATGTTTGCGTTAAGACATTAAGTCTTAAACAAGATGGATTATTTTCATTTTCATTAACTTCAATATTAATAAGTCGCTTGCATGTTATGCATACACGTGTATTAATACCAATTGCAAGCGGTGGAAAGCCTCTTTCTTCTCGCCAACGAATTGCAATGTCGCTCTTATCAACATTTTCTTCTCCTTCAATAGATGACATTTGTCTAGGTTGAAAAACTGCATTACAAACATAGCAACGCATTTTGTTTATATTATTATTTACTTCAAGGTAGGAACACCAGTGCAATTATCGAAATGTACAATAGTATAAAGTAAGTATTGCAAAATACCCGCAATCTGAAACAACGATGCTATGCTAATATCTTTGAAAAATCAATCAAACTCTAAAAATGTGTTTAAATAATGTACTCTACAATATTTTAAACAATGATTAACATATTCTTAATCCAGATATTGTAGGATATACAGTAAGCTGGTAACAAATGTTGCCTTTCAAGCGATGTCATGAGCTGATGAAAGAAATCATATATGTGACGCTCCAAAGCGAAAGGGACCATCTTCAAAATAATATCAGGCGCAGTCTTCCGTGCGCAGAACACAACACAAAGACGGAGCCATATGATATTAGGAAGATTGTATGTACTGCTTATGCTATACTTACTTTATACTATTGTACATATCGATATTCGCACTGGTGTTCCTACCCTTTCACCATTTGGCGTCATTCACACGAAAACACATATATAGTCAATACAGTTTAAAGGCAAGAATTACATACTATAAGATTTTTAAACATAATAAACTGTTTACTATTTTTAATAGTTTTCTTTGGTTAAAATGGATTTTTTACTTTTTTCACTTTAAATCTTAAGGGGTTGTTTTTTTCATAAGGGTACTTTTTTATTTTGAACATTGCACTGAAAATCACGGAAGATTAAATAATTACTTCCAGTCGATTTTCAAAAGTCTTTCTCTGTTTAAACTGTTCATTTATCTGGTTTACTGGATTTATTTAAAATATAAAAGGGGTTGCTTTTTGTTGTTGTTGTTGTTGTTGGGGTTGTTTGTAAGGGTAAATATGACATCTCATATGTATTAGTAAATGAAAAGTCAATATTTTATTTATAAAAATATTTTCTGTGATTAAAATAGTTTTTTCCTTTTCTATATGGTTTTAACTGTACAAGGGGTAGTTTTTGAGGGTTGATATTTTACATTTTTATTTGTTTAACATTAAGAGTTCTCTCTTTATGTATATTGGTGACTTCTGACATTAAACTTACCAAAAATAATGGTTTGTTTGGCTAAAAGCACTGAAATGTTCATTTCATGCCTTAGACAGGGGGTACTTTCACCCACTGTTTTCAGCCAAACAAGTGAAGTTTTGAGTTTAACAAAATTATATCTTTAATTAGGACACTTAGAACTACTAATTCTGAAAATTTGAACAAAATTAACGGTAAGCCAATTCCAATGCATTTTGTGCGGGGTCCTTTATAAATTTATATTCAATTTCGTTGTTTATTTCAAAAAAGTTTTATTACAACAACAGAAATTTGTTTACACACAAAATGCACAATCAACAAACAGAAAACACTTGTAAGTCGACGCCATGAAAGAGAACTTAAAACTAGCCTACAGTTCGTCTTCATTTTATCTGTAAGTTCTTAATATTTTTACTAATATCTGTAAGACTAAATTCAAGACTTATATGAGGCATTTTACGTGTAATGTCCTAAGTTTACTAAAAATTCACAAAGTAGCCGGTGTTAGCAAAATTAGTAAAATTGGCCCCCCTCTAACCTCTTTAAATTTTCGAAAAGTCACAAATATTTTTTGGGGCACATTTCTACTTGATAGAAAATCAAATTCCTCGAGTTTCAATTTTTTTCAAGAAGTTGAAATTTCAACTTAGGACATTACACGTAAAATGCCTCATATATAAAATTAAGTCAAAAATATATATTGTATTAAGATTAAAGTGTCTTTGAAATTTTTTAAAGTTGATTATAAGGCTAGAATACTTTTATAGACTAAAATTAATACTGATTTAAAAAAAAGTCCTACTCAGATTTAAGACTTTTTTTCTGCGTTCATTTGAAGTGGACATAATGTTTGAAAATTTAATTGTAGTTTTTTATGCGCTGTACACGATTTTGGACTTCAAATTGGCCTAGTATGTAAAGATTCAAGCTTTAATATGAGACTATAATAATGTTAAAAGGTTAAGGAGAAAAAAATACTCAAATCCCTCGAAAGTACATTTTTGGGTTCTTTACCTTCACTTTTTCAAAATCTTTTACATTTTTGTTATCTTACGCATATGGATCTTAAAGTGCACGAATAAAGCTTTAATTTGAAACTATATAGAAGTCTTTAGCACATCAGGTTTATGGAGGAAAAATACTGAAAACCGTCAAAAACACGTTTTTTGGGTGCTTACCCACACTTTTCTCAAAATCATGACGAGATATGCAATTTTTGAAACAAAGATTGTATTCAGCGCACAAAAATACATGGAAAACAACTCCAATTTATTAAAAAATCGTATTTTGTAGACCTGTGTAATTATTCAAAAGTAGAGAGAAGAACAAAGCTTTTTTCTTACCAAAAAATGAAAAAAGGAATACTTAGGAGATCGACTGAAATTTAATGTAAAATTGCCCATATATACTATATAAAATAATCTATTTATAAAATTAGTTTTAAGAATAATAACAAAATACCTTCAGCTGTTGATTAGTTTTTTTTAAAAACACAATTTCTTCAACGTATTTTTTTTCCTCAGCTTCTCGTAATATTGCATTTCTTTTTTCAGTTTGTTCAAGTTTTTGTTGTAATTCTGCCTCACTTTTTTCCAATTTAATTTTTTGATTTAATAATACAGAAAGATTGGATACTAAATCTTCTTTCCCTTGTTCGGCCTAAGAAAATAGTTGTAAGTCAAAGATTATTTTTCTATTACAATAACTTGAAGGGAAGTAAAAAATTTGATCCAAACAAATTAAATTTTTTTGCTTCAATCAATACATGGGACATTATTCCTAAAATTATTTTTTTTATTTTTAATAGCTGTTAGAAGAGTTTGACTACAGCTGGGAGTTTGAATTTTGAATAATATATATTAGTTTCAAAGTTATGATGATTTTAATTCTTTTTTGGTACAGCATATGTACCAAAAAAGTAAATAAGTAAAAAATAAAAATTTTGTCTCCCATAATTATTTAAGACAAAATAATGGAAAGTTATTCATTTAAATGCCTGGGTGAGACTGTCAGAAGATAAGCGATTTGCAAATAGTCTTCCTATTTCTTTGGATCTATATGAAACACGGTGATCTTGGATGAAGTTCAACCCAATACTCAATGAACATCGTTTTCTTCTTTAGGAATTTCTTAGGTGAGGTCTTCTGATTAATTTAAGACCAAAATAAAAATAATCGCTGGGAGGAAATTAGAATTATATATTTATTTTTAATTTTTTATTGCACAGAAAAAAATCCGACTCATTTTTGTTGCAACTCTTTTGGAATTCGGTCTCGAAACGAGTAATCGACAACTTGAAGTGACTCGAAATGAGTAATCAGCAAATTCAAGTGACACAAAATGAGTAAAATGACAATGTTCTAGTTACTTTTTTTGTGTTTTGCATGTTTTGTGTTACATGGTCAATTCACAAATGTCTAACCTAAAAAAATTCCATTTCTCATAAAAACAATAAATCGACTGCAAGTATTAATGCTTTTACAAGTGCAACGTGTTTATTTATTATAAACAATTATTTTAATAAATATGTTTATGAATTATTCTTAGTTTTTCCAATGTGATTTTAATTTTATCATAAACACAAAATGATATCCCTTTTGACTTATTTTTAGTACTTTTCCCAGAAACTCATAATGAGTCGAAGGGGTATCATTTTTGTTGCAGTTCAAATTGAGTCTGATATGCGACTTATTTTGAGTTCGGCTTTTTTCTTTAATGTCCTAAATATAAAGAATATCATGATATATATTATAAGGGATTTATTTTTAAACAATTTTACATATATAAACTTAATGAAAATCTTGTGCCATAAAAGATGTTAAGATTTTAAAAACACATTTCTTTTAATAACTGTGTATTTAAATTTATTTTCAAAATCAAAAAATGACAGTATAATAATTGTAAACTAAATAATTTATAAAATTTACAAGATATGAAGACTATATGATATTCACAAACAGCTTGAGAACGATTTGGATAAAAAATAAAGTTTACAAAGATCATTCCGACTATCTGAAATGATGGATTCTCTTAAAGCTGTTTGTGAATATAATATATTCACAAATATATTATATTTCACATCTTGTCAATTTTATAAATTATTTAGTTTTTAATTGTTATAAATTTAATTTTTTAATTAAAAATAAATGTTAAATATACATGTTGGAACGCTTTTTTATCTTCGACAATTTGTTTTAGTACTTTTCTTATAAATTTTCCGAAAGGATCTCCAATGTTAACTGCAAATGAAATTGAACTTTTAACTCAAATCAGTATAGCTTAATTTAAATGTAGCTATGTAATTTTAAATATTTGTATCCAAATCACTTCCAAAACACGCATCCACAACGTTGTTAAAGTCTGCGAACACTTTGACATATTTTAGAATTCCCAGGTGACATTAAATCAAACGTGCAAATATAAAATTCCTTCCATAACTGTGAAACATTTTCGTAATTCTCTTGTGTTTTCGGAGCCACAGTAAGTAAGAAGAGTTTTTTTACTCCAGAGTCTTTAAAACGGTTGGCTGCAATACCATCTGTCACGTCCCGAGCTAAGGCGAGGGTAGTTTTATTAAGTAATTAATAAAAGGGATGTAATTCGTTGATTTGTCAAGTTGGTAAGTGTTGACGTTTATTTTTAAGTGTGGATTAGTTAGACTTTAAAGAAACTACGGGTTTGCGTTAAATAAATTATATGCTTATTCCTATTTATGTAATTATTTATTAATAATAAATTAGAAAATTTTATGAGCTTTTCAGTTCGCTTCTTTTGACACTTGTATGTACAAAAGCACAACTATGTTTAACAATTATTTAACGACTCTAATATTTTTTCACACACTGTACCTTGATACAAAAGAAAACTTTTTTTCTTAGTATTTGGAAAAAAACTTGCACTAATTTTAAAAATAAGAAAGAAAATATTAAATTGAATTGTTATACGACGAAAGTGATATCGAAATTATTGTTATTTAGTACGTACTCAGGCTAAATGTAAATGGCACATACTCTTGCTAAAATGTAAAAAGCACGTACTCTTGATGAAATGTAAAAAGCACTTGCACTTGCACTTTTGGTGCAATGTTTATTTCAATAATTTTTTACTCTTAAACAATTAAACATACAAATTTGACGAAGCACATTTTGGAAAGGCTTTTTCATGCTCTTTCGATTGGAAATAAGCATTTTGAAAAAAAATTTTTGACCAAAAAAAATATTGGGTCTTTCTCCCCCAAAAAATTGAAATTTATTTTTAATTTTGATTTTTTTGTGTCAAATTTTTTTTTTCAAAATGCTTATTTCCAATCGAAAGAGCATGAAAAAACCTTTCCAAAATGTACTTCGTCAAATTTGTATGTTTAATTGTTTAAGAGTAAAAAATTATTGAAATAAGCATTGTACTGAAAAACACAAAAATTTAACCCCCTCCCCCTTGGAAAATATTGGACTAGGTAAAAAAATATTTTCACGAAAAATAACTATCTATGATTACTACAAAAGTCCCAAGTTTTGCTACGATTGGAGAAAATTTTTTCTCCTCCTTGATCACTTGACATGAAATGCCCCATATATGTAGAAATATATGTATATGTAGAAAGGTAAATACCAGGTTCACTACTTCTAAAATACATAAATAGTAATTTTGAGGAAGGATACATCACCTTGAATTTATTATAATGCATCCTTCCTCCAAAATACTTTATTAATATAGTATTTTGGAGGAAGCATGCATCACCTTGAATTTATTATAATGCATCTTTCCTCCAAAATACTATATTAATAAAGTATTATGGAGGAAGGATGCATTATAATGAATTTAAGGTGATGCATCCTTCCGCAAAATACTATATTAATAAAGTATTTTGGAGGAAGGATGCATTATAATAAATTTAAGGTGATGCATCCTTCCTCAAAATACTATATTTATAAAGTATTTTGGAGGAAGGATGCATTATAATAAATTCAAGGTGATGCATCCTTCCTCTAAAATACTATATCTTATAGTGGCACTACCGGGTCGGACCCGATAAGTCGAAAATGACCCGGTAATGACGTCTACGTATATGTATCGGACCTGGTATTTACCATTCTATATATCTGGTCAACCGGACCAGAGTTCTGCCTAAAATTCAAAGCAACTAAAATAAACAAAGAATATGTCAAAATGTTCGTAAACTAATGGCCTTTCAATTGCAAAGTGACAAAATTCATAATTCAAAATAGCGTCCTTACTGCGTCAACTGAAAGACACCAAAATAAAAAAAAAAAAATATTTGTCAATTACTTTTAAAAAACAGTACACAAGTGATGAGTCATGGTATATTTTAATGTTTTCGAGGTCGCTGATGACCAATCCGGTGTCAGTTTTGCAAAATTCAAAATGGCGGATAATTTTTCAAAATTTTTTGAAAATTTATTTAATTCACTTGAAACTTGTCACTCGGCGGTTTTCGGGGTAGCTGATGATGAATCCGATGTCAGATTTAAAAAATTAAAAACTGTGAATCCAATGTAAGTATTTGGGCGCTTTTAAAAAGGCCAATTGATATTAGGATTTTTGTAGCCTTAAAAAAGGCTGTTTGTTATAATTTTCAAATTTTTGATAATTTTTTGGCTTTAAAAGAGGCCGATTCAAATAAATTTACAAAATACATCCCAATCTGTTTAATTGTATTTTAATACTGCATAACTGCAATCGGTTAAGGTGCATTTGAATATCTGAAACATTAAAATATGCCATGAATCATCATTTTTGTACCGTTTTTAAAAGTAATTGATAAATATATTTTATTTTTTTGGATTTTGGTGTCTTTCAGGTGACGCAGTAAGGACGCCTTTTTGAATTTTGGATTTTGTCACTTTGCAATTGAAAGGGCATTAGTTTACGAACATTTTGACATATTGTTTGTTTATTTTACAGTAAATGACAGTTTTTGCATCGTTGGAAACTTTATTCGATGTAATATTTAGAAATTTAAATTCTTTGCAGCCGAAATACTTATCAACAGAATGAGTTTAGATTTTGAGCTTGTCTTTCAATCCGCATTCAATAATCCTTCTATTATTTGTAGCTACACATAAAGCTGAAGAGATTTCCTTTATGGCGCGATTGGCTTATTACTAGCGTTGCAAGTGTCCCCGAGGATATTTTTCTTACAAGCTACACCTTAATTAACTTAGTTTTGTGTCTACAAATCGTCTTGAAATTATAGAAGTACTCGCATTACAAAAGTAGTGAGAAAAACACCGAGCAAGACGAAGAACGTTCGTCACCTATCCATGTACTAACCGCATTAGATGTTGCTTAACCTCCTTGATCGCAAGCCACGGAGTCTCACCACCGTAATTTATCAGGTTTAACCACTTTTAAATAAAAATATTTAAAATGAAAATTCCCCAATGAGGTTACATACAAGTTGCGATATTTGAAATATTGGCCAGCGGTCTATTCTCTTGTGGAAAATATAATTTTTGACGTTTGTATACGGGTTCACAAAGGTGTTATTTACATTTTGTCTGATCTTTTCATCGGGTCTTTGGAAAATAAAAATTTGACAAATCGAGAAATATTAACTTCTTATTTTTTTAACTTTTCACTTCGTAAACATTTCTTTTGCGTGTACTACATATAGAGCGCTAGGTATTCTTTCATCGTCAACATATCCAGGAAACAATTTTTCAATGTCGGATTTTAACATTTTCTTAATTTCAAACATTTTTTCGTACTATGAAAACACAATAAACAGACTTTTAAACGATTTTCATCGTGTGTTCTCGCATGGTTCTTTGACATTTTTAAACTTTAAAACTTGTCAAATAACAGATAGTGTATAAAATTGAATACCGCAAAAACAATTACCCACATAATTAAAAGTCGCACTTTAATGATTTTAATTTTTTGGGAATCATAATAATATAATTATAATAACACTGGAAAGTACTCTTATCGCTAAAAATTAATTTTAGAATCAATTTGCATTACAATCATACTTTAACATTTACAGTGGGTGCACCTTCAGGTTAAAATCGTTTTAAACCCACCGTGTTTAATGATAAAATAGCTGTAGTAAGAACAATTCGTTTTGTTGTTAATTGCTTAAGAGACTTATCTTCTCAATCGAATCAAACCAATTGCTTTGAAGTATTTGACAGTAGTAGAAACGTCAGTGCCCTCTAAAAGGTTATTTTCCAGAGCTGGAAATATATTAACCGAGAAAAGAAATCGTTTAGAAAGAAAATTACTTTAGGAACAAATGTTTCTTCAATCTGTTGATAAACATTTCTGGTAATCAGGTAAATTTAAAAAAACTTTTCAAACTATAATTTTTTAACTTATCAGGAAGTTGGTTACCTGTTTCAAAATATTAAATTATTAAATGTTTCAGGTTGCGTTTTAATAGTAAATTTTGAAAAAAAGTTCTTTGAAACTGAAGAAGTAACTCAATATAAGATGTATTATAGCCAAACGCTATAATATGATGCTCTTAAAATTGATTAATTTATAATTAAACTGGAATGCTTTTAATTCCACTAGAGTATTTTTAAAGAATTTACACTTTGGTTTGCTTAATCTCTTATTTAGTGAAATATCCTTCTCTCCTACTGCGTCACTTTCCACCTGCATCCTCCTTTCAAATTCGTTTAACTTCTCTTTCCCTAATTTCCCTATTTTTAACTTTTTAACCTTCTTTCCTTCCTTCCTCTTTATGTCCTGTCCCTCTATTCCCTCAATCTCTACAATTATTGAAAAGTGCTCCGATCCCACCTCTATTCCTATCTCCATTCTCTTAATTGCGTCTCTCATTTTTTCATCCACCAGCACATAGCCAAAATAATCGTTTGTCCTCTTCCAACATACGTGAACTCTCCTTCCTCATTCCCCTTCACGTCTCAATTCAAAATAGTCCAACCTCTTTCCACCAATATCCTCAGTAGCCTTTTTCCTTCCTAATCTACTTCATTATGCTTCGAACTTCTGGCATGTATTTCCTCTTCTTCATCCCATTTACTGTCTCCTCTTTTCCCGGTCCATGCGTTTAACTCCCCCCCCGAATTAATACTTTCTCATCTCTTCCTATTTCCATCCAGTTTTCTATTAACCCCCATCCTTCCTCTTCCCCCCTTCTTCTATAAATCCCCACAATCCACACCCAATCCTCTCCTCGTTTAACTCTTCTTGCCACACAGCCATCTACTTCTTTCCCTTTGTCCGCACAACTTTCCTTCTCTTTACCTATTCTAACCCCTGATATTATTCCCCCGGCACTTCTACCCTTTTTATGATCCCTCTTTGCCCCTTGTATCCTCCATACAAAATTCTTCTGTAACCTTCTTTTTATCTTTTGCCGTTCCTTCTTTTCCATCCACGTTTCACTTAAAAAAATTACATCCAACCCACCCAAGGTCTTGAAAAACCCATCATCCTTATTTCCTATTCCCGATATGTTCCAAAACACAACTTTTATTTTTTCTTTTATTCCCCTTTTTCCGCCTCCCTGCTTATTTCTCCTTCCCTCTTCTCGCCTTCCGTTCCTTCTCCAAACCCCGCTCTTTTTTCAGCTTGAACCACCTTTGCCTCCTTCTCGTTTACTACCCATTTCACCCCATTTATCCATAAACATTCCCTTCCCCATTTCACCTATTTCCCATTCTCCCTTTCTTCCCAAGCTTTCCTCCCTAAACAACCAAAGAATCCAACTTTCTCTAAATGTTCTATCTTTATTTATTTTTACCGGTTTGCCCTTTAATTTATTTTTGCCCTCATTACTTCCCTTTTTTCTTCCTCACTCCCAAGTTCTACTACCCATACACGCTCGGCTTTTCTCTATTTTACCCTCCTACTCCCATTATTCCTTTTATTTGCACTTCTACACCAATGTCCTTCATTATTTTTTTCACCTCTTCTTTTTCCTTCCCTCTTTCCATTCCCACACCTTTTACCACAATCTTCTTTTTGTTACAATATTTTTAGTTTAAATATGAAATATCGATTTGACATTTAATATTTATCGGTTATTAGAATTAGCTTTATAAATTGCAAAATTAAATAAATACTACATCTTTCAAGGTACAATTGAAAAAATTTAATAAACAATAAATGCTTCAAAATTTATATAAATTTGCTCTTATCTATACTGATTTGAAGTTGTTAAAACTTAGCAATTATAGATTGTTTAATTTGAAACTTTTGTCTTTTTGTTCATTTTTATTTTTGTCCTTTTGGATTTTTGAACTTTTGGACTGGAAAATTTGTCTTGGAACTTTTTATATAAAAAAGACGAAGGACTTGGTGTGTATTATACTCAGAGTACATATATTGCCAAAAATAATTTAATTATTTATTATATATTGACAATATGCATAAACAATAAGAAGTGTAAAAATAAATGTTTTCCTCTACTATTAAAAATTATTGTAAAATTCAGTTTTTAATTCAATTTAAATATTGGTTAATATTAATAAATTAATTCAATTGATTTATTTATTTTGCCTAACATTTGGATTAAAGAATATCATTAGACTATGTTTTAGCTTGAGTTAATTTTAATATGTTTTTTTTTTAATTTCTATACTCATTTTTTAAAAAGATCTTAAAAATTAATTGAATAATGTATTAAAAAAATAAAAGATGCATATAAATAAATTTTTATCCACAACAATTATTATGTATTATTATTATTATTTAAATCTTGACGTTAACTTTGTATTTTGAACGTAGTTTCAATTGCGCACGTCATTTGTTTACTTTACGCTGTTGTCCTCTTGATGTCGATCATTATTGTTTTTATATCTGTCTCGCAACTGACATTAAACCTCAATATATTAAATAGAAGTGCTTTCGTGACTATTTTTTTATTTCTAAACATCAAGATCAGATTCAGTATCAGCAACCCCAAAAAATCCCGAGTAACAACTTTCAACGAAATCTAAAGAATTAAAAAAATTTTGTCCGCCATTTTGAATTTGTGAAAACCGATATAAAACTACCGTTATTGCTTATGGAATACAAAGTATGTTTCCTAATGCTAATTTTACAATTTTACTGAAAATCAGTTTAAAATACTAAAATATTAGTTATTTTTCATTGTTCGTTCATTTAAAAAATTATTGTAAATTTTTGTCAAAGAAATAATTTTAATGAAAATCAGTTGACAATTAGAGAAATATCAGTCATTTTTCACTGATTATCCATTCAAAAAATTATTGTTAACTTATTTAGTACTAATTGACCTTATTTTTCAGTACAAGTTTAAACTTTCTGTTCTACTAGCTACGATTTAAAAATGTTGGGCATAGGTTTTTTATTGGTTTGAGTGTCCTTTTTCAGAATCTGAAAGAAAATTTCACTTTAGTAGTAAAAAGTTATACTTGTTTAATCAAAAAAGCCATCATTTTTAGTGTTATTTCTTTAAAATCAGATTATTTAATCAAAATCGGTTTTAAAAAATTCGAGACATGAAAATATCACTTCAAAAATGTTGGGACTATCAAATAGGCATGATGCCGAAAATAAAATTTTCAAATTTCAAGATGATTCTACTAAACGGCCACCTAAATACTCTAATTTTAAAAATCCTAACATTTATCATTTTTAAATTATGCCTTATTTGAATAAAATAATGTTACTTCAACTAAAATCATTTTTATCTAATATTATTTTAAAATATTTTAAACATTTTTCTTAAAGCAATTGAAAATCAATTTTTTATTTTAACGTCTTATTTGAATTCGAAATCGGTAACTCCGAAAAACCCTAAGTAACAAATAATAATGAGATTAATGAATAATAACATATAAATTAATAATTTGTTAAACAAATTGGGTGTGCTCAATAATATAATTCCATAATACAGATTAACTATAGGAGTGAATTTAAAAATTAAAAAATAAAAATGTTCTTTGGTTTCAATGAAATAAACATTTGACATTGGAAAAAGTGCTTTTTCCATTAGTTCATACCAATAAAAAAGTTTATGCATATTGTCTATTTGGTTTTACCTGCAGTACCTCCGCATACGCGTATTTCACTACACGGACCACCTACGATCATAACGGGGTTGAGAATGAAAAAACATTTTAGAAACATAGTCAAAAAATTTGTGTCGTTACAAGTATGTACAGAAAAAATTTAAAAAACTGACCCCCGTCGAACCCTTCCTAATGTTTTTTCATTCACATTTCTACTTCATGGAATAATGAATTCTCCGAGTTTCAATTTTTTTAAAAAGTTAAAAGTGTCAATTCTTAAAAATGACAGTGGGAAATAATATCAATTTGCAACAAAGAAAATTCGTAAAAGTGACAATTCATAAAAATGATCGTTCACAACAATAAAATTTTGTAAAAATGACAATTCGAAAAACTGTCAATTCGTAAATGTGACACTTCGGAAAAGTGATAATTTGTAAAAATGTACTTCGGAAAAATATTAATTCGCGAAAGTTCCTTTTCGATAAAATGGTAATTCGATTAATCCGTGCACTAACGAAATTTTCTTTTTGCCTATACTTTGTAATTTGATAGTGTTTAGGGTCTGCTTTTATCACCCGTTAATATTTGTCATTTAGTTACATTATGTGACAAATTTAAAATAATTCATCTTGTTTCGCTATATAATTTTTCATTAATACTAAGATTTACAATAAGTATTACGACACAATTAGTTCTAACATGTAATTCATGTAGTTGTAAAGATAGATTGTATGGACACTTTTCCCAAACTCGGTTTCCCAATGATTTCTTTTTCCAAAAAAATTTTTTCCCAAAGACAGTGTTCCCAAAAAATTATTTATTTCATTTATTGATTTGCAAAATTTGTGGTATCATGCATTACATTATTACCGTTAGCAACGCTGAAAATTAAAAATTTTATGTGATATCTAACAGTACCCAAGTAAGTCGAAACATAATTAATGTTTCGCTGTAAGTTGAACCTCATACTGTTTTCACTTTCGATTAATGCCTTTCCCTACACGTTGGCCAATCTGCAGTTGTCTCATCATTATTTCTGTATCAACTTGTTCCTTTACTGCTCGCTTAAAAACATACAAGCTCGAATGATGTTTACCAAGGGCTATTTGAAATCTATTATGCCAGCCTTTAGATAGATTACCGTCTAAGACAGAGTCGTACTGGTTCTATAACTTTTGAGGATATCGTGCTGGACGTTTAGAGAACCTTACACCTTCGTTTCGTCTTCTAACGTGCAATCGAGAAACGTAATTAACATCGAAATAATTGATAACAGGTTCTAAAACAGCAGACAATTTATCACGAATGTCTAGAAAATGTTGAAGTATTTTATGGACAGGAACAAAAGCTAAAGCACTAAGCATGTGCACTGTTTTTTTATGCTGCGATCGTCACCGTTGTATGCAGTCTGAGGACTTTCACTGACGACATGACAATAAACCGCTTGACATAAATGAAAAAACAACATTTTACTATTCCTTCACATAATTCGTAATCAACAGTATTTATAGTCTTCATCTAGAAATTGCTCATTACAAGCCAAGCATTCGCGTTTAATCCAAGCTTTTCCCCTTCCCGTAATATTACATCAAAGACTCCACTATATATGATCATTGTCGCTTACTTTGTAGAAGCGCGTGCATAAAAAGTAATCCAATGGTTTGTGGCTTGTGATTGTCACCAACTTGATGAACAGAGCCGAGTATGAAAAAAGTTTGGCAAAAAATAGCAGGCGTAGTCTTAAATGTTCTGTCAGCGAATCAGGTATCGCATTTAAAAAGTTGCTTTAAATTTTCGATCGTACTAAATATTAAATATTCTTCCGTGTCCATCCTATTGTCTGCATCTTCTAACGAATCGTACAACAGACATTTGGAGTTGTTTAATGTTATCCTACATTGATTTGGTATACCTTCTAAGTCTCTCAAACTCATAGGATTTAGAGGTAAATTTGCGAGACGAATGCAATACATCTGTTTTGGAAGGTTCGCTCGCTCTGGCATTTCTGCCAAAGTTTCAGAAAGGGTAACGTTAATTCATGTTTTCCAAAAAAATATTTCGTAGTTCTTAAAATTTTTTATAAATTTTTTTATTAAAAGCAAAATATTTATGTTTAAAAGAAGTACCACCCTTTTACTATGTATCATTAACTGCAACAACTCTTGGTTTTAAAGTTGAACACACTGACAAATTCTTAATTTTATTCTGACGTAACAAATGACATTACATTTCATCAGTAATATCTATATTTCCTTCTAAAATAATATTTTCTGAAAGTAATCATCTAAAAGAAGAATCTTTTATGACTTTAAGTATATAATCAACTATATATTTTGTTTAACATTTAATTTAGAATAATTTGCTCTCCTATCTTGGTATGCTCAAAAATATGTAGATTATCAACATGCGGCGAGAATTATCCATCTATATCTAAGAATCCCTGAAATTCATCAGACAAAGTACGGCTGACAGATAATACGTTCTATTTTTTTCTATTTTCCAAAATGAAGGTAATTTGTTCTCCACGAATTGCGCATAAAACTTTGCCCAACAACTGAAAAACACTTTTTATTTATTTTTAACACTGATTAAATAATATTATTCATTTATTGTCAGAACTGAACATATTAATACAATTGGTTTAGTTAGGTAGTTAGTAAATTAGTAAGTTAGGCATCGTCGACTTGATTTTTTTAAGTGAAATTGCATTCGTAGTAATTAAGTTTTTAATAAAGTAACCAAAATAACCATACATAATGTGTCTTTACTGTATTTACAGCTCATTTCTCTAATGGTGTCTAGTGAACAATGACTCCAATTCCCCGAAGGCGTTAGACAAAAATTAATTTTTAAAAAAGTTTTTGCAAAATTAATTTTTTTGCAACTTTTTAAACAAAATGTTATTTCTCCTAAATGAATGAACCGATTTAAGTTAACCAAGTGGGAATATAAAGGGCATAAAATATACTTTCGTTCAGAATTAGAACATTTTTAAAAAGTTTATATTTTAATAATTATTTAATAACTTTTTTATAAACAACTAATTATTTTTAAAGTTCTGCGCTGTTTAAAAATAAAAAAAATTACATAGGGTAGAGTGAGGTAAAAAAGCCACTTTTTTACTTTTGGTACTATAAAATCGAAAATTGATTTTTTTCAAATTTCAAATTGTTACTGAAAGTTTAGTTATTGAGCTTCAAAATCCTTGTAGAACATTTTTTTGTATTCCGTGAAAGGACAAAGTTATAAGAGTTTTACGAAAGTTCTGCATATGGCTTTTTTCACTACTTGGTGGGGTGAAAAAGCCATTTGGTGATTTTGTCAAAATATTTTGTTATCAAATTTTGTAATATTATATTTTTCTTTTAGCTGTATAACAAATAAATAATTTAGAAAAGTTTTTAGCTTCCAAAATTGTATTTTATGTTAAGTTTACCTGCTTTCGATTCACAGTCATCGAAACAAATCGAAACATAAGCAATTAAAAAATACAAATTACAATAACAACAATAATATTATCGATACGACAGCCAAACTAGAATCAAAAGTTGAGTTTTACCCCACTCTACCCTACACTTAAAACTATAAGAAATCAAAAACCGTTAAGAAAATTTATAAGCGACAATTATTTTAAAAGTATTAATGGAAATTATATTGGCGCAGTGTATCGATTTTGATGATTTTCAGAATTAAAACATTATTTTTAAATACGAAATAAACAAAACACTGTCGAATTAACATTTGTATTAAGTTATATAACCATAAAAATGATCAAAACTAAGTTCAGCGTTGATGCACTACACCGCGACAATATAATTTCCATTATAACTTTTAAAGTAATTGCAGCTCATAAATTTCCTCAACGGATTTTTATTTCTTATAGTTTTAAGTGTATGTAAAAAATTTTAAAAGGCGCAAAAAGTTAAAAAAAATTAATTGTTTATAAAAAATTTATTAAATAACACTATCCGACACTAATTTTGCCCCTTCAACAATTTTAGTCACTTTCGACAGATTTTTTATTAATCAAATTTTATTAGCACCATGTATAACCTCAGCATTGTGAAACAAGTTGAAACGGTATTTCAATAGTCAAAATTAAAATTGTTAAAATTTATTTTAAATAAAAATAAATTATGAATTTACAAATTGATATTGAATGGAAATTAAAAATAGAATAAAATTGAGAGAATGAAAAATAATATTTCAACTAAATTTAAAGTATGAGAAATTCTAAATAAGGTCAATAGAGTACAAATGTACTGGTATATTTGAAAACCCATGGAAACAGCACAGCTGATCCAAGGCCAAGGTTAAGAAAAAGATAAGAGATTTTCATATTTGAAGAATTAAGAAATCATTTGAAGACAAGATAAATTTTATGCACAATTTATATAAAGTTTAATATTGATAATATTTCAAATCGAATTGCATATTTTGTTTTATAAAATTAGTATGAATTTTAGTAATTTTAATTATGTTATTAATTATTTAATTAGGTTTAAATAAATAAAGTAATAATAAAATTTATATTGATAAATAGTAAAAAAAATTAACATATATTATAACAAAAAGTTAAATTGATAAAAGTATATAATTTAAAGATTTATTTAAATTATAAGAAATAAAATAATTTCAGAGATGGAAATAAATGACAGTTACGGAATAGCATTATTGTGGGTAAACGGTAGAAAAATTGGAGACAAGAGAAAATATATCTCTGTCCTTTTGGGAAAATTTAAATATTATTGGTTAAAGGATTTGACGCGCTATGAATTTCCGTGAATAGGAAGAGAGATAGCCTCGCGAAACGGAAGTCGCGTTGATTTTTCGTATTAACCGGAAAGAAATAAGGACGAGTAAACTATCGAAGGTTCTAGAATGTTCTAGAATATTCTATAGTGTCTTCAAAATGGTATATAAACAGCGAAATTGAAGGTCTCGCTCTCTTATTTCGACTACTCTATTCACAAAGGTACGTGAGTATAAACTCTAAATCTGTACTTGTAACACCCAGGAATTCGTTGTTTTACAACTTACTACCTGGTGTTGTAAGTATTAATTGCAATATACACACATTATTTAAACAATAATACTGACACTGTTATAATATTGTATAACACAGGAATTCGTTGTTTTACAACTTACGACCTAAACTTTACAATATATCAAGCCCTGCACTGTGGTCGGAGGTACACTATTTTATGCGAAAAATGGTAATTTTTAAATTCCGTTAAATTAAATTAGATAAAGCGATTATTACTCATAAGTGTCCCTAGATTTCAAAACTGATCGGTATTTACAATGAAATTGATTGTGAAAGGCGATATGAGCGATTCCACGTCAAGTGATCAAGGGGTCTTTTGGTGTAATGTTTATTTCAATAATTTTTTACTCTTAAACAAATAAACATACAAATTTGACAAAGTACATTTTGGAAAGGTTTTTTCATGCTCTTTCGATTGGAAATAAGCATTTTGAAAAAAAAAAATTTTTTGACCCAAAAAAATCAAAATTAAAAATAAATTTCAATTTTTGGGGGAGAAAGGTACGATTTTTTTTTTTTTTTTTTTTTTTAAACGAAAGCTGAGGTTTTTTCCTAAAAGGACATATAAATGGTAAAGTGGGACTAGAATGTTTAAACATTGAAAAAAAGAGTTTTCTACTCGCCGGAGCGCTCAAAACCCGGTTTTTAGCTCCGTTTTGGAGAAAATTCTTTTTTTCAATATTTAAACATTCTAGTCCCACTTTATCATTTATATGTCCTTTTAGGAAAAAACCTCAGCTTTCGTTTAAAAAAAAAAAAAAAAAAAAAAATCGTACCTTTCTCCCCCAAAAATTGAAATTTATTTTTAATTTTGATTTTTTTGTGTTTAATTTTTTTTTTCAAAATGCTTATTTCCAATCGAAAGAGCATGAAAAAACCTTTCCAAAATGTACTTTGTCAAATTTGTATGTTTATTTGTTTAAGAGTAAAAAATTATTGAAATAAGCATTGCACTGAAAAACACAAAAATTTAACCCCCTCCCCCTCGGAAAATAATGGACTGGGTAAAAAAATATTTTCACGAAAAATTACTATCTATGAGTACTACAAAAGCCCCAAGTTTTGCTACGATTGGAGAAAAATTTTTCTCCACCTTGATCACTTGACATGGAATCGCTCATATATATGTTTAAAAAGCAATTTTTATAAGTGGAATTTTTTACCCTTTATAATATGAGTTTTCTTAACAAGTTTTCGTATTCCAGGAGTCAATATTAAAAATGTTTAACGATTTTATGTCATTTCTCAAGCTGAAAAAAGATGTTTTCTCTAATAATTATAACCAAAAAAAAATTTGTTAATAAAATATCAATTGCTTTATAATATAGCTTTTTATTTTGATAATTTTTTTTAAAAAGGTATACAAAAAAAGTACGACCGAGTACGATTCTAATTCTTTTTTACAAGAGTAGTCTAAAGTATCTTTTAATGACCTACGAAAAAATAGCTGCGCAAACTTGCGCTAAAATTTTTTTTTGACATTTTTGTTTCATGAGTCCGATTACAACAGTGGTTCAAAATGTCAAAAAGTGGATTATAACATTAAATATTTAATTAATTAATGGTAGGCATTTTTAACGAGGGTTTTTTATTGTGTGTCTTGATAAATGTGAAATTCATATTTAAGATTTTTAAATGGCGGTTCCAATATGGCGTCAAATTTTTTTAAAAATTGTTCAGTTTCTACGAAATTTGGTATTCAAAGGTTTTTCATATATCTGTTGATGAATCTAAAAGATAGAAAGTAATATGAAAATAATTTCTTACATTTTAGTCGTAAAAAAATGTTATTATTAAATTACTTTCTTTCATTTTAATCGGTGCAGTCTTTCTAATTTTTCGCATTAAATAGGGTCTCTCCGACCACTGTACCCTGGTAGAATTGTTGGGGAATTTACCAAGAAATAGGTTTACTATCTCATAATCTGAAACCTTAAGGGGTAACAAAAGCAAATCGTAAGTTTATTGAATATTCTTGAGCTGCGTTCATATAGTAATAGGCTATATCGATGTGGCAGTTTGAAAGATTTAATAAATATTGATCCCAGACCACCAAACTATTATTTATAATAGGTAATAATTAATTCATTTGAATTAATTATTTTTTTTAATTTTTCAGAGAAATAAATAGATTTTATTATGAGAATTGAAAAAATTTTGATCATTTTTTGATATTATAATTTTATCATATCCAAAATAAATCAAAATTTAGAAAACTTTTTGATTTTAATGAATATTTATTTATTAATAGAATAGTTAATTTAGGGAATAGGGAAACTTGACCTTTTGTAGGCAGGATTTATAAAATTTTATTATTAAATTTTATTTAATTTTTGTTTGTAGATTTGTCAAATTGGAACAGTTTATATATTGTAATAATTGATATTATTGAGTGAAGGAAGAATACTTACGAATGTGAATGAACATTTTTATTTATTTTTATTTTATTTATTGCTGAGTCAATTCATATGGATCATAGCAACCGAACATACAAAAATTATTTATTTAAATAAACTATATCATAAGAAAAGATTTCTTTATAGTTAAAAAATTATGTTAATTTAATTTTTATTTTATTGATTTATATTTTATAATTTTATCCAACGAAAGAAAGATAACAAAATTATCTTATTAGTCGTGGATAATTTAGAAAGAATAAAAGCTGAATTACCGAATAAATATTTGAACAGATTCCTCCAATTTGGTTATAAAGCGACAAATTTTTTCAAAAATAAAATATAATATTATAGAGAGATTTGAATTATATAATTTTATTCATATTAGTACATTATGCAACAAGGGAAGTACGTCCGAGTTTATGTACCGAGCACTATATCGAAAAACGAGTCGTAGCACGAGCGAAAAACATTCAAACATTCAAATATAGCCGAAAACATGCTTTTTCACTTTTTAACATTAATTTTCTAAAAAGCCCGACGTGCTTGAACCTTTTTCTTTTCAGATTCTTCATCAGCGTGAAAAAATCTATTGAAAGTGACCAAAATTATTAAAGGGGCAGAAAAAAATCATTTTTGTCAGACTGTTTAATAATTAAAAAATAAACTTTTTAAAAATTTTCTAATTCTAAACGAAAGTATATTTTATCGTCTTTATATTCCCTATTGTTTTACTGAAATCGTTTCATTGATTTTTGAGAAATAATATATTGTTTAAAAAATTGCAAAAAAATAAATTTTGCAATAACTTTTATAAAAAAATAATTTTTTTTCTGTTTTTTGGTGGACGCATTCCTAAGACAAAAAAATGTTTTTTCAACATTTAGATTTAAAAAAATACTTTTTGTTTTCTGTGAAAATTTCACAAATTCTGACCCCATAACATTTACATAAGTTAAAATTTTAATAATTTATACAAAGATTGCAGCAATCGACAAATTTGACAAGAAAATTAAAAAATAAAATTTTTTCGACGCCTGCATATTTTTTAAACATTGCAGCAAAATTTGACACGTATATAGATGTGATCATTAAAGTCTCATTTTTAATTCGAGAGCAAAAAAGTTAAAAAATCTTGTTTGGTGCGTGAGATAATCATATTATTTATAATTATAAACGGACGGGCATGTTTTTTAACAAAAGCATTGAATTAGTTGAATTTAGATGGTTTTTGGCTGAAAATTCTCGGCTGTTTATAATCTTAAATTAAAAATGAGACTTCAATTATCACACCTATATACTTTTTAATTTTTTCAGCAATTTTTTAAAAATATGAAGAGCTTGAGAAAAAAAAACTTAATTATTTATTAACTAAATTGACGAAAATCAAAAATCAAAGTCAATTTTTTTTGGGGCATGAATAAGGAAGAATTACATATTTTTGTTTGATTTTAAAATTTTTTTATGCAAATGCGAGACAAAATACTGAAACAAAAAAATTTTCAATTTTAAACTTTTTTGCATTAAAAGATAACTTACACTAGGGCATTGCTAATTGTCAAAATTAAATATTGGCAATAGTCAGAACATCTTGTAGGTGAGCTGAGGTAAAAATATTGCCGTCGTACTTATTTTTTAATTTGTAAATTTAGCTAAAACATCTACTGTTTACATTTACCCCGCGTTTACATTTACCCGAAATGACCCTACATTTTTAAAAATAATTTAATTCTTTAAAAGAATTTTAATTTAAATTTTTCGTAAATAATGTTAGTTGTAATTAAAATTTTATTTTTAAAATATAAAGTCCCTCTTAAAGTTTTAAATCAATTTTTTGCTTGTAAAAATTATATTTCTCTATTATTGTTTAATAGTTATAATTATTGAACTTCTCTTAAATTTTTATAATTTCAAATTTCTGAATGTTCAAATAAATGATTTATATCATTTCTTAAGCAAATTTAATGTTTATTACTTATTAAGTAAATAATTAATTATCACTGCTTTTTTTAAAATTGTAATAAAATTCTTCACAGGAATTAAATTATTTTCAGAAATAATATCATTCTTTGGAAGGAATTAAATTATTTTTGTAAATAGTAAAATTCTTTGCAGAAATTAAATTATTATCAATAGAATTGTAATAAACTTGAAAAAGATAATTTTCAATTATAATTATAAAAAGACAAAATTATTTTTAAAAAAATTGAAAAAATTATTTTCCTAATTTTCTATTTAGATTATTATTTATTTATGTTCGAAATCAAATATAAATTTAAATTTTATGGGAAAAGAAAACCGGGAAAAAATTAGGCCATAACCGGGAAAAACCGGGAAATAACCGGGAATTTTGTTGAATGAAAATAGTAGACACCCTAATGAAACATTTTATTTAGATTAATTTGATTAATAAAAAAAATTGCTCATTGTTCAGCATTATTTAATGCTATAAATTTTAAGCAGGTTTGCAAATGATTTTTTTTAATGCCCTTATATTTTAATTTGCCCGAAAAAAAATGTCGTTAGGGAATGTAATAATTTTGTTAGTTTGTTTGCAGGTTATTTATGTTACAAAGACTGAAGCAGCCCTTTGTGTTTATAAATTGTTTGGTAAGTGTTGTTTTTAATTTTTGTTAATGTTTATTAGTTTTCCCTTTTTTTTAACCATGGCTCTTTTTAGGTGATTTGCAAGTTTAATGGAATGGATAAAAATAAAAAATGTCTTATAAAAGCGGAGTAATTTTAAAGCGTTATGCTGTCTTATCTAGTGTTTTATTTAATTTGTAAGTATATTTTTAATGACTATTTTTCTTTTTTTGTTGTATTTTTATTAATCGTGGCCCTTTTTTAGGTGTTTAGGTATTTTTTTGAGTTGGAAAGGCTTAATTGCACTTTCGTCTTTTGGAAAGCTTTGGATTTTAATGTTATTTTTATGGTTATTCCCTATCATTTGTTTAGTTGGTAAGTATGTTTTTAATGTTTGTTTTTCTTTGTTTTGAATTCTTTATTAATCATGGCTCTTTTTTAGCTCTTTTAAGTTGATTGGAGGTTCCTGTGCTTTGGCTTGCGGAGGATTTTAACTTCGTCTGCTAAGAGAAAAAAAGTTTATATGTGCTTGTCTTATTAAATGGGGGTTGATGCATTTCGGATTATTTTTTCTTGGGTGAGTTTTTTGAATAACATTATTTTTTCTGTATTGTTATTTATGTATGTTTTATTGATTTTCTTTCTTTTTTTAGGTACCCTGTGCCCCCCTTTTTTAATGTGTACATATATTTTTTTAATAATAAATTTCTTAAAATATGTTAAGCGCAAGAATGATAAACGATAGTACATTAAAGTGTTAAATAAAGAATGGAGATGTGTTATTTAAGAATATTGTGGTTGATATTATCTCTTTTATTCTAATATTATATATATATATATATATAAAGTTTTTGTTTTTTTAATTTTTTTGTTACATATTTTTTGTTTTGTTTTATTGTAAATATATATATATATACTTTTTTATAAATTTATTAATCAATATTTTATTCTTTTTTAATTTATTATTAATTATTAATTACTATGATTGATGATAATAAGATTTTTTTTTATTTTAAATTTTTTGTTTATTTCCCATTTTACCAAAAAAAAACTTTTTCTACTGTATTAAACATTGAATTCAACGATGAATTCCGAGTCAGGAATAAAAACAAAACAATAGCTGTTTTTACGTTTCGACAGCGCCGCTGCCCTTTTCAGAAACTAAAATTTGTTTCACAAAAGAAATAAATATATTATAAAAATTAAAATACATTTAAAAAAATACAATATTAATTATAAACTAATTTTTTTAAAAATTCATTACCGAAAATTAAACAAAATTTAAAATCGTCACAAAAGAACGTCTTATTGGTTGCGATTACATTTCGACACTGGCGAATAAAATATATACAGTTTTCGAAATGGCTTCCGTTTCCGGTACCGTTTCGGTTTACACGCGTTTGGAAATAGTTAAGATTGTTTGGAGAAATTTAAAGGTTTGAAAAAAGGGTGGGTAGTGTAGAGTGGTGATTGTGTAGTATAATTTGCGGTAGTGTAAAGAAAAGGTATGTTTGTGTAGAGTGGTGAATGTATGAGTGATAAAAAAGGTAAAAAAAGTGAAGTGTCTTTAGTGAGGTTAGGTTGCTTGAAGTGAGAGAGAGAGTAGGTTGAGAGAGTGGAAAAATTTTGAGCATTTGAGTGATAAGGTAGATTTCTGGAATGTCTGAATTTGATTCAAGTAGTGATAGCGAGAATGAGAAAAAGGCGCGAGTATTTGAAAGGGGGATAGGAAAGAATGGAAAAAAGATGACGTGTGAGGATTGTATGGATTTGTTGGAGTTAGTATGGATGTTGAAGGATGAGATGGAGGAAGGAGCTAAGAGAGTGAAGGGAAATGTGATAGATATCAGTGAGGATGGGGAATCAAGGGACAAAGAGATAGGGGAAATTGAAGAGGGGTTAGAGAAATTGCAGGATATGTGGAATCAATGGGATAGTAAGTGGAAAAAGGAAAAGGAAAGCATGTGGAGAAGAATGAATGGATTGGAAAAATTTATAAAGGAAGTGAATGAGGGAACTGAGAAAATTGAGGAAAGTGAATATGAGAGTGTAAAGTGGAAAGTGAGAGATTTGTCAAGACGAGTAGATGTAGTGGAAAAGGAAAAAAGGAAAAGGAATGTAGTGATTAGAGGTATGAATGTAAGTGTGATGGAGGGTAGAAGAGCAGTGGAAAAAGTGTTGGCGTGGGTGGGGGTTAATGTCTCAGTTGGAATGGTAAAAGCGTTAGGGAGGGGAGAATATGGGGTACCAAAGTTATGGTTGGTGGAGTTGGGTAGTGAGGAAGAGAAAATGGATGTGATGAGGGTGAAAGGAAGACTGAAAGGAAGTGTAATAAGAATAGATGAGGATAGAAGTTGGAGGGAGAGAAGAATGGTATGGATATTGAGAGAAAGAGCATGGACGGAGAGAGCGAGTGGGAAACAGGTAAAAATGGGTAAAGATTGTATTTGGGTGGATGGGGTAAAGTATGTTGTGAGAGAGGATACGGGAGGTGTGATGGAAGCATGTAAAGTGTGATAGACAGGGTTAGGCTGGGAATGAGGTGAGAAGATTTTGCTTAGATGGATGGATGGATGGGTAAAAGTGGATGTCTGGAGGGTGTAAGAGAGGTGAAAAAGGAGTAGAAGGTTTTTTGAAAAAGGGTGGGCGAATTGGGTCGAAGCCAGCATGGGCATAAAAGGAACTGGAAACGGAAGCCCGGCATTGGCGATTTGTAAGGTTGAGAGCGTGGAGAGAGTTGTATTTAGGTTGAGTTGCGTTTAGGTTAAGTTGTATGAAGAGAATGTTTAGTTGTAAGGATTGTTGTAAATATAGGTTAAGATTATTATGTATGTATTTGGGAGTCTCGAACCCTACCTATTGTAGGGAGAGTAAATAAATAAATAAAATATAGTTTTCGAAATATAGGTAACTGACATGAGGTGAATGACCGTGTCAGTAAACAAAATTCAGGAAATGTCAAGGTAACTCAGAACAGATTAAGAATATTTCATTTCATTTATAAAGTGATTATAGCAATTACTAAGATTTTGTACATCTTCCTTTTTATTAACCGGATTTTTTTGTAAATTAATGTGTATCATTTCTGATATTAAACGTTTATTGTAGTTTGCTTCTTTGTCTAATATAAGAAAATTGTTCCAATCAAATTTGTGTCTAAAAAAATCATTGTGAGTAGCAATTACATTAGAAGTTGAATTTTTATGTTCCTTAATACGAACACCTACCATTCTTTTTGATTGACCCACATAACATGCAGAGCAATTTTCACAGTTAATTTTATAAACAGTATTAGTGTTTTCAGATTTTACATTATTATCCTTGCCTTTTTTAACAAAATTATGATTCATGTTCTTATTTTTGCAAGGAATTGATAAAATAGCATAATTATTCAGAATTGAGGCAGTTTTTTCAAAAAGGTTCGGAACATAGGGTAGGAGAACTTTCGGTGACCTCGTGTAAAATATAAAGTTTTTGTCAATACGATGTTGAGAATTAGATTCTATAAAAGAAATACGTTTCATTATATGCTTATTTATAAATTCTAATGGATAATTATTTTTTAATAAAATTTCTTTTACATACTCTATATTTTTTAAGTGAAACTGCTTGTCAGAGAGTTTTATAGCTCTATCAATTAAGTTAAAAATAATAGCAATTTTTTGAGTCCTAGGATGTTTAGAATGGTAATTAATGGTTCGTCCAGAAAATGTAGGTTTTTTATACCAATCAGTAATGAGCTGATTTCTTTCGTTAACAATAATAAGAACATCCAAAAAATTAATACTATTATTTTTTTGTATTTCAAAAGTAAACTGCAATCTTTCGTCATAGTTATTAAAAATATTAATCATTTCGTCTTTTTGAAAAAACTGCCTCAATTCTGAATAATTATGCTATTTTATCAATTCCTTGCAAAAATAAGAACATGAATCATAATATTGTTAAAAAAGGCAAGGATAATAATGTAAAATCTGAAAACACTAATACTGTTTATAAAATTAACTGTGAAAATTGCTCTGCATGTTATGTGGGTCAATCAAAAAGAATGGTAGGTGTTCGTATTAAGGAACATAAAAATTCAACTTCTAATGTAATTGCTACTCACAATGATTTTTTTAGACACAAATTTGATTGGAACAATTTTCTTATATTAGACAAAGAAGCAAACTACAATAAACGTTTAATATCAGAAATGATACACATTAATTTACAAAAAAATCCGGTTAATAAAAAGAAAGATGTACAAAATCTTAGTAATTGCTATAATCACTTTATAAATGAAATGAAATATTCTTAATCTGTTCTGAGTTACCTTGACATTTCCTGAATTTTGTTTACTGACACGGTCATTCACCTCATGTCAGTTACCTATATTTCGAAAACTATATATATTTTATTCGCCAGTGTCGAAATGTAATCGCAACGAATAAGACGTTCTTTTGTGACGATTTTAAATTTTGTTTAATTTTCGGTAATGAATTTTTAAAAAAATTAGTTTATAATTAATATTGTATTTTTTTAAATGTATTTTAATTTTTATAATATATTTATTTCTTTTGTGAAACAAATTTTAGTTTCTGAAGAGGGCAGCGGCGCTGTCGAAACGTAAAAACAGCTATTGTTTTGTTTTTATTCCTGACTCGGAATTGATCGTTGAATTCAATGTTTAATATTTAAAACAACCGAGTGATAATATCATATAATTATTTCTACTGTAGTTGGACTTCTTTTTCGAGGGGGTACTTGGAGACTCATTAAGTTGACCAACGTCACATGAGGCTTTTCTTAAGGCCCTTTTTCTGGAGTTTTTGGATGTCTCATTTGTTTCTACTAAAAAAAACTTTCTGAGGAGTGGATACAACATGTTGTAGTGAGAGAATGTTTTTCACCAACATTTTTACATTTTAAAATGTTTTTTTTCTCTTTTTAAAAAAAAGTAAATCTACAGATCATTATTAAATCTATATATGTATGTGTATGTATTTCATGCATACTTATATTTATATATATGTTAGTAATGGATTATTAATATGGGGGATATTTATATTGTAGTAATTGTTAGGTTTATTAGTTGTCAGTTGTTTCTTATCTGCGTAATTTTTTAATTGGTTTTGAGTTAGTGTTGTCTTTCTTTTTTTTAGCTTGTTAGTTATTATAATATTTATATATATATATTTTTTTACAAGTTAATATTATATACATTTTTTTAAATCGGTCTGCTTTTTGTTTAGGCTATGTCTACGTATTTAATTTCGGGTGTTTCTGTATATCGTAATTTGGAGATTGGGTTTTCTCGTATCGTTTTTTCTTTTCGTGTTGTACTGCTAGTTGGGGGTTTGTTTTCTTCTTGTCGTTCGTTTCGTTGTAGGATTTCTTGTTTGATGGTTGAAGGGGGTGGGTATGTTTTTTGGTTTGTTGTAAAATTAGTAGTATTTTGGTTGTTGGGTCTTTGTCGTAAAGGGCTGGACGGTATGGCATACATTTGTTGAGTCTCTGTCTCGTTGCTTCCTTTTTTTCTTCTTATACAGCATAGAAGTTTTATATGGCTTTTTATGCAGTGTTTTATAGTTAAATAAATTATGATTATTATTATTACTGTTGACTAAGTTCTTATTATAGAGTTGGTGTAATGATATTGCTCCTTTTTTCCAATTGTATGTCTACTTTGAATTTCTAGTCCTTTTTCTATTTCTTGTAATTTCTCGTCAGTTTCCATTTTTCTCCAAATTGGTCGTACTTCGTTTGATGTTGTTGTCTCTTTTTTTGGATTCATTGTTTTTAGGATTGGTGAAATTTCTTCTAGTTTTAATTCTATTTTTGGTGCATAAATATATTCTTGGGGGTTGTTTATTATTTGCAGTGTAGGTAATTTTATCGTGTCCGTCTTTAAGGTGCATTTAGGTGATAATTTAATAATTCGTATTCCCTTCAGTTGAAAAGTATTGACCTTTGTTTTGGGGCAGATTAAATATACAGTTTCTTCTTTTGTTAGTGAATATAACCAATTACTTGGTGCTAAAATGATGTCATAAATTCCTTGTGTTGGGTAACAAATATATCTTCCTTCTATTAATTGGCACGTCCTTAGTTGTTCTTCTTCTAAATAAAAGTAATGCCTTCTTTCTATACTAGAAGCGATATAATTGGAGTGAGGTGTAATATACGCTCTGTTTATAGAGCCTTTTTCTTTCTTCTTCGGATCTGTTATGTTGTCGATGTGCTAAATCATATAAATTTTGTAAATCTGCTCGTACTAAATGGGTTTGTTCCCCTACTAGATGTGATATGTTCTTCTGTGCCTCGTTTAATTCTGTGAAGAGTTGTTCGTATCTTTCTCCATCGTCATAAGTTAGTATTCCTATGGTCGGTCCTGCAATTTTTCCTATAATTCCTATTAATGGCGTATTTCTTTTCTTCCTACTATGAAATGAATGTTCTTGGTTTGTTATTGATTGTTGTTTTAGTTCTTTTGTGACGTCCATTAATTGTTCCCGTAGTAAGTTTGCTACTGTAATTTATTTATTTAACATTTGGTATTCTAAAAAATCTTCGCAACTTATTTTCATTATTTTTTGACAGGCTGTTTCTATTTTTTTATATTTTGTTTCCAAATTAGGTAAATGTGTTTTGAACGTGTTAGTGTCTAATCGTATTATTGTTCTCCATGTGCCTGATATGCGTTGTAGATTTGGCATGATTTCGTAAAAGAGTCCTGTGTTCTTGTTTAAGGGTGTAATTGTAATTGGAGAATTTACGTCATTCGTTTCTATTAACCTGAATATTCCTAGCATTATGTTGCATATTTTAAAATAGCTCTTCATTTTCTGTAATCAAAATTAAATTTTATATTTAGTTTTCTTCTATATCTATTTGTTGGTTAGTTTCTATTGCTAACTTAGCTAATCTATCAGCTTCTTCATTTCCTATTATTCCGCTATGTTCTGGTTCATATATTAATTCTATTTCTAAGTTATTGATGCAGATTTTCATTTCCACAAAGTCGTTTTTACTTATGACTTCCCGCTTTCGACTCGTTTTCCAACCGTTATTTTCCCATTTAGGTAACCACTCTTCTATCCCGTATATTACAAATTTAGAGTCGGTGTGTATTCTAATTTTCTTATATTTTAATTTTTTTAATATAGTTATGGCCCTCATTATAGCTTCTATTTCTGCGCTATTGTTAGTTTGTCTATTACATGCTTTGTCGCTGATATTCAAAGGGTGTTCTTGGTTGAACCAGATTCCTATTCCAGCTTGTGCATTGGGTTTACCATTTGCTTTACAAGCTCCATCAGTATACACATGTACATAACCGTCTTTATCTATTCTCAAACCTTTTTTATCATTCTGTCAGTATCTAGAGATACTTTGTCCCATGCGTCTAATGGCCTATCAGTTATCACCATAACTTCTTTGTTTTTTGTTCTAACAATTTTCTTCTCTGCACAACTTCTGCATTTTCTTATGTATTCTGTAATTTCTTGTCTTAAACCTGGCCATGTGAATTTTTCTCGGATTCTTCTATATGTTTTATTGACTCCTTTGTGTCCTGCTGTTAAAGTATCGTGGTATTCCGCGATTATTTTTGCTCTAACTTCTTTTGGAGGGATCATCGTTTTTCCGTGACATACAGTCTTGCATTATTAAATGACATTGATAATCTTGCAATATTAAAAGCCATTTTGTCATTCTTGTAGTGGGCTTAATTGCGTTGTTAATTATTTTTAAGGGATCGTGATCACAAGATAATATGAATTTAGTGCCATATAAAAAGGGTCTGTAATGTTTTAGAGCCTGTATTACTGCTAGACATTCTTTTTCCGTCACATCGTAGTTCTTTTCTGCATCAATAAGAGTTTTTGAAAAGTAGGCTACGGGCAAATCAATCCCGTCTTTTTCTTGCGTAAGTACTGCGCTGGCGGCATGTTTAGATGCGTCGGTAGTTACTCTAAATATTTTTTTTAAATCTGGGTGCAACAAAATAGGATTTTTGCACAAAGCTCGTTTAAGTTTCTTGAAACTTTGCTTTTCTTCTTTTTCCCATTTAAATGATTTATCCTTTTTTAACAAACAATATAAAGGTTTTGCGATTTTGGCGTAGTCCTTTATAAACCTTCTGTAATAACCGGTTATACCTAGAAAACCTTTTCTGCTTTGGGTTTAGTTGGTGTGGGGAAATCTTTAATTGCTTCTATTTTCTTTGGATCCGCTCTGACTCCATCTGGACCAACGATGTGTCCTAAGTGACCTCTTTTCGTAAAAATTCACATTTTTCGGGTTGTAGTGCCAATTTTGCTTTTCTTAATCGTTCCAATAAACGGGTTATTGTCTTGTCGTGTTCTTCTAATGTATTTGAAAATACAATGATGTCATCTAAGTAAACAAGCAATTCTGCTCCTTGTAATCCTGATAGGACGTTGTCCATGAGTCTTTGAAAAGTGGATGCTGCATTTTTAATTCCCATTGGCATTCTCTTGTATTGGTAGTGTCCTCGACCGCAAGAAAAGGCTGTTTTATGTTGATCTTCTTCGGCTGTCCCTATTCGGTGATAGCCCATTGCTAAATCGAAAACGGAAAAGTATTGTGCTCCCCCAAGTCTTTCAAGTATATGGTTTATCGGGGGTATCGGATAGCTTTCCCCCACCATCTTTTCGTTAAGAACTCGAAAATCTATTACTAGTCGCCATTTTTTATTTCCATCTGCGTCGGGCTTTTTGGGTACTATTAGAACTGGTGAATTGTAATTAGATTTAGAATGTTTTATTAAATCGTTTTTGTCCATTTTATCGATTAATATTTTTCCGGCTTCTTCGTATTCGGGTGGTTGTCTATATTGTTTACATTTAACTGGATTCTCGTCGGATGTAGGGATGTAATGTTTCACTAGGGGGGTGACTGGCAGTTTGTCCCCTGGCAAATAAAATCTGTCCTGTCCCATTTTTACCCATTTTTTAAAGTAATTATGTTCCTCTGGATTTAAATAGTCTAATTTCAAAATCTCTAAAACTGCTTTTGTACGACTTTCTGCTGAGTTTTCACTTTGAATGTTTTTGATCTGTTCGTTCTTGTGGCAAAATTGAAACCGTAATGTCCCTTTCTGTAGTGTTTATAGTCATTATTTTGCATTTTCCCTGTTTTTGAGTTACTAGTGCTTCTCCTAAAAATATCCCCTTTTGGGTTTCTATTTTTGGTAAATATCCCTCTTTTAAATCCGTTTTTAGCACTGGAATTTCTACTACTTGTCTACTCCTAGCTTTGATACGTAGAATCTTGGGTTGCACTTTTATTTTACTTTTTAATTTAGGAATTGGTGGGCTAGGTTCAGGGCAGGTAGTCCTGGGTACAGGCTTCACTTCCTCTTCCAAATCTATATTAGCTTGTTTAGATTCAAGATCGATGAACGGTATGGGTTCAGTAGGCTTTGATGATGTTATAAGACTGTTATAAAAGAAATTTATATTTGATCGTTCTTCCCTTAAAAATGACCTTCCTAAAATTCCGTGGGCTTCGATTGGGAAACTCTCTTCTACTACATGGAAAAGATGTTTTTTATTCATTATTTTAATATCCACTGTTCCTAAGGTGTATACTTTATCTGTTGTAATTCCCGTAATGTGAGATGTATCTGCAGTTGAAACAGGCGCACTGCCCTTTAAAGCGGTTTCTTTTATTACATTAATGTCAGCTACCGTATCTATAAAAAAATTTGCTTCGCTATCGTTGGTTTCCTTGGAATGACGTGTTTCTATATCTGTTTTGACTTGTATATCTGCCATCGAATAATTCTCTACTTCTGGTATTTCGTTGTCCCCATGAGCTGTTTCTTGATTGATCATTTCTTTTATTGTAATTGTATTTCGTAGGATAGGAAGTATGTCCTTGTCGATTGTTTATCCCTCTCTCCTCTTGAGTCTGTTTCGCAAAAAGGAAAGCTTGCTGTAATGTAATAGGGAGTCTTGCCTCTATGACATTTGTAATTTCTTCTGGGAGCGCCCTGATAAACTGTTGTCGAGCTACATCCTCTACCACTACCATTGTGGCATTGGCCACCGCTGGATATTTGCTCTGTGCCGCTCCTATAGCGCAGCTTACATATCCTTGTAATCTATCATACAATTGATGGATATCTTCTTCTCTATACATGCGTAGTTTAGTAATTTCTACAAAATAATGTTGGAACGGTTTTCCGGGAGCAAACCTTTCTATCAATAAATCCAGTAAGTCGGTCACTCTCGGAAACTGTTTGTTTGTGGTGCATTTTCTGGCACTTCCTTGTAATTTTCCTAATATTCCTGTTATGAAGGAAGGTTGACAAGCTGGAGTCAATGGGGTAGAAGCATATTCGTGCAACACGAAATCACTAACGTCCATATTTTCTCCATCAAAATAAGGTACAGTGTTCACTGCCTGTTGCACTGTCAATGAATGCGCTAAAGCTGATTGTACTAGTAGCTGTCCTTGACCTGAATTTTCTGGTGCTATTTCCCTTAGATTTACAGGATTTGCCGTATAACCTAGATCTGTTCTGTTTCTGAACATTTCTCCTATAGTTGTAGCATTCAAGTCTTCTGCGACTCCTGCTCCTGGTTCTACATTCCCCGGGTCTCTCAGCTCTCCGCCATCTAGAGAATTAGGTACGGGTCCTCCGTCCATTTTGTTTTTTTTAAATAGGTTCTTTTGATTATTGGTTTTACTAATCACTTATTAATATGTAAAACTTCTGAAGTAGGAATCTAATAATGGATGAGAAATCCAACCACTTCCTCCTGCTGTTTTCCAACCTATTACTGTTAAATTGATGTTTTCTAAATTTGGGAATACTGCCTCTATTACTTGAAAGTATACTTCTTGTTCTTCTATTTCTATCAATATACCGCCCAAAATTCTAACCTGTTCTCCAAGTACCGTACCCAATTCTATATCAGTAGCCCAATACTCTACGTTTAATAATTCTGCTGAGATAAAATTAGCTTTAGTTTCCGTAGTTACGATCGCCTGTATTTGTCCGCCGACAAAGTCCTCACTAATTATACTTTTTATCACCCTAATAGGGATACTAGTCTGTATGAATTCGTTGAATGCTGCAGACATTAAAGCAAATTTTTGTAACTTATTTATTATTTTTTTTAAATGGCAAACGTGACTTGTAGTCAAGAAAAATAAAGTATAAGCACTAACTTTTTTATAAGACCTAAAATAAAAATAAAAATTTAATTTTGTATTCTTATTTAATATATTTTTTAAATTCCACCTTGCGACTTGTCGTAATTTAAATTTTTTTTATTTTACTAGACTGGATTGTGATCTTATTTTCTTTAAATGTCAGAACTTTAAGAATGGTTAAAGAAGTTAGTTTATTTCTATTTCTATGACACTAGCGTTGTAGGAGTCATAGTGGTCGGTAAATTCTTCGTCGTTTATCTCTTCTCTTAATTAAATCTCTTCTCTTTGTGCTACGATTCTTTCTTCTAAAGCTTGTTCAATTGTTAAATCTATGTCTATAATATTTCTATTTATGTTAATAATTCCCGGAGCCTTTGGTATTTCCGGTTCTCTGATAGTAGGTGCTACTCTGCATATGGGTTATGTGTTTAAAGATGTATTCACTAAATTGTTGTATATTTCTCTATGTTTAGCAATAATAGAGTAAACCTTTTTTGTTCCTCTTTTTCCTCTTTTACTTTTACAAATGACTTTGGAATTTGAAATAAATGCTCTATGTTTAGGCATAGGTAGTACGAAAATCAAACTCTGCCAACAACGATACAGGGAGACTGGGGTTCGTTGTGAGATGTATGATTAAATACAAAATTCACTAAAATTTTATATTTAATTAATATTGCATTGATTCGCTTTGTAAACAAAATTACCGAATATTCACGGCTAACGAAACTTTCGTTTTCGCTTGAAGAAATGAATTCTAAGCGTCCGTGAAAGTCGAGCGTATAATTGGCAAAATATGCTTTTTTAAAGAAATTTAAAAATACATATTACTCACTTCAGTAACTTTGAGGATTTGGTTAAATTAAATAAAGAGAATAGGGTATAATTTTAAAGCATTTATTCATCGTACATATATTTTTTTTAAATTGTACTTGTTAATAAATTTCTTGAGGAATAAAAAAGATTCAGATTTGAAATTTCCCTTTAAATATCTCTTTATCTCTTCTTAAGAAATTCTACTTGCTACACTCAGCATTACGAAATTTTCATTGATACTTACTAGTAGCGTACACACGGCCTTGTGTTGTAATTTAACTCGGTTACGTATCCCTACATTTTGCTACTATTCGCAAAATCAGCTCTAAATTCTTTATATTTAAAGAAATTATATTTATTCTTATTTTTCTTTGATAAAAACTCTCAGTTATTTTTATTATTTGCAATAATGCTTAACGAAAAATAGAATCTATATTTTTTTCTATTCTTAAATAATTATCCAAATAAAACAACTTTACTCTTAAATCTTAATTCTGCTTTTCCTACAAACTTCTAACCTTGTATCCTTATGCTGATTCACGTAATTTTAAACTATCTAAATTTCTTACGATACTTTCGAGAACAATATTTCTATTTCCTGCACTTTATTCTAATTTATTTTCTCGAAATAACCCTCGTTTTACTAAGCCTAACTGATTAGTTTTTTTTTTTAATAATTTTATTTAATCTTGTATTTTAGCACCCGTAACTAATGAGGAATTTTAATTTTGTAATTTAAACAAAGAATTTAATTTAATCCTCTCACTTGCCCAAGTGGCTACACACTTCCGGCAAGGTTAAGTCAAGGAAAATGGGCGCGATTTATTGAAGGAACCAGAGCTTGCCGACGCAAGGGTAGTTACTTTTTCTATGTTCGACGTTAGTGAACAAACAAAAAAAATCTCTTTTTCCGCACTTTAAAATTCGCATATATTTTTCTCCTGAGAAGAAACAGATAAATAATTTTTATAAAATGGACAATCAATGCATAACAATATGTATATATTTCAATTTCTCATAAAATATATTAATTTTTTGTATTAATGTGTATAGTGTAACCCTGTGGGATGTAAAATTTAATTTTATATATGTCTTTAAAAATTTTTTTTTTATATTAATTATTTTTTTTTATATCTTCTCTTTCTTTTAAAGAATAAAAAGTGAGAATCCCACCGCTGCCACCAGTTTGTTAGAGTAGAAATTAGGATTATTAAATTAAT
Source organism: Leptopilina myrica (nomen nudum) (assembly GCA_032872475.1). Classification (NCBI taxonomy): domain Eukaryota; kingdom Metazoa; phylum Arthropoda; class Insecta; order Hymenoptera; family Figitidae; genus Leptopilina; species Leptopilina myrica (nomen nudum). The sequence continues at coordinate 20,480,563 of CM065461.1, read as the reverse complement.
TAATTTAAAAATATTAATTTTCGAAAGAACTTTAACTTAACGTGTCCTTCGGACGAATAATTTGTAAAGGTAGTGGATTCCCCTCTCTTCTTGGTTATTAGTTCAACCATGGGTTGAGAATCCTATTTTTTTAATTTGGAGAAGATAGGTAAATTAATTAGGATGTGTAAATTAAAATGCAAAATTAAGATATAAACAATTAATTGTATATTTAACTCAAAAAATCCCTAATACAAATATTCTAATTTTTCAAGTGTGTAAAGAGAGTACTTGTGTATATGTGTGTGTATGAGTTTAAGGAAATGTGTTACTAAATGCGATACTTTTTACTCAATACTTGAAATTCTACCTTGAGATGTTAATCCAAGTTGATAAATGTTTTATATCTCTTTCAATATATTTATTTTTTTTAATTCACTTTATTTTTTTAATATTCTCTTTTAATTATTCTATTATTTTTCTCTTCGCTTTTATTATTTTCAATACAACTTTTAAATCCAACCTTTCTTTAATCTTTATTCTTTATATTTTTATTCTCAATTGAAATTCACTTATTTTTCACAAACTTTTATTGACTCTTTTGATTTTTATTAAAAAGGGATTATCTTTTTCCCGAACTTTGCTTTTTTAAACATGGCTCATCGACCGGACTTATAAATTTTGTCAGGCTAAAGATTGCCGGCTTAAAACAACAGGTATCGACGACCTGTGACTAATTACTGCCAAGATTTCCCAGTGTCAATCAATTTTATTGAAAGACGATTTAGTGGGGAATCATAAGCGAAGTTCATTGTACTTGACTGTTGCTAAGTCAATTTCTGCAACATTGCAGATTTTGGCAATAGTATGATCCGAGTTCAATGACTCAGATGCACCTCTCCTTATATTAAGAAATTTGGTTTCAACAACTTCCTGTGATTTCTCAAGAAAGTCAATAAACTGTTTGCCAATAAAAAGGGAATTCGCTAAAAATAGTGTAATTTATATTTAAGGTTCTTCAACTCAAAATTGTGAAATTCAGGGGAATAACAAATTGAATGGAATTGTTTATAATTTTAGAGTTAAAATCATTATTCAAATAAAATAGCTTAAAATCGCATTGGATTAAAATGTCAAAGAGAGGAATGTCTTTCCGTGAATTCACAAAGGGTTGTTCTTTTTGTAAGTGTTTTTGTGATGTTTTCTACAAAATTTCGTATCATGTGAAATGTTGTTAGTGATTGTTTCGTGACGTATTTTAAATAATTATTTTTAATATAAAACGTTACGGGGTTCGGCCGTAACACCACCCATTTTCAGATGATTGAAAAACATTTTAAAACAAAAATTGTATGGAACATAAAATTTTTTTATTTTTATTTTTTAAAAGATGTTAAAATTTTAAAGATAACAAGATGTTTTCAATAAAAAAATACGTTTGAATTTTAAAAATTATATTTCTGTTAATAAGAATGTTCAAAATTTTTTGAATTTTTTTGGTCCAAGTTTGACGGCCTGCATTTTCTAAGAAAAAAATTACACGTTAATGCCTATAAGTAATTATTATAGTGTAACAAATGGCCTTTAAAATAAGCCTTAGATAATTAAAAAGCGTTCATTATTTTAGAAGTTATTCAAATTTTTATAAATTATTGAAAATGACGATTTTTTAAAAATATCTAAATAAATTATTGGCCAAACGACTTCTGAAATATCTTGTTCTTTCCAAATTTCATCATCTATCAACAAATGAACAGAGAAAAATTTTAGTTTCAATAAATCTTATGTTTTAAAACGTTTTTCATTCGCCTGAAAATAGATGGTCTCTCAATTTTTACCGGTAGTGTACAGTGTTGAATTTTAAATTTAAATAACTCTTAAAGGAGATAATTTATCAAAAAATCATAAGAAAAATTTTTTTAGAATCTTAAATTTCCTGTAAGAGTATATATTTTTCATTGATGTAAAATGAAATATTTAACGAAAAAAAAATTAATTTATAAAAAGTAGCAAAATCCCATGTATTTTAAATGAAAAATGTATCGTTTTTGGGGCAAGGTTTATTGTGAATATTAATGGTTTATTTTGGTCTGACATTTTGTTTTAGATGGTTAACTAATAATTTAGGGGGCGTCGCAAGAAATTTAAACAACAATTTTAAAAAATAATTTTTTTAAATCTTTTAAAAGTTAAAGAAAAACCAAAACTTTCTTTCTTTGACAACTTTTTTCAAAACAAAAAATTTAAACAATTATAAGCTGTAAGGTTTACAAATTCATAGTTTTCGTTATAAAAAAAATTTATGTAACGAAAACTATGATTTTTGCATTTAACTCCTAAAAAATACAAAATTTTTGCTGTTTTGTAGTAGAACGGGGATCAAATTGACATTCTAACACAGACCCGACCTTCCTCCAATCGAAGCCCGTCACCCCCCTGTGTTCTCTCGCTATTCTGTAATAGCACATTTCTAGTTGGTACTGGAAGGTAACCAACCCGGACTCTTGGGTTAGAAATCACGTTTCCGACAATTTTATGGTTTTTAACGATTTTCTCAGAACTATTTAGAAATGCAAAAAATGTGTAGAACAAAAAAAATGTGTTTTACAGAGACATAGAATTATTGTTTGAGCCATTTTTTGCAATTTTATCGAAAAAATTCAATTTCTTTCCCTTTCATTTCGTAAATATGTAGGCTAATCAGGTTCACTATAAATTTCCTATAATCTGCACTTACAACTAAAGATCACTACCGAATTTCAGCTGACCAGGTAGAGATTTGTGGAAGGTAAGTGTGGGACAAACTCATTTATTGCAATTTTTTCGAAAAAATTCAATTTCTTTCCCTTCCATTTCGCAAATATGTAGGCCAATCAGGTTCACTATAATCCTCCAGTAATCTGCACTTCAAACTGATGATCCCTACATCATTTCAGCTCATTAGGTTGACATTTGTAGAAGTAAAGGGGGGGTTCAGTGTCAATTTTTGCAATTTTTTTGAAAAAAATTCAATTTCTTTTCTTTCCATTTCGCAAATATGTAGGGTAATCGTGTTCGCTATAATTTTCTTATAATATTCACTTAACACTAAAGATCCCTAGCGAATTTCAGCTCACGAGATTAACATTTGTAGAAGTAAAGGGGGGAAGGGGTCAGTGTCATTTTTTTCGAAAAAATTTAATTTCTTTCCATCCGTTTCTCAACTATGTAGGCCAATCGTGTTCCCTATATTTTTCCTGTAATCTGCACTTAAAATTAAAGATCCCTACTGAATTTCAGCTAACCAGGTTAAGATTTTTACAAGTTAAGAGGGGAGGGTCAGGGTCATTTTTTGCAATTTTTTCGAAAAAATTCAATTTCTTTCCTTCCCATTTCGCAAATATGTAGACCAATCAGGTTCACTATAATTTTTCTGTAATCTGCACTTAAAACTGAAGATCCCTTCCAAATTTCAGCTCACTAGTTAAAGATTTGTAGAAGTTAAGGGGGGAGGGTCAGGGTCAGGGTCATTTTTTGCAATTTTTTCGAAAAATTTTATTTCTTACCCTTCCATTTCGCAAATATGTAAGCCAATCAGGTTCACTATAATTTTTCTGTAATCTGCACTTTAAACTGAAGATCCCTACCGCATTTGAGCTAAATACGTTGAGATTTGTAGATGTTAAGAAGGGAAGTCAGTGCCATTTTTTGCATTTTTTTCGAAAACATATAATTTTTTTCCCTTCCATTTCGCAATTATGTAGGCCAATCAAGTTTACTATAATTTTTTCTGTAATCTGCACTTAAAACTGAAGATCACTACTGAATTTCAGCTCACCAGGTTAAGATTTTTAGAAGTTAAGGGTGAGGGTCAGGGCTATTTTTGCAATTTTTTCGAAAAAATTCAATTTCTTTCCCTCCCATTTCGCAAATATGTAGGCCAATTAGGTTCACTATAATTATCCTGTAATCTGCACTTAAAATTGAAGATCTCTACCGAATTTTAGCTCACCAGGTTGAGATTTGTAGATGGTAAGTGGGAGGGTCAAGGTCATATTTTTCAATTTTTTCGAAAAAATTCAATTTATTTCCCTTCCATTTTGAAAATATGTAAGCCAATCGTGTTCGCTATATTTTTTCTGTAATCTGCACTTAAAATTAAAGATCCCTACTAAATTTTGGCTAACAAGGTTAAGATTTGTAGTAGTTAAGCGGGGAGGGTCAGGGTCATTTTTTGCAATTTTTTCGAAAAAATTCAATTTCTTTCCCTTCCATTTCGCAAATATGTAGGCTAATCAGGTTCACTATAATTTTTCTGTAATCTGCACTTAAAACTGAAGATCCCTTCCAAAATTTCAGCTTACTAGTTAAAGATTTGTAGAAGTTAAGGGGGGAGGGTCAGGGTCATTTTTTGCAATTTTTTCGAAAAAATTTAATTTCTTACCCTTCCAATTCGCAAATATGTAAGCCAATCAAGTTCACTATAATTTTTCTGTAATCTGCACTTTAAACTGAAGATCCCTATTGCATTTGAGCTAAATACGTTAAGATTTGTAGATGTTAAGAAGGGAAGTCAGTGCCATTTTTTGCAATTTTTTCGAAAAAATTCAATTTCTTTCCCTTCTATTTCGCAAATATGTAGGCCAATCAGGTTCACTATAATTTTTCTGTAATCTGCACTTAAAACTGATGATCACTACTGAATTTCAGCTCACCAGGTTAAGATTTGTAGAAGGCAAGGGTGAGGGTCAGTGCCATTTTTTGCAATTTTTTCGAAAAAATTCAATTTCTTTCCCTCCTATTTCGCAAATATGTACGACAATCAGGTTCACTATAATTTTCCTGGAATCTGCACTTAAAACTAAAGATCTCTACCTAATTTCAGCTCACCAGGTTGAGATTTGTAGAAGATACAAGGGGAGGGTCAGGGCAATTTTTTGCAATTTTTTCGAAAATATTCAATTTTTTCCCTTCCATTTCGCAAATATGTAGAATAATCGTGTTCGCTATAATTTTCTTATAATATGCTTTTAACACGAAAGATCCCAACCGAATTTTAGCTCATAAGGTTGAGATTTGTAGCTATTTTTAGACTACCGCTGCTCTGTTGTTCTCGCGAGACCACATGTTCTTTATTGATCGGAAAGACTTCCTGTCTTTCTTTCGCCAACAAATCTGTTGGCGGTGTACTTGCCAGAACCAGAACAACGCAATCAGACACTGTTTTACAGGCTGAGATTATTCTCCGTAATCTCCGTGTTTGTACAGAAAGTAACATATCCAAGATGCTGCGGGTCAAGGTCATATTTTTCAATTTTTTCGAAAAAATTCAATTTCTTTTCCTTCCATTTTGAAAATATGTAAGCCAATCGTGTTCGCTATATTTTTTCTGAAATCTGCACTTAAAATTAAAGATCCCTACTGAATTTTGGCTAACAAGGTTAAGATTTGTAGTAGTGAAGAGGGGAGGGTCAGGGACATTTTTTGCAATTTTTTCGAAAAAATTCAATTTCTTTCCCTTCCATTTCGCAAATATGTAGGCTAATCAGGTTCACTATAATTTTTCTGTAATCTGCACTTAAAACTAAAGATCCCTTCCAAAATTTCAGCTTACTAGTTAAAGATTTGTAGAAGTTAAGGGGGGAGGGTCAGGGTCATTTTTTGCAATTTTATCGAAAAAATTTAATTTCTTACCCTTCCATTTCGCAAATATGTAAGCCAATCAAGTTCACTATAATTTTTCTGTAATCTGCACTTTAAACTGAAGATCCCTATCGCATTTGAGCTAAATACGTTAAGATTTGTAGATGTTAAGAAGGGAAGTCAGTGCCATTTTTTGCAATTTTTTCGAAAAAATTCAATTTCTTTCCCTTCTATTTCGCAAATATGTAGGCCAATCAGGTTCACTATAATTTTTCTGTAATCTGCACTTAAAACTGATGATCACTACTGAATTTCAGCTCACCAGGTTAAGATTTGTAGAAGGTAAGGGTGAGGGTCAGTGCCATTTTTTGCAATTTTTTCGAAAAAATTCAATTTCTTTCCCTCCTATTACGCAAATATGTAGGCCAATCAGGTTCACTATAATTTTCCTGTAATCTGCACTTAAAATTGAAGATCTCTACCGAATTTCAGCTCACCAGGTTGAGATTTGTAGTAGTTAAGAGGGGAGGGTCTGGGTCATTTTTTGCAATTTTTTCGAAAAAATTTAATTTCTTTCCATCTGTTTCTCAAATATGTACGACAATCAGGTTCACTATAATTTTCCTGGAATCTGCACTTAAAACTAAAGATCTCTACCGAATTTCAGCTCACCAGGTTGAGATTTGTAGAAGTTAAAAGGGGAGGGTCAGGGCAATTTTTTGCAATTTTTTCGAAAACATTCAATTTTTTCCCTTCCATTTCGCAAATATGTAGAATAATCGTGTTCGCTATAATTTTCTTATAATATGCTTTTAACACGAAAGATCCCAACCGAATTTTAGCTCATTAGGTTGAGATTTGTAGCTATTTTTAGACTACCGTTGCTCTGTTGTTCTCGCGAGACCACATGTTCTTTATTGATCAGAAAGACTTCCTGTCTTTCTTTCGCCAACAAATCTGTTGGCGGTGTACTTGCCAGAACCAGAGCAACGTAATCTCCGTGTTTGTACAGAAAGTAACATATCCAAGATGCTGCGGGTCGTAAGGGTGTCGGCCCATGCAGGGGCAGCGTAAACTTGCTTTGCTAGGCCTACTGTCGCCACTAAACGCCGTTTTTTTCTCCTGGGACCACCAATGTTGGGCATTAACCTAGATAGGTTACCCATACATTCGGTGTCCTTGAGCGCTGTGATATCCACGTACTGGGCAAAGTTTAACCTGTAGTCCAACATTGCTTCCAGGTACTGAAGCTTTTTTCCCCATAAGACTTCAGTTCCACCTATTCTCACCTTAGGGGCTTTAAAAGCTCGCCGGACTGTATCGAGAAAAGCCTTGGTCTTCTCTAGGGCCCTTTGCAGCCCAACGCTCTACTCGACGCAGACTTTCTCAGGAGTCTGTCGTACAAGTCGTTCTATATGAATGGAAACACGAGCACAGAAACACTTCTTCTTCTCATGATTGACTTCCTTTGCCAGGTTTAAAACAGAGAGTAAGCTATACCTAGTAATATAATGATAGTATTGTTTCACAGGTGACTTACAATTCTAGACATCCTGCAATATCATTTTTTCATAAAATACTTATTATCATCAAATCAATTTATAACTTTATGGCGAATTTGAGAAGGGACATTTTTGACGTTAGTAATAATGAAAATAACAATAAAAATTAAAATATTTAAAGTCTAACGCTTTTGATTTGTTTTCTATTGTTAATTTAGTTTTAATTAGTATTATGTATTTTGTTAAGTACAAAATTGTAAAAAGGGTCTACAGCCCGTTTATGATGAAAATAAAATGATAAAAGATCTCCATTTTTAGATTCTGAAGTTCCTTCAATTAAAGAATTTTGAATGAATTGGATTAATAATTATGAATTGCATTATTTTGACGTCACATTCTTAATCAAAGACCCCAAAAATACTATGGGGAGTCCGATTTCTTCTGTAGTTTCTGATATAGTTATGCAACATTATGAAAATCAAATCTTTAGTGAAATTGATTACGAGATTCTCTTTTATTATAGATTTGTAGATGATACTATTTGTTGCTTGCCCGAAAATAAAGTTCAAGATTTTTTAGACAGATTCAATGCAAAGGACTGTTTTTTAAAATTCACTATAGAAATAGCTGAAAATCGTAAGATAAATTTTTCGGACCTTTCTTTTAAACATAAAGATCGGAATTGTTTATTCCTTAATAGATAGAGCAATAAAATTATCTGAACCAAAATATCATTCAAATAATTAAAAATTGGCTTTTAATACTCTACAAGAAAATGGATATCCGACCATCTTTTCGAACAAGTTTATAAATAAGAGAATTAAGAGTTATGAAATTAAAAAAAGACCAAAAGTCGAATTAGATTTTTCAAAAGTCATCTCTGTTTCTTATATAAACAGACATTTTTACAAGAATTATGAAAACCTTTAACATCATTGTAGTTTTCAAATCCATAAATAAAATAGAAGAAAAATTGATTAAACTTACAAAAACCCGTTCAGTAAAATTTGAAAAGACAAACCTAATATATAAAATCAAATGTAAAAATTGTAACTTTTGTTACATCGGTCAAACTTTTAGACATTTAAAAATGTTTTTAAAAAAAAGTTATTCTTTTTTCAACCAACATGCTATCTACAAACCTTGTCTACTTTTCCGTCACCCACCATGTTATCTATGGACTTTGTGTTTGGTAATGACCTTCTATGCAAACTAATATAAATCATGGAGCACTTATGTCACATGGAAGAAAACCTTTTTTATTAATTTTATTATTGTGTTTTCAAAAAGATTTTTACTATTGTTTGTCTAAACGTGTTTTCTTACCATTATATGATTTCTTTTATTGCTTGTGAAGAGTTGTAAGAAATAGTGACAGACATTCTTTGAGGTTATCTTTAAATGTTGAATGTTCTATGTTCATTTATTTCTGACTTTTATTTTGTCTGGTACGTATATTATGACACATAATGTTTATTTTTTACAAAAACATATGTATCGATGTATGAGTCATCGGACCTGTGTATCTATTAAATTGTCTTTTTACAGATGTTCTGTTCCGTTTTTCTGATGAGGATGCAGAATACTGCATCAAAACGCGTCAAAATTTTAATGTAATTTAAATAAAGTTTAAAGCCATTAAGCCACAAGAAAGAAAGAAATCTTTACTCTATTATATTATTATACCAGGCGCGAAAGACCAATGCTGACGATGGGTTAAAGCTTGATTGAGCCTTGAACGCCCAGCGTGGGTAATCCAGAGTTGAAGCAGTCTTCAAAACACTGTCACGCAATGTAGGTTCAACATTGGAAACCAATGTTCGTCCCATGCTCGATTCAAAACTCGATCAATTTTCGTGTGTGAAGCTTGAATTTGCAATCTTTATTCAAGCTTGAATCAAGGCTTGAATTAACCATGATACAATATTCAGTTTACTTATTACCGTATGCACTGAACAATATAATGTTCATCAATAATTTTTTAATTATATAAAAAATTATCTAAATTAATAAATAATTATTAAACATTAAATAATTTATTAATATTTACATTTAATATATTAAATGTAATTGTTATTATTATTAAATAGTATAATAATTATATAATAATTTAATAATAAGTATTATTATTAATTATTATTATTTAAAATAATAATACTATAAGTATAATATTTTTTTTGCTTAGCGACTTTTGGGAAATCTGCCTACAGATACCTTGGATTCCGCACTCCAAGGTTATGTGGGGTTGGTGTGATAAAACAAAAAGAAATATAAAGAAAAATGAAATAATAAATTTAAAAAATACTGGCGACCTACTGCCAGCCCGACCCACTAAAACCCATGACCCTTCTTTTAAAGCCCTTTATCCTCCCTCGGAACTGTCATAATACTTTAGCCTTTGAGAGTGGCGCTCCAACTCTGTCGCTGATGCGTCTTGACTGTTTCCACCTTCGATCATGGCCCGCCTCTCCAAGTCCCTTTTCTTGCATGAGAAGAGGGTGTAATCTGCGTTGTCCACAGCGAATACGCACACGCCTCATCTTCGCGTAATTTATAGCGATACAGGTACGAGTGCCGGGATAAGGCGATAGGTCCGTCGACCTTTTTCCTCATCATCAGATCTTTCTTGTCATCTTTTCATGAGCCTGTATCTCGCTTCTTTGAGGATCCAGCCCTTGCTTGGTCTTATTTCCTCATCCAAAGAACTTCTTTCTATAGAAAAGAGAAACATTTCTTCCCTTTCCCTCGCCAAAAGATCTGCTGGCGGGACACTTGCAAGGACCTGCACAGCACTCGTAGATACCATCTTATATGCAGAGATGATACGCGTGATACAGCAGTGCCTCGGTCTTTTTAAGACCTCTGGTACCCAGCCAGCTTTTTTCTAGTCGCAGACATTCGTTCACCAATGTCCCAAGAGCCATTTTGCGGAATTGAACGCGTTGCGTATGTCAATTGCTACCAACGCGCAGAAGCTCTACTTTTTATCTGGTCCTCATTTTTTTATGCTTTGGCTATGTCTACCACTGCTTGGATGGCATTAACTGTAGACTTGCCTTTACGGAAACCAAAGTGGTGTTCCTCACCGCTCGAACCTCCCCATCCAAACTGCTCGGACACTTCACCCAGCCCAAGTCCTCAATTAAAAGGGCTTCTCTTAGGAACTGGCCGAACTTTTCCTTGTCGAGTCTGTTCATATTCCATGAGGAGGTTTTGCGACTAGGAACATCCGGTCTTTTTCCTCCTCGTGTGTCTCCCATCGAGATTAAGAACTCAATGTACTGGTGGTCACTTGCGGTATATTCGTCAGAGACCCACCAGTCGCTTATGCGGCTAAATAGTTTAGACTATACGATCGATAGATCTATAATTGATCCGATCAGACCTCGTCTAAAAGTCCTTGTATTACCTCGGTTTACAGACAATAAATCGTTTCTGGAGATCATTTCTCCAATACGAATTCCTCTCTTTTCGAGCCTCGTATCACCCCACTCTGGCGACTTTGCGTTACAATCACCAGTGATGATGACATCCAGCCTGAATTCTGTGAGGCTCGCTTCTAGATCTTCGATGTTGGCTTCGAAGTTTGTCAGTGGGTCGTTGGGTGAGAAGTAGCAGCTATACATACGTATATTAGCCACCTCTATCTACACGAACCCACTCCTCGTCTCCAGAAACTTGTCAACCCGCAGTTCTGAGTTGCACAGCTTTATGGCGGCTCTCTTCGCCTACAATTACAATATTAAGATAGCAATGGTAAATAAATATTATTAATTATTTAGTGTACTAGCATAGGATACGCGCGCTAAAGCGCGCGTTCATATTCTATTTCAATTGTTAAAAGAATACAATTATGATCACGAATTGAAATTAACATTTATATTCTCATTCATTTTTATTATTGAATTAAAAAAAGTAGCTAATTGTACCAAAACAGTTATTATCGCAGTGTTTCTAATTTTTACAAATAAAATCAAACTTATGTCAGTACGTAGTACAAACATATCTTAACAACAATTATCATTAAATGGAAATTATAAAGATTTATATTATTTATTTCCAAAAAATTAGAATTTTATTATAATAATTTATATCATTTATTTTCAAAAAATCATAAATTTATTGAAAGTCCAGATTAAAAAATTAAGAAAAGAAATTATTCAAATTTTTTTACCTTTTTCTCAATACAATTTAACATTCTGTAATATAATTTTTAAAACATTTTATAATAAATAAAGAAAATATATTATTTTGGTTTAACAACCGAAATTTTGTTACAAAACTCTAATTTTTTTGTTTAAAAAGTGAATGATAAGATAATTTCTCTATCTCAATGAGAATTATTTTGAAAATATTCAAATTTTTCATTAAAAATAAAGAAAAAAAGTTTGCAGATTTTCTATTTTATAAATTTTCATCATTTTCGCCTCATTTAAAAAATTGACACAACACCTTATCGTTCGTTCAAAGAAAAAAAACTTTAATCCAGTCTTGAAAATAAAAATTCATTGAAAATCAGGTTGAGTTCATATAATTTTTCATATTTATTAAATAATTAATGAGTAGAGTGCCCAAGGAAATTCCAATTAAAATAAATGTATGATTTTAAAAGAAATCAAGTTTAAAATGATTTGTTAAAATTCCCTTTTCTCCACAAAAGATATAAGTAAAAAAATTATGTTTTTCATACTGTGCAAATTCAAAAAAATACTAATTTTACTGTTCTGATGAATTATTTTCAAACAATTTTTTATTACTTAGATGAATATAGCAAATATACGTACTTTAAAATAAAAATCAGTATTTACATTTCTATTTTTTATGATTTATACTGAGTTTTTCGAAAAATGGGCTACGTTAGACTACATAACCAGTTAAACAAGTTGTTCATTTCATGACCATTTAGCTTCCTTAATATATATTATTATATATAATTTTAAAAGTTAAATAATTATAATAGTTTATTAAATATAATTAATAAACCGGGTAAAGTACCCTAAATAAATATTAATTATTCAATTTTTTATTATAGAATAATTATTTTAAAGTGTTATGATAAAAAGTCAAAAAATACAAAATTTTAATTTTTTGTGAAAATTTCTATAAATTTTGATAAAATATATACTTTATATACATAAATCGATTCGTTGTTATGTCAGGAATGCAATTTTGACAAGAATTATTAAAAATTTTAATATAGAAAAAAGTTATTTCAAAAAACCAAAAAATTAATTTTTTCAAAAATTAAAAAAATTTTGAAAAAAATTTTTTATATATATTTTTGAAAATCCTTCTGTCTGATTCTTGGTATTCATGACCGTAATACACCTACAAAATCTTATCAAAATCCATCAAGATGTGCAAGAGAAAATTTGTTTACAAGAATCGGTGACACACACACACACATACATACACACATACATCCGGACATTTGTTCCTCTCGACGAATTATATATACTACACTTGAAAATTTGTAAAAATAATTGATTCGATTAAAAAATTCGGAAATCGACATCACTATAAAGCTTCCTTTATGAGGAATCAAAATTGAAAAAAATTATTTAAAAGAATGTATAATGTATTTAGTAAAATAAACTACTAAAAGATAATCTACTTTTACTAAAGAATATTATATATTTATTACAGAATTTTTTTAAATTTTTGAGCAACTAGCTCTAGTCGATTTTGGCTGGAATGACACAGAATACAATTAATAGTTAATTTAAGCTATACAATTTTTATTATAATTTATTTTCAGTATTAAATTTTAAAAAGAAATTACAAAAAAATAGTTAATTAAGCCAAAACATTTATATTATCATCTATCTCTAAAAAATCAACATTTTGTTGAAGATTATGTTTAAAAAATAAAGAAATTATTCCACTTTTTAAATCTTTTTTTAATAACAATTAAGATTTTCTTAAATAATTTTCAAATGTTGTTAGAAATAAATAAATGAAACTATAGTAATTCGATTTGTCTGACAAAAGATTTTTTACAACACTTATTTTTTAATAGAAAAGAATAAAAGAAATTTTCTTGATTTTTATTTGCCACCAACACCTGCTTAATTTTTAAAATTAAATTTTAAAGTTAAATATTTATTGCTTTAAATCCAATTCTAAACTTGGTACAGCAAAGCAAAAAACTAAATAAAATCAATAGATTTTTAATTTAATAATTATTTTTTAGAATTATTAAAAAATAAATAAGACTTCAATTCAATTCATATTATTTTAAACATACAAAATAATTAATTCTTATTATTTATTAATTAATATTTATTAAAAAAATTGTAATAAATAAATAGAAAATGATGAAAATAATACTACAAATTTTGTAAAAACAATATGATTGTCAAAATTAATTACCAAATGAAAGTTTTTTATAAAAATGTTGATGGAGAAATATAAATAGTTCAAATTACTTTATTTTTTATTCGATTTTAAATAAAGAAAAAGAAATTATGCAAATTTTTTTATTGATTTTTAGATGAAACTTAAAATAAATTCATTTTTAGAAGGCTAAAAAATTAAATCTTATTAACGAAATTCTTCAAATGAAATTAAACATTTTGTTTTTTAATAAAAAAAATGTGAATTGTGAATAGACATTATTATTAGATTATTATATTAAGGGAGAGTGGAGCAAACCGGACTCCTGTCTATATTTCCAAAATGGTGAAATTGTCAAAAGTGCTATTTAGAAATTTGAAACAACCTTGTGTAGTATACCTTATTTTTTCAATTTGAGATTTTTCACTTTTGTTTGTGCAACGCTGAAAGCAAAAGTTTTTTTAAAATTTTTTTTCTACATTTTTCTAAATTTTTTTTAAAGGAAATTCTGAGGAAATCGTGTAATATTTCCAAATATTAGATCTTGGGCTTTGGTAGGGGAGACTGGGTCGAAAATTTAAACTGCCAAAACCGTTAAAATTCATTATCTTTCAAACGGAAATAATTGGAGCATTGTAATTTTAATTATAGAAGGGTATTATCACCCTAGATAAATGTCCGGAGTTGTGTGCAATGATGTTAATTTTTGTGGTGTCTATATTGAAAGTTTTTTTTCAACCTACTTTTGAAAATTTTTTCGAAAAAGAAAATATCAACTTTTAAGTATATTTTTTGCATTTTCCTCGCCGCGATTTTTTTACTTCATTATTTGGGTTCCCTGAAGAGATACCTAAAGGTATTTGCTAAATATCTATAGTCAGATTTTTTATATTTGTTGTGAAAGACAAAAACGCACCCTGGGGTGAAAAGTTAAATGTATTTTTACATGTATTTAATTTTTTTTTATTTTTCGTTTTTTTAGGTTTGTTTGCTTAAAATTTATTATTGTATTATTTATTATTTATTATTGTAGATTATGTAAATGCAATATTATAAATAGAAAACCAAACGGTTCGGTTTGCCCCAGGGAGTGGGGCAAACAGGCCCTTTGGACAATTTTTTAAACACTTTTTCGAATTTTTTTAAAGGAAATTCTGAGGAAATCGTGTAATATTTCCAAATATTAGGTCTTGGGCTTTAAAGGTACACATAAAAATATATATATACAATGAAAAATAATTGTCTTCGAATGAGAATTGGACCCCTTAATATTGTTTCTCTGATAATGACACACATTTATATTTTTTTATTAAAAAAATATTTATTTAATTAAAATTCAATCCCGAATTATTGTTTACATTACTACAACCATTGTTCGCATGATTCTTTATGTTTTTTATTATTGTAGATTATGTAAATGCAATATTATAAATAAAAAACCAAACGGTTCGGTTTACCCCAGGGAGTGGGGCAAACAGGCCCTTTGGACAATTTTTTTTAAGTTAACATAGTAACTAAACAATAAATGATGAAGTATAGGTGTCTCTAGGAAAAAGTTGCCCAATTAAATGATCTTTTAAACAACAAACAAGGCATCAAAAAATAAAATCGGTTAATTCGTTTAGTCGCACGAGTCAAAAAACCGTTACGGGGTCCGGTTTGCCCTACTCTCCCCTATTATATATCTATTATCATTAGAATGAGAAAATACTTGAGCGTTTTTTAGCTAGTAAAATATAAAATATCTTTATATACATAAAAGAATAAAAATTGTAATTATGAAATACACAAATTCTTCCTACACATTTTTTTTATTAATTTAAAATGGAAAAAACAATTGTTAAAAATTGTAATTAAAAAAAAATTTAACAACTGTTTATTTAAAAAAAATAAACAACAAATAATTATAAAATTTATAAATCAATATTATGAAAATTTCTTCCCTTATTTTATAAAAACAATATCTTTTAACCTTCTTTCTTCTTAAACAATAAAAATTTTGATATTGACAAATCGAAAAACTGTATAATTTCGATCTGTCAAGCAAAGTGTTTTGAAAAAGAAAAATAACAAAAGCATTTACAAAAACTAACTTCAAACTACGGACAGAATGAATGAAAAATACTAAGATTATTCCTTAATATGAAACGAGTAGATATGCAAATTAGGTAAAGAGAGACATTCATATTTACATTGCATTTAGAGAAAGAAAGAAAGGTAGCCGTTACCAGAGCCGGCGTTACCCAGACGTTACCTTTTGTGTTGCAATTATAAAAGTACTAGAAGGTATCCAACCCATAACCAACCCCCCTACAACATTTTAAAAAAATCTTATATTTTAACATTTTTTTGTATTATAACATATGTATGAAATCGTGAGAAAATAAGGAATTTGAATATGTTAATAAAAAAATTAAGAATGTTAATATTTAAAAAATTTATATTTTTATATAAAAAGTGATTAAGAGTTTTCCTTAATGAGGCTCGAGGGTCCGAGAGCCCCCGCTGCGAGGGTCGCTCGGGACTCAGTTTCGACTTGGTGTGCCGCATGGTGGGGATAAGCTGCTTCCCCTCACGGGACTATCTTGGACACTGCCCATTCCTGTTATACAAAATAACCAATTTCAAATTTTATCTCTTATCCCAAATTTCAAATTTCACAAAATTTTTAACTTTATTAATTAACACTATACTTATATTCACAAGTTTTTCACTAACACTTACTATTCACTAAATCACAATTCACTAATTTACTTATTACACTTTATATTCACTCACGTATAGTGAGTGAATTTACTAACAATGATAAATAAAAAAAATTTAATTGAATGTTATACGTAACGTATAAGAAACGTGTCACATACACTTAGAAAATATTCTACAATATTATCCCTCGATAAACTGAAAATTTCGTCCTTATTTGGGGGTAAGCGCTAAGTGTGAGTGCGAGCGAGCGTCCCTTTAAATACGCATAAGAGTGTCTTCTTTGCACTCATAGATTGATATATATATATATATATAGGCCTGTATTCGACCCTAAGAAGGATTACGAACCTTTAAACAATAGCCTTTGTAAGAGGGATTACCTCGGATAACCCAGGTAATATTTTCTATCGATAAAAGTCTATTATATGTATATATATAATATATATAGTAATAAAAACTCCATAGATAACGGTCTCGATAACGTCTGGGTAACGGCGCCGGTAACGGTCTTTCTGGTAACGGCTACCTTTCTTTCTTTCTCTAAAGGCAATGTCAATAAGAATGTCTCTCTTTACCTAATTTGCATATTTACTCGTTTCATTTTAAGGATTTCATTAAATTGAATAAAATTTTCGAAAGTATAATTAAATTTCGGAGAAATTTTTTTATTATTTATTGTGACGAACCGACTTCGTCACATTTTATCCCTTCGTGATAACAAAATACAAATATAATGTTTATAAGAAAGTGTGAACAAAATACAAATACCTATATTAAAAATCATAATAAAACAAACATAATTCATCTATTCGTTATAATATTGGTTACAAGAATTAAAATAGAAGTAAAATACAAAAAATATAATTCTCATTTATAGCTGTTTATTACATTTTACACATTTATAAATTTGCTTTGAAAAGTGAATGAACTTAATTTAAAAGAATAATACTTAAAATACTAATGTATTGTGAAATCTAAGAAGTGGTGTGTCCAGGTTAATGAACCAAGATCACACCACTGTCCAAAACTGCCAGCTTGCAGAAAAGCGTCTGGCAACGAGCAGGTGCAATAAACTAAAGAAAATTTCAACACTGTAATGTCGATTAATAAAATCGATTAAAACAGGGAAATCTGGGTATTTGCCCATGAGTCTTCGCGATAGTAAGTCTTGGGTCAGTTTGACCGTTATTTTGAATATAAAGAAGTTATTATACGTATTACTGATAATTAACAATAAAGTATAAAAAGTGAAGAATAATAAAAATTCTAAGTGAGACATTGTGCTAAAAAAGTTCATTTAAAATAAATATTATAGAAAAAGATTATATGAAGTTTAATGAAATAATATCTAACAACGAATAGGTGAGTCAATTGTATACATTCTCTTAAATAATACTTCACATACACAAATATTATATATTTGAGGAGAATAAAGATTGTGTTAGAATTATACACACATTAGCAAGAATATATTATAGTTATGAATTAAAGATACAAAAGATAATAAAAAAGGGATAAATAAATATGTATTAGGGTTTTAGAGGAATGAATAATAAATTGTAATTGTTTATAATTATCTTAACTTCATTTCACACCTCATTCTAATCTCCTAAAATTCCACTAGTGAAAAGTAGAGATTCTGACCTCACTACTTGAACAATAAGTAGGAAGGAGGGGATCCACTACCAAACAGGTTTGAAGGTTTCGAATATTTTCGTGTAACATTCCTTTAAATTAAATTATTGTTAACAATTTAATTTGTTTATTACATTTATAAAGATAATTAAAATTTTGACACCAATTTTTGAAAATTTTTTGGAAAATAATTATGGATTTTTGCTAAAAATTTATATTACTTTTGAAAATAATTAAATTCTTAAGACAAATTTAAAAAAAAATGTTTTTAAAAATTTGAAATGTTTTGTGAAATTTTCTTAAAATAGAAATGATATGACTAGATTTTTGAAAATTATTGGTAACAAACATACAATTCTAAATTCTTCGTATATTCACAATTTTATATTATTTTATTGAAATTATATTTGTTCGTTATTATTTTATAATTATCTAATTAATATTTATACACTGGACATAATAAAGAAAATAATTTACATTATAACTAATGAACAATTTTATTTTGGGAAAATGAGTTTGGGAAAAGTGACCCTCCACCGTCTAGAGCTTACAATTTTTAACCGATTTAAGTTTTCTTTAAATTAAAGGGAACCAAATTTTTTCAAATTTTCAATTTTTTATAATTATTTATTTTAGTCAAAGTTAACAAATTAACACAATTTTTAAAAAATGTACGTTGAATTTTTAATTCTATTACTGCAGATGGCCAAAATCAATTGAAAATCATGTAATATGTTCTCTAGATGAAAAATAAAGAATACACCATTTTTTCATTTGTTATAAACAATATTAGTTAACAAGTAGTTAACTTGGGCTTCTCTCAACCAAAAATTTTTTTTTCACATTTATATTTTAATTGAGGCTTATTTTAAGAATATATGTCCCTTTTTGATAAGCAAATTATTTTAATTGTTATAAACAATATTAGTTAACTTGGGTTCCTCTCAACCAAAAATTTTTTTTTCTCATTTATATTTTAATTTAGGCTTATTTGCTTATAACAATTAAAGAAATTTGCTTATAAAAAAACATATATTCTTAAAATGAGCCTACATTGAAAAATATAAATGTGAAAAAAAAATTTTGGTTGAGATGAACCAAAGTTAACTATTTGTTAACTAATATTGTTTATAACAATTAAAATAATTTATTTATTAAACAAAAAGGACATACGTAGAGGAGACTGGGGTTAAACCGGACACGGAGCTAAACCGGACACGTCAAATATTTCCGAAACCACGAGGAATTTCAAATAATGTTAATAACCTTTGAACGCGCTATTTCGTAAAGCATATATTGCATGAGGTTTTAGAGACATGTCATTTTTTTGTAATAATAGTTGCCGTTATTATATAAAAATATCGTGTTTTGCAGTGAAAGTAAAAAAAAAAATTTCATTTTTTTAGGTTTTAAATTTTTTGCATATAACTATCTACAAATAAATAAAAGAAGAATTAATTTGACTTTTTTACCAAAAAAAAGAAAATTTGTATCTCATTCTTTAATTAATTGGCCGTGTCCGATTTAGCCCCATGGGGTGTCCGGTTTAGCCTCACCAATTTTGCGATTTTCGTTTATGAGGTAGTCACCTTCGAAGCAATATATCTCTAAAGCTATTGTACTTTTTTTAAATCGAACAAGTGCGATTTGTAGGTGAAAGTACATGCTTCAAAACGGTATATTACACTTTAGCAAAGAGTATGTTTTTGTATGAGTTTTCTGGTCAAAGACCAAATCCGTCCGGTTTAGCCCCAGTCTCCCCTACTTTAACCAAAGCTAACAAATAGTTAACTAATATTGTTTATAACAATTAAAATAATTTATTTATCAAACAAAAATGTCATACGTAGGGTCGACTGGGGTAAACCCGCTCACTTGTTTTAAGAACGGTAAAAACCTAGAAAATTATTCTCTAAATCCAAGTTAATTTATATAGTTTGGAAGCTTATGATTTCTACTAACAAAATAAAAAAGAATTTTTAATTTAGCTTTCTTACTTTTACTTAGGGAAAATTTTTAATACACATATACCAAATTTAAAAATCACAATTTTCCAGGGTAAATCCGCTCACACCTCGGTGTAAACCTGATCACTTGATTGTTTTTAAGAATTTAAGTTAATCCCAACAGTTTTATTTTGTATATATTAAATTTCACCTTATTTCTGTCTTCAGTATGATTTATTAATAATAAATTATAAATCAATAATATTGTTAGGAAATGAATATTATTTCTCTTTTAATAAATATTTTTAATATTAAAAATTTTAAGATTGTCAAAAAACGCAAATACTGTTAACCCATTTAGTCCCAAATGTCCGTATTTCTTTGTACAAGTTTAAGCTTTCTGTTCTACGAGTTACGAATTTGGAAAAAATCGGGACATAGGTTTTTTTAGATTTGAGTGTCCTCTTTTAGAATCTGAAAGAAAATTTCAATTTCAATTTAATCATAAAAAGTTGTAATTGTTATAAACAAAAAAACAGTTTTTAAAGTGTTTTTTGTCATTAAAATTAGATCAGATACTCGAATTCGGTTGGGAAAATTCCGGGACAAGAAAATATCGCGTCCAAAATGTTGGAACTATCAAATAGGCATAATGCCGAATTTTTTTTTCTAATTTCAAAATGGCGCCTCCAGAATGGCCGCCAAAATATTGAAATTTGGAAAAATAATGTTAAAAAATATTAAGATTATTTTTTTAACTTTTATGCTTTATTTAAATAAAAAAATGTTTTAACAAAAAAAATTGTTATCTGATATTATTTAACAATAATTTAAATATTTTTTATAAACAATTTAATATCTGTGGGACAAAAAGGTAAACAAATTTTTATTTTTATCATTTCTCATTTCTTTTTGCAGTAAAAATGAATAATAAAAGTTAATAACTTAATTTAAACTTTTTTACAATGTTTAAGAATGTTATAAACAATTTTTATAAACAATTTGCAAAACATGAAATAGAATCCTAGAAAAAAATTATTTTTTGATTATATTACGTTCTTTTGCAATGAAAGTGTTGCTAATGATTCAAACTTTCATTTAACGTTATTTAACAATATTTAAAAATGTTATAAACAATTTTCATAGAAAAAACAGTTTAGGGATGGAAGAATAAACGCTTTTTCACTTTTGATTGGTTTTCATCAGAATATATATTTGAAATAAAAATCTTCGCCTGAAATTATTTACCATTTTTTACATTTTTATAAACAATTTTGATAAAAAAAAGGATTTTTTGAAATTATTTTAAAAATTTTGTCAATAATCTAAAAATAATTTTTTTCTAGGATTCTATTTCATGTTTTGCAAATTATTATTCATTTTTACTGCAAAAAAATGAGAATTGATAAAAATAAAAATTTGTTTACCATTTTGGCCCACAGATTTTAAATTGTTTATAAAAAATTAATCATTCATCCTAATGAAAAAACTGTTCATAAAGTTTCAGGCTTACCCGTTCCATTATACAGTGATTCATCTTCAAACATTAAAGTTCAATCTAAAAAAGTCCTCTTTTTTAAAAAAATAGTTGTCTTTATTTGGGATGAATCACCAATGGCTTCAAAATATGCTTTAGAAATGATGAATTATGTATTAAGAGATGCAATATATTTTAACGAACCTTTTTGTGGTAAAATTGTAATTCTAGACGGAGATTTTCGACAAACTTTACCAATTAAAAAACTAAGTACTAGATCAGAAATAGTAAATTTATCAATACAAAATAGTAAACTATGGAAATATTTTTAAAAATTCACATTAACAGATAATATAAGAGCTTTACCACAAGAAACGAAATTTGTAGATTTTTAACTTAAATTTGGCAATGGTAAATTAAATGATGCAGATGAGTAGTATACAAAATTTAAAACAAAATTTTACCCTTTGAATAGGCCCGCTTGAAATTCATAGGATATGCTCATAATTATTTTAAGAACTTGTAGTAACAATTTGGATAGAAAAAAAGGTGGTGTTTTTGAGAAAATTTATTTTATTTATTTACAGAAAATCATCCCCTATTTTTATAATTTTAAATACTTTTTTAAATTGCAAACTAGATTTTGAAGAGGACAAGACCATCTACAAGACCCAAGAAAGAAAATTAAATTATCCTCAAAAGAAATGATATGCCAAGCAAAACAATTTTTTTTCACTATTCATTCGAGTTTTACCACTCAAAGTTTAAATGTGCATAACTTCTTTAAATTTAACTTTTTTGAAAAATAAAAAAATACGTGTCTCTTTATTTTTCATGTACAATAACATATTTTAGCGACAGCTAAATCTATAACTTGAAGTTAGTCGACCTGCCTGATTTAAAATGGATTCAGCCAATAGCAGAAAAAAAGGGGGCTGCGCAGCGCGCCAAATTAGTGACCAGTATGATTAATAATAATAATATTTACATTAATGATATTATATTATAAATAAAGTTAAATCTTATATTATTTGTTTCGTGCACAGTGTCAAATTATTATTTACAAATTCAAAAACTTTCGCTTTCATTTATGCAAAAAAATTTTAGTGATCAAAAACTTCTAGTGTAAAAATTGTTCATTAGGGTGTAATAAATATTTATGCTAAGTATTTTTACACTAGGATTTACCGTTTAGCAAATATTATCAAAATATTATTTTTTTGTCAAACGCGTGTGACCTTGCGACTCAACGCAATATTATTATTATTACTATTAGTAATAATACTAGTCACTAATTTGGCGCGCTGCGCACGCCCCCGTTCTTTCTGCTATTAAAAATGGAAATGTTTTTACACCGATAAGTTTCTAATATTACTCTAAAGATACACACATAGTTATTAAAATCATTTTATCTTCAAAGGGTAAAATTTTGTTTTAAATTTTGTATACTACTCATCTGCATCATTTATTTTACCATTGCCAAAGGACCCCGCACAAAATGCATTGGAATTGGCTTACCGTTAATTTTGTTCAAATTTTCAGAATTAGTAGTTCTAAGTGTCCTAATTAAAGATATAATTTTGTTAAACTCAAAACTTCACTTGTTTGGCTGAAAACAGGGGGTGAAAGTACCCCCTGTCTAAGGCATGAAATGAACATTTCAGTGCTTTTAGCCAAATAAACCATTATTTTTGGTAAGTTTAATGTCAGAAGTCACCAATATACATAAAGAGAGAACTCTTAATGTTAAACAAATAAAAATGTAAAATATCAACCCTCAAAAACTACCCCTTGTACAGTTAAAACCATATAGAAAAGGAAAAAACTATTTTAATCACAGAAAATATTTTTATAAATAAAATATTGACTTTTCATTTACTAATACATATGAGATGTCATATTTACCCTTACAAACAACCCCAACAACAACAACAACAACAAAAAGCAACCCCTTTTATATTTTAAATAAATCCAGTAAACCAGATAAATGAACAGTTTAAACAGAGAAAGACTTTTGAAAATCGACTGGAAGTAATTATTTAATCTTCCGTGATTTTCAGTGCAATGTTCAAAATAAAAAAGTACCCTTATGAAAAAAACAACCTCTTAAGATTTAAAGTGAAAAAAGTAAAAAATCCATTTCAACCAAAGAAAACTATTAAAAATAGTAAACAGTTTATTATGTTTAAAAATCTTATAGTATGTAATTCTTGCCTTTAAACTGTATTGACTATATATGTGTTTTCGTGTGAATGACGCCAAATGGTGAAAGGGTAGGAACACCAGTGCGAATATCGATATGTACAATAGTATAAAGTAAGTATAGCATAAGCAGTACATACAATCTTCCTAATATCATATGGCTCCGTCTTTGTGTTGTGTTCTGCGCACGGAAGACTGCGCCTGAAGATGGTCCCTTTCGCTTTGGAGCGTCACATATATGATTTCTTTCATCAGCTCATGACATCGCTTGAAAGGCAACATTTGTTACCCGCTTACTGTATATCCTACAATATCTGGATTAAGAATATGTTAATCATTGTTTAAAATATTGTAGAGTACATTATTTAAACACATTTTTAGAGTTTGATTGATTTTTCGAAGATATTAGCATAGCATCGTTGTTTCAGATTGCGGGTATTTTGCAATACTTACTTTATACTATTGTACATTTCGATAATTGCACTGGTGTTCCTACCTTGAAGTAAATAATAATATAAACAAAATGCGTTGCTATGTTTGTAATGCAGTTTTTCAACCTAGACAAATGTCATCTATTGAAGGAGAAGAAAATGTTGAAAAGAGCGACATTGCAATTCGTTGGCGAGAAGAAAGAGGCTTTCCACCGCTTGCAATTGGTATTAATACACGTGTATGCATAACATGCAAGCGACTTATTAATATTGAAGTTAATGAAAATGAAAATAATCCATCTTGTTTAAGACTTAATGTCTTAACGCAAACATCGAGCCATACGTGCCTTATTTGCAATCGGATAGATAATGTAGTACGACTTTCAGACGAATGTCGTGTTAACATTTTTGTCCTGAAAGACATTTACGTTCAAGAAAATGTTAGGTGTTGTCCAGAGCATTTAGATGAACACGGTTTCATCCCTGCAGATCTCATGCAACATCTTCGTTTTATGAATAGATTTTATTGTATTAAAGGTCCTCAGTTATTAAAGTTTTTAAATGGTCTCAGCGGTTCTGTGAAAAAAATTCGAAAAAAAATTCGTAGATGAAAGCGATTTTTCGGACGATCAGTTCAAATCATTTTCTCCAATAACTAAGGAACAATTTCGAGATTTATATTCTCTATTCGATCCAGCGCAACTGGTACCAGGTCAGAGATATATTTCAAAGAAAGACCTTTTAGTATTTTTATGCAAAATGCGGCAAGGTCTACCAGATGAATTTCTTTCAGTTGTTTTTAATTATCCTAGCAGACAAAGTGTTAGTATGGCTGTTAGTAAAGTAAGAATATTTTTAATGGAATCATTTGTTCCTCAAAACATTTGACTTAACGCAATAACGAGACAAGAATTCATAGAGAGATATGTACCTGATTTTGCAAATACATTATACAATCCGACACCAGAAAATCGTAAAGCAATTGTCATCATCGACGGTACTTACGCAAAAATTGGAAAATCTAGCAATTTTCAAGCTTTACGACAATCGTTTAATCTTCACAAGAGTTGTCATCATGTTAAGCCCATTCTTTTGGTGTCAACGAATGGATACATTCTTGACATTCACGGACCATACTTTTCAGACGCACGAAATAACGACGCCAACATTTTAATACAAGAATGTGAAAGAGATGGTGCTCAAATCAGAGAATGGTTAGACGAAGGCGATATAATTATTGTTGATAGAGGGTATCGCGATGCGATTCCTTTTCTTGAACGGATGGGTTTAATACCCAAAATGCCACCGTTGTTGGGTCGTAATGAACGACAATTCTCTACTGAGGATGCGAACGAAGCTCGGTTAATCACAAAAATAAGATGGTTAGTAGAATCGCGAAACGGGCACTTGCAATCTATTTTTAAAATATTTGGTAAACCCATATCAATGACACATGTTCCTCATCTTGGTGATTTTTATCGCATTGCTGGCGCGATAATAAATAAATATCGTGGTTTAATAGAAATGGAAGTAGCTACAGTTGAATTAGCAACAGAAATGTTATTAAAAGCTGAAACAGCAAATGAATTAAAAACATGGGTTGAAGAAGAGGAACTTTTCCGAAGAAACGCACAGTGGGTGCATTTAAACGAAAACGATCTTCCATATTTTCCTCATCTTTCTATGGAGTATTTGCGTCACTTGACATTCGGGGTATACCAAGTAAACTTGGCACCATCTTATATTCAGGATAAAGTCCATAGAGATGGTAATGAAGAATTACAACTAGATGCTTTGATGAATGAACCTGGTTTAATAAGAATGCGCATTTATTCCAGATTTCGAAATGCTACGCGACATCAGCTATGGATACTTTATGATCTTGAAGAAAATAGAGGTGAACAGCAGCAACCTATCCGTGGTTACTATTGCACTTGTAAGTCGGGTGCAAGAACTTTAGGTACTTGTGCTCACGTTGCAAGTGTTTTATGGTACTTCGTATATGCTTGTCACGAAGAACACGTGAAATACCCTTGGACGGATCTTTTGGACAGCGTGTTAGATGCAGGAAACAGAAACAACCCTGTCAATGAATAGTTTTTTTGGATGCATTGCAGCAAAGTCCTTAAAATAAGATTTGCTACTAAGTGCAACTTGTATATATGTAAATAGGTGAGATATGTAAATAGGTGAGATTTTTTTTTTAACAAGAAAAGGAGTACAAAATCTTGTACCTGCAGCCTCCACGTGGCGTACTCTGGGTAGAAAATGTTTTTCTAGCGAATGCAGGCATGTTTTTGAACAATATAATAAGATTGAAACAAAACATTTGAGAGTTTTCACAAGCCTAAAGACATGCAATATCTTCAATGAGTTATTTTCTTTCTATGAGCCTAATACTTAGAGGGATGTTTATTATAAATAGCGTCGAATATTTAAAATAATATTTTATTTTTGTTACATGTAGGAGGTAGTTTCTTTAACAACTACAAACATAATAAACTGTTTACTATTTTTAATAGTTTTCTTTGGTTGAAATGGATTTTTTACTGTTTTCACTTTAAATCTTAAGGGGTTATTTTTTCATAAGGGTAGTTTTTTATTTTGAACATTGCACTGAAAATCACGGAAGATTAAATAATTACTTCCAGTCGATTTTCAAAAGTCTTTCTCTGTTTAAACTGTTCATTTATCTGGTTTACTGGATTTATTTAAAATATAAAAGGGGTTGCTTTTTGTTGTTGTTGTTGGGGTTGTTTGTAAGGGTAAATATGACATCTCTTATGTATTAGTAAATGAAAAGTCAATATTTTATTTATAAAAATATTTTCTGTGATTAAAATAGTTTTTTCCTTTTCTATATGGTTTTAACTGTACAAGGGGTAGTTTTTGAGGGTTGATATTTTACATTTTTATTTGTTTAACATTAAGAGTTCTCTCTTTATGTATATTGGTGACTTCTGACATTAAACTTACCAAAAATAATGGTTTATTTGGCTAAAAGCACTGAAATGTTCATTTCATGCCTTAGACAGGGGGTACTTTCACCCCCTGTTTTCAGCCAAACAAGTGAAGTTTTGAGTTTAACAAAATTATATCTTTAATTAGGACACTTAGAACTACTAATTCTGAAAATTTGAACAAAATTAACGGTAAGCCAATTCCAATGCATTTTGTGCGGGGTCCTTTAAGTTAAAAATCTACAAATTCCGTTTCTTGTGGTAAAGCTCTTATATTATCTGTTAATGTGAATTTTTAAAAATATTTCCATTGTTTACTATTTTGTATTGATAAATTTACTATTTCTGATCTAGTACTTAGTTTTTTAATTGGTAAAGTTTGTCGAAAATCTCCGTCTAGAATTACAATTTTACCACAAAAAGGTTCGTTAAAATATATTGCATCTCTTAATACATAATTCATCATTTCTAAAGCATATTTTGAAGCCATTGGTGATTCATTCCAAATAAAGACAACTATTTTTTTAAAAAAGAGGACCTTTTTATATTAAACTTTAATGTTTGAAGATGAATCACTGTATAATGGAACGGGTAAGCCTGAAACTTTATGAACAGTTTTTTCATTAGGAAGCAGAGTCCCAGCTATACCTATCAACTATCAACATAGAAGCACTTAGAACTATCAAAAAAAGAATCCTTTAGGACATTAAGTACATAATCAACTACAAGTTTTTGTTTTACATTTAATTTAGCATAATTCTGTTCTCCAATGTTAATATGTTCTGCTATATTTATATTATTAACTTGATCAGTTAAAATTACATCTTGTATATCTAATAACCCCTGAAAGTCAGTTAAATTATATCCTTCCTTAAATAACATAGTTTTAATACTTCTTTAAGCCCTTTGTTCAGCTTCAATGTCGTTAATTTTTAAATAATCTTTTGACATTTGACCCTTAAATTGTTCCCATAGTTTATCCGGATGTATTGTATTGAATAGTTGTCGAAGTTAATGAGGCATCATCCATAATGCAGCTTCTTCCATTGACCTAATCCACTCACTATAATCTTCTACAAGTCCTAATACCAAACAAGCAGTAGTAAAAGATTTATGAACAACTCCATTAACTGTTTTCAAACTGGGTAAGAATTCCTGAAGTGGCCCTTTATTTTCTTTTGGTTAATTAAAATAAATGAGATTTATATATTTTAATAGTCTACGATGTCACTAAAAACACCTCCAAACGATTTTTCAAAATGAACAATTTTTACACTGAAAGCTTTTGATCACTGAAAATTTTTCAGACAAGCAAAACTCTTGATCTTTAAAAATAATAATTTGAAACTGTGTAAGAAAAAAATAATATATAATAAAATTAAACATATTATCAAAAAAAAGTTGTAATATTAAATAATTTATAAATATTTATATTTAATATTGTTCAGTGCACACGGTAATAAAGAAAGTGAATATTGTATTTTCACTCACGAAGATTGACTGAGTCTTGAATCGAGCATGCAACGAACATTGGTGTCTCATGCTGAATCAATGTTGAGTTACAATTTATACAGAATATACGGTTCTGGCATGATATAATAGATTAATCAAGATCCCTAACTGAGGGTATCCTTTTGTTGTGAGGGCTTTACCTTTCGTTAAGCATGGTTGTGACGTATCTTTATTTAACTTCGTCGCGATATGCTGTAAGCGTAACCAATGTCTAACTATATACATTGGCGTTGTAATGGCGGCCAGGCTGCACGTGCAAGGCGACGCCGCAATTTTACAGCATAGCGCGATGCTGTTAAAATTGCTCTATTGTCTTTAATTTATTATAAAATGACGAGATATTTTTCAAAAAACTTCCTAACATATTGATGGAAATTTTTGTCCCTGGAAGTTTTCAGAAAACAGAAATTCCTCACTTAACTTTTTCAATTAAAAATGAGAGAATCATTTTTTTGACAAAATTATTAAAATAATTATTTACTTCTTGTTAGACATAAAATTTAAAAAAAAAATTTCAAACATTGTTTCACTTTTGGAATAGTTTGAAGAATATTGTGTGTAAATTTCGTGAAAAAATATTAATATTTAACGAAGTAGTCACGAGTTGAAGTCAAAATTTAATTAAAATTTCTTAACTTAAAAAATCACGTTTTTTGCAATTTATGTGAAAACGAAAAATTATAGAATAAAATGTTAAGAGAAAAAAAGATGCGCCTTGAAATTCTGTACAAGAAACAATATATTAAAATTAATTTTGAACAACTTTAAAATTTTATCTCCTAGAGCTAACTGACTGGCCGCGTGTTTGCGCGTATGCCCTTCTACGATCCGGCAGTTCAATTTCGGCCTTAGCTGCGAAGAGGTAAAAAACATTCTTAAAATAAACGCCATCCATGTTATATTTTCTATACGATAAAATTATATACAAACTTGCAGGGACTTTCTTATGCCAAAAGCAACGCTGCTTTGATATAGAGTTTGATACGCCGACATTGTCATTTTTATTTCATCGCGAACTCTCAGCAACAAGATTCCTCGTTCTGCGCAGTTAATAGTTACTTGACGTATCAATTCATCTGCAAATATAATTACTTTAAACATCTTCACGAATTTAATGAATGTTTATTTTGAAGGTAATATATTAAAAATGTTTTGGAAGTAACGTACATCATTTACGTAGAGCACTTATGTTGATTTTAAAAAGTTTTCAAAGCTTCTACTCTGTATTTAAAACACATATGACTTTTAATATGTAAAAAGGGTTAAGTTGATTCGAGTTGGGGTGAACAATATATATTGGCTGTTTTCAGCAATCACCCGGTGTTAACACCGCCCACATAGCACAAAAACTTCCAGGAAGTTTCCCGTGGGAACCTTCGGAAGTTACCCTTGGTAACTTTCTGGAAATTTTTTAGTGAAATTATTATTTAAAAAAGGGACTCGAACCACCATAGGCATCAAAAGTGTGCTGCTGGGATAGCGCTAAGGAGTAACTGGGGACGTTAACGTTACGCTAGGCGTTCTTCAGTGGGAGGTATTTCCTGTTTTTGTTTTTTAACAGGGTACATTCTTTAACGATGACACGTAATTTCTTCGTTTTTCGCAAAATGGGGTTGATGACTCATTATCATTGGTATTTCCTGTTTTTGTTTTTTACAAGGTGCATTCTTTAACGATGACACATAATTTCTTTGTTTTTCGCATAATGGGGTTGATGACTCATTATCATTGGTATTTCCTGTTTTTGTTTTTTACAGGGTGCATTTCTTAACGATGACAAATAATTTCTTTGTTTTTTAAAATTCTTCAAAAGATTCAAATTCAAACCTTTTTGAAATTAAACTTTGGAGCTTCAAGAATGGCGCCTATTGTGTGATGCAGTAAAACATATCATGCGATTTTTAACAGAGATTGTGATGCAACAGTGCTGGATTGTGAAACGTTTACAATACGTTTAAGTGCTACATATCGTTTAATATCAATTGAACGTTCAGGTACATCTTTTACATTTAGTGAAATGTCATTTGCACTTTTTAATGAACTTATTCCTTGTATCGAACAAAAATATGTAGAACTATCAAAATCCAATTTGCAGTATAGTAAAGATATAATTGTAAATTCTATTGCAGAATTAATCTTCAAAAATAATGTAAGTCTACAAAGCATGCCACGGATTTTATTAAAAAATATTACAGTAGAATACTTTAAAAAGTGATGGGAAGAACTAATGTTTTAAATTTAGACATTATTGCTGGAACTTGTGACATTTTTCTGCAAACAATTATTAAATGAAGCTATTCATATACGGTCAAATATTCAATGTATAAATAGTAAATTATTATGAAGAGAGGATAAATAAATACAAAAATGCATACAATTCAATTTTTTTTAACCTTTCTTAAATACATTATAATTCAGATTCGTTTATCCAACTGTTATGAGAATTATCAAAACCTAACCATTTTACAAATACATTAGATCCTCGTTTTTTAAATACATTTTCAACTAAATATACATCTGGATATTTAACTTTAGAAAGTTCTTGCTCGTAAAAAAAATTTTCCTGATTATCCTTCAAGATATATGTTATTGGATTAGTATTTTTTACATCGCTTATAATAAATTTTTCTTCAGTCCAATTTGGTGTATAACCTTTCTCAAAAACATGTTTAACTTTACTTATACGAACTCTATCTCCAACTTTTTTGTTATATTGCCTGTTTGCTGCAACTTTTTTAAATGCATTAAACAACAAATTATTTTCATTTTGAGCATTTACATCATTCGGTTTCATTTTTATTGTCCGATGTTTCACTTAATATATCTATCCATTTGTAATTACCGCGTAAACTGAATTGCATCCACATTTTATTCTTTAAAGTACGATTAAATCGCTCACAAATTGACGCTTTCAAATTACTATGAGTAGAATACAAGTTAATGTTATAATTTTTAATGAGATTTTCAAACTGTGAATTATAAAACTCTTTTCCTTTATCTACTTACAAATTTTTTGGTATACGTTTATTAATTAAAATAGATTTCATTGCGGCAGTCACATCTTCACCTTTTTTGGACTTTACTGGAACTGCCCAGGCAAACTTTGAAAATGTATCAATGATGGTCAACAGGTACTTGTAACCTTTATTTTCTCTCGCATATGGTTGCATTTCAACAAGATCATCTTGCCAAGTCTCGTCAATACCTCGAATGTCAACATTTCTTTGCTTATAATTTTTTCTCGCTGGTTTATGTAACTCTTTCACCAACTGTAGTTTTTTTGATCCTCCATTGCTAATTACCTTTAAGTGTGCGCAGTCTGCTGTCTAATTGTAAAATAATGTCTTTGTTGGTAGACATCATCTCTATATTTCTTTCAATAGTGATTCTTAGATTTTCAAAATATTTTTTTATCAAATCTTCTAAATCTAAAATCTTTAAAACATTGTCATTTATATCATTTCTCACAGAACCGATTACATCATAGATGGCGTTCGCTTTGGATTCAAAAACTTTGCTTACAGTATTTAAGTTTACTGCATCACTGTTGCTCTCAGCATCAGCTACGTTGCAAAATTTCTTATTTTCAATATTAATATTTTCTTCAGCAGTCAGCTTAAAGCCAAGTCCTGGTGGAACTTGATTTGAAGTTTCTGTGTTTTTAAACTGACGTCCGAATATGTCGATACTCATAATGAAAATGATAAAAATTTAAACAACTGTTAATTAATAAACAATTCCAGCTTCTCTCAACTCTTCAATAACACAGGTACACAAAAAAAGTCGTGACTTAAAGGACACAACCCCCTACCCCTATGTTTTTGGGGTCGCTGAAACCGAATATGACCATGAAAAATTTTTGTGCTTGCCCATTTTCCCGCTACCACCCAGTCACCGGGGTTGCAATTTCAGATATAAGAAAAAGTCGAGTAGGATGTCTATTCCTATGTTTTTTAGTCGCTGATTCCGAAAAAGTCATCTAAAAACAAATGCTTTCCTCACTTAACCCCCTAAAACCCTCTTAATACCTCCTAGGAGGGGATGGAATATTAATTTTGACGAAAAGTTGAGTAGGGTGTCTATTCCTATGTTTTTTGTGGCGCTGAATCCGAAAAAGTCACCTAAAACAAATACTTCCCTCCCTTAACTCCTTACAACCCCTGAATACCTCCTGGGAGTATCCTATGTTTTTTGGGGTGCTTAAACAGAAAAAACAAAAACTACCACATCCACACCGTTGTTCCTGGGTTACGCTAAATGTAGTAAAATGAATATCTTTTAGATTTTATAGGTGCTTATTTGTGTAATTATGGGTCGACTTTTCGTAAAAATTGTAATTCCAACCCCCTCCCAGGGAGTACTAAGGGATTTGAAGGTAGTTAAGGAAATTAAACTAAAATTTCAACCCCTTCGTAGGAGGCACAAAAATTTCTCATGGTCATATTCGGTTTGAGCGACCCCAAAAACATAGGTGTAGGGGGTTGTGTCCTTTGGGTCACGACTTTTTTTGTGTGCCTGTGTAATTGATATAATCTCATTATTATGACTAGGATTTACAGCTGCTTAAGATGCCAAGAGCAATCTTAAACGATCAACGAATTCATAAGGATCATCCCAATAAACATAATCAATTTTGCTTCCTCATAAGGAAACTTTGCATTCGTGACGATTTTCAATTTTTCAAAACATGGTTATATAGACTCATTTTTATCTAGAATATATGTATATTAAATTCTGAGCAAATGTCCAGATGTATGTGTGTATGTGTGTATGTGTATGTCTGTATGTGTGTATGTCACAAAAATAGTACCACCTTTCTCTGATTTATCTCCATAATTATCATTATAATCATCACCGTTATAGTCAGCATCATCAGCTGTTGCAAATGATAAGTCATTTCTTAAAAATGAATCATTCTGTCTTTTAACTTTTTGATCTTCTTCTCCAAACTCTAAGGGAAGGTCTCTCTCTCTTTCAATTTTTATTGGTCGAATTTGTTTTAGAATTTCAATGTCGTCAACTAATTTCTGAATTGGTGTCACAATAGGTTTAAAGGTGTTACTTAATGACAGTTCAATTTCTTTCTTGTCTAATTTCATCAGTCTATTCTTTCGTCGAATAGCATCACTTGCTTTCACAATTTGACCAAGAATTTCTTTTATTTTCGCAAATGTTTCAAGTGTGTAGAAGACATGTTGATAGACCAATGTCTTAAATGAAACTGTTTATAAATTCTATCATTTGTTTAATTTTATAAAACAATCAAAACATTTTCTATAACTACCCTCATTAATATCACGATCTTTATCAATCACTATAAATTCATGCTTATTTTTCCAACAAGAATGACAGAGTTTTTTAAATTCCATAAGTGTCATTTCGGTAGTTACATGATCATCATAAATGTGTCTCAGGAAAAGGTCTCTTTCTAAAACCATATAAAGCAGGGCTAGGTCTTCATCTAAAACCCTACAAAGTAGGACAAGGATGCAAGTTAAAAAAACTTGAAGTGAAGCTACCTCACCGTGCGCTAACAGACTTTGATTTATTAAAATTTTCACATCTTTTAAAAATTCTATATTTTCCATATTTTCCTGGTACATACTAGTGTGCATACAAAAAGAATAATGATAATATCATATATTTTGATAGCTTTGGTAATCTTCTACCACCTTCGGATCTTGTTAAATATTTTGGTGTTGGTAGCATAAAATATAATCATAAACGATATCAAAACTATAATACATATGTATGTGGACACTTATGTCTTAAATTTTTATGTAAACAATTGAATATTTTTTATTTGTATACTTTGCATATAAATAAATGATATTTTTAGTTTAAATGTCAGTTAATTATTTGACTTCATCATGGACGATTCACTTATTTTAACGTTGTCTGGAAATTCTTCCGTCTTAGAATCTCAATTTCTCCCACCAATAGAGTTGTCTAGTTTTGAAAATTATGCTCTTCGTCTTGTTGAATTTTTAACTCCTAATTCTATTCCTAATATAGATGTTGGAAAAAATAAATTTTACGACGAAAATGAAGAAAATATTATACCCACAGGAAGTTATGAAGTTAGCGATATTGATCAAGTTTTGCATTTAATTTCAATAAATAAAGGAATTAATTTTAGAATCAAACCAAACAATAATAAATTGAAATGTACAGTTTATTGTGATGAAGAAATTAATTTTAAACCCAATGACTCTATACGTAGTTTGTTAGGATTTTCTCCTCGCAAATTGAAAGCCCAAGAATACAACGAGTCTGGTCAAGCAGTATCAATCATTAAAATAAATTCATTAAGAGTAGAATGTAATATAACAACAGAAGCATACATCAATAGTGAAAAAGTGTATACTATTCATGAATCTTTTCCTATTGTTCCACCAGGATATAAAATAGTGGAAGTTCCAAATCACGTCATTTACTTGCCAGTCGCTGTCAAGACAATAGACTATATTCAGTTACGAATTGTAGGCCAAAACGGAAATTTAGTTAATTTTCGAGAGAAAACTATAACAATAAGGCTTCATATTACATCTATTAAATAATGGGTATTGTTTTTAATAATAGAAAAAGTATTGGTTTTGGTTATAAAATTAAAACACCATGCCTGAATCAAATCAGTCGTCGGCGAATCTTGAAAAGATTAACACCTCAGAACCTGCAACTACTGCAAAATCTTGGGCTAAAGATTATAAAAAGAGGAAGAGAGTAAAGAAGAGATTTAAGGTTATTTTTACTTGCATTTGTGCCTTTGTATTTCAACGTGTTATTATTTGCTATAGAAGGGGAAATTTTAAATATTGATTCACCAGTAATATTTGATGAATCTATTGCTCATTATGAAGTTCATACGCAACAACCATACACCTCATCAACATACAACAATAGCGATGAAATCCGCATTACGGTACAGAATCAGGATCATTGCTTATTTTCAACCAAAAGCTCGATTCATATAATTGGAAAACTTGTGAAACCTGATGAGACAGCTCTAGAGCGTACAAATTTAATTTCTAATGGTATATGTCATTTATTTGAAGAAGCAAAGTATGAACTTAATGGTGTAGAAATTGATAAAAATAAAAATGTAGGTCTTACAAGTTTAATGAAAAATTATATTTCTCTCGATTCATGTCAAAATAAATTTCTTGAAAATGTTGGCTGGTTAGAATTTATTAATGAACCAACCTTAACAAATGCGCAAGGTTATTTTGATATTTGTATTCCTCTGAGTATGATTTTTTGTTTTGCTGAAGATTACCAAAAATTTTTTATTAACGCTAAACATGAGCTTGTTTTAATCATATCAAGAACTGATGCTAACGCAGTGTTGCAAGTAGCACCTTTAGAAGAGTTTAAAAACTTTGAAAAAATTGAATGGTTATTACTATACATAAAATTATCAGATGCTCAAAAATTTCAATTATTAAAATATATTGAAAAAGATCCATCTATTCCAATAAGTTTTAGAACTTTGGAATTATATGAATATCCTTTATTTGGTAATAAAGGATTACTCCTAAGGATATTTAGAGTATAAAAACTTCAACTCAATTAGAGAAACGTATATTTATTGTAGGGTTTCAGAGAAACAGAAAAAATAATACAGTTCAAAACTCTAGTTATTTTGATCATTGTGATTTATCTGATGTAAAACTATTTTTAAATTCCCAATGTTATCCTTACGGTAACATGAATCTCAATATTAGTAGAAATCAGTATTCTACTTTATATGAAATGTTTACAAATTTTCAAGCTTCTTATTATAGTAAAGAGTCTCAACCAATTTTATCAAAAAAAGAATTTTTTACAATATGCTCCTTTAGTTGTAGTAGATTGTTCAAAACAAAATGAGTCTTTAAAAATTGGACCAGTTGATATCCGTCTAGAATTTGAATCGAAAGAAAATTTTCCCGACAATACCTTCCCTCCCATTTTGTTATTAATCTAACATCTTTGTATTTTCTAACATTTTCCATTGTCTTATCAAATACAGAATTGTTCATTAGCTTGTAAAAATTCTTCTCAAATTTATTATTGGATTATTTTCTAAGCTCGGTATTTAAATCAATGTAGGGTTTTAACCACTGCTTTTGCTTAAATTTAAAAACTCTATGTATTTTAGTTAATTTCATTTCCAAGGATAAGTATACCTTTCTATAGTGAATTGTATAATTTTTCTTTGGTAGAGTAGAAGAGTTTAATGTAGTGCAATTTTATTTCGAAGACTCCTGTTGTCGCAATTTTCAACCAATTTCAATAAAAAGCAACATTTCTACATCTGTTAAAAAATCAAGTTTTACGTCTGTGTACTTGAGCATAGCGTCAAATGCCAGTCCTGGCTCAGTATAGTAATGTAACGCGTCCAAGTTATAAGTTGTTAAACAAGTTTTTCTAAAATTTTTAAAAATGTCGGCAAGTAGTAGAACGTCAGTCTGTAAGTACAAGTCAGAGTATTCTCCTATTTTTTTAAATTAAACGTTTTCGATACATTACAAGCATGTTCATAGTCTTCGTCTGAAATATGAGCGTCATTTAATTTAGAGTAGAAAGAGTCTTTTTCAGACAATTGACCTTAAACTAATTTTTTTCTCATCATTTTCAAGATAGGAGGATAATTTGTATAAACTGCTGGGCATAAACCTAAATGAATAAAGAAATCTTAAAACTACTTTTGTGCCTTTGACATACTTTAAAAATGTAATGTACTTTTCCTTGTTTATTGGTAACAGTATCATTCCACCCTCAAAAGACGTTGCTAAAGATTTAATAATAAAATGTGCATCATAACCTGATAAGATGTGAAAAATTATGGGAACAACATACGAATCTTTATAATTTACATTGCAACTCTGTTGTGCCGGACCACGATATTTTCCCGTGAAATGACAATAATCGCGGTGTTTAATGTCATAATTTTCGAAAGGTTTTTCACAAATATGACAAACTGTTGCTGTGTCAAATTGAATTTGTTGTAAAATAGTTAAATTTTCCATTGGAATAATATTTGTAACATAAGTATTTCCTTTTTCAGCTAATTGTTTAAATTCTGTCATGAACCAATCAACACAATCTGGACCTCTATATGAATTAAATTCTGAAAGAGATTCGTTGAAGTTGCAATGTACATAGAAAGCAAAACTTGTCGGGATGTGTTTTTGGTATGTTGATGTGTTTGTGTGTGTACTTGCTATAGGTTCTAAGAGACTTTCAGTGTCGGCATATACGACAAAGGAGACAGTTTCTTTATTTCTGTAATTTTAAAATTTAAAAATTGTATCCTCTTCCTTAATTTGATTCTCAAAAGCATTCTCTAATTCTTTCCACCTGATCCATCACTCATCCTTTTTAAATCAACCAGTTCCTGTTCTTCTTAATTTCATAAACTTTCTGCTATTTGCTTTCAATAGTCTAATAGTTTATTTTACTAATTATAAAAAAATCAATCTGAACATCTATACACTTCTTGTTCGTAAAAAAATTCGTAAAAAGTATGCAACGTTTAAAGCTGTTCTAGGCTGCATACTAGGGGAAATCATCAGTCATTCGCGCTAAAGTTCAATTCAAA
This sequence comes from Leptopilina myrica (nomen nudum), assembly GCA_032872475.1. Taxonomy (NCBI): domain Eukaryota; kingdom Metazoa; phylum Arthropoda; class Insecta; order Hymenoptera; family Figitidae; genus Leptopilina; species Leptopilina myrica (nomen nudum). The sequence goes on along the minus strand of CM065461.1, from coordinate 20,442,672 downwards.
CTTTCAAATTCTTAAAAGATGTCATAACATTTAAACAAATTGATGAATTTTGATCATTTTTTTAAAACTGGGCTACATTTTTCTCAGGAATTCTAATTTCCGATTTGATTATGAAAAATTAATAAATAATGTCAAAAAATTAATAAAAGTTTTTTTTAAATTCATTATTTTCAAATATTTTATTTTTAACTTCTCGAATAATAAAAGCAACATGTATTTATTATTTTCACATTGAAAGATTTAAAGTTTTCGGAAAAATGATATTCGCAGAACTTTTTTCTTATTCAAAATTAAAGTATTTTCGAAATTATGACAATGAAATACATGTTCAATATAAATTATATGATTTTATTTATATACATATAGAAAAACTTACTTCTATAATATAATACTATTATACTCTTTCGACTATACGAAATACTAAATAATATTTAAGTATACTTAATGTATTTATACATTATCATTATTATATTATATTATATTAATATTATTATACACACATCATTCTAATCTCATAATCAATTAATTAATAATTAATTTAACATATATTTCGGAAATACCTTAATTTTGAATAAGAAAAAAGTTCTGTGAATAGCAGTTTTCCCACGCTTCCCACATATCTACTAAAACCTACTTTTTACTACTTTTTCTAAGTTACGCTATTGTTTGGGTACTATTTTTAGATTTCGGCCACTAAAAGCTAATATTTCTGATTTTTTTAGTATTTCCACTGCTTTAAATTCGCTAATATTAGAAAACAGAAAATTATCCTAAAAAATTATAACAAAATTCTTTGAAACGACTCAATTATTTTAAAGAAATATTCAATATTCAATTATTTTCATCAAGTTTTCCCTTCAAAATTCAATTATTTAACAAAAATTGATAAAATTCATCCTAAATTCAATTATTTTCTTCAATACTAAAATTCTTTTTAGAAGTTCAATTATTTTTAAAAATATCAATAAAATTCATGGTAAAATTTTTAATTTTATTACAATATTATTAATAATTCAATAATTTTCAATATTCTACTATTTTAATAAAATTTTCCATTAGAATTCAATTATTAAAGAAAAATTTTGATAATATTCTGAACGAAAATTTACTTATTTTTCTGAAAAAAAAAATTTCACAGGAAATAAATTATTTAAAATAGAATTTTTATATTTAATTTAAAATTTAATTAATTTAAACTTTATTATTTTTAGAATTCCATTATTTTTAAATATTTTAATAAAATTGTTCGAATGAAACCACATATTTTGAAACACTATTTCAATTAAAAATTTTTAAAATAATTAAATTATTTTTTTATATGAATTAAATTCTTTGAAACAATACAACTATTAAACATGAATAACAAAATTATACTCAAAACTTCAATGATTTTGAGTCACTTTAGTAAAATTTTTTGCAAAATTCAATTATTTTCATAAATAACAATATTCATCACAAGAGTTCAATTCTTTTTAAAAATATTAAATTTCTTCTTGTTAATTCAATTATTTTGAAAAATTCTAATAAAACCTTTCGCAAGAATTTAATTATTTTTGTAAATAATAAAACGCTTTTTTGGAATTAAATTTTTTTAATTAAATTTTAATAAAATATCACACAGATATTCAATTATTGTAAAATATATTTAATAGAATTCTTTGTAAAAGTGAGTTATTTTTAAAAACTTTTCTAAGTCCAATGATTCTTAATAATTTAAAAAAAATTTGAACAGAATTCAATTATTTAAAAATTTTTGTGTAAAAATCAAGGTATGAATTCAATTTTTTAATGAATAATAACAAATTCTTAGGAATTTAATTATATAAATAAGAATTTGCATAAAATTAGTCGAAAGGAACGAATTAAAAAATTTTTCTGAAAAATTTTCAGGATAGAATAAGTAATTAAATGGCGTTTATGCCAAATTGTTAAAGTAAAAATTGTTGATGTAGTGTTCATTTGTTTATAAGCCAAAAATTTCTCCTCCTCAAAAACCAGTTTTCTTGTAAAAATTTAATTCGCTACAAATTGTGATTGATAGATTGGCATTTCATCAAGAGCACCCAAAAAAAAAATTATTTTCATCCGGACAAAAATGTAGAAATTCCATTTTAAAAAATCATGTTTTTAGTTAACAAATGGAAATTCTCATAAACTATTTATCGAATCGGATTCAGATTTGGCACACATCTTGAGGGTCTTGAGAGGTATATTTTTGGAGAATATCAAAAGTATTTGTTAACTTTTGTTCAAGTTATTGAACAAATAATAAAGTGCCATTTTTAGTGGTTTAAATCCATTTGCAAGTAAACAAATGAACCAATTTTAACATATGACCCATCATTTTAGAGGTATTTCCGAGCTCTGTAACTTTTATTCTCAACTTTTCTCCCTATAATATGATAGCAAAGAGCAGTCATCAAAACACTGTTTTTTGGCACCTTCAAAATTGTTTATAAAGTGCAGCTTAAAAAATCTCGAGTGGGAAACATACATATTCATACTACCACCCCACACTACATGAATCCACAATCAGACTTCAGGTATCAATTTTGGCACGAAAAAACACAGGGCGACTGGACTAAGTAGTATTTTTGGGGTCCTTGATTAAGATTGTGATATCAAAATAATGCAATTCATAATTATTTATACATTTCATTCAATATTCTTTAATTAAAAGAACTTCAGAAACTATCAAAATGGAGATGTTTTATGATTTTATTTTATTTTCGTCATAAACGGTCTCTAGCCCCTTTTGTACAATTTTGTACTTAACAAAAAACATAATACTAATTAAAACTAAATTAACAATAGAAAACAAATCAAAGGCGTTAGACTTTTAATATTTTAATTTTCATTGTTATTTTCATTATTACTAACGTCAAAAATGTACCTTCTCAAATTCGCCTTAAATTTATGAATTGATTTGATGATGATAAATATTTCATGAAAAAAATGATATTGCAGACTGTCTAGAATTGTAAGTCACCTGTGATACGATGCTATCATTTTACTACTGGGTAAAGCTTACGTGGTAAAAAGTTACGTTATTTAACTTTTTGATTAAACTTCAAAAGATGTTTTGAGCAATGTAAAGACAAATCTTCAGCAGGGTGTCTATGTTCTTTTAACAAAATTTTCGGCTTTGTCCAAATTTTACCCGGTTTATTTTTTTAACAAATTTAAATATATATTTTTTTTAGTTTTAGCCATAAATATATCTGCAGATGGCTACAAAAATTGATATATTTTATGAAAATACTCTTTTTTAAGAAAATACGTTATAAAAAAAGTATGTTATATACCAGTACCAGTCTTTGACGGGTTTTAGTTTCTACCATAAAACATTTAACAAAGTGTCTACCAATTGCGCGGGGAAACCGATAAATAGCCGCGGAAATTTAATTTGACCAGAAAAATCAGTAATTTTCTTACTAAATAAACAAAAAATTGATTATATAAATTTGGTTTTAAAAACTGCTTTATACTTTAATTTTTATTGATGTAATATTTATGACAACAGACCCGAGTTAAAATTTAAGCATTACTTTTAGCTTAAAAATATAGATTTTATTCAGGTTTTAGCAATCGTAACGCAGGGTCTAATTGCGACACAATTATTTATAATTAGACTCTACTTTGACTCCAAATGCTGGTGTAAGTACTAAAAGTTGACAAATACTGTTTATGAATAACAGATTTGATAAAAAAAATCTGTCACTGATTCAAATTGTAATATTTTCCTAACGAAATAGTTAATGGTAACTAATTATTAGTGTTTACCACTGAAATTTTATTCTCGGTGGGTAGACACCCTATCAAATGTATTAGCAGAAACTAAAACCCGTCGAAAACGGGTCCGACAGCTAGTATAATATATTTTCTTAAAAAAGAGTATTTTCATAAAATAAATCATTTTTTGTAGCCATCTGCAGATTTATTTATGGCTAAAACTAAAAATCAAGTATATTTGAATTTGTATAAAAAAATAAAGATTTGTCTTTACATTGCTCCAAATATCTTTAGAAGTTTAATCAAAAAGTAAAATAACGTAAATTTTTACAATGTAAGCTTTACCTAGTAGCATAATGTTAATATCGTATTACAGGTGACATACAATTCTAGACATCCTGCAATATCATTTTTTTCATAAAATATTTATTATCATGAAATCAATTTATAAATTTAAAGCGAATTTAAGAAGGCACATTTTTGACGTTAGTAATGATGAAAATAACAATGAAAATTAAAATATTAAAAGTCCAACGCCCTTAATCCGTTTATGAAGAAAATAAATTATTACCATAAAACATCTCCATTTTTTAAGTTTTTGAAATTCTTTCAATTAAAGAATATTGAATGAAATGGATAAATAATTATGAATTTGATTATTTTGATGTCACAATCTTAATCAAAGACCCGAAAAATACTACTGAATTAGGCTTGATAGTAATTAATAACAATTATAATATTTTCGATTTTTTTTATATTGAAAATATTTTTATACTTACATCCTAGTTATACTAATTTTTGTGTATAATTATGCTAAAATATGACTAAATAACATGTAATATTTAATTATAGATAGTTTAAAAGCAGTTTATTAAAAATATAAAGTTTAAATATATGCGATTTTTTGAATTTGTTTAAAATCTTGTTTATCCCTTTGCGTCACAGTGTTACGTATAAGTAACACCTGTAACATTGCAGTATATTTATTATAAATAAAGTAATTTAAGACCTTATTTGTAAATTTTTACATTTTCCTACATAGCAGGCATGTATCTAATGATCAAAGTTATTAATACACTTTAGCCATGCATAAATAAATAATTATAAACAAATAAAGTGAAAAAAGCTGATTTTATAAAAAAAATGGTTAGTGAAAAATTTAGATTGTTAACTGCTTTCAATTACTTATGTAATCGATATTTTTGGGATCACTGATTAAAAACTTGAAATAAGATTTTAAAAATCCAAAATGGCGGATCCAAAATGGCGGATTGAAAATTGCGAAATAAAAAAAATCAAAGATCGATCAGATCATCTTGAAACTTGTTACTAGGGGGTTTTTGAGGTCGCTGATTACGAATTACAAGTCAGATTTTAAAAATTCAAAATGGCGGATCAAAAATGGCGGATTGAAAATTGCAAAATAAAAAAAATCAAAGATCGATCAGATCCTCTTGAAACTTTTTACTAGGGGGTTTTTGGAGTCACTTATAACGAATTAGGTAACGTATTTTTAAAATTCAAAATGGTGGATCCAACATGGCAGACACAAAAATCAATAATCGATTAGATATTCTTGCAATTTGTCACTAGGGCGTTTTTGGGATCGTCGATAACGAATCTGGTGAAATATTTTTAAAGTTCAAAATGTCAGATTCAATATTGCTCGTGGAGGCAGTAATTACCAAATCTAAGTCTAGATTTTAAACTTTAAGCAACAAGGGCGTAAAGGCAGCCATTCGTTTACGATGATTTTTGTGACACGAGTGGAGGTCGAGGGCGCCCCGAGGCTGGAACGAGTGGCAAAAAAATCATTGTAATCAAATTGTCAGCATTTATTCCCGTGTTACTTACGATATTTTTTATTCCTAATGCACAAAAATCGCGCTTTTAGATAGCTGACGACAGGGCGTAAAGTCATTCATTTGTTCGACTTGTATGAAAATGGCGACTATTTTCTCCCTTGGGACAAAATTACACGTGGGATCAGCTGTTATTTTTGTCCATGGGAGAAAATGGTTGCCATTTTCATACAGTCAAACAAATGAACGACTTTACGCCCTGTCGTCAGCTATCTAAAAGCGCCATTTTTGTGCATGTGGGATAAAAAAATATTATTATACCTTTTATATAATTATTATCCTTATTATTATACAGCAGTTTATTCTAAATGCACTTCAATCAATTTATGATTTTCTGTCCATCATATTGACTCCGACATTAAAATTTTTAAAAATATGTCACTAAATTCGTTATCAGAGTCCCCAAAAACCTCCGAATGGCAAGTTTTAAGACAAGCCGACCGATTTTTATTTATGTGTCTGACATTGGATCGGACACTTTAAATTTTAAAAATATGCCACCGAATTTGTAATTAGCGACTTCATAAACCCCCGAGTAACAAGTTTCAAGCTAATCCGATCAATTTTTAATTTTTCGTCTGCCATACTGGATTCGCCATTTTGAATTTTTGAAAACAGACTTCAGATTCGTAATCAGCGAAAACTGAAAAAACTCGGGGGTTTTTAAGGTCGCTGATAACGAATATGATGTTAGATTTTCAAAATTCAAAATGGCGACTCCAATATGGCGGACATATTTTAGAAAAGTCAATTGAAATCGCTTGAAACTGGTTACTTGGGGGTTTTTAAGGTCGCTGATAACGAATATGGTGTTGGATTTTCAAAATTCAAAAATGGCGACTCCAATATGGCGGACATATTTTAGAAAAGTCAATTGAAATCGCTTGAAACTGGTTACTCGGGGGTTTTTAAGGTCGCTGATAACGAATATGATGTTACATTGGTAAAAACACACTTAGGTAGAGAGAAAAATAGACAAAGAAACGTAGAAAGATATACAGATAGTTGTAACATAAGGTGATAAAGCAGTTTAAGGCAAGATCAAAAAATAATTCAGCAGATTAAAGAATTAGTATGTGATTCAGCCGTTGAAGGCAAGAGCAGGGAGTGATTTACAAGTTCAAGTCAAGATAAGTTAGTGATTTACTAATTCAAGTGTTTTTTTTATTCTGCATGCTCTTTATCTTGGTGCTATATCTGCTGCAATTAAGATATTGTTCGTAAGTGTTGTTTCTGGGTATTTTACTTTTCTTTGATGCCGTGCATAATCCAGAAATCACAATATGTCAATCAGTAACATAATGATCGATATACTCCTGGGAATTTTCGAAAACCAATCTTGTTATTTATTATCAAACTTACACATTGTATGCTTGGGTAATAAAAGATAAGTTTCTTAAAGTCGTCAGGCAATCCTTGTCTAAACTTACACGAGGAAGTCAATAAATGTTATTTGCAATGTTTTTCAACAGCTAAATCACATACTAATTCTTTAAACTGCTGAATTATTTTTTGATCCTGCCTTAAACTGCTTTATCACCTTATGTTACAACTATCTGTATATCTTTCTACGTTTCTTTATCTATTTTTCTCTCTACCTAAGTGTGTTCTTACCAATGTAACATCATATTCGTTATCATCGACCTTAAAAACCCCCGAGTTTCAAGCGATTTCAATTGACTTTTCTAAAATATGTCCGCCATATTGGAGTCGCCATTTTGAATTTTGAAAATCCAACATCATATTCGTTATCAGCGACCCCAAAAACCCCCGAGTATCCAGTTTCAAGTGAATTCAATTGACTTTTCTCAAAATGTGTGCGCCATATTGAATTTTGAAAATCCAACATCATATTCGTTATCAGCGACCTTAAAAACCCCCGAGTAACCAGTTTCAAGCGAATTCAATTGACTTTTGTCAACAAAACATTCTTGAACGACTAATACCCGTTATTTGATTTTTTTGAACTTTGACCGTCTGTATTTCAAAAACTGGTCATTATTTTGAATTTTGTCCCATACATTTTTTGTTCAGAAGGTCAAAAACTACAAATCTGCAAAGTTACAAAAAAAATTGGCTGAGAGCCAAATTCAATAGTAAAAGTGCGGGGTCCTTTGGTTTCAAACGGTTACTTACACAGGTTGGAGCATTCAAATCTCACCTTTAATTTAAGACCAAAAGAGTTTTGCATGTTTTGCATGCATGCAAACCAAAAGAATGATTGCCTCTACATAAGTTTCTAAATTTTTTCTGGAATTTTTAAAAATTGTCAAAAAATGTCAGATAGATGGAGTTCGCACGGACCAATGCGGACCGTTTAGCGGTGGTGATGGAAAGAGTGTAAGACGATGAATCGACGAATTTGAAGATATCGCACAAGTTTGCGAGTGGAATGAAACTCATCGTGCAATCTATGCCCGGAGGTTGCTGAAAGGATCGGCAAAATTGTTCATCAGTTTTGAGGACTGTAAATATTCATGGAAAACAATGAGGAAAGCGTTAATCAACGAGTTCAGTCCCAAAATAGATAGCCATGCGGTGCATCGAATGCTGCAGCAGAGGAAGAAGAAGAGTGACGAGACGAATCAGGAGTATTGTTACCGAATGCTAGAGATAGGTGCACAGGTCGACACAGAGCAAAGTACGGTAATACAATATATTATCGAGGGTATAGATGGCGATGAGGTGAGTAAGATGATGTTATATGGTGCAGAAAATGTTCGCGATCTTAAACTTAGATTAGATAAATACGAAAAATATATAAATTCACGAAAAAATAATGCAATTAAAGTAGGGGATCAAAGAAAATTGTCGGCAAAATCAGTAGATCATAAAAAATCCGATTCTTGTTATAATTGTGGGTTGACGGGTCATATAAGTAGGGATTGTCCTACCAGGTCGAAGGGTCCAAAATGTTTCGGATGCAACGGGTATGGCCATAAGGCCATAGATTGCACAAATAGTTCGAGAAATTCTCAAAAAGCAAAATCGTGTAATGTCGTACAATCATCGTCAGCAAAATGTTATAAAGATGTTGAAATTAACGGGTCGAATGTAGTTGCACTCATAGATACCGCGAGTGAATTGAGTCTATTAAAATTTAGCGATTTTAAAAAATTAAGAGCTTCGTATTTAGAAAGACAACTATGTTGACTACGTTATCTACGCTGGGTACGACGGAGTTCAATATAAAAATTGACGACGAGGATTTTCAAGTAATGTTGCATGTTGTGCCGGACGACGTGATGAGCGATGTATTGCTTCTCGGCGCAGATTTTCTAAGCGCTGTTGATCTGCGCAGTAGGGGTGGTAAAGTAACCATAGCGAGAATCGACGATGTCCTACAAGAGGGGGACATAAGAAGAATTAATTGTATTGCCGAGGTAAAGAGAGTTGACGTCTCACACATACAGGATAGAGAAATTCGCGTTGAGGTCGAGGAGCTCTTTGAAAGCTACGAGCCTAAACGATTAAAAGAAATTGATCTTAAAGTTAAAATAATATTAGTAGATGAGGTTCCGGTTTTTCAGAGTGCTCGTCGTCTTTCACCGGGAGAAAAAAAGGCCGTGTATGATCAAATTGAAAAATGGATAGAGGCAGGAATTATAAGACCGTCAAATTCAGATTATGCGAGTCCGATAGTGGTCGTTAGAAAAAAAGACGGATCGCTTAGAATATGTATTGATTATAGAAAATTAAATTTAAAGAATATTAAATATCGATACCTTATGCCCGTGATTGATGACCAATTAAATTTTTTTATAACAGAAGGACGCATATTTACTGTACTCGATTTAAAGGACGGATTTAAATATGTATATAATATACCGCCTTTGTTGTTCCGGGCGGTTATTACGAGTTTTTCCGCCTACCATTTGGTTTGTGTTTCGCCCGCGTATTTTCAAAAATATATTCATATTGTTTTTCAAGAATTGACTAAATTGGGAATTGTAGTGATTTATATGGACGACTTAATTGTACCCGCGAAGAATGAGAGAGAAGCAGTAGAGCGTTTGAAGATGGTGCTGAAGGTAGCAAGTGAGCATAATTTGGCATTTAGCTGGAAGAAGTGTCATGTCTTAAAAACCCGAGTTCATTATTTGGGATATATTGTCGAAAAAGGCATGATTAGGCCATCCGTGGAAAAAACAATATCGGTTGAAAATTTTCCAGAACCGGATAATGTGAAATCGGTTCAAAGTTTTTTGGGACTTGCTGGTTTTTTCAGAAAGTTCATTCAGAACTACGCGTGTATTGCGAGACCACTGTCGGATTTATTGCAAAAAGATGTGTTTTAAATTCGAAAGCGAAAAGAGAAATACATTTCTTAACCTTAAAAAAGCGTTGGTGTGTGGAAGGGTTTCTCAATCCTCTGGATAAGGGCGAAGGTCCATTGGACATTTCTGAAATCTACGACGGATTATAACTGATCGAGGAACGGCATACACTTCTGCGGAATTTGAAGAGTACTGTCAAGATGAAGGGATTGTTCATTCAACGATAGTTGCGGGGGTGCCAAGAGGAAACGGGCAGGTGGAACGTTTAAACAGAACCCTGATTCCCCTTCTATCGAAATTAGCAGCGCCAGAACCGGGAAACTGGTATAAGTTTTTGGACAGAGCCCAGCAGTATCTTAATTCTACTCCCTCCAAGAGCACAGGTTTTGATCCGTTTATCTTGTTTTGTGGTACACGCATGCCTCTGAAGGAGGATCCACATGTCCGTGAAATCATCGAGGCGGAATAGGAAAATTGGCTGAAGGAAAATGCAGGATGTCCGAGTGTAGTATAGAGGTTCCCACTCTCCAGTCTAAGCGTTCGGCTGTAATCGGGTTTATTCGGAAAGGATTGATAAGATGCGGAAAAAGAGATTAGAGCGAGTCCGCTGCGGCGTGCAACTAATTAAGATGTTATTGGAGAGTGACAATATTTATTTTAATAAACTTGATACGTGTTTATCTCGATTCCATTTTTAACTATTGGGTTTTATTTAATTACCTTACATAAACTAATTAATTTAAATTGTTATAAACAATATTTATTAACAAATAGTTAACTTCAGTTCTTTTCCACTATATGCCCTTTTTTATTAGAAAGTAACTTATTTAAATTGTTAAAAACAATATTTTTTAAACTGCCCTGCGAGGGTTCTGCGAATAGAATGCGACATAGTGTTCCCGAACGGATTTTTTGTGCTGAACACAAATTCGTTCTTTAAAACTTTCCACCACTTCACGTTTTCAAGAAACCAGGGGTTGAAACTCCCAGAAAACAGTGTTTTTGGCAATTTCCAAAAAATTGGACACCTAAACAGTAACGTACGTGTTTATATTTAGAGGTTCAAGACGTAAATGTAAATAAAAAAAATTGTAATTCAGTCAATTTTAATGAAACATGACACAGATATTTTCTGCACAAATATGAGTGCAAAATTCCTGCAGTATTGTAAGCATTTTGTTATCTGGGGATCTTTCCGGGGGTTTTTGGGACCGTTGATTACCAATCGGATGTCAGTTTTTTAATAATATTTATTAAAAAAGCCTTCTTTTTGCCTGTTTTGAACTGGAATGTCCCCTTAATAAAAAAACCTCAACTTTCGTTTTAAAAAAATCGGCACAAAAAAAATTGTTCAAGTGCGAAGAGTGCCATATGGTAGGTCTATTTCTTAGGGTGTATCTAAAGAGAAAAACAGAGTCGGAACTATTTGCTTGAATATCCATAAGATATCCCTTATATCTATAGATCTTACTGGGACGTTATTTGAATATCCATAGAATGTCTTGTGCTGTATGAGTAGATACAACATTTTATTTATTTATGTGTCAAGAATGTGCTATTACTAGACCGAGCTACTCCAATCACTAAGAATTATAATTTGCAATTTATACAACATTTGGGCATTAAAGTTCTAATAATGTTCCGTCACTGGGCCGATCTTCGTTCTATCACTGACAATTGTAATTTTACTATTAAAAATTGACCAACTTTGCCGTGAACGTACCATTATTAGGCCCAGAGTCAGTTGAATATTGGTAAATTAGAGTATCTAACAATCGGCGCCATCATTAGCCTGGTAATCTTCCGAGACACGTGTCTAGTCATTGGCATTATTAATTTGCTTTATATAATTTAGAATAATTAAATATCGGTGCCAATATTGACCGAGTAACCTGACAAGACACGCCATGTCATTAGCAATAGTAATTTGCCATTACTAGTTTTTTACTTGGTCAGTTAATGCGCCCTTATTGACCCAAAATTTGGGTTAATTTCGGCAAATTGGAAATTCTGCACATCGGTGCCAATGATTACACATTCGCTATCAAGAATGTGGTAAATCTTTCTTATAAATAAGTTTAAACTTAGGTTTTTAAAAGAAATGTGGTTTAGAACTTCTGCATGGCATCAGTGTCTATATCCTAGATATGGCCGTAATCGACGATTGTCAAAATCGAAATCTTGATTTCGCTGCAAATTTACAAGAAAAAAAAACTTTTCATAAAACGGTCTACACGCTACATTCTATCAAATACCAGTTTTCCGTTTTCTCAAAACACGTTCCCAAAACGGACAGTCAGATAATTGTTACTCTTATTACCAGAAGTGTACACATAATTTTTTTTTCGATTTGATAAAATATTTTTTTAGTTACTGAGTTTCAAAATTTAAATTTTTAAAAAATATATTTAATATATTGATAATTAAATATCAGTTTTCATAATTTCATTTGATTAATTTTAATTGCTAATATAATATGTTTACATAATATATTAACAATCGAAAAAAGATATGTTTAAGACAATTAAAATTTTGAAACTCCGTAACTCAAAAACTATTTTTTGCAACACTAACCTGTAAAATTGAATTTTACACACTAAAAACAGTTTGTAAAGTACTTCATTTTATAGCGGTATGTAAAGTTTTACTTTACACACCACATTCTTGTGACTGTTTGATGAGAAACGATGAAATAAAGCTTTTATACAATTTATAATCACATTTTTTTATATTAGCTTCAAGAAAATTTCATTTAGCAGTTCCCCCACTACACCTAAACTTACTATTGATAATATTAGCAATAGTGCTGCAAGTTTAGTTGTTCTAGAGTTGAAAAAAATGTTGTATGACATTCGTGCATAAAGTTGATTATACTCGTGTGATTTGCATCACTCACTTTACGCACTTGTATCATTAATAACTATTATCAAAATAAACAACATTTTAAGTACACTTCTGCTAATAATCGTAACATTTTGGCAAAGTTTCAAGAAATTTTAACAACATAAATTTTTGACCTAGACATTTGAGGAATTTTGACCCATATGTATGACTTTCAAGGTTTGAGTTTCTGGAACTAAAAATATTTTTCTTTTTTTTACTTTTCTTTGAGATAATTAATTCATTCATAGAATATTGAAGTGGAAATAAATCAAGTATACTAACATCTACCTAGAAAAATAGTAAAGTGGTAAAAATTCTAATTTCAAGAAATAAGAAAATTGGAAAAACTGCAATGTATATATCGTAAGAAACAGAAGAATTCACGTGTGGAGGACGCGCATTCTTTTATCTGCCTGGATTTAGTTAGTCAATAAGCTTACTGCCGGAAGTATTTTCGGCAAATAGAAAAGAAACAATATTCTGTGACCGTATAAAATGCGACTAGTTATTTTAATTAAAAATGATATTTTTAATATACAACAATAATGCACAAATTATACACAATTGAGTTTTATTAACCGCCAAAGAATTATACAAAAATACTCGCGATGAACAACACATTTTTGTACACGCCGATAAACGAACAGCTGAGACGTCGGTCCACTGTCCTCATCTTTCCAGTAGTCCAAAACCATCGTCCGTTCCGCTCACACTCGTACATGAAAAACCTGTAAGAAACTTCAACTATCGCCGCAAGACATCGTGAAAATTCGCAAATACGATTTTAGGCCCGTCACCTTGTAACCCACAATAGACAAAAGTTTCCTCGGAGGGACTTATAGAAAGAACGAACTAACCAAACCATATATTCAAACCACCAATGTTTCAGTTACAAAACATAGATAGATAGAATAGAATATATATATATATATATATATATATAAAATCATATCGCCGCCGCCGCTGTTTCAGAAAGTTCTAAGGGTGCCCTTTTCCAAGAGGCCATCAAAACTTACGTCAAATTTGACCTATTTTTTTAACCTAGGTCAAAAAGAGGATAAATAACGGTCTCACATTTACCCTCAATATAAAGGTCAATTTTGAGGGCAGTTTTGAACAAAACGTCAAAATTTGACAAACAATTCCCGCAACCCTCAAAATTTAGGAGAATTTTAAAGACATTTTTGACCTAACCGTCAAAATTTGAGAAACAATTTCCGCTACCCTCAAAATTTAGGTCAATTTTGAGGGCAGTTTTACTCTACACGTCAAAGTTTGACAAACAATTCCCGCAACCCTCAAAATTTAGGAGAATTTTAAAGACATTTTTGACCTAACCGTCAAAATTTGAGAAACAATTTCCGCTACCCTCAAAATTTAGGTCAATTTTGAGGGCAGTTTTGAACTAACCGTCAAAATTTGAGAAACAATTTTCGCTACCCTCAAAATTTAGGTCAGTTTTGAGGGCAGTTTTGAACTAAACGTCCAAATTTGACAAACAATTCCCGCTACTCTCAAAATTTCGCTCAATTTTGAGGGCAGTTTTGACCTAAACGTCAAAATTTCAGAAACAATTTCCGCTACCCTCAAAATTTAGGTCAATTTTGAGGGCAGTTTTGAACTAAACGTCTAAATTTGACAAACAATTCCCGCTACCCTCAAAATTTAGGTCAATTTTAAGGGCAGTTTTGACCTAAACGTCAAAATTGGAGAAACAATTTCTACTACCCTTAAAATTTAGGTCAATTTTGAGGGCAGTTTTGACTTAAATGTCAAATAATTTCTGCTACCCTCAAAATTTAGGTCAATTTTAGGGCAGTTTTGACCTACGGGTAAAAAGAGGCCCACAAGCGTCTCTTACATTACGTCGAAATCTACATATAATTTTAAATTCTTCTTTTACCTACATGTCATAAATGACCAAATAATGGACATTAATTTATGTCAAAATTTATGTCAGATTTGATTTATTGTTAAAGCTGCAAGTAAAAAGGGCATAAATAATGCCTTTGATGATACTGCAAAATGTATGCCAAATTTAACCAATTTTTTACCTTTAGGTATAAAGAAGTATCTATAAGGGCGCTATGAGATCATAATCATGTCCGTAAAGTAAAATTCTTTTTAAGTGCTTTCTTTTAGTATCGCCTGATATAATTTACTCTAACTTATTACCATGCTTTCATATTAAGAGAACATGATTTGAAAATTAAAATTAATATAAGAAGTAGTTAGGGGGTTGGAGCGCGAAGCGCGCAGGGGGGCGGAGCCCCCCTAGTATATATATATATATATATATATATATATATAGACAGATAGAATTAGAAATAATTGTCAACTTCTATTTATTTAACAGAGATTTGAAAACAAGGATTCGAAACACTAAGTAATTAGAATAAATCATTGTAGTTATTCAGAAGTAATCGATAATTTGTATTTATTCTATAACTAGCTGTCGTACCCGTCTTCGACGGGTTTTAGTTTCTTCAAAAACATTCAATAGTGTGTCTACCAGTTTCGAAAAATGGGAAATAGTGGGGAATTTTATTTGACCGGAAAAAATAATAATTAGCTACCATTAACTATTTTATTAGAAAAATATTACTATCTTAAATCTGTGATTGACTTTTTATCATCAAATAATTTATTTTTAAATAATTAAAATGCAGAAAACAATGTTTATCAATTATTTGTAGAAATTTAATTAAAGTATTATAAGTTAATTCAAAATTTCCACTAATTTTGCTTCCTCATAAAGGAAGACTTATAGTGATGTCGATTTCCGAATTTTTTAAAATCAATTATTTTTACAAATTTTCAAGTGTAGTATATATAATTCGTCGAGAGGAACAAATGTCCGGATGTATGTGTGTATGTATGTGTGTGTGTATGTGTGTGTGTGGGTGTGTGTGTGTGTGTGTGTGTGTCACCGATTCTTGTGGACAAATTTTCTCTTACACTGAAAAAAAAGTGCTGTTGAATCAAATAGCTCCATGCTATTGAATTTCCCGTTATTGATTCAATGACACATTTATTAATCGAACAGCATATTGCTTAAAACGAAAAAATGAAACTGTTTAAATTAAAAGTACGGTACTGTAAAATTAATGATATTCTACAAATTGTTTCTATATTTCATCTATATATAGCAACAGAATAATTTATTGCTTCTTTGACATTATTCATTTGAAGCATCTAATAGATAAATTTGAAGAAAATGCGTGTAAATTTGAATCAAATGAAAAGTTGTTTGCTCCAAAGAAGCGCGCTTTTGAAAATGAAAGCATATGCTTTCGTTTCAATGAGTGGTGCTATAGCGGACTGCCTATAGCATATGCTATAAAAATAAGGACACTATGTATTTGAGACATTTACAGGTGCTAAATTTATTGAAATACTTATCCACACTTATTTATATGTTTATTAAACCTGTCGTTTTTGAGATTCTTATATAAAAAACTATTATTTAAATTGTTTTAAAGAATTAAGGACTAGTTAAATATTAATTCCCTACATAAATTCCCTTATTCACGAGAAAAATCTCGCGCACGGTATTTAACTACAAAGTAACTGCTCAATGTAAGAAGCGAATGTATTACATTCCAGCGCGGCAGTTCTCGTCTATCACGAAAGTTAAGCACGTTTGGTCGCGGTTACTACATGGATGGGTGACCGATTGGGAACAGCGTATTTTTCAGACTCAAAAAAATATAAAGTGTGCTTGAATGTGTATGTATGTGTGTTTGTCGTTGAAAAAAATGAAAAAAATAATAAAGATGTGTATGTTAGTGTGTAAAATTGAAAAAAAGATGTATATAAGAAGTGTTGTGTTAAAGGTATGAGAATTAATTATAGTATATAAAAAATATGTGAACAAAAATTTCATTTTTTCAATTTATCGTTCGTATATCTTTAACCACATAAAAGAATTGACTTAACAGTATGGTGTTATTCAATCGATAGCAACAACTAAAAAATTAAAAGTACACATTTTTGAATCATAAAAATGATGCTTTTAAATTGAAAAACTATAGTCATTGACTCAAAAGCATATACTGTTAAATTAAAAAATTTTGATCGTTAATTCAAAAGTAATACCTTCAAATTACCATAGTATGCTGTCAATTTAAGAAATATGCTTTTGTTTCAATGAAAGTAATACTATCGAATCATTAGAATCGGTGCTTTCAAAACAACAGCATATACGTTTGGCAGCCCGTTATGACACTATTCAATGAATCAAACTCTTATGTCATTGATTCAACAGCATTTTTTTCTCCGTGTACACATCTTGATGGATTTTGATAAGATTTTGTAGGTGTATTACGGTCATGAATACCAAGAATCAGACAGAAGGATTTTCAAAAATATATAAAAAAAAATTTTTTTCAACATTTTTTTAATTTTTAAAAAAATTAATTTTTTGGTTTTTTGAAATAACTTTTTTCTATATTAAAATTTTTAATAATTCTTGTCAAAATTGCATTCCTGACATAAAAACGAATCGATTCATGTATATAAAGTATATATTTTATCAAAATTTATAGAATTAATAAATATTTTAATTTTTCACAAAAAATTAAAATTTTGTATTTTTTGACATTTTATCATAACACTTTAAAATAATTATTCTATAATAAAAAATTAAATAATTAATATTTATTCAGGGTAGTTTACCCGGTTTATTAATTATATTTAATAAACTATTATAATTATTTAACTTTTAAAATTATATATAATAATATATATTGAGGAAGCTAAATGGTCATGAAATGAACAACTTGTTTGGAGTTATAGTAAAGTCGAGTTCAAACTAATTGTATCATAATTGTTAAAATCTGAAATAAGACCTATATTGCAAGTTGAATTTACAGTTTTTCCAGATTAAATTAAAGTCCTGCATATTTCCCGTTTTTTCCAGTTGGTAGAACCCCTATTAAATGTATTAGGAAAAACAAAAACCTATCGAAGAGTATCTTCATGAAATAAGTGATTTTTTAAAGCCATTTGTAGTTTTCTTTATTGTTAATACTTATCAAGAAAATTTATATTTAATAGAAAAAGATACATTTGGAAAAATTTTAACAATGCTGGGAAAACCGGACAGTTTCTTAAACAAAAATATTAATAGACACCCTGTTTAACTTTTGCCTTTACAATGCTCGAAACATCCCTAAAAGTTAAATCTAGAATTAAAATAACAACATTTTACTATTTTGGATTCTCCGTTGCTCAAATAAATAAATTATGCTAGAAAAAAATAATTTCGTGCAATGTACAGACAAAAGTCTGATTTTATTAATATAGATATTCAGAATAAAATTCATTTTCTCAATAATCGTTCAAACTAGAAAATGAAAATTTTTCCAACTAATTCAAAAATGAAAATAAATATAGTTGATCAATTAGAATTTGAAAAAAGTGCGATAAAGTTATTGGTAAAAGATCTAGTAATAGGTGTTTCATAAATAAAAAAAATTGAAGAACGTTAAGAAAGTATTAAAATCTGTAAAATATGAACCATGCTGACTCTTATTATAATTTAAATAATTATCAGGTCGCTAATTGAAGTCAAAAATCAGGTAGATAGCTTATTGCATAGGACTTAAGTTTAATGACTAACTGAACAATTCAAAATAATTTTAGAAATTTAATTTGTGCATTTTATTTTCATTATTTTTATACAAATTATTTTTGTAATTAATTGTTAAAGAACATTTATTCAAAAGTATGTTCACTTTATATTAAAAAATTTTGAATGAATTGATTAATAAATTTTTAGGCATATAAAAGAATACGCGTACTCCACATGTGTATACTTCTATTTGCCTAAATTTAGCTTAATGCCTATGAATTGAGCTAAATGCCTGATTCTTCTATTTGCCTATGACATATACACAATTACCGAAACATTGATTAAATAATTCCCGTCGCACTGGACATATTCCATTTTCTCTTGCCTGTCGTTGTTGTAATCTCATGTCCAACTGTTCTTGTAAATTTATCACGTCAAGCCTTGTAGCAGGTGTAGTAGATACCTGAAATGGTACATATAATTTAATACCAAGAACTGATTTATAAAATATTAAAACATTTGTAATTTTGACAGTTTTATGGTCAATTTTAGAGGTGTGCATTTAATCGAGTCGAATCGGCCAATTCGAAATTCGAATTGCTCGATTCTAATCGGGGATTATTCGACTCGAATCGGTCAATATCGATTCGACTCGGTTTACTTTCCATTCGAATCAGCCAATTCGAACCAATTCGAGCCTTAGAGAAGATATATGGGCAATTTCACGTAAGATTTACCTATGACCTCTTAAAATTGGACAAAAATATTTATTTCCTATTGTGTATTGAAAAAAACAGATACGCATTTTTTTAATTTTATTTAGAGTCCAAATTTTTGAGTTATGAATTTTTGAAATATTGGATTTGTAAACATAGACCTATTTTCAGTAGCCTTATGAGTCTGAAAATATTGAGTTTAGAAAAAAGTTGTAGAAGAATAAAACTTTTAGTTTTCTTTCAACTTTAAAAAAATGTTTTTGAAGAATATTCCATTGTTTATAGTTTTGTTTAAATCAAAGTTAACCCTTTCAGTGTGTAACTAAAATATATAAAAAATGGTCCCAAAATGTGTAAGACCATCTTGTGAATAAATTTTCATGACACTTGGTACAATGGGTTTTTGGGGTCGCTGATTACGAATCCGGTGTTAGTTTTTAAAAATTCAAAATGATGGATCCTAATGGTGGACACGTTTTTTAAAAATTCATTTGATTCGCCTAAAACTCGTTTAACCCCCGAGTAATAATTTTTGCGAATATATGTTAAGATGTTTCCTTGTTTTGGCCATGACGTGTATACACGTCATCCACAGTCAAGGGGTTAACAAATTAATTGTATACACTTTGCTTTAAAAATGAACTTTCTCTTTTTATTTCCTTACTACTCACGCCTTAAATCAGTTTAAATTACTATAATATAATATCTAGATAAATAGCAAATCATAAAATAATTTATGTAAATTGTCATAAACAATATTAGTTTGGTTCGTTTTTATCAAAAAACTTTGTTCTTTCACAACTAATGTATATTTTTTTGGTTTATTTAATAAATATATATCTTTTTTATTAAAAAAATAATTTAATTTGTTACAAACTATATTAGTTAACAAATGTTAAAAAACAAGTGGTCAACTTGCATGTGATTTTTGAAAATTTGTTAAATCTTTAGTCTCATTAACCAAAATTAATTATTTCTTAACTATTATTGTTTATAACAATTCATTTTTAAAGCAAACTGTATACAATTAATTTGGTAACTTTGATTTAAAAAAGCTATAAACAATTGAATGTTCTTAGGTTTGCATGGAGGGAAATGTTTAAAAATATTCCTCTTGAAGTTAAAACAAAAAACACTCAAATCCATTAAAAATTCCAGACTGTAGACATTTAAAAAAAAATTTAAAAAGATCCCACTGTAAGGCATGCACGTGATTTTTGGAAAATGGTTTTAATTCAATAAACGCATCAGGCTGTTCTTTTTGGAAAATTTTCAACTTTTCTTAAAGAAAAGTTAAAAAAATTAATTTGTTTATAAAAAAAAATTTTAATAAGAAATGTTTGACTGTTAAGAGTCAAGGAGTTTAAAAAGCTTGATCTTGGTATCTCGAATGATCGTTCCCCACAAGAGAGTTTACATAAAAAAATTTTAAACTTGTCAGTTAAACTGAGAGATGTGGGATTGAACTTAGAAGTAAAAAAGGGTACACTTTTTATTGGCGCAATTTAAACTACCGAAAAGGATGCATTACTTAAATTGCAAGGTCTCAAAAAAGTTAAGAAGCGTAATAACGAGGAAAGTCTTGAGGAAGAAGAGGAAATATGTGTAGAAGAAGATGGTGATGGGATACTAAGTTGGGGTCCTAAAGAACAGCAGAGGAAGGTGCCGGGTCGCCCTACCAAACACTCTAAGAAGACAGAGGAGGAGGGAGATATGAGTTCATATCTGATTAAGAACTCAAAATTCGCCGCGTCCCCCTCGAGTCTAGCAGGTACTGTGATTACAACTTGCCCCTCTCGCGATGATATGGAAGAATAGCCGTCGAACATTCGGTCCCAAGGAAAAATAAGGAAAGGCTTTTAATAGTAAGCAAAATGGACTTGGAGCAGCTGGAGAGAAGCGTAGCAAAATTTTAAAAATAATTAAACTATTATATGGAGAGTATTGGTATGACTCTGTTGAAAGGTAGAACGACATCAGATGCACCGTCAGACTGAGATTTCGTTAGTCATCAGGGAAGGAAATTGACTTGGTTTGAGCAACTTCAGAATTATTAAATTATTTTAATAATATTTGATTTAATTTATTATTTTAATTTATTTTTAATTCCGCTAGAAACTTTATTTGACCATTTGCCTGTCGCCATGTATTTGAATTTTTCAGATGTTTAATCTTCGGATAGTGAGGGTACTAAGACTGATATATGGAAATTAAAATTTGATAGATAAAAAGCTTGTACACGGAAAAATTTTTGGGACAGTATCTATACCTTTTGGTGCATTTGTTATCCCTGTCTAAAAATTTTACTATTCAATTCACTTCACACTTATTATTTCCTATTGTTTTATATGAAGTGAAGTTAATTGTTGGATACATTTTTTGAAAGGTATAGCATGTGCACCTTATACTTTTCCGTGTAAGAAAAAGACTTTGTAAGTGACATGCGATTGTGGGATGAGGTTTTCCTGAAGTGGAGAGACGTAATAACAGTATAAATGAGAACTTGATTTGTCCTTTAACTGAGGTGGCAAAAAGCTAGGCATGCGAGTTAAAAAGTATAATGCATCAGGCTTAATCATGAAAAATAAACCCTGGTTTAATAAAAAATGTAAGGAAGC
Source organism: Leptopilina myrica (nomen nudum) (assembly GCA_032872475.1). Taxonomy (NCBI): domain Eukaryota; kingdom Metazoa; phylum Arthropoda; class Insecta; order Hymenoptera; family Figitidae; genus Leptopilina; species Leptopilina myrica (nomen nudum). Next base: position 20,421,009 of record CM065461.1, on the reverse strand, counting down.
AAAAAAAGTTGTGCGCGAGAGAGGTATTCTTTGCCATCTAGCAAGGGATTGGAAAACTAATAGAACTTTCTCTTATAATTATCTGACTCCCTGACTCTCGCGCACGACTTGTCTTGCACAGAGTATAAGTATCCGTCCTCTGAAATGACCATTCACAATATTATCTTAACTGGTAATGTTAATAGTTAACGCCTGCTACGACGTTAACAATTTTTAATTTTTAGGTAATTATGCAGAAGAAGGACTTTTCCCAATTTTAAAGATTTTTGGTTAATTTTTTTTGGAATGTCTTTCATTTGACTAGTAATTAAAGAATCCGGTGGGGGAGGATGAAAAAGTTACTTACAGAACGCCAGGGCTGGGAAACAAACATTTTTTTGGTTTTTGACGTTTTACTCGGTAAATATTAAAAATTTTGAAAAATGTTCTACATAAAAGTTGTAGATCTTGTTAAGATACACATTTTATGTTACATGCAATTTTTTCATAAATTGAGTATTTTTCGAGAAAAACACAAAAAACGGAAAATAACTATAGAAACGTTTTAATGCAGAAGGGAGTCAAATTAAGATCCTAGTTTGTACTAGAAGGTATCCAACTTAGACCAGACCCCCCTCCAACGTTTAAAAAAAGGCGTTGTAAAGGTGCATCCACAACACATCGCTCAAAGGCGGGCGAAGCCCGCCGCATCTGTTTTCCTTTAACGTTTTAATGCAGAAAGGGAGTCAAATCCGTTGAAGAGGGGTCTGGACTAAGTTAGACATATTGTAGTACCAACTAGAAAGTTAATTTGACTCCCTTCTGCATTAAACGTGGAAGGAAATTAGGTGCGGCGGGCTTCACACGCCTTTGAGTGATGTGTTGTGGATGCACCTTCAAGACGCCTTTTTTTAAACGTTGGAGGAGGCTCTGGTCTAAGTTAGATACCTTCTAGTACAAACTAGGAACTTAATTTGACTTCCTTCTGCATTAAACGTTAAAGGAAATCAGGTGCGGCGGGCTTCGCCCGCCATTGAACGATGTGTTGTGGATGCACCTTCAAAACGCCTTTTTTTAAACATTGGAGGGGGGTCTGGTCTAATTTGGATACCTTCTAGTACCATCTAGGAAGTTTATTTGACTCCCTTCTGCATTAAAACGTTTCTATGGTTATTTTCCGTTTTTTGTGTTTTTCTCGAAAAATACTTAATTTATGAAAAAATTGCATGTAACATAAAATGTGTATCTTAACAAGATCTACAACTTTTATGTAGAACATTTTTCAAAAATTTTAATATTTACCGAGTAAAACGTCAAAAACCAAAAAAAAAATATTTGTTTCCCAGCCCTGGCGTTCTGTAAGTAACTTTTTCATCCTCCCCCACCGGATTCTTTAATTACTAGTCAAATGAAAGACATTCCAAAAAAAATTAACCAAAAATCTTTAAAATTGGGAAAAGTCCTTCTTCTGCATAATTACCAATTTTTATTATCCACTGATTCCGGATATAGTTCGCAACTCCAATTCTTTGGGGAAATTAATAAACGGTTTTATTATAACGTTGTTACAATTATGTTGTACTATATGAAATGAAAAATTGAATATTAAATAATTTATTTATCTTTATATAATTAAATATTTGCTCCATGCATGCGTTATAACTTTGCAACGGGCTTCCAAAATTTTAATTTTTAATTTACTGTTACAGCTATTTTCTAGTGTTCATTTACTAGAGCTGCAGTTTAAAACAAGTGACAATAATAAATGAACACTCTCTCTTTACTTAAACTAGAAAAAAGGAATCATTTAAATTATTAATTTGCAATTTTTTATATTAGATAATACTTTTTAGCCTTAGTTATAAAACTTTTTTTCTAAGTGTTCATTCACTGGTGCATTGACCCTACAATTTTTTTAAAAAAGGATGTGTATTTTTTAATTCCGTTCCTGCACATGATCCAAATCAGTTTAAATTAATACAATATGACCATCAGACAATTAATAAAACATGAAATAATTTATTTAAATTGTTATAAACAATGTTAATTAAGAAATAGTTAACTGTAATCCCTCTTGACTAAAAACTTTTTTTCACATTTTCTTTTTAACTTAACTTAATTTAAAGAATATGGGTAGTTCTATAAACGAAGATAGATAATGAAGAAAATTTTGGCCAAACATTTTTTTACGTTTAGGTCTGAGGCGGTCTTTTCTTTTTGGAATAAAAGAAGAAATTTAAATTAGATAATTCATGTTGACCTCCTTCTATAGTGGGTGGGAAAGACGCTGGTTTTTGGAAAACGTCTGTCGATTCTGGAGATTTTGCGTATGATCAATTACTTGGTCATCGTAACTCCAGATTGACGGACGGATCCGCGCCACGTTTCTGAGTGCCGGCCAAGGACACTGAGACGTAAGATTTTCGTTGTTATTTTTCAAGCATAAATTAATGATTGTTGTTCCTTTTTGAATTTAGTTTATTTTTACAATTTTTTATAAGAAATAAAATCATTGTTTTGTGTGGCGATTTAAAGTGGGCGGGTCTTAAAATCCAATAAGGAAAGAAGTCTCATTCGTGAAGTTGGAATCTCATTTATTAATTCAAAGGAGGAGATCAACATTTGGTACAATTTATAATAAAACCATAACTAAGGAGGAATCAGGAATAATTTTTCATCTGAGTGTCTCATCCAGGATCAATTAGCATCCAAAATTATCACCACATTGATCTCCCACCAAATCGAAGAGACCGAAGCCCAAATTTTGAACAGATAAGAATGGTGCATCAATTATGAATGATCTGGAGTGAAACTGCCAATTCTTATATCATTTTTTTAACTTGTAAATTGATTTTTTAATTTGTATATTGATATTAACTTTATTTGACCAAGTAACTCATTTCTTTTAATATAAATTGTATGACTATAATAATTTTATTATATATTTAATTGTTTAATCTTGAATTAGTCTTTTAATCTTTAATTTTGTTTGACATTTATAATTATGGTTTTTGTTATATCGCAGTTTTTATTGGTATTATGTTTTGTATATTGGTGTAAAAGTTTTAATTTTGTGCGTGTGTTTATTTCCATTTGACTTCAAGGAATTTTGTGTTATGCAATCTAATTTGTAATCATATCATATTTTTATTTATTAATTTTTATATTAATGATTAACAATTCAATTTAAAATTAAATTCAGTTTATAATTTTTCCTTTTAACAAAGAAAAATAAAATTTATTACATGCCTTAAAAATTAGTTTAAATTCAAGTTAATAGTATTGTCAAAGATACCTAAAAGTGTCCAGTCAAAAATTACAAATTGCAAATTTTACAGCTATTTATAAATAATTTAACCTTGAAACCCAGACTGTGAAAAAATGATTAATAACACAAAATAATGATAACTCTATAATGATAATTAAAAATAATAATAACAAAATATTATAGATTTTAATAACTTTTGTTACTCAGAGGTTTTTGAGGTCGCTGATTACGAATCAGGTGTAAGATTTCCAAAATTTAAAATGGCTGATCCAATATGGCTGACGAATTTTCAAAAACTGGATGTAATTAAGGTGTTTGGTGTTGCTCATTATAAATCCAACGTTAGGTTTTAAACATTAAAATTGAAATCTTGATTTTAATTTACTTAAAAAATTTTTGTCTCTTATATTAAAGAGAACAAATTTTAATTTTGACATCAAATTTCGATTTAGTGACCCTAAAAGAGTCCGATTAAAAATTATAGATAAATATGACAATATTACAAAAAATTTGGTCACTATTTTGGATCCGCCATTTTGAATTTTTACAATCTGACACCTGATTCGTAATCAGCGACCTCCAAAACCCCCAAGTAACAAGTTCCGTGTAAACTGCATAAAATTTTTGAAAATTCGTCAGCTATATGAGACCCGCCATTTTGAATTTTGGAATTTTGACATTCGATTCGTAATCCGCGACTTCGAAAACCCCCGAGTAACAAGTTTTGTGTAAATTGCATGCAATTTTTGAAAATTCGGCAGCCATATTGGATCTGCCATATTGAATTTTGGAAATCTGACACCTGATTCCGTAATCACCGACCTCCAAAACCCCCAAGTACCAAAAGTTATAGAGATTCGTAAATGACAAAGTCTAAATTAATAAATTGTTTATGAAATTTATTTATAACAAATTCCTTAATAGTACAATTCCATAATTTAAATTATCTGTAAAAGTAAATTTAAGTACTTAACAATAAAATAGTATATTGTGCATCTTGGGAGGAAAATAGAAGATTTCCACGAGTGTGGATTTTGCAGTTTGGGGCGTAGCGAGCGCACGAGCGACGACAAGAACTGTAAACACACGAGTTAAAATTATTATCCTCCCGTGGTGCACATACTATTTTAATTTTATTAAAATCCCATATAGCACAAAAATTTCCAGGAAGTTTCCCGTGGGAACTTTCCAGGAAATACAATAATGTCTGAAGGTAAGAAGCTTTCCATGGAAACTTCATGGTAACTTCCTGGCAGCTTCCGATAATATCTTCCTGGAAGTTACCAGGAAGTTTCCAAAAATCCTCAAAGATATAATGAAATATATAATATATAAATTAGCCCTGTGAAGTCAAGTGACGATTTGGTTGAGCGCATAAAGCTCTATCCCAACAACAGACTTTCGAGGCCTATGGTGGTTTGAGTTCCATTTTTAAATAATAATTTTATTAAAAATTTTTAAAATAATTTTAGGAAACTTCCTGATAACTTCCAGGAAGTTTCCATGGGCAGCTTCTAACCTGCGGACATTATTGTATTTCCTGAAAATTTCCAGGATGTTACCAAGAGTAACTTCCGCAGGTTCCCACGGGAAACTTCCTGGTTAGGTTAGGTGTTAAAATAACAAACTTACTAATTAACGTAAGACATTTTATTTTTATTTAATCAAGTAATCGAATTCACTCGAGTACACGACTAAAATCGAGTAATCGAATTTACTCGAGTACGAGACTAACATCGAGTATTCGAATTCACTCGAGTGCTCGAAAAATTCAAGAACTCGATACAGCGAGCCAAGTTCGGGCTCCGCTCAGCTCGAAGAAATTGCAGGTCGGCTCTGCTTTTCGAGCTTTTTCACACCTCTACTTATTATTAAATTATTTCTTATTTTCTTTTTAAAAACATTTAATTCTGTGTATAACATTAATATGACAGTTTAATGTATACGTTGTGATATTTCAACCTGCTAAATATTTTTACAAATCTCCTAATAAATACGAAACTAAACTTCCGCAAAATGAGGACTTTTTTCTTCAATTAAACTTAAATTAAAAGAAAAATGTAAAAAAACTATTGGAGAGGAATCAAAGTTAACTATTTGTTTATTAATAAGGTTTATTGCAATTTAAGTAAGTTATTTTTTAAACAAAAAGGACATATTCTTTAAATTAACTCAAATTAAAAAGAAAATGTGCAAAACAAATTTTTAGTGGAGAGGAATTAAAGTTAACTATTTGTTAATTAACATTGTTTGTAACAATTATGAAAAGTTACTTGTTAAACAAAAACTATGGACATTTGAGGTAAATGTAAACGGAATATCTATTTTTAACCAAAAAACATTAGTTTTTTTGTTTAAAGGTAAAATGGACGAATTTTTTTGCATAAACATGTTTCTTTACTTCCCTAGAAAAATTTTATCAGGTACAAAAAATATTAATGCACCTGAATCGCCTAAAACTGACTATTTACATTTACCTCGTGATTTAAAAAAAATTTAATTCGAGATTCCCTAAAAATCGTGGTAAATGTAAACACCACTGTAGTTAAGCGAGGTTTAAGAAACAAGGTCCGATAAATGTGAAGAAATAAATCGCGCAGCCGAGAAAGCGATGCATCGAAAATCAATCGAAGAATTTTGTTAATGTGTTTCCGGATGTTATCGGAGACAATTTAGAAGAAAATTTGAACAAACGTGATCCAAAGTGTATTGACGTTGAGATGATTGTGTTCACAGATGATGTCGAAGAACCAGAAGGATTAAAAAATCCAGATATCGTAGAACAATGTGTCAATTTACAAAGTGGACCTGGACAACTGAGAATTGTCAGGACTGGCGAGAGGCGTACTAGTGGCGAACGGCAATAGCTGATGAAATTAAAAGTATAGTGGCAAATGATACTTGGAAGCTAGTCGATCGTCCGACGAATGTCAAAGTTCTGGGAAGCAGAATGATACTTAGAAATAAGTATAGTGCGGATAGATATTTATTTTTTATTACATTTATTTCATGTGCACTTTACATTCACTTCACTTTTACTTTCACTTCACTTTCACTCAACTTTCACTTCACTTTAACTCCACATTCACTTTACTTGCACTCTACTTTCACATCACATTCACTTCGCATTCACTTCACTGTTATTTCACATTCACTTCACTTTCACTTCGCATTCACTTTCACTCTAGTTTCACTTGACATTCACTTTTACTCTACTTTTACTTCACAAATTAAATTATAGTGAAAGTGAATGTGAAGTGAAAGTAGAGTGAAAGTGAATGCGACATGAAAGTAAATGTGAAGTAAAAGTAGAGTGAAAGTGAAGTGAATGTAAAATAACAGTAAACTTAATGCGAAGTGAATGTGATGTGAAAGTAGAGTGCAAGTAAAGTGAATGTGAAGGGAATGTGGAGTTAATGTGAAGTGAAAGTGAAGTGAAAGTGAATCTGAAGTTACAGAATAGCACCCCTGGTTTCGTCGAAAAGTCAACACGTTATTGATCTTGTGGGAAAAGAACGTCAACGCAATTTCAACGATAAGGATCTGGGGGAGATTAGCTACTGTCTCGGGATTGAATTTTTGCATGAGGATAGCGCTGTTAAACTGACTCAAAAAGGATACTTCACGGATTGTTTACAGCGTTTCGGAATGATGGTTTGCAAGACTGTCAGCACTCCACTTAATGTTAAAGAAAAGTTATCTCGAGAAGTTATCGATTACACGAAGGAAAAGTCTTCATTTTCTTTACAGAGAATTGGCCGGGTGTATCACATATTTGGCCATGACGATAAGACCTGACATTTGCTTCGCAGCATCCCGTTTAGGACAAATCAACAATTGTACTACCGTAGTTTACTGGCGAGCAGCTAAGCGCAGGATACTTGCAGGATTCGTAGATTCGGACTAGGAAGGCTGCGAATTAAACCTGAAGATCTAAATCAAATTTTATGTTACTATTTGCTGGTTCTCCTGTGACGTGGGTCTCCAGAAAACAGAGAACTGCCCTTAATTCCAGTCCCATTATATATGGCGGTTAAACATACAATATTTTTAAAAATTGATCAAATTCTAAATTTTTTAAATGGCGGATACAATATGGCGAACAGTGGTCTAAAACTCGAATCTAGGTGGACAAAACTTTTTTCTCAAAATTTCTTGAATGAATTTACATTAAATTAGTAACTCGGAGGATTTTTAGGTTGCTGATTACGAATCTGAGGTCATTATCTAAAAATTAAAAATGGCGGATCCAATATGGCGGACATCAAAGTTAAAAATTTAGTGGATTCAATTAAAATATTATATATAGGGTTTTTGAGGTCGCTGATTACAAATCTAAAGTCACGCGCCAGTCGATTTAAAGACAGATATTTCAAAAACTGTCAAGAATCTTTTACGCCTTCTAAAAGTTGACGTCTATATGAATATTTCTCAATAAACAATATCTCGGCAGAGGTCGACAGGCTTAAGTTATAGTATCTGAAATTTTGTAATATACAAATACTGTAAATACTTACCTTCATTGGTGTTTTTTTAATACCAGAATTAAAAATAGAGGGATATGTATTACAATACCTAACAGACAGTAAAACTAACTGCAAAATTCATTTGAACATTATTTAAATAATAACATTTATAAGGAAACTAGCCGCAAATAATTCAAGGTATGAGTTTTTTATGCGAAACTAACGAGGTTTAACCTGTGATACATCAATAAAAACAATTTTTAATGGATGAAATATTCTTCTGTCTTAGCGCGTTTTTTCGACTGTTTGGTTGGAGGAGATGCCTTGGCGCGCTTGGTTGATGCTCTCACTGGTTTCGCTGCTTCGGACGATTCCTTCGTTGTACACTCAGCTGTTTTCTTCTTTAAAACGACCGGAACATCCGGAGAAGGCAGTGTTGTGCTCTGCTTTGGTTTGCGGACATGTTTCGATGACTTCTTCAGAGTGTCTGGAGGCAATGCTTTGGCATGCTTAGCCGATGTTTTGTCTGGTGTCGCTGTCTTGGCCATTTTTTTCTTTTCACGCTCAGTTACTTTCTTCTTCAATTCAGCTAGAAAGTCCGGAGAAACCAGTACTGCACTCTTCATTTACTTGCGGCCACGATTTGATGGCTTCTTCGGAGTAGCACCTTGCATTGGACCAACCTCATCTAAAATAGCACTGCTGGTTACTGACATGGAGCGAGAAGTGGAAGAAGTAGATGGCTGGGGTGTCGTTGGAGCTTCTTGAACGCGTTGATCAGCCGAATCGTTTTTGTTGCTTTGATTTTCGTCGGTAGCTTCAAACTCAACGGCTTTAACAAAGTCTATCCAGCGTTTTGCAGATTAAGCCGGCAAGATGACGTATTTCTAATCCTTTATTGGCATTGTTCTTTTGCCAGGCTGTACACTGCGACTTGTAAAACGTCTTCAACAGTCCAAACACCGAAACATCCAAAGGCTGAAGCCGGTGGCTACAGTCCGGCGGAAACGAAAGAATGTGAATCCCATTTTCAACAGCAATGTCTAGTGCTTCTATCGACAAGTGGCTGTAGTGGTTGTCCAAAAGCAGCAAAACAGGAGAGGCTTGCGATGGTTTGGCGAATTTAACGAAATGATGCATATAGTTAACGAACTCTGGCTGAGTCATTCACCCAGATTCATTGGCAAAACCGACAGATCCAGCAGTGACATTGTCAAGGAAGTAACTTTGCATTTTTTTCTTTGGAAATAAAAATGGCGGTATACCATTTCCATTTGCGTTGACAGACAATGCCATGGTAATCATAGTGCCTCGTTCAGCGGCCTTCACTATTCCAACACGTCGTTCGCCTTTCAAGGCAATCACTCTACTAATTTTGGTTGGAACTGTTGAAAAGCCTGATTCATCCATGTTGTAGATGCACGAAGCCGGAAAATGAACCTCATCCAATATAGCGCCAAGTTGTTCGAAGAACTTCTGGACGCTATCCTTGCTAAAAGCTTTTACGCGATTTAGTGATGTTTGTTCTGGTGTACGCAAGCAGAGTTTGGGGTGCCGGCGCATGAACTTCTTGTACCATTCCATGCCTGCCTTCTTGTATTTGTTCCAATTGTCCGGAAAATTAACGTCAAGCTTCTTTGCAAACTGGAATGACAACTCACGCAACTCATCTATGCTGAGGCCTTAGTAATGTTTTGCGCATTTCAAAATGTACTCAACCAATTCATTCTCCTGGGCTGCCGAAAAGACCTTTAAAATAAAATTCAAATAATTTATCAACACTCTTCAACGCTATGTAAAGAAAGTGAATTATTGTACATTTTTTAATTTAAATTCAAATTTTATTAAAAATCTTTAAAACCAGACAAAATTCAAGAATTTTTTTTAGTTCTAAACTATTTACAGGTTTTCCAGGATTTCCAAACTCTCTCTAAATTTAAATTAATTAAAAATAACTAATTTGATATCAAAAATATGGTCACTGATTTAAATAGTCAATTTTTATTAATGAAATAAATAAATAAAAATAATAGGTAATAAAATAAATAAAAAATAATAATAACTAATTGTTTATTAAATTTATATTTGTCATGTCAAAATAACTTAATTTATCATACCTAATTCAATTAGTAAAATTTAATTAATTTTTAGTTACTTATTTACTAATAAATACTAATTTTTTTACTAATAATTAGTTATGTTTTACTGGTTTGTTAAACAAAAAGTCAGCCAGGATTTTACTAATAAATAATTAGTTATTTTTATCTAATTCAGTGGATATTCTGTGGATATAGTTTTGTTGTGAGGAAAAGGACATTAATTTGCCTGATTCGATGGCACTCTATGGCTACAATCACGCACGAAATCCAACAAACTACCATCGTCAACGGCTTCGATATCACCGAAGTTTTCTTCTACTTTCTTCAAGTAGCGTTGAAGAGTGCTTCGAGATATGGAATAAGCTGTAGCAGTCGATTTTACGGGCCGCTTCTCCACTAAACATCTCTTAATAGCTTCAATCAGCGCATTAAAATCCATTTTTTCCGTCTTTTTCTGTGTCGATATAGCTAACAATTTCGAAGAAATACATAAAAACATTATTAAAGCTGTAACAAATTACTTATGATGATATTAATGACGATATTTTACTTTTTGTAAAAAAACGGGTGCCCACAACCGAACCAATTTAGGTGCTCACAAGCGAATTTTATAGTCACATTGAAAAGTTATGAAAAAAATTTTGGTTATAAAACTTTTGGCGACAGTCGGTATTAAATCATAAAGTATAATAAATTTGCTGTCTAAATATGCATTGCACTTACCTTTTCGTTCGATTCTCTTCGATTGGAAACACTTTTCGCAATCAGAAAAATTAGACTTTTGCTTTGATACTCGTATAAAAAAACAATTTTGTTTACGGAATAAACAAAAAGCAACCGTTTGCCTTGATTTTTGCACAAAATGGACATATGACAATAACACACACTTGACATTTGTCAAATTTGATTTCTCTGTTTTTAATGAAAAGTTACACGGGTTGCCCACAACCGAACCATGCCCACAACTGAACCTCATACCCTAAGTATTTCATAAATTAGGTCATTTATCTTATAAAGTCTTCCCACAAAATAATGTATTGTTGTACTGTAACTTTGTACCAACTTTTGTTGTTATTCATTCAGTATTGTAGAAAATATGGTTGAATAAGTGGTTTTGAACCTTTAAAGTAAATTTTTAAGGGAAATTCGATGAAGAAATGCATATTTTAAAGAAAGACGTTTTTTATATAGAAATCTGCTATTCTGAAATTACCTGTTATTATAAAATTAGTTATTTTAAAGAAGCTCCCAGTAATACGGGAAGAATTATGTAAAGCAACACTGTATTAAATATTAGAACGATTGTTTTAGTAGATTTTGAGTTATGAAGTACGCCCATGTAGACATTGTTTACGGGATTGGTTCCAGCCTAGCATAAGACTGTCATTTTTACCGTCTTAGTACCGGAAAATTACCGGATGATTAATGTGGCAGGTATTCGACATACTTATAGGGTCGGTAACAAATAATCCATCGAGCGGTACTGGCTTGGTTATTGTTTGTAAGCATTTAATGCCTGTTTAATACCGGTAAATTAACGGATAATAACTACGGCAGGTATCTGGCAACTAACGCGTTAAAAAAATAAAAAGATTTCGTCAAATTAAAATAAAAACTAATCATTCCACACTGTTACGGTCTAATTTATTAAATAGACACAATTTACTTTTATTCACTTCAGAGAGTGACAATTCATTAAAGAAATTAATAATACACTTCAAAGGCAGAAATAAGACTGAGTTGCAAATACGTTTTGCAGCTCATGTCGAATATGAAACAATACAGGTGGGGATATATAGTTTTGCTGACTATAACAACACTTATAATAGTAAAATTTTTGAGATCATTTTGTCTCGCCAATATAAGTTGCTGTGCAGTCTTTGGAATCAAACTTATATACAACATTCGTTTTGTCCCATTTTTTGGTTATATCTTTTTCCAATTTTATGATAGAACTAGAGTTTTTATTTATGATGGGAACTGAAATACAATTAAAATCTTTAAGAACGTTTGACAACTTGAAGAAATATTTTTCATTGAAGGGCAAAGATACCTATTTAAGCCTGATGAGGCTAGCAAACCCTGGCCAGCGAAACGTTGCTTCAACGACACACTTTTGAATCTTTATTCAAGTCTCACCTTCCCAAGATCATATGTGACAGTCTACGAGAAAACGTGCCTTAGCTCCCAAATGTGAAGTTTACGGGTAACGTATTAGAAGCTGGGCCTTTCTGATTGGTTCAAATTATGCTCATGTTTGAACATTTATAACAAAAAAATCTAAAAGCAAAAAGTATTTTTGACCTTTGTACCTGAAAAAGGAACTTAAAATCTAAAAAGTACTAGCTGTCGTACCCGTCTTCGACAAGTTTTAGTTTCTGCTAATATATTTGATGGGGTGTCTACCCACCGGGAATTAAATTTTACTCGAAAAACTAATAATTAGTAACCATTAACTATTTCGTTAGAAAAATATTATACTTTTTCTATCAATTTTGTTATTCAGGAGCAGTATTTTCAATTTGTAGTACTTTATGTGTTTGTAGTACTCCAATTAATGTATTAAAATTTAATCCTAAATTTACACCAGCATTTGGAGTCAAAGTTGAATCTAGTTATAAATAGATGTGTCGCAATTAGACTCTACGTTACGATTGCTAAAACCCAAATAAAATCTATATGTTAAAGCTAAAAGTGGAACCCAAATTTTGACTCGTGTCTGCTGTCATAAATATTACATCAATAAAAATTAAAGTATAAAGCAGTTTTTAAAAACAAATTACTATAATATAACTTTTTTAATTTGGTAAGAAAATTACCGATTTTTCCTAGTCAAATTAAATTTCCGGCTATTAATCGGTTTACCTGCGCAATTTAAAAGTATTATAGTAGAAAATAAAACCCGTCAAAGGCTGGTACTGGTATATAACATATTTTTTTAAAAAAGAAAATTTTCATAAAATAAATCAATTTTTGTAGCCATCTGGAGATTTATTTATGGCTACTACTAAAAATCAAATATATTTAAATTTGTTTAAAAGAAATATACCGGGTAAAATTTGGGCACAGCCGGGAATTTTTGGTAAACGAACATAAACACCCTGCTTCAGATTTGTCTTGACATTGCTCAAAACATCTTTAGAAGTTGAATCAAAAAGTATAATAACGTAACTTTTTACCACGTAAGCTTTACTTAGTGGCATAATGATAGTATCATATCACAGGTGACTTACAATTCGAGACATCCTGCAATATAATTTTTTTCATGAAATATTTATCATCATCAAATCTATTTATAAATTTAAGGCGAATTTGAGAAGGCACATTTTTGACGTTAGTGATGATGAAAATAACAATTAAAATTAAAATATTTAAAGTCTAACAACCTTAATTTGTTTTCTATTGTTAATATAGTTTTAATTACTATTATGTTTTTTGTTAAGTACAAAACTGTACAAAACAGTCAAGAGCGTGTTTATGATGAAAATAAAATCTTAAAACATCTCTATTTTTAAAGTTTCTAAAGTTTTTTCAATTAAAGAATATTGAATGAATTGGATATATAATTATGAATTGCATTATTTTGAAGTCACAATCCTCTTAATTAAAGACCCCAAAAATACTACTGAATTATGCTTGATAGTAATTAACATCAATTATAATTTTTTCGATTTTTTTATATTGAAAATATTTTTTATACTTACATCTTAATCATACTATTTTTTGTGTAAAATTGTGCTAAAATGTGACTAAATAACATGTATTATTCAATTATACAGAGTTTAAAAGCAATTCATTAAAAAATGTAAACTTTGAAAATTTAAAATTTTTAAAAATTTTCGAAAACATTTTTATACTTAAATCTTAGTTATAGGATACTATTTTTGGAAAATTATGCTAAAATGTGACTAAATAACATGTAATACTTAATTATAGATAGTTTAAAAGCAGTTCATTAAAAAATATAAAATTTGAATTTTTGCGATTTTTTGAATTTTTTAAAAATCATGTTTATACTTACATCTTAGTTAAAGGAAATTTTTTTGGCAAATATATTCTAGAATGTGACTAAATAACATCTTCTACTCCATTAAACAAAGTTTGAAAGCACTTTTTAAAAAAATGTAAAATTTGATAATTTTTTATTTTTGAATTTTTTGAAAAAATTGAATATCTCCCGTTCTAATTAATATTTTTCAAATCTGTAATTTTAAAAACCTTCCTTGGCCCAAGGTAAAATATTCTGCCAAATTTGGTTTCAAACGGTTCAGCCGTTTTTAAGTGATTCGCGAACAAAGATTCTGTGACATACGGACATACATACATACATACGGACATACATACATACATACATACATACATACATACATACATACATACACGAAATTTTTTATTAGCATTTTTGGAATCCTGGGGGTCGATTATGTAATTTCACTTCCACTTTCACTCCAATTTTCACTTTAATTAATTTTCATTTTACTTCCACTTTTACTTTCACTTTTACTTTCACTTAAATTTGTACCTTAATTAATTTTTATTCTACTTCCACTTTCACTTAAGTTTTCACCTTATTTAATTTTCATTCCACTTTCACTTTCACTTAAATTTCCACTTTAATTAATTTTTATTCTACTTCCACTTTTACTTCCACAATTATGCGCATAGCAATGGACAAAATTGTAGAAATTATAAGGATTTTTAATAGTTATTGTGGGCGAAAGAAAAAAAAGAATATTTATCTTCGAAATTTAAAAGTATAATTGCTTATTTTTTTAGACTTTATTATAATTAAAGAGAATAAGAAGCTCATCCTTGATTGTGGAAAAAACTCTTCATTATATTGAACGCACTAGTAACTACAAATCCAAACATCCCTTTAACCAAAGCATTGCCATAGCACCTCACTGAATAAAATGTTCTTGTTTTGAAAGGCAAATTCCTCTGGCAAAATGCTCTTAAATCAAGTTATTTTTAATCGAAAAATTTTCATTCAAAAAACAATAAATTTCAATTAATTATAAAGAAAACAACAGGTAAGATAATTTGATAAAATCTACCCTCTATTAATTATTAATCATTTTCATAGTAAAAATTTAACTTAATTATTATTAAAAGAAACTATATAATTTCATTAAACATAGTTTATGCAATAGCTAAAATAATTTTATCTCCAAAGTCTTTTTAGCATATCTCCAAAAGGACTCATATAAAAACATAATTTTTTATAATTTTTTTTGTTTTAGAAATTTTTAAAAATTAGTTTAAATTAATAAATATTAAATCTATTAAGTGGACAACAAACGATGAAAAATTACTAGCTAAACCAAGAGACATAAAATTTCAATTTAAATGAAATAAGTTAAGTATATGGAAGACCAAGGCGTAATGACTAATTGTAATGTACTTAAAAATCATAAATCGACATAATTTTGCTTCAAAGACAACGTATTGTACTTGATATACTTCAACTTTGTACAAAGTTTTATTAATAATATTCATTCACTATTGCATTGTAGAAAAATAGTAAAAACAATTTTTGACATACAAAAGTAACTCTTCAAAATTTTCATTGTTTCTTTGTGTTTTTTAAAAAATAGTTTTAAAAAGAAAACTAAAATTAGTTTTTGAGCTTGAAACATTAGTTTTTAAGGGCCAATTAGTTTTTAATTTACACTTACTAAATTTATAAAAAATTACAAAATATTTGTCAAGTACCTCTCAAGCGTGATGGTGAATGCAATGCGCTATATATAAAGAGCAACCTTTTAGAGTAATTTTTCTAAGATTTAAGATAAAAGCAATTAATTAAAACAAAAATGTCCGAGCAAAACAACAAAAAGTAAAAAGTTAGTCATCACGCCCGGTCTTCACTAATCTGATTTTATATCCGCAGGTGAGACCAAAAATTTTAAGAATTGAAGTGAAAATTAATTAAGATACCAATTTAAGTAAAAGTAAGAGTAGAAGTAGAATGAAAATTAATTAAAGTGAAAACTTAAGTGGAAGTGAAAGTAGAATGAAAATTAATGAAGGTGAAAATTTAAGTGAAAGTGGAAGTGAAAGTAGAAAGAAAATTAAATATGGTGAAAACTTAAGTGAAAGTGGAAGTGAAAGTAGAATGAAAATAAATGAAGGCGAAAATTTATGTAAAAATGAAAGGGAAAGCGATAGTGGAAGTAGAATGAAAATTAAGGTAAAATTGAAGAAAAAGTGAAAGTGAAAGTAGAATGAAAATTAAATAAGGTGAAAACTAAGGTGAAAGTGGAAGCGGAAGTAGAATGGAAATTAATTAAAGTGAAAATTTAAGTGAAAGTAGAATGAAATTTAATTAAAGTGAAAATTGAAGTGAAAGTGGAAGTGGAAGGGAAATTACATAATCGACCCCCATGATTCTTAAAAGGAATAATTATATGGGAAATTTAGATTTCTGAGCAATGTACAGACAAAAGTCTCATCTTATATATATATATATATAGATTATTAAAATTCGACATTAATTTTTAAGGAGCTAAGGCACGTTTTGTCGTGGACCGTCACATATATATTATCAACATGTAATAAAGTGAATTATTAGTAACTTTCCTTGTTATTAAGCTAATTACTTTTGCTATCTTTTAAGAAGAAAAAAAAAATTTGAAAATTTGAATATAGCGCGAAAACGCACTTCATTGACTTTAACTACTCACTGACTTCGCGCGCGGTTTACTCTCAGTAGTTCAAGTCGAGTCAAGTTGGACGCCCACACCGCGGAAACAACTACACTTACTAGGCTTAAGCTTTTAAGCAGTCTCCACAAGCGAACCCCTCATGAGTTCATATTTTTAATTTATAGAAAGATACAATAATTTATACCCACTTTTTTTTTTTACTAAAATTAACATTTTTTAAGGATTTTAGAGCAAAATTTATTATCGACTATTCATTAGCTATAAATTTAATAAAAAGCGAGAAATTGAATTCTTTCTTTGGAATTAATTATACTCAAACTCTTTCTCTCAGAGAAGGTACAATAGAAACCTTAGGGCAAGCTCATGTTTGTTTTAATCATATGGTATTGGAATTTCATTCTATTAATTATACAGGTTTTACGGATATAACCGGCGTTTTAGGGTGACCCTTACATTTTGACATTATTAACGAAATTTAAGAAGATAAATTAGTTAATGATATAATAATGATTCTATCACTCGGTTTTCAAATTTATTATGTATTGAAGTTATCGATCACTCCGAGTCAAGAAGATGGAAAAAATTAAAACAATTTCTTTAGCGTTTTCAACAGCAAAACTGCCCTTTTTAGAAACTATAATTTATTTATTAAATAATTTTAGACAATTAGTTCATTACATTATTAAATATTTAAAAATAAAATAACATTAATCAAATTATTACTGTAAAAATTGCGGAAAAAAATAAATTATAAATACATATTAAAAAAAAGAAATGAATGGCGAAAACGTCCTCATAACATAGTATACGATTAGACACTAATTCATATTATAAGTTTCTAGAAGATACAAACATGGATCTATAAAGTTGAGGTGAATAACCTATCAGTAAACAGAAAACGAAAACAAAAAATCAAAACCAAGAGAAATGTTAAGGTAACCTAGATAAGAACAGAATCAAAGGAATTTCTTTTCCTCCAAAAAGTAAATGTAATGATTATTAAGATATTGTGTATGGGTTAAAACAAAAAAATCGTTGAAATCTTGTATTGGATAAATAATAATTTGGTTGTTAAAATTTCATGATTTTAAATACAAACATCTTACAAAGTATAATTTTATCTACAATATCTGGTTATTTAATTTAATTTTTTATTGACACAAAAGGTACAAAATAGTAAAAATATGTCTAAAATGTCATCGTGTCCTTATTTTACGATATAAAAAAATTTTTAATTCAATTTTTTATTATATAAAATAAAATTTCTCTTTGTGTACGTATTCTCCAATGTATAAAGTGTAATATAGGAAAGTGGTGACAATTTTTATAACACGAAATGCGAAATTTAAAGAATTTTTAACGTGTCTCCACATTTGAAATTTGTTAATGTCATCGTGTCCTCACACACATATTTACCGGTTTTAAAATTGGGATCACAATTAAATGTTGTGAAACTATGAAATAAATGAAGTACGATATAAAATTTGATAATACGTGAGCATAAAGAACTGTCAAAATCAATTTAAAAATCAGTAAAATGATACTTTTATATTAATAAGAAAAGAGTACATCTTCTTTTTGTCATCGTGTCCACAAGTTTTTTTTAAAGGCGAACATTTTTAAATGGTAATTAATATATAAAAAAAATTTCTAGTTTATTTATATTATTTGTGTAAATACACAATATTTTAGAACATAACAAACAAAACACAATTTTCTTCAACATTTCAAAAATTTTATTTTCTTTTAAAAAGTTAGGCACATATTGTCGATTTTTTTATTTTGACCCGTACCATCTTTACAAGGGTCAGCCCTGCTGAGAGTAATGTTAAGGTCCTGTCGATCCGTAGATCCAGGAAGAAAAAAGTCCTCCTGGTTCTTAGGAAGGGACAGGATCTTACAAAGTTCAGCAGTGAGCTGACTACGGTCCTTCAAGGTCAGGTGGAAGTGACAACTGTGGTTTCGAAGAGCTCAGTTGAAATTGTAGACCTCGACGAAACCGTAGTGGTATCAAATGTACTAAAAACTGTACAAAGTTCTCTGGGTAAGCCCAATTCAGATGTGCCTTGCCAGCTAGTGACTCGTTACGGTAAAACACAGATGGCAATTCTGCGTCTGCCAGATGCGGACGCGGAGTCGCTACTTAGGACCGGACTGGTCAGGATTGGTAGGGTCAACTGCAGAGTCCTGGCCAGAGTGGAGGTAGACACGTGTTTCAAATTCCTGTGCTACGGCCACTTGGCACGAGGCTGCAGTGGCCCAGACAGAAGAGATGCTTGTTGGAAGTGTGGTGGTCTGGACAACAAAAGCAGGTCATGTAAGGGTTCTGCTCGTTGCATAACTTGCTCCGATAAGGGGTCAAAGGAGGTAAACCACCTTCCGGAAAGCAGAGCTTGCCCAGTTTATTGGGGAATTCTCTCGGGTCTAAAAGACAAAATACAGAGTTCTTCAGGTTAACCTCGGAAGAGGAAGAGCTGCGCTGGACCTCCTGATGCAGACTGCTAGACAGAGGAAGACTGATCCCGGACATCGCTGTCAGTGATTTCGTGAAGACCGATAGGGGCTTTGTTTGGGTAGAGGTGGCGGGTTTTCGTATATGGGGCATTTCATGTCAAGTGATCAAGGTGGAGAAAAAATTCTCTCCAATCGTAGCAAAACTTGGGGCTTTTGTAGTACTAATAGATAGTAATTTTTCGTGAAAATATTTTTTTACCTAGTCCAATATTTTCCGAGGGGGAAGGGGTTAAATTTTTGTGTTTTTCAGTACAATGCTTATTTCAATAATTTTTTACTCTTAAACAATTAAACATACAAATTTGACAAAGTACATTTTGGAAAGGTTTTTTCATGCTCTTTCGATTGGAAATAAGCATTTTGAAAAAAAAAATTTTGACCCAAAAAAATCAAAATTAAAAATAAATTTCAATTTTTAGGGAGAGAGACCCGAGTTTTTTTGTTTTTAAACGAAAGCTGAGGTTTTTTTCCTAAAAGGACATATAAATGTTAAAGTGGGACTAGAATGTTTAAACATTGGTTTTTAAACCCTCTTAAAAAGTTTGATACCGCGATCCGTTCTCTTGAAGAAAGCATAAATGTTTTCGACGGGGATGTCCTCATTGCGGGAGACTTTAATAGAAAGTCGCCGGAATGGGGAGAAACCCGTCAGGATAGGAGGGGGATCTTGGTCACGGACATGGTCTCGGCGAATGACCTGGTTATTAACCTGACCTTAGCATCTCCCCGCCTAGCCCGTAGAGTAAGAAATTGGAAGGTGTTGGACCAGGTGACCATGAGCGACCATAAGTACATTGAGTTTTCAGTCTTCGTGGAAAAGGCAGGAGGCTTCATCTGCCCACAAAAGAGTAAGAATGAACCCTCGTAGAACTGGCAAAAGAAGTCAACTTCTTTAAAAGGCATAGTGCGAGAGGCGAGACAAATTGTAATGGATGCTTGCAACCACTCCATGCCTCGCCGGCATCAAACAATAGCAAGGAGAGATGCTCTATACTGGTGGAGCGATGAACTAGCCCGCTTAAAAAGAGAATGCAACGCGGCGCGGGGGAAATATACACATTCTAAGGGAGACCTCGCGCTGCGAGAAGATTGGCATAAAGGCAGACGCATCTTCAAGCGGGGTGTAAGGAGTAGCCAACGAAAGTGCCGACTTATCTGTTGCGAATGATGTACAACTATCTTAGCGACAGATAGGTCGTGTACGAAAGCAATGTGTGTGTCATCTCAATAAAGAAATGACCTGCGGGGCACCACAGGGGTCGAAGGTGGGTCCATTCATATGGAACGTCATGTACGACAGACTCCTGAGAATGGAACTGCCTGAAGACACAACCCTGAAAGCCTTCGCAGATGACGTACTTCTGGTGTGTAGAGCGCAGGAAACCAAATTTCTTCAGATATAGCTCACTGAAAATCTGCGGCGAGTAGAGCGTTGATTATATCGTCATGGGCAGTCTTCGCACTTTTCTACTAAAAGCTACTATTTGCTACTTTTTTGATAAGAGGCTACTTTTCGGCTACTTTTTGAGCCTAATGCTACTAAAAGATACTTTTCTGAACAAATAGTCAAATTTAGATTTGTAATTCTTACATTTCCATTTAAAAGCAGTGTTAAAAACTTAAAACGTTAATGAAAAACGACCGCCAATAAGATAATAGGGAATAATTTTACCCGCATTTACTCTATCAATAGTGACTGATTATAAATTGTGTTTAACCTTTAAATTCCCTGTTTTTCTCGGTTTTGTCCTAATTTTTCCCGGTTTTATTTTCTAATCAAATTTTATTTTATTTCGAACATAAATCTACAATTTGGAAAATAACTAAATTAAACAAAGAATTTTTCTAATTTCTAAAAAAATCTTGTCTTTTCATAATTATAATTGAAAATTTAATTATTTCCATTTCATTAAAATTTGTTGATACTAATTGAATTTTAGCAAAGAATTTTACTATTTATAAAAGAAATTGAATCCTTCAAAAGAATGTTACTACCTATTTATGAAAATAATTAAATATTTGCGTAAAATTTTATTAAAATTTTTGAAAATAATTCAATAGAAGAGAACAATTTAATTATTTATAAAGATAAATGAAATTTCGGAGATTTTTAAAATAAAGGTGAACATAATTAAATATCTCCGGAGAATTTTATTACTTTTGAAAATAATTAAACTGTTTTCGTTAAATTTTATGGAAATTTATGAAAATAATTGAATTCTTGTGAGGAATATTTTTCAAAAATAATATTTAAAAGAATTTAGTAAATCGGAAAAATGTTTCTACTTATGAAAATAATTGAATTCCTTAGACAAAATTTAATCAATTTTTATAAATAATTGCATTTTTTTACGAATTTGATTAAAATTGTATTGAACATAATTTCATTTCTGCAATGAGTTTTATTATTTATGAAAGTCATTGAATTATTGCAAGGATTTTATAAAGAACGTTTTAAATAATTGATTTTTTTTAAATTTAGATAAACTCTATTTTTAATCATTCAATTCCTATGAAATTTTCATTCTTGTAGAAAATAATTAAATACTTTTATGAATTTTTATTAAAATAATAGACATACAAATTATTAAATTAAAAAAAATTTTAGAAAATAATTGAATTCTTGTGGTGAATATAAAATAATTTTTGTTATTTATAGAAATAATTGAATCTTTACAATGAATTTGAATAAATAATTGAATGTATTGGAAATAAATTTTTTTAAATATAATTCTAATTATACGGTGACTAACTTCCCTTGATTATTTAGAGAAATTAAAAAAAATTTTAAAGAAGTAAATTATTTTTAATAGAAAATTCGATTTTTTAAAAATTTTTTAATTAAATTCCTTAATTTTTTTTGTCAATGACGGCTAAAAATTGGTACACATGTGTATTTTCACGCGTAGATTACAGGAAAAATATAGCGAACGTGATTGGGATTGATCTTCATAGAGTTTTCGACAAAAAACATCAGATTTTGGCTATTTTTCGTAAAAAACGTCGGTCACAGTTTTTTACCAAGAAAGTTGAAAATTGGTAGGCATATGTATTTTCAAAAATGGATTAAAGGAAGAGTAAAGCGAACACATTTAGTATTTATCTTTATTCTGTTTTTATCAAAAAAGTCAAAAATTTTGAAAATTTCGAAAAAGAACTTATTTTCATGGTGTTTTCATCGAAAAACTAAAATCTCTTTTTGCAAGCTCAAAAATACTTTAACCCATGCTGGTTCTCTCAATTCTTAATCTAGTGGACTGGCGTTATACATTTTTATTTGTTTTTTCGTGCAGATTTCAACAAACATACAGAAATAATTATTGGAATTCATCTTCATATTTTTTTGCAAAAAACTAAAAAAAAGTGTGTCCCCTCTTGGTTTTCACAATTATCGGCCTATTGGACTGCAGTTTTTCTTATTTTATGTGTTTTTTTGTGTGTAGATTTCAGGAAAAATATAGCGAACATGATTGGATTTGAACCCTAGGTTTCAGTACGAGTTCTACTCGCACTTGTCCGGTTTTTAAACTCATAATGGAGTGCAAAGCCTGCGTCTTGGGCTGCAAATGGCCCTAGAGAAGACTAAGGCTTTGCTCGTTACAGTTCGGAAAGCTTTTGAAGCCCCTAAGGTGAGAATAGGTGGAACTGAAGTCTTATGTGGAAAGAAGCTTCAGTACCTGGGAGCAACGTTGAACCAAAGGTTAAACTTTGACCAACATGTGGATATCACAGCGCTTAAGGCCACCGAATATATGGGTAACCTATCTAGGTTAATGCCGAACATTGGTGGTCCCAGGGAAAAAAAGCGGCGCTTAGTGGCGACTGTGGGTCTAACAAAGCAGCTTTACGCTTCCCCTGCATGGCCGGCGCCCTTTCGACCCGTAGCATCTTGGATAGATTACTTTCTGTACAAACACGGAGATTACGGAGAGTAATCTTAGCCACACATCAAATGGAAAGGAATATTTTCTTCAAGATAACATACATTTTCATAATATGTAATAAGGAATCGAATTTGTTTTTTCATATGAGCATTGATGTACCATCTTAAATATCATCTCTTGTAGGATCAGAGGAGAAATTTTAAGTATTTGTTAATTCATATATAAACCTAATTGGATATCACATTTTTTTATCTTAGATCTTATAAGGAATTTTATTTATAGGCTGATTGAATGAGAATCTATGTTTAATATCTAATGTTGTCTGCAAAGGAAACTACGCTTAGCATCGGTGCTAAAAATTTATTACCGTAACATCACTTATAATATAAGCATGTATTTTGGGAAAGCGCATAAAGGAATCTATATTCTTTATCTTGAAGTCAGTGAGACTAAGCAATGACTTGATATTCGTAATCAACAAAACTAAAAAAACTCAAGTAACGACTTTTCAGTGAATTAAAGAATTTTTTAAACAGTCGTCCTTCATATTGGATTCGGCTTTGTAAATTTCTTGAAAATAACTTGAAATTCACAATCAGCAACCCTGAAAACCCCTAAGTTACGATTTTCAAGTGAATTAAAGTACTTTTTCAAATATTTGTTAGCCATCTTGGATTCGCCATTTTGAATTTCTTAAAAATAATATTCAAATGTACAATAAGTAACATAACTAACCTTCCAAGTGTCGAATGTAGACAAGTCTACTCATTTATTTAATATTATATTATTCTAGAATGTTTCAACTTTTCAATTTCCTACGATGTATTTGTTTAAACTTTGATCTTAAATATCAAAAAATCTGTCCATTTTTTTAAGTTTTACCAGTAACATTTTTTGTTCAGAAATGAGATCCACAATTCGTATTGTGTACGATTTAATTCCGAGTCCAAATCAAATATATCACGTTCTCATTCTCCCACTCCCATAAGGATCTTAAAGCAACCTATTTTACCCCAACTCCAGTAATATTCTTAGAATCCTCAGATTTCTTAAATTCAAAGGCATCACTATTACTAGACACTGGCGCCGATGTAAATTTAATAAAGTTGGATATTTCACAATCTAAATTAAAGGTAACAATAAACGAACCCATACAACTTAAAGGAATAGCTCCTGTAAAAATACCCACCCTTGGTACAGTCCCAGTTAATGTAAATAATAAACCTATTACTTTTCATGTAGTGTCTTCAGAATTTCCATTGCAGTCCGATGGCATATTAGGACGAAAATATCTTCGACAAGAAAAAGACGAAGAATTTAGTGAAAAATAAAGAAAACAAAAGGAGAGGATTAATCATCAAAGCCAGGGGCCGACACGTAATACCAATAAAAGTATCAAATAAAGAAGTAAAAGAAGGTTATTTACCATTAATAAAAAAAGGAAGAAGGTTAATTTTTAGGAGAAGGCAAAGTAAGCAACAATAATTGATTGAAAAACATTTTTGCAATAAACACCACAGTTGAGGATGTAGAAATAGATGTTCCACCCCAAGAACTAATACCTTTAGAATATTATCCACTACCTGGCGAAAAAATAGATGAAGACGCCTCAGATGAAGAATATGAAGAACCAATAGATCGAGTTTTAGCTATTATCGATAACCTAAGATTAGATCATTTAAACGCTGAAGGACAAGAACATGTCAAAGACATAGTAAGAGAATTTTCTGAAAGTTTTCACTTGATAGGAGAACTTTTAAACCCAACTAATAAAGTACAACACAAAATTATAACCATAGACGAAGTTCCAATTCATACCAAACCTTATAGATTCTCTTCTGCTTAAAAAGAAGAAATAGACAAGGTCATCGATTGGATGAAATCAGAAGAAGTAATAAAACCGTCTGCTTCACCTTACAATTCAATTACAATTTTACCCACTGCCTCATATTACTAGCGTAATCGATTCCTTGGGCCAAGCACAGTATTTTTCAGTTTTTGATTTAGCAAGTGGATTTTATGAAATAGAATTAGATCCGAAGGATAGACAGAAAACTGCATTTTTAACAGTACATGGACATTATGAATACGTTCAAATACCAATGGGATTAAAAAATTCACCAGCAACATTACATTACATTCTTTTTGAGTAAATTCCAAAGTGGTTTTGCATTTAATAAAAAATCCTTTATGAATCTTGGATAATAACCTGCAAGACCTAGAAATTGTTTTACATTTCTGGTGGTTTTTGGTGTTGGAAATTACATTACATTACTTGATGGACCAAGTATTACTTGGATTACAAGGTGTAGAATTATTTGTTTACCTAGACGATATAGTAATATACGTTGAAAATTTATGAGAACATGGCACAAAAGTAAAACGTTTTCTGCATAGATTAAAAGAAGCAAATTTAACATTACAACCCGAAAAGTTCGAATTTCTCTGTAGAGAAGTAGCTTATCTGGGACACATAATCAGTAGTGATGTAGTTAAACCCAATCCAAAAAATATAGAAGCAGAAGAACAATTTCCAACACAAAAACCCCCAGAAATGTAAAACAATTTCTAGACCTTACAGATTATTATCGAAAATTCATAAAAGACTTCTCCGCAAAAGCAAAACCACTTTAAAAATTTATTGAAAAAGAATGTCAAATTCGAATGGGGACAGGAACAAGATAGGAGTTTTAAGGAACATAGATCTATGTTATGCAATAGCCTTTTTTGGCGACACGGTGGAGGGGGGTTGGGACTGGTTCCGTACCTTCTAGTACCAACTAAAATGTCAATTTGACTCTCTTTCTGTATTATAAAAGGAAAGGGAGCAAATTGAGGCGGGCTCTGCCCGCCTTTGTTGTGGTCTCTCCTTGAGGAACCTTATTCTTCCGTATGTCATTATTATGGATTTTTAAATTTTTGAATTTTTTCGAAAAATACTCAATTTAGAAAGAAATTGTGTAAAATAAAAATATTTATTTTGACATGATCTACAACTCTTATATAGGAAATTTTTTGATATTATTGTATTTGACCAAGTTATATGCAAAAATTAAAAAATTTAATATTGTTTTCCATCCCTGGCTTCCGGTAATAAACTTTTTCATCCTCCCCCAACGAATTTTTTATTTTCTAGCTGATTGAAAGCTTTTCCAAAAAGAATTATCAAAAAATATGCAAAATTGGGAAAAGCCCAGTCCTGGCGTTCTGTAAGTAACTTTTTCATCCTCCCCCACCTAATTTTTCATTTTCTAGCTGAATGAAAGCTTTTCCAAAAAGAATTAATCATTTATCTCTAAAATTCGCAAAAGCCGTCATCTTGGAATACATCTAAAAGTCCTAAATAACGCGTCAAAAATATATTTCCTATCCAAAGTCAGATTTTGAAAATTCAAAATGGCGGATAAAAAACTAATTGGATTCACTTGAAAATTGTTATTCGGGGGTTTTCAGGGTCGCTGATTACGAATTCAATGTCAGATATAGACAATTCAAAATGGCGGATCCAATATGGCTGATGGCTTTATTAAAAGTTGATTGGATTTGACTGAAAATTGTTACTTAGGGGTTTTCAGAGTCGCTGATTACGAATTCAAAGTCAGATTTAGAAAATTGAAAATGGCGGATCCAATATGGCTAATGCTTTACTAAAAATAGAATAGATTTGCCTGGAACTCGTTACTCGGGGGGTTTGTGAGGTTGTTCATTACAAATCTTACATCTATTTTTTCAAATTAAAAAGGAGGATTCAATTTAGCGGATACATTTTTTAAAAATGGATTGTATTTGCTTTTTTAAACAATGCTGTGAATTCTTGTATCATGTTATTTTGTTTTTGTGTTACTTTAATTCAAGTTTGTACTAGTCGTCTGTTTTGTAACAGTATTAATTATTCTTGCATAATATTAATTTGTTTATGTGTTATTTTATTTCACAGAAGTTGTTTATATGATGCATTTAACGTGTCATGTCCTAAGTTAAAATTTCAACTTCTTGAAAGAAATTTAAACTCGGGAAATTTGTTGTTCTATCAAGTATAAATGTGCTCTCAAAAATATTTTTCACTTTTTCTAAAATTTGAAGGGGGTAGAGGGGGGCCAATTTTACCAATTTTGCTAAAACCGGCTACTTTATGAATTTTTTGTGAACGTACTTTTAATAAGAAAATTTTTTAGAATATGTTTTGGAAACGTTTTTTCGTCCTCTTTCCAATGGTGAATTATATTTTTAATATTTTAAAAATTTACCCCAATTTTTGATAATTAATATTTCAATTTCAATTTCCAAAAAATTGATCTGTTTTATTTGAAAATAAATTATTGCAAAAGAAAGCTGAGGTTTTTTCCTAGGCGCATGTAAATTTTCAGAATGCCCTTTTTTGTTTTTAAATTATTAAATTTCATAGAATTAATTGCTACGTCGCGGGCGCCTCGCCTCACGCTGGGTACCACGCGGCTCAGTGCCACCGCAACGCAGCGCGCAGCAATTTATTCTTTGAAATTTAATAATTTAAAAACAAAAAAGGGCATTCTGGCATTCAAATAAAACGGACCGATTTTTCGGATATTGAAAATTAAATATTAATTATCAAAAATTGGGGTAAATTTTTAAAATATTAAAAAATAAAATTCACCATTGGAAAGAGGACAAAAAAACCTTTCGGAAACATATTCTAAAAAATGTTTCCTATTAAAAGTATGTTCAGAAAAAATTCACAAAGTAGCCGGTTTTTTGGGGCTTTTAAAATAAAAATTTGATCGAATTCGCTTGAAACTTGTTACTCGGGGGGTTTCAGGGTCGCTGATTACGAATCCAAATTCAGATTTGAAAAATTCAAAATGGCGGATCCAATATGTCGGATAAAATTCAATAGGGCGAATAAAATGGTTGAAAACTAATTGGATTCACTTGAAAATTGTTACTGGGTGGTTTTCAGGGTCATGTATTGATCAGGTCAGTTTTATGAACATTTAAGTTTTTAGTAATACTAAAGATGATCAGCGTTGACCTGATCAAAAAGCTTATATATTAAATATGACTTTTATGAAATTGACTTGATAAGATACTATTGCTTACACCTTACATATGATATATTCAGCCACAAGTCTGAACTAAAAAACTACATCTAATTATAATTATAATATGGATTATTCCAATCTTTCCAAATGTTTTTTAACAACATACGAGAAAATTATGGCCATAATACAGTAGTACTTATAAAGATATGGATTAAATTAAAAAGAAAGCTAGGATACATCAAGAACAGTTAGAGATTTCTGCTACGATGCCGACATTGTCGAGTTTTGCCTAGTCATCTTATACACCAACTTAACCTCAAATATGTCGTTTTCAATCAAAAGCTTAGTGAAACGATAGATGATAACATCCTCGGAATTAAAATAAAAATCCTTATTATTGAGATCAAGGATTGCAATTATCAGGTAAAATTTCTATGAAATCGACTAATCGATGTTGAGTATAAATTAATTAGTATTTTAGACATTACAACGTTTAACAATTTTCTAAATGCTCAGAACGTCTACTCCAGACAATACTCTCGGAGGTTGATAGAGAAATCTGTAAATAAATTTAACAGGATTAATTGCAAATATTATAAAGAAAATAACTGTTGTCAAAATTATAAAATTCAACCAAAATGGTTAGTTAACTTATCTGACTCGAATTTACCAATAGAAGCCCAGTATTTTTTAAGTTTAAGCAGTAATTTTAACACCATAGATAATAATAAAAATAAGACCGCGAAGTTATTTTCGAGGTACAAAAGTATATCAATAGCAACAGAAACGATAAACTTAACAACAATGTTTTCCTAAACTGTAAGAATATTACTAAGGAGTTCTTGTCTAAAAATAAACAACTTATTGTAACTAAATCCGATAAAAGTAACACCACTGTGATTATGACTCAAGATCAGTATGTGACAAAATGCAACGAACTACTACTAGACACAAGTACATACGAGGAGCTAAAGAAGGACCCAACCACTTCGATTGAAATTAAATTAAATAAGAATATAAATAATTTAAAATAGAAAGAGATTATTAGTAAAGAATTAGCTGACCACCTAAATTTCAACAATGGTGTTTCACCAAAGTTTTATATATTACCTAAGACGCATAAATCAAATATTCCTGGCCTACCAATAACTTCCTTTATTAACTCGCCGTTGTATAATATGTCAAGCTTCTTAGCTAAAATTATCCAATAAGTAGTAGGTTAGACTCTCATTGCTAAAGATTCATGGCACCTGATTGATTTAATTGATAAAATTCACATTCCTAACGACCATATACTTGTTTCTTTAGATGTCGTTTCATTGTATACAAATATTTCAACCTCTATGGTCGTTGAGTCCATTGAGAAGAGATAGCACGAAATCCAAGAGTTCACGAATATTGACCATAATGATTTCATTAAATTGAGTTATTATGCATTAATAACTCATATTGCACTTTCAATAGTAAATTTTATTCGCAAATACACGGTACTCCTATGGGTTCCCCTATATCGTCAGCCATCGCGAACCTAGTTATGGAAGACCTTTAGGATATTGCCATTGAACAATTGGATTTCGAACCAACCTTTTTCAAACGATATGTTGACAATATTTGTGCTATAATACCTTCAGACAAAACTGACCATCTTTTGGATGAATTTAACAAGTGTCACCCAAGAATCCAATTCACCATGGACGTTGGAAATGTAGAAATAAACTTTTTAGACGTTACTTTAATAATTGAAAACAATTTTAATTTTTGGGGAAGAGAGACCCGTTTTTTAACGAAAGCTGAGGTTTTTTTACTAAAAGGACATATAAATGAAAAAGTGGGACTGGAATGTTTAAACATTGAAAAAAAGAATTTTCTCCTAAACGGAGCTAAAAACCGGGTTTAGAGGGCTCCGGCGAGTAAAAAACTCTTTTTTTCCATGTTTAAACACTCTAGTCCCACTTTATAATTTATATGTCCTTTTATGAAAAAACCTCAGCTTTCGTTTTAAAAAATCGGGTCTTTCTCCCCCAAAATTTAATTTAATTTAATTTAACTCAAAAGAGTGGAGAATGATGAAGAAGTAGTGAAGCCGATTCCTTTTGGAACCAAGGCCAACAGCATCTTCCCTACAACCCTTTTAGATGACTGGTTGGAGCAGTACATCAAGCATCCGGTTTTGCACAGTGTTGAAGAATTCTACGCTAAAGGTTCAAATTGGAGCCTTCAATCAATTATAAGATTAGAAATTAATGTAAAAGAATAAGCATGTAAATCTCTTGTATGTAGCTGACAGATATACGGATGAAAGTGATGATGATAATGTATTGTATGACAACAGTTATTTTATGAACTTCTATTATGTATGGATTAAAGATTTGTTACGCCTTGTGTCTATACAATTGTCTAAAAAGAAATGTAAAAACATATCTGTGACCGATGCTTACATGTAGAAAAACTCGCATCGTACCTAGACGAGTACAAAATTGTAAACTCCGTTTTTGCCAGTACGGTGTCAGATCCAGATAAAATTAAATTACTAACGCGTAAAGGTGTATTCCCCTATGAGTACTTTGACTCAAAAAACAAGCTTGATGAGACAGAATTACCTCCGATAGAGAAGTTTTATAGTACTCTCTATGACGCTGGTATTTCTGATTATGAGTATGCGCATGCGCTAAATATATGGACCGAGTTTAACTGTAAAAATCTATACGACTATGTACATTTGTATATGAAAACAGATGTATTGATACTTGCGGATGTCTTTGAAAATTTACGAGAAGAATGTGTTAAAGCGTATGGGTTAGATCCTGCTCACTATTATACGCCCCCCGGTTTAACTTGGGATGCTATGCTTAAGTACACGATCATAGGATTGTAACTAATAACCGATATAGATATGATTATGTTTGTTGAGTCTGGTATTAGAGTTGGCATAAGTCAATGTTGCAACCGATATGCAAAAGCGAATAATCCATATATGGAAAATTTTGATGATAGCAAAGATACAAGCTACATCATGTACTTTGATACCAACAATCTATATGACTGGGAAATGATTCAAGCGCTCCCTTATGGCGGCTTTAAATGGGTTGAAAATGTTGATGACTTTTTCGATTTCAATGTATCTGATGATTCATCTGTTGGATACATCCTTGAAGTTGACTTAGAGTACCCTGAAAGTATTCACGATACCCACAAAGACATGCAATTTTGTGCAAAAAATGCTAAACCTCCCCTATCAAAACAGAAGAAATTATTAACAACTCTCCTACCCAATGAAAAATATATAATCCACTATCAAACTCTCAAACAAATTGTTGCTAATGACATTAAACTTTTAAAAATTCACCGAGTTCTAGAGGTTTAAGCAATCAAGTTGGCTTAAAGCATACATCGACTATAATACGATGATGCGAACCAACGCCATAGATGAGTTCGTGAAAAATGTGTTCAAGGTCATTAACAATGCGATATACGGCAAAACAATGCAAAATGTCACTTAACATGTGGACATTAAACTTGTCACCCATTGGTTTGGCCGCTATGGAGCTGAAGCCCATATTTCTCGACCCAACTTCAATAGTCGAGCGATATTCGACGAAAATCTGGTTGCCATTGAACTGCGTAAAACCGAGGTATTGCTCAACAAACCGATCTATGTGGGGTTAAGTGTGCTCGATGTTTCCAAAACGCTTATCTACGATTTTCACTACGGGTATATACTAAAAAAATACGGCGACAATTGTAAACTGATGTATACCGATATAGACAGTCTAATCTACGAAATAAAATGTAAAGATGTCTACAATGAACATGCATTTGTTGGCTTGCGGAGTAAGATGTACAGCGTACGGGTAGAAAATAAAGATTTTATTTAAAAAGCCAAAGACATTAAATCCGGCGTTGTTAAAAGGAGCATTCATTTTGATGATTATGTAAAATGTCTGCGAGATTTTGACATTCAAACTCGAACGCAATATAATATTAATTATTATTATAATAAAAGGTTTGTTAATAAATTAAACAATTGTACATTAATTAAATGTGTTTTATTTTAAAAAATCCTTATACCTATATACATAATAATATATTATTATAACTTATATACATTTTTATTATAATGTTAAAGTGCAAATCACTCCCAGTAATTTAACGCAAATGCCAATCAACCAGCAAAAGAATCAAATATTAATGCTAGTGTAGAACCTCTCTATAAATCAAAATTACTTCCAACAACAAACATTTACAATGCCAGTGTCAACTGATTTAATATTGATTCATAGTTGATTCATTATTGATTCATTGTTAATTCGTTGTTGATTCATAGTCGATTCGTAATTAATTCTTTATTGATTTATTATTGATTAAATTTGGCACTGGCATTGTAAATACTTGTTGTTGGAAGTAATTTTGATTTATAGAGAGGTTCTACGCTAACATTAATCTTTGATTGGTTTGCTGGTTGATTGACATTTGCGTTAAATTACTAGAAGTGATTTGCGAATAATAGATTATACACTTGTTTTATCTTCCCAAGTATTGTGAGAATTGTAATTTCCTCGTAAACTAAATTGCATCCACATTTTTCTTTTAAGTGATCGATTAAACCGTTCAACAATAGAAGCTTTCATATTACTGTATGTTGAATAAAAATTTATATTATGCTATTTTATTAATGCTTCAAATTGTGAGTTGTAGAATTATTTTCCTTTGTTACTATGCAAGTTTTTTTGGATGCGTTTTTTAGCAAATATTTACTATTGATTAAATATTGATTGCATTACATGACAAACATCTTTTCCAATTTTACTCTTCACTGTAACAGTCCAAGCTAATTTAGAAAATATGTCTATAACTGTTAATAAATACTTGAAACCTTTATTTATTTTTGAGTAAGGTCTCATTTCTACTAAATCTACTTAGCATGTCTCATCAATATCACGAATTTCAACTCGCCGACGAAGATTATTTTTTTAGCACGAGTATGAAGTTCATTCACTACTGATAATTGTGTATCAACCATGACTGTTGAATAAATTTAGCCTCTTTGATAATATAATTTTGATGTGATTAAATTTCTTTGAATTTTTCAGTAACTCGTGCTCTAATAACTAGAATAAAATTATCTAAGTCATCAATAGCTGATCTTAAAGAAGATGTAATTGGAATGTCAGGTTTTATCTCGTTTCGTATAATATGTTGGGCGAGTCTTAAATTTATTGCGTCGTGTTGCTCTTTAGCGTCAGCAAGATTACAGAGTTTTCTGCCTTCAACGTCAAAGTTACATTGAGAATTGAGATTAGAACCAACTCCAGGAAGCCCTCGTCTTGCTGTTCCTCTTTGATTGAGAGGATGTCCGAACACGTCAATGCTCATTGTTGAAATGAATGATATTTGCTAAAACACATCTTAACATATAATTTTAGCTTCACGTAGTTCCTCAGTAGTAGACATGATTTCATTATTGTGACTAGGATTTTCAGCAGATTGAGAAGCCATTAAAAGTCTAAGGCGGTCAACCAACTTATTTGGATCATCCCAATAGATGTATTCTCGTTGAAAATTTTTGTTTGTAATCATAAATTTAGGTAATGAACTACCACTTACAGATGGTTGTTTGTTAGGTGTTCGAGGAAAAATTTGAGATATAAAATTCAAATATTTGTAACTCTTATCCATACGTATAGATTCAGAGGAACTATACTTCTTTTTGTGTGCATTAGTAGCAATCAGAATTTCTTTATAGTTCCTTTCATCATCTTCACTTATTTGTGATCTGATAGGTTTACTTTTGAATAATAGTTCAAGTAATCCAGGTGTTTGAAGATATCGTTTATCACTAATTTTTACATACTGATCTTCAAGAGTTATTGGTGAATCGCCAATCATGAGTGACCCATCACTCATGATGGGTCACATACACCGTATGTTGAATCTAAACATTGCTTTCTATTATGATTTAATAAGTATAGAAATTTATTGCTTATTTTATCATCATCTAGAGATTTTTCATTTTCATAATTCATACTATCATATACATTCTGCTCTTTCCTTTCAATTTTAACATTTTCAATCTTGACATTTTCATGTTCAGTATCTGTCAAGTTAATAATTTTTTGTAAGAGTTAAACTATCGATTTAAAAGTTTCAGTCAGCACATTTTCAGCTTCTTGTTTTCCTAATTTTAAAAACCATGTTTGCGCCTAATAGCCTCACTAGCTTCAGCAATTTTATAAAGATATTGTTTTTCTTTGCGAAACATGTTATTATTACAAGGTTTCATGTTGAACTAACAATATTTAAAGGATGATCTTATATTTATAGTGTTACAAAGCTATCGAATCCTTTTCTATATCTTCCATCATTTAAATCAGAATCCTTATCAATTACTATAAAGCCATACTTGTCTAAATTCCAACATGTGGAACACAGTTGTCGAAATTGATTAAATGTCATGTCAGTATTAACGTGGTCATCATAAACATGCGTTAAATTTTTCACATATTGACGAAAAAGTACTAATAAATTAACATTATCGCGTACTA
This sequence comes from Leptopilina myrica (nomen nudum), assembly GCA_032872475.1. Taxonomy (NCBI): domain Eukaryota; kingdom Metazoa; phylum Arthropoda; class Insecta; order Hymenoptera; family Figitidae; genus Leptopilina; species Leptopilina myrica (nomen nudum). Next base: position 20,386,571 of record CM065461.1, on the reverse strand, counting down.
AAAGTTTAGAAATGCGGGCATATGTTTGACAAAGATAAAAAGAATCAACATCAACATGTCTACCCATGCAAAGAAATGCCCTTACATTATCTTCCTTCTCGCAAGCAATATCATCAAATATAAATATTGAATTCCGTTTTGCATCTTTAGGAGTAATGTTATTGTTCAACAATCGAGTCTAGATTGACGACTGGCAGCTTGTGCAGTTGTTCCTTGAACTGCATTCTGATTTATACTGCCGCTTAAGGTATAATTACAGCGCTTATATAGCTCACAAGTCATTCTAATTTTTTACTTTCACTGAGTACGGTATGATTATACATCATCGCTCTCGAGGGAAAGGTTTAATTAATAAATTTATAAACAAGTTACTGTTGGAACTACATTTGCCAGGTGATCAATATTGTGGAGCAGGCACAAAGTTAGCAAAACGTCTAGCACGTGGTGATCCAGGTGTCAAACTATTAGACACCGCTTGAAAAGAGCACGATATTGCTTACTCAAAGAATCAAGAAAATGTTGAAGTCAGAAACGCCGCTGATAGAGTACTAGCTGATAAAGATAGTAGCAACGTGTTTGGGCTCCTGACGCAGGATATAGTGAAAAAGCTGCGGCTTACGCAATAACAAACACTATAAAAGCAAAATCGAAAATAGGTATGGGAATTAAGAAGAGAAGGTCTTCTAAAAAGAAGAAAAGTATCAAGAAACGAATAAATCTTAGAAAAATTGTTGATGCTGCAAGAAGTTCTATAATTCCTGGTAATGATACTCGTTCAACAAAGAGGTCAGCTATTAAAACAGCTCGAAAAGCAGTAAGGGAAGCAGGTGGTAGAGAAAAGGTTTTAACACCTCGTATCCTACCAGTTCCATCAAAAGTTGGTGGTCTGTTACCATTAATTCCAATTTTTGCTGGGCTAAGGGCACTTGAAGCTCTTACTGGAGGAGCTGCTGGTGTGGCCAAAGCTGTTAATGATGCAAGTGCAGCAAAAGAGTAGTAAAAAAAAAGCTCAGCCTCACAATAGGGAATTAGAAGCAGTTGCACTTGGTAAGGGTCTTCATTTAAAACCATACAGACAAGGTTTGGGACTTCATTTAAAACCATATGTTAAAGCGCAAGGTATTAAAAGACGATGTAGAAAAAAAGTTTAAAGCTACTTCAACGAGCACTTCTCTATAACGAGGGCTCTCTATAACAAGGGCTCTGTCTCTCGGTATAGCGAGAAAAATTTCCTGCCGATTGTCCCCATTATTTATAAACAAATGCACATTCAGTTGGTTCAAATTTGGTTAAAATCAATTGTATTTATATAAAATAAAATTAAAAAAGTCACTTCGTATTTGAAATTATATTAATCAGTCGAACATCTTCAAAATTTTAAGTTATATAAATGTTTTGTATATTATAGTTCAAATTAAACTAGGTTACGTTTGTAATTTTGACATTATGTAAATTGTAAACACTAAAAAAATGAATGAAGAATCGTAAAAGTAAGGATTTCTTATTTCTCCTTTTGCGCTCGTAATAGAGGGAGACTTGACTCCCGAACTTCTCGTTATAGCGAGATTTGAGTATACTGTATTTAATTAAATACCTTCATTAGTATTACGTTAGATAATAAGGTATACATTTTAAGGTTATGTTCAGTAAAATAGGTTTTAACATCTTTTAGTAGCTCCATCTAATGAGTTTTTCATAAAATTATTACTGTCAACAGCATAGCGCTATCTTTGCCCACGAAGGCTGTTTTCGGCGTTCACTCGGTGTTAACACCGAGTTAACGAGAGTCCAATCATTAATAATATTTATAAACATTCTGTTGGAACTAACCAATCAAAATTAACTCAGTGTTAACACCGGGTAAACGCCGAAAACAGCCGAAATAAAAAAATTTAAGCAAGTAGGTTAGGGTGATAACAATTTACTCGCGAAATTTAAGAATCCAAATAACAATTTTTAAATGTATCACCAATTGGTCATCAAACTTGTTCGTATAATAAAACATGATGACGTCCAAGAAGTTGTAAACAGCCGACTGCTCAGTCGGTAAAACTTCATGCTTTTTGAATTTTTCTAATAAATTTTCAAATATCCCGCTAACAGATCATTGGGTAAAACAGATCATTACGTTACCAACCGAGATTTTATTTATGTTAGATTCCTTCCTTACCGAGTAATTGTAATGTATTTTATTACATTACTTATAGTCATTGAATGAATTAGAAACAATTGACATAGAAGTAAAAAAACTCAATCACTAATTTCTAAAATATTAATTTTACTGATTTGAATTTAGATAGAAGATAAAAAATATCACCAATATTACCAACACACGGTCGGTAAGGTAGAACACCCCCCTCTAGCCCACTTGAAAATTTAAATCTCCCGTGGTTACAATTCGCTAGTGACGACATCTGTCGGTCACAACACGCAAACCGCACTAACAATCGGTTGGTAAAACAAAATGGCGGATCATTGTCCAAACGGTTTAAATTTATCATATAAATTTTCAAATATCTCGCCAAGCAAGTTTGAAATTGATGGTGGCGCCATTTAGCGGTGACAGCTGGAAGTCGGTGGATAAAGTAGAACATCCCCTCTAATCCACTTGAAAGTTTGAAATTTTTTAATTTCCCGCGGTTTGAATTCGCTGGTGGCGCCATCTAACGCATACTGCGCATGTTCTACAGAATTGTCAAGCGCAGTCATTTAATCTTTCACGGACTTTATAAAACTAAACAAATGACTTTTGGTTAAAATTTAAAAAACACTGTTGCCCATACTAATACTAGAATAATTCTAGAACTTACTTATATTTTCTAATAAAAAGTATATAATACAGTCTTAAATTTTGTGTCTTATCCAAAAGTGAAGCACATTCAAGGAAGCATTCACGTACTTTTTTCCGTGTTTGAAGTAATAAATATAAGTGTAATTTTCAATATCAGTGAATTCTCATTGTCCAACTTTGATAGTCTGCAACTTTTTGAAAAGTGTTAAGAAAAATTTGACATTTGAAGTAAATGAAAGCTTGTGTTTTCAGCTTTAAAATAAGAATAAGAACACTTTAATCTATGCATTAGTTTTTAAGTCATGATTAAATTATTTTAACCATGCACAAAAGATTTTCAATGCACTGATTAAACTGTTTGCTCGTCTAGCGCTCGTCTCGCATGGCCGAAATTGGTTATTGGACGAGTGGCGATTAACGGGGCAACAAAGTGAAACAACAAAAATACTTAGATTTAAAATGCTTTTTTAATAATATTATGAAATATTGAATAAAATAAAAAATTAAAACAAATTTAGGGGTTACAGACCTATTTGGGATTCAAAAAATCGAAAAAAATGTATTGCTTTATTTTAAAAGTATATATTTTTGTGAATGCTTTCCTAAATTTTTATTAAAATCGGTGCATTAAGAACGGAACTTATTGATATTTTTAGAGGGTATTTTTTTAAAACTAGTGTTACGGTGTGCATGATTTCTCCAAAACCGCCAAAGCGATCAGCTTGAAATTTACAGGGTTGTTCCCGTTTCATCGTGCACACCGCAAGCCACCTTAAAAAAAGTGTTTTGGTAAAACAGCTACAGTTTCCACAAATGTTAATGTTTTTCAGTTTTAAAGTAGCTAAAATTTCATGACAACATGTACTATCAGGTACAATGTACATTATATCATTAAAGTTTTAATGAGAACTATAAAAATAATTATGAAAATTACTCTTTTTTTAGGGTCGAAAAGGTATGTAGCTCTTTAGAAAATAAAACCATAAAATTTACAAATAACATATGCTAAAGAATATAAATTAACAGTAATTAAATAATTATTTGTCAAATTTTCAAATTAAAATAATAAATATTAATTTATGTTAAATTAAATTAATTATTAATAATCAAATAATTAAACAATTATTTGTCATATTTTGAAATCAAATTAATAAATAAATAATTATATTAAATTAATTATACATAATCAATTGATTAACCACTTCACTGTCAGCGCGTTCCAAATGGCGATCCACGCTCCTAGACCTGAACTGGCAAAAACATACACGTATAATATTTCCATTCATAATAAAAAATAAGAGTTATTTTATATATATTATATTAATATATATTATTATATTATAATATTGTATATAAATTTCTTTTTTTAATAAAAATACAAGTTTTATTGTGTAAAAATTGAAAAAAAGTGGAACGCCATTTCATCAGCTTGATGGAAAACTGTACTATTTCAAAAATTCAATATAAACTATACCACTTCAAAAATAACAAGTTTCAGAAAAACGGTTTAAACTTTTAACCCCTTCACAGTGTTGGACGTCTATAGAGGCATAAATAATTCGTGTCCCCAGTGTGTATGACCGCTATAGCGGCATCGAAAAAATAGATATTAAAAAGTTAATGAAACATGCTAAAAATGCCTACTCGGGGGTTTTCGGGGTCGCTGAATCGAAATCCGTTATTCAAAATTCAAAATTCAAAATGGTGGTTTCAAAATGGCGACCAAAAAATTTTAATATTTACGGATTTGACAAAAAATCTTCACTTTTTGGTCGCCATTTTGAAGCCACCATTTTGAATTTTTTTATTTTGATCAAATATTCGGATTCAGCGACCTCGAAAACATAAAATAGAATCATATCAGGTAATTTAAAAAAAAATTTTTTTGCACATTTGTGACACGAAAACCTAATTTTGACTACACTGCTAAGGGGTTAATGACCAGATGTACAAACATACATATGTCAGGTAGAAAAATCAAGTTAAAAATGTTCGAGTTTTAATATAGTGTGATAGATTTAAATAAAAATGAAAATGTTTGATCCAAAATAGCAACTGAAGTTAAGTTTTTAATAACAAAATAAAACTAAAACTAAAAAAAATTCAAAAATTTAAAAAACGTGAAGGATTTAAATAATACTTGACGCTCGGAGGTTTTTGAGGTCTCTGATTATGATTTGAATTTAGTTTTGAAAAATTCAAAATGGCAGATTCAATATGGCAGATAAAAAAATGTAAAATTTCTCGGATTAATTTGAAACTCGGCACTCAGGGGTTTTCTGTGTCGCTGATTACTAATCTTGCGTCAGATTTTCAAAATCCAAAATGGCGGATCTAATTTGGCGGGCTTACATTATGAATTTTTCAACGTTAACATTGGGTTTGTAATTAGCGACCTAAAAAAACCCGTGTAACCAATTTCAAGCGAATATAACTAATTTTTTAAAAAAATCGTCCGCCATATTGGATCCGACATATTGAATTTTTGAAAATTGACACCATATTCGTAATCAGCAACCCCGAAAACCTCTGAGTAATCAATTTCAATCCAATTCATGAACCAGAAATATGGTTTAAGTCGAAGGCGTTACATGACACTCTTGGGGCATGGACCAACTGGCCCTTAAATTCCCATTAATTCGTCAATTTTGCTCCGATTAACTTGATATTTTGACACAACATTCTTGAAATATTATGAATTCATTTTCAAAATTTTTTAAAAATACAAAAAAAATTTAAATACTATACCCCTCTCTTAATACATTGAAAACATGTATATTTAAAATACCGTTTTTTAAAAATACATAACCTTATTTTATGTCGAGCAGCAGTGTTGACAAACTTGGAAAAAAGACAAAAAAACTTTTTTCTCGAAATGGTATGTTTTGAAACCGTTTACCGAAATGGTGCAGTTTATAACGAATTAATTTGTCCGCACGTTGAATATACCAAAAATATATTTTTAAACATTATTAAATGTTGAACAAATCGAAGTGTATTAATAAAAATGATAAGTTCAAAGCGTATTTACACAGTTAATAAGTTATATTTTATGATCCAATACTATATATCACGAAAATGTTTACAAGCAACATTTTTTTCATCATGTTTTACAATGATCGTCAAGTTTGGTTGTGGGCATCCAAATTGATTCGGTTGTGGACACCACTCTAATTTTTGATAAATCGCGAAATATCGTTGCCGATATAATCATGAGTAATTCCTTACAACATTTAACAGTGTTTTATGAATTTTAAGAGTTTCGTGGTCCAGCACGGAAATTAATATAATGAGACTTTGATGTCCGTACGTCGTTATCAGTTATAGTAATTGTAGTAACTGGACAGTTCAGGTTTGGTGTAAGAAATCTTATATGCCCTTACATGGGGAGCAGGTAATGTCCAAATTAGAAAAAATCATCCTCATGTACTTAATGAATGGTTTCTTCATTAATTTTTTTGAATTTTTAATAGACTTTTCAAGAGTGTCCACAACTAAACCAAAATTTTCCTTGTTAGAAAAATGATCACTTTATTGAATTTTTAATAAGATTTTTCTTGTCAACGTAATCAATTTATTTTCTTCACGATTAGTTAGCTAAGGTCCCTAGCTTTAAATACATATACATATATTTGCTTAATATCTACAAGGACACAAATTATGAGTCAAAAACAAAACTATGCCTACAAGCGAACTTATTCCCCTATAAAATTTCGATTTTTCTAAAGTGTTAAATTTGCATATTTTTGTTAATAAATTGAAAAATGTATTAATTAATTTAATATAAAAAAGGTTTAATTTAATATTATTAATTATTTGTTATTCCAATTTAAGAATTTCACAAATAATTATTTAATTACTGTTAATTTAAATTCTTTAGAATATTTTATATGTAAATTTTACGAATGTATTTTCTTAATTTGTTTTAATTTTTTATTTTATTCATCATTTCATAATATTATTAAAAAAGCATTTTAAATCTAAGTATTTTTGTTGTTTAACTTTGTTGCCCCGTTAATCGCCACTCGTCCAATAACCAATTTCGGCCATGCAAAACGAACGCCAGACGAGCAAACAGTTGTATCACTGCATTTAAAATCTTTTGTGCATGGTTAAACTAATTTATTGACAACTTAAAAAGTAATGCATAGATTAAAGTATTCTTACTGTTATTTTAAAGCTGAAAACACAAGCTTTCATTTACTATAAATGTCAAATTTTTCTGAACACTTTTCAAAAAGTTGCAGCCTATCAAAGTTAGACATTAGAAATTCGCTGATAATAAAAATTACACCTATCTTTATTACTTTATACCTCAGATTATATTTTTTAATAAGTTTTAAACGTAGAATCATTTAACGGCAAATTTTATAATCTTTCCAAAACTGACTTTAAAATATTTCTACGTTAATATTTAACGAATTTATCAATATTTAAAAGATGTCATGTTTTTAATGCCACTTTTGCACTTTCCGGCAAGGTAACTGCTTAAAATTGTTTTATGAGCTTAATTTACTTATATTAAATTTTGCGCCTACAGTACGGCTTGAAAATTAGGAATACTTGCATTTGCCTGCACTACCCGCCTAATGGGTTTTGTCGTCAGAGAAGAGGGAGTATTTTACGTATCTGTTTAGAAGTTCAGGCAGTATGTTTGTCTAAATGTAAAAAAATTTAATTTTTTGTGAAAATGTCTAATTTTTTGAAAAATACTAAATGTGTTACGGCCGAACTCCGTAACTTTTTATATCATAAATAATTATTTACAATATCTGAAAATCAAAATTATAAACAACAAATTACACAACATAAGATTTTGTTAACAAACTTTAAACCATTTACACAAAACAACCCTTTGTAATTTCACAAAAGGGACATTCTTTGCTTTGATAATTTTAATCCAATGCATTTTAATTAGATAAAAATCCAACTCTATTTTAAATAAGAGATTCAATTAAATTTAACATTCCTTCGCGTTTTGCAAAACAATACCATATTTCTTAATAAATTCCCTTTCTTTGACAACAGTTTATTAACTTTTTTGAGAAATAGTTAGAAAATATTAAAGTAAAGTAAATTGCTCAATATAAGGAGTGGTGCATCTAAGTCACTGAACTCGGATCACGCCACTGCCTAAATCTGCAAGCTTGCAGAATTGGCTTGGCAACAGTCAAGTGCAATAAACTTAATATACGATTTCCCCATTAAATCGTCTTTCAATAAAATTGATTGACACAAGGAAATCTGGGCAGTTGAGTTTAGGCCGTGTAGCCGACAGCTAGCCCAGGCAAATAAGCCTGTAGTTTTCTGTCTAGGCAATAGAAGCCTGAAGTTTAAGTCCGGCAAGTTAGCCGTGTTGATGTGAAATAATCTCAAAAGTTTAAAGAAATTAATAAGAAGTTTGTTGAGAAAATCGAATTTAGTTGAGAAAAATATAAATAAATAATAATATAAAAAAGAAGGTTGAATTAAAAAATATATGATTAAAATAATAAAGAATAAATAAAGTGAAATAGTTAAAAAGATAAAAAGTAAAAGATAATATTGATCTTAAAAATAATAAAAAATTAAAAAGAAAAGAATTTAAAATATTAAAGAATCTGTGAAATAAATAAAGTTATTCATAATTTCGTCGTGAAAAGAAACGACTACATTGGATTAAAGTGATGAATCGAAGGAAATACTGAGTAGTGAGTATTATAATTCTACTCTACGATTTACATATGATACCCTTTCCACTTACACATATATAAACATTTTTTTACACATACACCATCATTTTATTTCTTTGCACACATATAAATTAGAATTTATTTGTATTAGATAATTTCTCAGATAAAATATAATTACTGTTATTTTCATCTTAATTTGTGTATGATTTTCATAACCTAAAAATTATATTTCCTTTTTTTAAGAATAAGGATATCAACCTATTATCTGAATAATAGTTAAGTAGAGAGGGGATCAGTAGTGACCTTTTACGTTTCTCGACCGAAGGACACATTTAGTTAGAGTCAAAATAACATCTTTTTATAAAATAATTAATATTCATTAATTTCTACTTTAACAAAATGTATTAAAATTTTTTGAAATATAAACTACCGTCGGAATTTGTCAGTTGGATCGAACGAAGAGGAGAAAAAAAGGCAGTTCCACAAAATTCATAATAACTTTGCCAAAAAAAGAAGATAGAGACTTGAAATTTGCAGATTTGGAAGACTTATAAAATTTTGAATAAGATAAGATTTGGTTAATTTTTTGTAACATTTAGAACCTTTTTATATTATTTAATTATTTGTAGTACAAAACTCTCAAAATTTTCAATTATCCTTCGATATGTTTTTAGTCCGTTGCCTGATCTACAAAAATAACAGGGAAAATTTGAAACTTATACCATTTTGTTAAAAAAAATTGTCACCTTTAATTTAAGCCTACGAAAAGTAAAAAATATTAATCCGTCTCCGAGATATGATTAAAAATGTCCGCGTATGTTTTTCTCGCCATTGAACCGTCGATCCCCGCGAATTCCGTCTGTCGCTTTCTTTCCTTCGTCTTTCTAGGGCCGAATAGCTATCTCCCAAAGTGAATTGTTTCTTGGAGCTCCTTATACATTTTTTTTCCTAAATTATACCTAGTTATGGTCTGAATTTGTTACTCTATTAGTCAGACTTTAATTAAATAATGTGATTATTATTAAAACAAATGTATAAACAAATTATTGTTGTTAATTAACAAAATATATGAAAATTAAAGACATTTTAGATTTGAAAATATTATTGGTTTGAATATATATGTTTTATAAATAAATTTATATTTCAATTAAATATTTATTGAAACAAAGTTTGTTAAATTAAAAAAATTTGTTTTCTTAGTGTATTTTAAATTACATCCAGAAAAATTATTATTATAATTACTTTCAAGAAGTTTTAAAAACTATAATATTATATAATATATTTAACTTCTAATTACTATTTAAACAAATCAATATTTTTAATTACCTTTAATGGAGAAAATGAATTTTATTTTAATTATGTAAATTCATTGCTAAAAGAAAACTGCACTATTCAAGGTTAATTCTAAAATATAGAAACAAGTATTAACAACAATAATTTGTTTATACATTTGTTTAAATAATAATAACATTTTTTAATTAAAGTCTGACTAATACACAGTGGGCCAGGAGAACCTGTTCGGTGGCCAAAAGTCAATTTATATTTCAAATGGCCTAAAACTTGTTACTCGGGGGTTTTTGGGGTCGCTGATTACGAATCCATTATTAGTTTTTAAAAATTCAAAATAGCGGATCCAATATGGCGGATGTCTTTATTAAAAATTCATCAGATCCACTTGAAACTCGTTACTCGGGGGTTTTCGGGGTCGCTGATTACGAATCTATTATTAGTTTTTAAAAATTCAAAATGGCGGATCCAATATGGCGGATGTCTTCATTAAAAATTTATCAGATCCACTTGAAACTCGTTACTCGGGGGTTTTCGGGGTCGCTGATTACGAATCTGTTGTTAGATTTCAAAAATTAACAATTCCGGATTCAAGATGGCGGATGTCTTTATGAAAAATTCATCAGATCCACTTGAAACTCGTTTCGCGGGGGTTTTCGGGGTCGCTGATTACGAATCCATTATTAGTTTTTAAAAATTCAAAATGGCGGATGTCTTTATTAAAAATTCATCAGATCCACTTAAAACTCGTTACTCGGGGGGTTTTCGGGGTCGCTGATTACGAATTTAATGTCAGATTTGAAAAATTTATTCTGGCGGTTTCAAGAAGGTTATCGATACGCAATAAAATTATTAGATTTTCTTGTAATTGCATATCTAGGGGTGTTTAATGTTGCTAATTTTAAACCTCATATTGAGACTTTAAAAATAAAAAGGTTTAATTTATCTGCAGTTAAAAAACTTGTCCGCCATATTGGATCCGTCATTTTGAATTTTTAAAAACTAATAACAGATTCGTAATTAGCGACCCCGGAAACCCCCGAGTAACGAGTTTCAAGTGGATCTGATTAAGGGGGGAGCCTACTTTAGAAGGCTTAAAAATAGCGCATTTTTAAGAATTTTTTAAGGAAGGAGAAAAATAACTTAGACCTCCGGGCTTTTTGAGATGTTTTTGTACATATTTAAAGCATTTGTGATAAAATTTTTGACATGAAATATTAAAAAATAGATTAGTTAAAATTAATTGTTGATAGTGGTGCACATTTCTAACGATTTAAGCAAAAAAAATTGATTCTTTTCACCATGTAATGTAGGCTCCCCCCTTAATTTTTAAAAAAGTCATCCGTCATATTAGATCCGCCATTTTGAGTTTTCAAACTCTGACATTAGATTCGTAATCAGCAACCTCAAAAACCTCTGAGTAAAAATTTTTAGCCACTTTTGAATGGATGTTGATATTGTAGCCAAGCTTTTCCTATTCATATTCACTACGTATATTGTGACTCAATCATTGACTTTAATATTTACAAGTTTTAGTAAACAAATGAATTTGTGGTAAAATGTGCCACTTTTTCTTAAAATACGTATAACAAAGAATACATACCTATGCGAAACTTTACAAAATCTTGGGGAACTCCGGGGAACTCTTAAATCAAGTATTATTTTTCACGCAACTTTACTTAATTTCTAACTTCTATGCTTATAAAATTAATCGAAAATAAATTATCCAATAATTAGATACTGATTTTTTTGTTTGTTTGAGACTAATATTGAACATCATTAAGTAATTGTTTGAAAAAATTAACTCTATTTCGAGAAATATACAGAACTTCAATGAAATTTTTAAGAGAAATTTTTAAATATTTTTAAGTTTTACATAATTATTAACGTGTTAAATATTTATAAATAACCGTGTCATTAATGAAAAAGATGCCAGAACTATCACTAATTAGAATGTCATAAACTACTTTAACAAAAGATAAAGTTCAAAAAGTCGACTTTTGGCCAGTAATCAAGGTGTTCTGGCCCACTGTGCATCGCCCGGTTTTTTATTTTTGAATCCATTTTGACCAGAGAAGGGTTCGTATTATAGAGAATGCCCATATAATTATATAGAGGCCTGTATAGACCCTATGAAGGATACCGAACCCTTGAACAATAGCCTATTTAAATAAGGATTAACTCCGAGAACTCAGGTATTTTCCTTCTTCATTTTTCGCTCAGAAAACTATAGATAAAAGCCAATATATTTATTTATTTACTTTGCAATAGAAGCTCAAAATATAATGTCCGGGTAACGGCTACCTTCCATTTTTTCTTTAAGGCAATGTAAATAAGAATGTCTCTCTTTACCCAATTTGTATATGTATATTATTTAAAAAATATTATTTTTAACGTGGTTGGTATAATTTTATCAGTAATAACATTCTTCTACACTCGGGTCGCAAAGTTTCAGTACATTTTGACTGTTTACTTGTAAATGCTCGCTCCACTTCAAATTCAAATATTTCTGTAAATATAGATGCAACAGCTATCAAACAAGGATAATCTTAAAGCTCAATAAATTTAGAGTGAAATAGGCAAAAAAATAACCAATTTAATATTGTAAATTTGAAAATATAATTCTTTAAAGTTAGAGATTTTTTATGAAAATTGCGATTTCGGAATCTGGAGTTCAAGCGAACGCCAAGTGAAGAAAATTTTTTTTTAAGACTTGACAGTTGTACAATAACAAGTACAAATTCCATTCTTTAATTCTAGACAAAAATCATTTACAAATATGAAGTATTTTTTTCAAATTGTATAAAAATAATTTCTCTTGCTCTAAATTTTTCGAAGAATATAAATTGCAAATTCGTCGTTTCTATTTATTTGTTTTATCAATTAACCACACTTTTGAAAAATATTGAACCTCTTGACTGTAGTAAATTTAAATTATTTACATGAAATTTATGCCTTTTCTTATAATGTTACAAAATTTAACTCGCATTATTACTTATTTTATTTCAAGGTGCAATTTTTTAAATTTTACAATAAAAAAGAGATGCACATTTTTCAAAAATTTGGATAATTGATAAAACAAGTGAACAGAAATGACGAATTTGCAATTTATATTCCTTGAAAACTTTAGAAAGCAAGAGTAATTATTTTTACAGAATTTAAGGCAAATACTAAATACTTATAAAAGATTTCGGTCTCGAATTAAAGAGTGAAATTTGTACATTATATTGTAAAACTGTCAAATCTTAAAGAATTTTTTTTATTAATTGGCGTTCGTTTAAACTCCAGATTACGAAATCGCAATTTTCATAAAAAATCTCTAACTTTAAAGAATTATATTTTCAAATTTACAATATTAAATTGGTTATTTTTTTTGCCTATTTGACTATAAATTTATTGAGCTTTAAAATGATCCTTGTTTGATAGCTGTTGCACCTATTTTTACAGAAATATTTGAATTTGAAGTAAAGCGAACATTTACAAGTAAAAGTCCAATTGTACTGAAACTTTGCTTTTATATAAAAAATTTATTGAATAATTATTTAAAAATAAACTCTTAAAAAAGTCTCTAATTCTAAACAAAATTATAATAATTTTATCCCCTTTATTTGCCCGCTAGATTCATTTAAATCGGTTTATTCATTTAGAAGAAATAAAATTTTGTTTAAAAACTTGCAAAAAATTCATTTTGCCGTAACTTTAATAAAAAAATATTTTTATTTCTTTTTTTTGGTAAACACATTCCTAAAGTTAAATAGAAACTAGCTAAAACAAACGCGCGTGAATACTTGCTGCTCACAACTACCATAATATTAGAATTATGACTAAGGGAGAATGGGGAGTTATGAAGCACGCTTTGTTTATGAGTTGTAACTTCAAAAAGAAATTTTTTTTCAAATTTTCTCCACTTGAATCTCTAGAGGGTCTTCAAATATGCTTACTGGTTGAAGAATTTGCATGAAATAAAATAAAATCGACAATTTTTTTCAGTTGGGCTAAAAAGCTGCTTTTTCAAGTTTTTAAAAAACCGATAAAAATTATATTTTTTGGAAAATATTCTTTTTTGAGATTTTGCATAAATCCTTTTGAATTTCGAGAACCTGATCATTGCTGGTTATTATATGGGTGAACTTATCTTTTTGATTTGTTCGCGAATTTTGTAAGAATTCTACAAAAATGAACACTCAAAAAAACATTATAAACGAAAGGTACATGTGTATGTGTTTAGTGTAGATGTGTGAGTTTACATGTGTATGTGTTTAGTGCAGATGTGTGAGTATTCATGTGTATGTGTTTAATGTATATGTGTGAGTATACATGTGTATGTGTTTAGTGTACATGTGTGAGTATACATGTGTATGTGTTTAATGTATATGTGTGAGTATACATGTGTATGTGTTTAGTGTACATGTGTGAGTATACATGTGTATGTGTTTAATGTATATGTGTGAGTATACATGTGTATGTGTTTCGTGTACATGTGTGAGTATACATGTGTATGTGTATAGTGTACATTTGTAAGTATATTTGTGAGTATACATGTGTATGAATTAATTGTATGTGTGTTAGTAAACATGTGTATGTATTGATTGTATATGAGCGATTCCATCTCAAGTGATCAAGGGGTCTTTTGGTGTAATGTTTATTTTAATCCTTTTTTACTCTTAAACAATTAAACATACAGATTTGACAAAGTACATTTTGGAAAAGTTTTTTCATGCTCTTTCGATTAGAAATAAGCATTTTGAAGAAAAAAAATTTTGACCCAAAAAATAAAAGTTAAAAAAAATTTTCAATTTTTGGGGGAGAGAGGTACGATTTTTTTAAACGAAAGATGAAGTTTTTTTCTAAAAGGATATATAATTATGAAGTGGGACTAAAATGTTTAAACATTGAAAAAAAGAGTTTTCTACTCGCCGGAGCGCATAAAACCCGGTTTTTAGCTCCGTTTAGGACAACATTCTTTTTTTCAATGTTTAAACATTCCTGTCCCACTTTATCATTTATATGTCCTTTTAGGAAAAAACCTCAGCTTTCGTTTAAAAAGAAAAATAATCGTATCTCTCTCCCCCAAAAATTGAAATTTATTTTTAATTTTGATTTTGCAATTTTGAAGTATGGCCAAAACATAGGGAAAATATGGAATCAAAAAATTGGAATTTTTCTTTCTTTTAGAGAAAAAAATTTATAATTTTAAAGTATGGAAAAGAAATAAAAATTCAAATTCGCCTACCTCTTTACCCCAAGTTTTCGATAAAGTTCAAAATTGCAAATTTTTTTACTGTAAAAGAAAGAAAAATTGAAAATTTTGCTTTCATAATTTCCCCATGTTTTATTCATACTTCATAATTGCAAATTTTTTTACTCTAAAAGAAAATTGAGGACGGAACTGAGGATTTTTAGAATTATTCTTTTGAGGACATAATTAAGAATTTGTGTATTTTTTATTAAGAACGTATTCAAGGATTTGTGAATTTATTTTTTTGTGGACGTATTTAAGGACCTGTGCATTTATTTTTTTTAAACGTAATGGAGGATTTGAGCATTTATTTTTTGAGAAAGTAATTGACGATTTGAGCATTTAATTTTTGAGGACGTATTTCAAGATTTGTACATTTTTTAGGACGTAGTTGTGGACTTGTGAATTTTTTTGAGGACGTAATTTAGGATTTATACATTTATTTTTTAAGGACGTAATTAAGGATTTGTGCTTCTATTTTTTTTGGAACGTAATTGAGGACTTGTGCATTTCCTTATATTGAGGACATAATTGAGGAATTGTGCTTTTATTTTTTTGAAGGACGTAATTGAGGACTTGTTAATTTCTTTTTTTTAAGACGTAATTGAGGATTTGTGATTTTATTTTCTTAAGAACGTATTTAAAACTGTTTCTCGATTTCTTTAGACGCGTATTTAAGAAGTTTATGTACAATTTTATTTAAGGACGTATTTAAGGACCTGTGCAATTCCTTTTTTGAAGACGTATTTGAGAAACTGTTTCTTGATTTCTTTAGACGCATATTTAAGAAGTTTATGTACAATTTTATATGAGGGCGTATTTGAGGATTTGTACTGTGAGATTAAGAATTTTACAATGGCTAACATAATTTTCTAAATAAAAAAAAATTCAAGACAAACTTGATGAGCCAACGTCAGCAACAATAATATTAACAATACTATGGTTTAGAGGAAACAAGACCACCAGGTTAATTTCTCTTCAACAAACTTTACATTAGAGTTTAATCATGAATTTAGATTGAGATTCGCGAATCGTCGAACAGAAGCGAATATTGAGTCAAACATCAAAATAAAAATTTAGTCAAAATTCCGCAAAATAGCACTTAAGCATGCTTTACCGGATATTTACGTCAAAATATTGCTCGGGCTAACTCAAAAGAAAAAGCATTGGGCTAGGGCTTTGGTGAGAGTATTTTCAAAGACAAAAATAAAGAAACATAATTAAAAATTGACAAAATATATTCGATAAGAAATTCTGTTCGCTTTACAAAAAAAGAACAAAATATTCACTCAATCCAAGCAAAATGACCAAATATAATCTGAACTAATAATTTCCGCCGTCATTCTCGAAAATAAAATTTGTCTCAATTAATTACAAAAGTACGCAAAATAATCAAACAAAATCGTAAATTTCATTATAAAACAAAAAAATCTCTGCTACTCGACAAAATTTAATACGTGAAATAAACTAAATTTAACGCAAAATGACTTGGTTCTAAACTCACTCATTGCACACAACCATTTGTCTAATTATTTCTAACTAATTAATACGCGACATTTTGAATTTACGCAAAGTAAAATATTAGGAGGGAAACTGCGAGACACTACGAAATTTTAACAAACTCCTAAAATACATAAAGTTATCACAAAATAGAAACAATGATTCGCAATGAAACCTTTTATTTTGAGCTTGAAATTATAAATCAAATGACAAAACCGAAAATTGTCGCAATGAAAGGACCACGAGGTCGAAAGGTGGCGTCATTTCGAAAAGAAAGAACGAATTCATATTTTCTACGCGAAATAGTGTAAATTTAATCAAAGAAAACAATCGAAAATTCGAGAATATACATTCTTTTTAAACAATACTGTTGACTCACCAAAATCGGAATTAAATGTAAACGGGAAGCTTCTCGGGATGGGCCGTCTTCTCGTCCTGGACACCTTTTCGTCGGCAATTTTCACAATCAAATTCAAAAGGGAGAAGCCCACAAAACAAAAGATCGCTGAGCGAGTCCAAAACGCAAGTGCCGGTGCTCGTCACGTTTTCTCATTAATTCGACGGTAGCGTCGTGTTTCCTAGCTAACCTGACATACGGCGGTCACGCGCGCCATTGTTTCGAGGCAGCGCCGCGGCGGCAAATTCTTTCAAATTTAAAAATTACAATTCTTAACAATGTAGTAAATTAATAATTTTCGTTCAATAAAATACTCACACATCAAATCAAATTTCGTACTAACATAAAATATCTTAATTTCAATGGAATAACGTAACGATAGTAGCGGTAGTCTAACCTTAAAACAATATTCAAAATAAGCAAAATTAAATTATCAACAATTAAAATAATTAGTGTCAAATTAACAAATTTACAAAACTATTTAGCAAAATTGGATTAACGCGAAATAAATTTTAAAAACAGCAGAACATATTTAAAACAGAGCCAAATACGAAACGAAAGCGAAGCAAAATTAATTTTAAGCGAGCGATTTACAAATACGACGATCAGGAACTCTTCTTTTGTAGTGGAACGATGATTGGGCAAGAGAGGTTGCCTTCCAAAGGACAAATACCAATTCGACCAAGGCTTTCGATCTTAAAAGGGTCAAGTTGGTCTAAGTTGACAAAATAGTTGGAGCATCCAACGACAATTGGTGGCAGCGACCAGAGGAAACGTCCTTCCATGTGAGTGTGTGTATGAGTGTCAGTACACCAAAATAGAATGGATTTGGTCCAAAACCAAACGCAGTTGCAGCATCCAAACAGCTAGCAATAAAATAAATTCTGGAGCGACCAGAGGTTAAAATTGGGCATTAAACGTCCAAATTGCAGCTTCAAACAGCAAAATTGAAATGAGCATGAACGGCTCAAATATGCGGCATCAATCAACCAATTGTCAGAAGTGTACATGTGCGACATCAAACAGCCAAATAGAGCATCGAACAGCCAGTGTAGTAAATGTTTGGACAGCTAGTCTCCAAATATCCAATATCGTTTCTCCTTTGGGTCTCAGAGTACAAATCCGAAAGAGATCGCTCGCAGCAAACATAAAAAATAAAACAAAGCAGTAAACAAAAGATTAAAAAATCGCTTTTTATTGAGGTCGAGTCGCAGAGCAGAGATTTTTGCAGTAAAGTGCCCAAAAGGAAAAAGCTAAAATTTCTCTAAATTTTAAATTCAATTAATTTTACTCGGATGTAACGTGTAAAAATATTCACGTTACTGTACATTTATTTTTTGAGGACGTATTTGAGGATATGAGCATTTATTTAATACGTTATTGAGGATTTAAGATTTTGTTTTTTTGAGGACGTATTTGAGGATTTGAGCATTTATTTTTTTAACGACGTAATTGAGGATTTGTGCTAAATTTATTTGAAGAAGTATTTGAAGAATTGCACTTTTTTTGAGGACGTAATAGAGGATGTAAGCATTTATTTTTTAAGACGTATTTGAGGACCTGTGCATTAATTTTTCTAGGACGTAATTCAGGATTTAAGCTTTTACTTTTTTGAGGACGTATTTCAGGATATGCGTATTTCTTTTTTTAAGGATATATTTGAGGACTAGTTTCTTGATTTCTTTAGACGCGTATTCAAAAAGTTTATGTACAATTTTATTTGAGAACGTATTATTGCACTGAAAAAAATTTTGTGTGGCTGCCGCATGTGTGGTGATGGCGCTACATATCTTGCCTCGAGTGCTCTGCCCTTCGGTTTTCGGGTGCGTCAACAAATCTCAATAGCAGATAGCCTTCCCGAATAGACGGACGGCGCTGTATTTTTGAGGAAGTATTTGAGCACTTGGGCATTTATTTTTTTAGGACGTAATTGAGAAATTGTGCATTTATTTTTTTTGAGGACGTAATTGAGGAATTGTGTATTTCCTTTTTTAAGGACGTATTAAAGGACTAGTTTCTTGATTTCTTTAGAGGATTTGTGTATTTCTTTTTTTGAGGACGTAATTGAGAATTTGTGCTTATATTTATTTGAGGACGTAATTGAGGACTTGTGCGTTTATTTTTTTGGGGACATATTAAAGAACCTATGTATTTTTTTGAGGACGTATTTGAAGATTTGTACATTTATTTTTTGAGAACGTATTTAAGGACCTGTGCATTTCTTTTTTTGAGGACGTTTTTGAGGACCTGTGCATTTATTTTTTTTAAGGCCATAATTTAGAATTTGTGTATTTTTTATTGAGGACGTATTTGAGGATTTGTGAATTAATTTTTTTGTGGACGTATTTAAGAACCTGTGCATTTTTTAAGGACCTAATTGAGGATTTGACCATTTATTTTTTTGAGGACGTATTTCACGATTTGTACATTTTTTAGGACGTAGTTGTGGACTTGTGAATTTTTTTTGAGGACGTAATTGAGGATTTGTGCTTATAGTTATTTGAGGACGTAATTAAGGGCATGTGCATTTATTTTTTCAGGTTGTGTTTGAGGACTTTTGGACCTATTTTTTGAAGACGTAATTGAAGATTTAGGAATTTATTTTTTGAGGATATAATTAAGGATTTGTGTATTTTTTATTGAGGACGTTTTTGGGGATTTGTGCTTTTTTAGGACGTAGTTGTGGACTTGTGAATTTTTTTTGAGGGCGTTATTGAGTATTTAAGATTCTTACAATCTTTTTAAAAAACTAGTATATTAATTATATTGATTTTTTAATAGAGCACTTTTAAGTAGAAAAGTCAGGTTGATTTTTCATTACGCGTCAAGCGGTAGAAGAGACAAGTGCTGTCACGCGCTTGAGAAAGAGAGAGAAAGCACAAAATCGTTCTCAACTAATACTTAGGTGGCGGGAGTAGTCGATTCGTATAAAATGTGTCTCGCGTAACTGAGCACTACTAGAGCCGGAGAACCTCCTTAAATCTGTTGTTTATGTTGTAGAATTTCAAAAAGAGGATTAAGATAATTTAGATAAGGATGTATAGATAAGGATACATAGCTCTTATAAGAAATCGGAGTATAAATGTGGCTTTGTGTAATGGAGAAAGGTTTTTAATCTTAGATTTATTAAATAACGTAATAAAATGTCAAATATTGACTGCAGATAAGCGTGGGAATATTGTTTTTTTGCACCGTAAAACAATATATTGTGAAAATATTTATCCTTTTACGTTTAAAAGAAGACAGTTTCCTATAAAACTTGCATTTGCAATTACAATAAATAAATTTCAATTGATTTAAGAAGAGTTGTTTTTAATCATGGTCAGAAATATGTAGCATTGCCTCAGAGTACGTTCATTTAATTTAAGAAAAATATATTTAGGTGATCACGTAAGTAGCAAGTTAATAAAAAGCTATGTTTATATTGAAGTTTTAGAACAAGTTGATGATATTGGCAATACTTGATATTAATCTGATAGTTTGTATTAAGTAATAGGGGAGACCGGGGCGTAATGGATCACTTCAATTCATTCAAAATTGGTAAATCAGAGAATTTCGGTTTTTGATCAAAATAATGTACTTGGCATACTGTAAGTTTGTACTAATTTTCATTGTTATTCATTTATTATTGTTAAAAATATGGTAGAAAGAGTGATTTTGACACTCAAAAGTAAATTTTTGGAATCTTTTTTTTATATATATTTTTTAAAATTACTTGTAAAAAATTTTGTTTATTACTTTCTTGTAATTTAAATATTAATAAGTACCAATCATAACCCTTTATTAAAAAATAACTGGAGAATATATATTTCAAATGTAGTGTAAGGTCACCTGGAGTGGACTGCCTGAACTATTAAGTTATTTGACAGCGGAAAAGTCAAACATATACGTTATCATTTGACTAAAACTAGACGCGTTTTAAAGAACACAATGCAAAAAAGTGATTTGCAAGTGTGAAAGTATTGTAAAATTTCAGTTTTAAAAAGTAACTTATTTTTTCCTGATACTAATACTATTATTAACTAATTTAGTAATTAATTATTCTTGTATAAATATAAATTCAAAATTTTAATAAAAATTCTTCGCGCAAGAATTAAATTATTTTCATAAATAATAACATACTTCGAAAGAATTCAATTATTATTATAAATAATAAAATTTTTTTTAAAAATTCGCAATATATTTCAATAAATACTTTTCAATAAAATCTTGATAAATTTTCACGAAAGTATTGAAACAAAATGAATTGAGAATTTCGAAAAGGGATTATTAAAAAAGAATTAAATTAAGAAATTAAGAATTAAATTATTTTTCAAATTTTCATTTAAAATTATTTTTAAAAAATACACTGAGAGAAGTCCGGGAACTAATACATCCCCTGCGAGCCTTGAGAGGTACTTTTGAATGATTTTATGTGAACCCTCGAATCGGAACGTCGCAAGCCCCCATGCGAAACGTGGAACGTCTTAAAACGAGATTACGTAGAACCTTTAGTGTGCCACCAGTAATAATAAAACCAGTAATAAATAAAATTATTTAAAAAAATTAAATTTCTGGACCAGTAGACATTCCGATTAAAGAGTTTAGAATAAATTTTGCACTTATTTCAGATTTTATTAATTTTCTGGCCAATTTTACAATTTTGAAGAAGGGGTCTACTCAAGATTACATTTTTTAATTCGTTAACAATTAGCATTTTTCTAAAAGTCTACTTTTTCCCAAATAAAAAAAATCATAGCTATTATGGCATAAACACTTTTATAGGGATCTAAACTAAAGCTTGGAATATAAACCTTTGATTAATTTGATTATATCAAGAATTTTTTCAAAAGAAGCTTAGAAGGCACACTCAAGATGATATTACCCTAAAAAAATTTCTTTTTAATAAATTACAAATAGTATTTATATTTTTAGTACAAAAGAATACTTTATCTTTATTTAACAAAAATAATAGCTTTGATTTTTTAAAACAAACATTTTTTAAAGTTTCCTATTTATTACTAACAAAGAGGTTAACAATTTTGATATTGCTGACAATAATAATAATAATATAGGGGAGATTGGAATATTGTGGGTCACATTTTTTCTTAGACGAATATCTTATACAAAAAAATTTCTCTCTCAAATTGTTACATTTTTCGTTTCACACAGTGGTCGGAGAGACTACCCTCTCGGCACAGAACATTAGGAACGTTTTTAGAACGTTTCTAAAACGTTTCCTGTCTGGTAAGGGACATGAAACGTTCTAGGAACGTTGTTAAAACGTAAGGCGATTTTTGTGTCCACTGGGTATTTTATGCAAAAAATTAGAAAACTGCTCCGATTGCAACGAAACTTTAGTTATTTTAATAATATATACCTTCATTGAGTAACTTCAATCGCCAAAAATAAATAAATGTTTATACTTTGACTTTTTTAAGTCCGAACATATAAAAAATGAAGCAAAAGTATGTAGCATTGGGAAAGATTAACAAAGTTTTGAAGTTTTTCGAAAAAATCACCCAGAAAATCAATTTTAATGGGGTTTGTTTTAATTTTCCCGTAGGGCCATCTATAAACACTCAGATGCATTAATGCTGTCCTTCCGGGTTAAAGGAATTTTGAAAAGTCGAGTCATTTCTAACAAATATTTTTAGTTCGTGAAATACGAATATTCTCATATGTCTAGAACTGAAAACATTTTGGCAAAAATCATACGACTTTGCAAAATACCGTCAAACCGGAAGGACAACATTAATGCATATGGTTGGATTATGTTACATTTTATCTTTATAACTTAGATTATCATCGAAAAACCAGTTAGAATTTGGTTCTAGTATTTAATAAATAATAAACACAATGTTAAGTTTATAAGAATATATTTTGGAACATTACATTATATGAATTTAATAAATTCATACACGTTAACGCATTCAAAACTTCAGAAAAATTGTGTAATTTTTTCCTTGCAACTTGAGTAACCCGAATTGTAATTCGGCACTATACACTTACTCTTTGACATGTTTCTAAACACCACCAATAATAATTTACATCAATTCACAATCGATGCAATGATTCCATCTCCAATTTGACATTTTTTGCTACTAACTTATTATCTTGTTTTTTGGACAAACTTCTGTTTTAAAATAAAAAATACGTTGTGAAAATAGAAAAAGAAAACTTTTTGTGAATTGTTTAATTTTCTGAATATTTAAAAGCATTTGAGAAAATATTCATACACAAAGTTGTAAAGATATAATTTTTTAGAGGTTGGAGGTAAATATAATTAAAAATCCAATATGTTTATTATATTTTTGTAAATGTAATAAAATATATTGCTGAAAAATTTTATTAGGATGGCTAAGCAAAAAGTATAAAAAATAAATGTGGACGTCCAAAAAACAATCACGTATACATCCTAATAGTGGTAGAAAACAAGTTGCTCTTGATAAAGCTTTCAGAAGTACAAAATACAGAAGAGCATTGAATTTATTCAAATTAACAGACAATGATTCGAGCGTTCTGCAAGTAACCTTAAAATTATGTACGCAAAAGGAAAATGTTGAAACAGAGACTTTTGTCAAAATAAAAAATGATGATACTAATAAGATTTTAACACATTCTGAAGAATCTACTTTTGCTTTTTATCTGTAAAATAATCAATCACACAAAAACTCGTTAACCGATTTGAACTAAATTTGGCACATTGTTAGGAAGCTAAAAACCCAAAGAAGGTTTTTAATTTACAGATTTAAAAAATATAAATTTGAACGAGAGATATTCAATTTTTTCAAAAAATTCAAAATTTTACTTTTTTATGGATTGCTTTTAAAGTTTCTATACTTGAGTATTACATGTTATTTAAATACATTTTAGCATAATTGTGCCAAAAATACTATCCTATAACTAAGATGTAAACATAAAAATATTTTCAAAAAATCGAAAATTTCCAAATTTAACATTTTCAATGGAAAGCTTTTAAAAGATCTGTTTAAAAATGTGTTTAATGTCAAAAAATCGAGAAAAATATAATTTATACTAATCTCCTATTATATTAATATGAACTTTCATCGTTCTTCGTTTTTGTCGTACCTTATATATATATTATCAAGTATACTCTTACATATGTACACACCATATACAAATGTGTGCAAATGTATATTCACACATTTGCACACAACACATACTCATGTATACTCGCAGATATACACTCAATACATACACATGTGCACACACCACATACACATGCATATTCACATATTTGCACACAACACATACACATGTATACTCACACATATACACTCAATATATACACATGTATATATTGCATATGTGTGAGTACACATATGCACAAAACACACACAATACTCAATACATACTCGTGGCAAATTAAAGCTTTATTCGTGCACTTTAAAATCCATATGCGTAAGATAAAAAAAAGTAAAAGATTTTAAGAAAAGTGGGGTTAAAGACCCCCAAAAATGTACTAATGAGGGATTTGAGTATTTTTTTTCTTCTTAATCTGACGTGATAAAAACTTCTATGTAGTTTTAAATTAAAGATTAAATCGTACACTTTAAGACTCACAATGCCAAAATTTAAAAAAATGGAGGATGTTGAAAAAAGTGGAGGTAATAAGCCTCAAATTATTTGTTTTGGTTCTGTTGGTTATCAAAGTGGTTTTTAATGTAATTTTGCGCTCTACACGATTTTGTACTTAAAAATGGCGTAGCATGTAAATATTCAAGCTTTAATTTAAGACTATAACGCATATGGATCTTAAGTTTACGAATAATTTTGTTACAAAACTCTAATTTTTTTGTTTAAAAAGTGAAAGATAAGATAATTTCTCTATCTCAATGAGAATTATTTTGAAAATATTCAAATTTTTCATTAAAAATAAAGAAAAAAAGTTTGCAGATTTTCTATTTTATAAATTTTCATCATTTTCGCCTCATTTTAAAAATTGACACAACACCTTATCCGTTCGTTCAAAGAAAAAAAAACTTTAATCCAGTCTTGAAAATAAAAATTCATTGAAAATCAGGTTGAGTTCATATAATTTTTCATATTTATTAAATAATTAATGAGTAGAGTGACAAGGAAATTCCAATTAAAATAAATGTATAATTTTAAAAGAAATCAAGTTTAAAATGATTTGTTAAAATTCCCTTTTCTCCACAAATGATATAAGTAAAAAAATTATGTTTTTCATACTGTGCAAATTCAAAAAAATACTAATTTTACTGTTCTGGTGAATTATTTTCAACCAATTTTTTATTACTTAGATGAATATAGGAAATATACGTATTTTAAAATAAAAATCAGTATTTTTATTTCTATTTTTTATGATTTATACTGAGTTTTTCAAAAAATGGGCTACGTTAGACTGCATAACCAGTTAAAAATTGAAAAAAATTATTTAAAAGAATGTATAATGTATTTAGTGAAATAAACCACTAAAAGATAATCTACTTTTACTAAAGAATATTTTATATTAATTAAAGAATTTTTTAAAATTTTTGAGCAACCAGCTCTAGTCGATTTTCGCTGGAATGACCCAGAATACAATTACTAGTTAATTTAAGGTATACAATTTTTATTATTTATTATTTTCAGTTTTAAATTTTAAAAATAATTTACAAAAAAATAGTTAATTAAGGCAAAACATTTATATTATCATCTATCTCTAAAAAATCAACATTTTGTTAAAGATTATGTTTAAAAAATAAAGAAATTATTCCACTTTTTAAATCTTTTTTTAGTAACAATTAAGATTTTGTTAAATAATTTTCAAATTTTGTTAGAAATAAATAAAAGAAACTATAGTAATTCGATTTGTCCGACAAAAGATTTTTGACAACACTTTTTTTTAATAGAAAAGAATAAAATAAATTTTCTTGATTTTTATTTGTCACCAGCACCTGCTTAATTTTTAAAATTAAATTTAAAAGTTAAATATTTTTTGCTATAAATCCAATTCTAAACTTGGTACAGCAAAGCAAAAAACTAAATAAATTCAATAGATTTTTAATTTAATAATTATTTTTTAGAATTATTAAAAAATAAATAAGACTTCAATTCAATTCATATTATTAAAAAAAATACAAAATAATTAATTCTTATTATTAATTAATCAATATTTATTTAAAAAATTGTAATAAATAAATAGAAAATGATGAAAAAAATACTACAAATTTTGTAAAAACAATATGATTGTCAAAATTAATTACAAAATGAAAGTTTTTTTAAAAAATGTTGATGGAGAAATATAAATAGTTCAAATTACTTTATTTTTAATTCGATTTTAAATAAAGAAAGAGAAATTATGCAAATTTTTTTATTGATTTTTAGATGAAACTTAAAATAAATTTATTTTTAGAAGGCTAAAAAATTAAATCTTAATAACGAAATTCTTCAAATGAAATTAAACATTTTGTTTTTTAATTAAAAAAATGTGAATTGTGAATAGACATTATTATTAGATTCTTATATTAGGGGAGAGTGGAGCAAACCGGACCCCTCTCAATATTTCCAAAATGGCGAAATTGTCAAAAGTGCTATTTAGAAATTTGAAACAACCTTGTGTAGTATACCTTATTTTTTCAATTTGACATTTTTTACTTTTGTTTCTGCAACGCTGAAAGCAAAAGTTTTTAAAAAAAATTTCTACACTTTTCCGAATATTTTTTGAGGAAATTAAATTCTGCGCAATTAAATAATCTTTTAAACAACAAACAAGGCATCGAAAAATGAAATCGGTTGATTCGTTTAGTCACAAGATTTAAAAAACCGTTACGGGTCCGGTTTGCCCTACTCTCCCCTATTATATATCTATTATCATTAGAATGAGAAAATATTTGAGCGTTTTTTTAGCTAGTAAAATATTAAATATCTTTATATACATAAAAGAATAAAAATTGTAATTATGAAATACACAAATTCTTCCTACACATTTTTTTATTAATCTAAAATGGAAAAAACAATTGTTAAAAATTGTAATTAAAAAACAAAAATTTAACAACTGTTTATTTAAAAAAACAACAAATAATTATAAAATCTATAAATCAATATTATAAAAATTTCTTCCCTTATTTTATAAAAACAATATCTTTTAACCTTCTTTCTTCTTAAACAATAAAAATTTTGATATTGACAAACCAAAAAGCTGTATAATTTCGATCTGTCAAGCAAAGTGTTTTGAAAAAGCAAAATAACAAAAGCATTTACAAAAACTAACTTCAAACTGCAGACAGAATGAATGAAAAATACCAAGATTATTCCTTAATTAAGTAAAAAACACAAAAAGAAAATTAATTGTATTCAGTTAAGAATAAAAAAATAAATCAAATAAGAAAAATATTACATTTTATTCTTTTTTCTACTCTGTCACAGAGAAATGAAAAATGATCTACCAATAAGGAAACATTACGCCCATTGGTGTTTTCGCTTAAATGTAAAAGTCCCCACTTCTAACTCTCCTACCATTCTTTTACTCACTCCTTCTATCTGTCACTGAGAATACAGAAAACCATGATGCCCAAACCAAAAAAAGTGCTTTTTGCGTCATCTTCACTTGGTCATAAATACATAATTTTTAGCGTTTGATATAATAATCAAAAATTCAATTAACTTTTAAAAAATAATTAATATAAGATATGATTCTTTACAGAAAATTATACATTCATTTTTACATTAATTTTTTAAATTAAGGGGGACAACGAATAATATGAGCGTCTTCTTTCAGCATCTAACCCCTCAATTTTTATTCTCTACACTGTAAAAATAACATATTAATACGTTTTGATCCCTGGGCCACTTAATTGATTTTTTTATCTCCTTCAATTTTATACCACATTTTAATTTCTTATTTGAAAAAACAAAATATTATTATGTGTCGAATCAAAATTAACCCCTTGACAGTCCATGGCCCATATGTGGCCACAAAAAGTCGTGCCACCTTTACGTCTGTGGCCATATATGTCCATCTCAAAAGTAATATACTAAACATAATTCGATTTGAATGACCAAGTGCATACTAAGGTTTTTGGGGTCGCTGAATCCGAATTTCAAATGAGATTTTCAAAATTCAAAATGGTGGACCTAAAATAGCGACTATGAAGATTTAAAAATTTATCAAGTACGCTTGAAACTCGTTACTTAGGGGTTTTCGGGGTCGCTGATTACAAATATGATGTCAGATTTACAAAATTAAAATGGTGAATCCAATATGGCGGCTAATTTCAAGATTCATGCAATTTGATCGAATTTTAAGTCCGCCATTTTGGATTTCAAAATCTGACACCGGATTCGTAATCAGCGACCCCGAAAACCCCCGAGTAACAAGTTTTAAAAAAATCCGTTGGATTTATTATTTTCTCGACCGCCATATTAAATCCGCCATTTTGAATTTTGAAAATCTGACATTAGATTCGTAATCAGAGACCCCGAAAACCCCCGAGTAACAAGTTTCAAGCAAATATGATAAAATTTAAAATTTTCGAATTGACCATTTTGGGTCCTATATTTTGGATCCGCCATTTTAAATTTTGTAAAACTGACTTCAAATTCGAATTTTGCGACTCCAAAAACCTTAATTACAATGAAATCACATTTCTAGAAACTTTTTTTCTTTTTGGGGTCGCTGAATGCAAATATGATGTTAGTTTTCCATAATTCAAAATGGCGAATTCAAAATGGCGGTCAAAATTTTAAAAATCGATCAAAATGGCTAAAAACTTATTTCTCAGGGGTTTTTTGGGTCCCTTATTATAAATTTAAAGTCATTTTTAATAAAAAAGCAAAAATAAAATAAATTTTAAAATGGTGGATCCAAAATGGCGGACAAATTTTTTTAAAACGCTCGAAATTAATTGAAACTCTATTCTAGAGGGTCTTCCTGGTCGCTAATTACGAATTACGAATTACTAACTGGTTGTCCTGAAAAGGACTGATTGTTGTTTAAATTAACGATTTTAGAATTATTGAAACTGGTAGTCCTGAAAAGGACTGATTGTAGTTAAAGTTAAAGATTTTAGAATTATGCAAACTGGTAGTCCTGCACGGAGAGAAATCTGCTGCTAATATTACTCGAAAGAGCATATTACTTAATTTGCTTATCGTTTCTCTTATATTTTTAGCATAAATTCATATACTTATTGTAAAAATACTTTCGATACAATAAGCATAAGAGACAGTAGCTAATTTTGCAAGAAATCTTTATTATAAATACAAAGAGAACGTGCTATTAAAGTATTAAGTTCTTCTTATAAGAATCGCTTGAACTCCGACTGATTTTCAGGCGGACTTTATACAACACAATCTTACCGGCGTATACGCTCATATAACTCACACACACACACATATATATATATATATATATATATAATTCTTTGGACAGTTTTGTCGTCCTGTAAAACATTATATTTGTTAGGTTATGTTATTGTAAACGTCACCGCGTTGTACGCGTTCCGTTCTAGGTTCCTCCATCCAGAGAAATATATGTATGTGAGTTATATGTGCGTATACGCAGGTAAGAATGTGTTGTATAAAGTCCGCCTGAAAATCAGTCGGAGTTCGAGCGATTCTTATAAGAAGAATCTAATACTTTTATAGCACGTTCTCTTTGTATTTATATTAAAGATTTCATGCAAAATTAGCTACTATCTCTTATGCTTATTGTATCGAACTCTCCATTACATTAAATAGATGATTTCGTATATAAATTATTATAACCTTAAGCTAAAATTCTATTCAGCAGTGACTAATAAAATTTGTAAAGATTCTGCAAGCAATAATAGCACCAGATTTTTCTCCGTGTGAAAAGGATTGATTTTAGTTTAAATTATTTGTAATGCACAAGATTAGTGCAAGTTGTTGCACTTGAGTATTCCAAAACTTTTACTGTTTTATTAGGTTCAACTACAAATCCATGGCTGCTTTGAATGTGTTTAACAGCAGGAGCATCTGTGAATCGTTTGTTCAGGTGTCTGTGTTTCTTTTTATGTGTTTCAGCACTGTAATAAAATATTTGTATTCCCTGAAATTTTGATTTAGCCCACTTAAAAAGGGATTCTGACGTCAAAAGAGCTTCTGTAGGCTTTGTCTGTAGACTAGCACGTGTTGCTTCGCGTTTAAATGTCGCACCTATTCCATCACATGCTCCTTTACCATGAGCAGTAGCATGAGTGTGCCACTCTGCTTGTATGCCAAAATCTTCCAGGTGAGAAACTAGATTGCACATTTGGTATTTGTTCTTATAATGCTGTTTAGCACCATCTGTCACGTAAATGACTTTTTACACGTTTGGAACAAGTTTCTTTATTTGAGGAATTAAGAATTCTTGAAGAACATATACAGCGGTTGTGTCATGTGTAGTGGAATCTGATAACCCAATAAAACTACAATGTTTCAACTCCGTTCCAGATTTGTAATAAACAACTGCTGGATGGACCGTACATTGACTGTTATTATAATGAAATGCCTGTGCAGAATCCTGTGCGATAAAAGCATAATTTTCTGAAAAGTCAAGTTGCAGTAACACTTCATTTTCTTTCAAATTATATTTTTGATCGGAAATGTACTGTGCCTGAGTTTTAGAAATAAAATGATGAGGTATTAGTTTTTTCAAGTTATCGCTCAATTCACTTACAAAATCTTCATTAGGTAGACATTCTTTCCTTAATGTGCAGCAATCAACTGTTTGCCAGGTGCTGAAAATTATGTCTTGAACTCCATTTTGCTCAAAAATATTTGTGATATGAGATGAAAACCTGTCAAAATTGGGACATGCTGCACACTTACTTAAGAAACATTCAGGAAGCGGTTTCTCACAAAGCACAAGTTTAAAGCATTCATTATAATTGTGTATTGGTATTTCAGATTCCACTGTGAGCCTTTCTAAGTCAGAAGCATCTATCATTGACTGGAAATTTTCGTGGGTTGTACACATACAGACACTATGGGTACCTTTGGCACCAGCTACTACGCGCCATTTAGGTCTCAGTTCAGCAAACTTACTCAAACTTAACTTTATATCAGGATTTAAACTAATAAACTGACTATGGAGATTACTAACATCAGAAAGTAACAAACGCTTCTGTCTTCTTTCTTTCTTTCCATTTATTTTCACTGAAACTGCATCTTTTTTATTTGCCATTATGCGACTATTAAGGGGAGATTCCACAGAAATTAAGGTTTTTTTTAAAAAAAAATTTTATAGGTAGTAAAATCTATCCATAACTGACCAAGAATAACGTAAGAAATAAGAATGAAATAATTGAAATTTCTTTTAGGGGACGTATGAAAACAGCATGTTAAGGTTAAGTTATCTTACTCTATTATCTTTTTGATTTTCTTACCAATGTTTTCCAATGTTAGACTCAAACACAACTATCTTCTACACCTAATATTCTTTTTGAAATTACAAATATTATAATTTTTAATAAAGCAAACGTTACCTTTTAACTTATATAATTATATACGATATGTTCCACTTTGGTGCATAATTAACAGATAATTTTAAGACAGGCCTGTGAAATAAAAAGTCAAAAGGCTTTTTAATAAAAAATGTACAAAGTACTAATTTTAAAAAAATGCACTTTAAATAATTGTGTTAATGGATTAGAAAATAATAACCAAAATTTTATATAAGCTATAATATAAATGAACAAATTCAATTTTACTTTTTACACGTGTGTAAAAAGTAGCATGTGTTTTTAAATTGATTCAAGTAAATTTCTGACAAAAGTAAGTAAATACATTGTCGTCTACTTATCTTAGAATTTTATGAATGTATCTATAATCCACAAGTAACTGTAGAAAATTTAGTAATATCAATAATAATCTAAAAGTGTCCACAATTGGTACAATGGCCACAAACGGTAAAAAAAGTATGCACGAGTTAAAAAATTTGAATAAATATTTTAGTTTTTAAGGTTTTTTTGGCAAATTTATCGCTTGCTGCAATCTTTGCATAAATTATTAAAATATCCAGTTATGTATCAGTAATTGTATAATTTAATAATTTTTTCAATGGTATACTTGTTAATTTTCTGACATTTGTATTTGAGCGATTCCACATCAAGTGATCAAGGGGTCTTACGGTGTAATGTTTATTTTAATAATTTTTTACTCTTAAACAACTAAACAAACAAATTTGACAAAGTACATTTTGGAAAAGTTTTTTCATGCTCTTTCGATTAAAAAAAAAATTTTTTGACTCAAAAAAATCAAAATTAAGAATGAATTTTAATTTTTGGAGGGTTAGAGATACGATTTTTTCAAACGAACGCTAAGGTTTTTTACTAAAAGGACATATATATAAAAAGTGGGACTAGAATGTTTAAACATTGAAAAAACGAGTTTTCTACTCACTGGAGAGCTCTAAACACGGTTTTAGCTCCGTTTAGGGGAAAATTCTTTTTTTCAATGTTTAAACATTCTAATCCCACTTTTTCATATATAGGTCCTTTTAGTAAAAAACCTCAGCTTTCGTTAAAAAAATGGTATCTCTCCCCCCCAAAAAAATTGAAATTTATTTTTAATTTTGATTTTTTTGGGTCAAATTTTTTTTTGTTCAAAATGCTTATTTTCAATCGAAAGTGCATTATAAAGTGCAATTAAAGTTTTTAGACACTTTATTTAAAAAAATTAATTAAATAAAAAGTTGTGAACCGATTTTAATGATTCAATAGGCATTTTTTTCGTTTGAGTCAAAGTTTCAAATAAAAATTTTTCCGTAAAAAAATATTGAAGTTTAATAAATAAACAAACTATTTGTTTATAACAAATTAGTAAAAAACCATGTTCTCAATCGAATTTTAAAATGAAATAAATTGTACATATTCTTTGATTATCTCTGAAAAATATCCCGTTGAAAAAAAAATGGCACGGCTTTGACAACTGACTTATTTAAACATTGTTAATCCCGAGCAGGACGGAACTTGCATATGACGTCACGCGCAACTGTCCTTAGACGCGGCAATATAATACCGTTTTTAAAAGAATATCTTGGGAATATTTTTTTAATATTAAATTTTTTTATTGTTTGAAAAGTCTTGTAAAATTAATTTTTTTATTATAAAAATATGAAAACAGTTTTTTTGTATTTATTGCTCAATATTAGAATCTTTGTTTTAATGACAGTCGTGGAGTGAAAATTTTAGCAAAAATTAACGCGAAGCAAAAGGTGTTCATTTATATGCAGTTTTAACAAAATATTTAATTCAGTTTTTGAAAAATTTTATGTTGTGATTTTTATAAACTTCAAAAAATGCCGAAAAAAAAATTTGCTGTAATCCTTGTGGTAAAAAAAGTCATAAGTGTGTAATTAAAAATCTTAAATTAGTCAATGAAAATTGGAGTGGTGTGTTTTCAAGCTTAATTAGACAATATGTTTGCGATTTGTGCAGAAGATTGATTGCTTCAAAAAATTCTATTGTGCAAGTAAAAATAACAAGAGAAGATAATAGTCAAATTTCAAATCAAGCTGAATTAAACTCTGAAGATGGGAAAGAACAAAAGGTTTCTATTCCCAAAAAAAGAAAGATAACAGATCCTCACGATGCTATTCTCCAAAAAAAAGAAAGGCCGTCATATATATGAGCGATTCCATCTCAAGTGATCAAGGTGGAGAAAAATTTTTATCCAATCGTAGCAAAACTTGGGGCTTTTGTAGTACTCATAGATAGTAATTTTTCGTGAAAATATTTTTTTACCTAGTCCAATATTTTCCGAGGATGAGGGGGTTAAATTTTTGTGTTTTTCAGTACAATGCTTATTTCAATAATTTTTTACTCTTAAACAATTAAACATACAAATTTGACAAAGTACATTTTGGAAAGGTTATTTCATCCTCTTTCGATTGAAAATAAGCATTTTGAAAAAAAAATTTTTTTTGACTCAAAAAAATCAAAATTAAAAATAAATTTCAATTTTTGAGGGAGATGGATACGATTTTTTTTTTTTTTTTTTTTTAAACGAAAGCTGAGGTTTTTTTCCTAAAAGGACATATAAATGATAAAGTGGGACTAGAACGTTTAAACATTGAAAAAAAGAGTTTTCTACTCGCCGGAGCGCTCAAAACCCGGTTTTTAGCTCCGTTTTGGAGAAAATTCTTTTTTTCAATGTTTAAACATTTTAGTCCCACTTTACCATTTATATGTCGCTTTAGGAGAAAACCTCAGCTTTCGTTTAAAAAAAAAAAAAAAATCGTATCCATCTCCCTCAAAAATTGAAATTTATTTTTAATTTTGATTTTTTTTGGTCAAAAAAATTTTTTTTTTCAAAATGCTTATTTTTAATCGAAAGAGGATAAAAAAAACCTTTCCAAAATGTACTTTGTCAAATTTGTATGTTTAATTGTTTAAGAGTAAAAAATTATTGAAATAAGCATTGTACTGAAAAACACAAAAATTTAACCCCCTCCCCCTCGGAAAATATTGGACTAGGTAAAAAAATATTTTCACGAAAAGTTACTATCTATGAGTACTACAAAAGCCCCAAGTTTTGCTACGATTGGAGAAAAATTTTTCTCCACCTTGATCACTTGAGATGGAATCGCTCATATGTGATAAATCATTAATCGAAATCAAAGCTGCTTTATCGAAAGCGACCACGAAAATTGATAAAATGAAAATTTTGACAACCTTGCCCCAAGATTGAAGCGCACGAAAAAATTCCAAAGAATTCCAAATTTCTCGAAAAGTAGCTTCGAACTCAAAAAAAACTTCGTGAATCTTGCGGTTATGGAAGTTGTTCTGAAAAAAAGAAAGGTAAAAGTCTTTCACAAAATGATTTCGAAACAGTTGAAGCTTTTTATACGTCAGATAAATTGAGTCGCATCATGCCTGGTCGTAAAGATTTTATTACCATTGTTAATAATGGGGTACGAGTACAAGTACATAAACGATTACTGTTAAATAACATTAATGAATTACACGAAAAATTTAGTAAAGAATTTCCGTAAATTAAAATTAGTTTATCCACATTTACAAAGCTCCGACCTCGTTTTTGTATTCCTGTCGGTAAAAGTGGATCTCACAACGTTTGCGTTTGTCAAATACACCAGAATATGAAATTGAAATTAATAGGACTAAATAACGGTTTAAATGAAAAAAGTTCCACTCAATATAATTACAAAATATCAGAGGTTCTTAAAGAAATGGGGCTTTTGTAGTACTCATAGATAGTAATTTTTCGTGAAAATATTTTTTTACCTAGTCCAATATTTTCCGAGGGGGAAGGGGTTAAATTTTTGTGTTTTTCAGTACAATGGTTATTTCAATAATTTTTTACTCTTAAACAATTAAACATACAAATTTGACAAAGTACATTTTGGAAAGGTTTTTTCATCCTCTTTCGATTGGAAATAAGCATTTTGAAAAAATAAAATTTTTGACCAAAAAAAATCAAAATTAAAAAGAAATTTCAATTTTTGAGGGAGATGGATACGATTTTTTTTTTTTTTTTTTAAACGAAAGCTGAGTTTTTTTCCTAAAAGGACATATAAATGATAAAGTGGGACTAGAACGTTTAAACATTGAAAAAAAGAGTTTTCTACTCGCTGGAGCGCTCAAAACCCGGTTTTTAGCTCCGTTTTGGAGAAAATTCTTTTTTTCAATGTTTAAACGTTCTAGTCCCACTTTATCATTTATATGTCCTTTTAGGAAAAAACCTCAGCTTTCGTTTAAAAAAAAAAAAAATCGTATCCATCTCCCTCAAAAATTGAAATTTATTTTTAATTTTGGTTTTTTTGGGTCAAAAATTTTTTTTTTTTCAAAATGCTTATTTTCAATCGAAAGAGGATGAAAAAACCTTTCCAAAATGTACTTTGTCAAATTTGTATGTTTAATTGTTTAAGAGTAAAAAATTATTGAAATAAACATTACACAATCAAGGGGTCTTTTTGTGTATTGTTTATTTCAATAATTTTTTACTCTTAAACAATTAAACATACAAATTTGACAAAGTACATTTTGGAAAGGTTTTTTCATCCTCTTTCGATTGAAAATAAGCATTTTGAAAAAAAAATTTTTTTGACCCAAAAAAACCAAAATTAAAAATAAATTTCAATTTTTGAGGGAGATGGATACGATTTTTTTTTTTTTTTTTTTAAACGAAAGCTGAGTTTTTTTCCTAAAAGGACATATAAATGATAAAGTGGGACTAGAACGTTTAAACATTGAAAAAAAGAGTTTTCTACTCGCTGGAGCGCTCAAAAAAAAATTTTTTTTTCAAAATGCTTATTTCCAATCGAAAGAGGATGAAAAAACCTTTCCAAAATGTACTTTGTCAAATTTGTATGTTTAATTGTTTAAGAGTAAAAAATTATTGAAATAACCATTGTACTGAAAAACACAAAAATTTAACCCCCTCCTCCTCGGAAAATATTGGACTAGGTAAAAAAATATTTTCACGAAAAATTACTATCTATGAGTACTACAAAAGCCCCAAGTTTTGCTACGATTGGAGAAAAATTTTTCTCCACCTTGATCACTTGAGATGGAATCGCTCATATATTCTATTATTTATTATAGTTATAATTTATTATTATTTAGATGTCAATTGGTAGATAAAACTCAGGAAAAGGTCGAATTTTTGAAGGGGTTAAAAATAGAGTTACAGTTACTTTTAAAACATGATTATATAGCAAAATCGCAGGCAAATTATCTAGAAGGTGCGAAAAATACTCTTGAAGAAGGGGAATTTATTGTGACACTCGATTTTTCAGAAAATTACAGCTTTGTTATACAAGATTCTGTACTGGCATATCATTGGTCCAATGAGGCAGTCACGATTCATCCTTACGTGATTTATTATAAAAAAGAGAATAAAATATGTCATCACAACTTTGTTATCATTTCCGAAGCTAATAAACATGATTCTACGGCCGTAAACATATTTAATAAAAAAATGATTGATTATTTACATCAAAATCACGGTAAAGGAAAAGTGAAAAAGTTATTTTTTTTCTGACGGTGCAGCTGGATAATATAAGAACAAATCGAATTTTATCAATTTAATTTATCTTGAGAAATCAATGAGCATCAAAATAGAGTGGAATTTTTTCGCAACGTCACATGGTAAGGGCGCATGTGACGGAATTGGTGGTTCGGTTAAAAGAAGTGCATATCGGGCAAGTCTACAACGTCATGAGGACAATCAAATTATATCGCCTTCAAAATTTTTCACTTGGGCAAAAGGATTTTTTAAAAACATCTCCTTTGAATTTTGCACTCATGCCGAATATGAAAAAGAAGAAAAATCCGTTAAATCTCGATACGCTAAAGCTCTTACCATAAAAAACACCCGACAATATCATTCGTTTCAACCATCAGAAAACGGCAAATATTTTTTGTGTAAAAAAATATCGTCTTTGCCCACTTTTGATACATGCAGTATTGTAAAGTAAAAAAATTTTCTTTTTTTGGTAAAAAAAGTCAAATCAATTCTTCTTTTATTTATTTGTAGATAGTTCTATACAAAGAATATAATATAATATGTAAAATCGGTAATAATTATAATATAAAATGAATTACAGTTTTCAGGCTTGTCTGTTTGTAGCAACTCGCTTGCGAATTCGAGTTTTAAAATAAATTCTTTATTTATTTATCTATAAAGTGGTTCTAAGCAAAAAATAAAATATAAAATAGTTAATTAATATAAAATAAATTAAAGAATTCAAAGATTTGGTTGCTTTTAATCACGATGTCCCTAAAACCTCATGCAGCATATGCATCACGAAATTGCGCGTTCATTTGTTATTTACACGATTTGAAATTCTTCACGGTTTCGGAAATATTTTACTTGTCCGGTTTAGCCCCGGTCTCCCCTCATGCAAAAGCCCTAAGTTTTGCTACGATTGGTGAAAAAATTTTCTCCACCTTGATCACTTGACATGGAATCGCTCATTTATAAACAAATTGTGATGCAGGCTACGTTTAATGATGTATAATTAGAAATTTTAATAAACTACACACCCGTGTAGAAATCACCATGCTATGCCTAAAATGATTATTAGCCCTAGCTTGGACCTAACTTGGCAACCCCTTTTTATATATCCTAGGCTGGTCCTAACTTGGTACTAACTAGGAGATCCAGTTGTGACTTAGAAAATTTTTTAGGAAAATAAAGTGTCAAAATTGATACAAGAAAAACATGTAAAAATTGATAAATATTATTCTCAATTAATATTTATAAAATTAATTAATAATCATATTTTTTTAACAATTTATTGTTTGACATAAATCAGAAAATTATACAAATATTATAAAATAAAGTTAATTTATTAATTTATTAATTCAGCAGTTGTTTAAAACTTTAAACAAATAATTGTTATTTACTAACTTTTCACACAATCAACCTAGAAACTAGTAGTTTTTTCTAATTTTGCAATAAGTAAATACTCAGATTAGTTAATTTCAAAATTTTAAAAGACCACAAGTGTCTAGACGCTTTATTGTCTCAAGAGTTAATAAATAACAACAATTTTTTGTTTAATCAAATGCTGAATTGTTAAAATTATAAAATATCTCTATTTCATACTTTTTAAATTAGTTTATTGCAAAATTAGGAAAAACTGCAAGTTTCTAGGTACTTTGTATCAAGAGTTAATAAATAACAACATTTATTTGTTTAAACAAATAACTGAATTGTTAAAATGATAAATTATCTTCATATTTTACTAATCGCGAAATTAGAAAAAAACTGCAAATTTCTAAGTAATTTGTAACAAAAGTTAATAAAACAGTAACATTTATTTATTTATTTAAACAGATACAGACTGCAATATAATTATAATTAGTAAAATATATTTTCAATTTCGTTCGCAGATTTTAAGTTTCGTTTAAGTTGGTGCTAAACACTAGAAGATATTGCAGTTTGAATGTGGGCTGACCCACCCACGTCCAACCCAGGCCCTACCTGGGCTTCCTAGTTTCATTAGCAAAAATTTCTAAGTCCAAATTTAAAAAATTTTTTTGCAACAAAAAATTAATGTTTAAAATGATTTGGAACAATGAAAAACGTGTTTTCAACATAAATTTTTTGACATTTTTTTAAAAAGTAGATCACCCACTTAATTAATTAGCAAAAATTTCCAAGTCCAAAAGACCAATATTTTTTTAGACCAACAAATTAATGTTAAAAATGATTAAGAACAATGAAAAACCTGTTTTTAACGAAAATGTATACATATTTTTTTCTTGATATAATATAAAAAAATTAATTTTTGAATTTTTATATTTGAATATTATTTTATTATTATTATTGTTGTTGTTAAACTATTTTTTTATTTATTATGGTGTATTAGTGTCAATAAATACTATATTGAATCATCAAAAGCAAGTCAACAAGTCACTGAAAATAAAAATTTTGATCTCAACTAGTTTCATTAGCATAGTGGTTAGGGCGTTAGTCTCGTAGTCCGTAGGTCATAGGTTCGATTCCCGCGTGCGTTAGATTTTATTTGCTTCTTAGGTTTACGCTTATTCCGATTTTTCTGCATTATATTCGTATAAGTATGCAATTTAAAGATTATATATACTGTAAAATAATTTAATTAACAAATTTCTAATTTTTTTCTAATTTTTAATGTATATATTAGAGGAATATATATTAATCTCTGCATATAAGTACTAACATTATTTATGAATTCGCTTTTGGTTATCATTTAATTGAAAAAAATAATAATTAATTAAAACTAATACTTATTATTATAAATTTAGGTTATTTCTTTAACAAATATTATAAACTAATTAAAATTATAATGAAATAGAAAATACTGTCTGAGATGGTTCTTTCTAGGTCCAAAAATGGACCCACAAACTGGTCCTAACTAGGCTCCCAAGTTAGGACCAGGCTAAAATCGCGTCACCAGCCATTGTTGGTCCAAACTACACTGCCTACTTAGGTCCAAGCTATTAACAGGGCAAAAAAGGTATGACCATGCTAGGACCAATTTTCATTTTCCGCACGGGCATAGATTTTAGAAATCGCTAAATTTGAAAAAAATAATTTTGTTTACTATTGTCTACCTCTACAATTTTTAAAAATTGCAAAAAAACTTTAAAACATTTATAAATGTCATTCTTCTAGCCTCCTATTTAAGTTATGATAAAAAAAAGTAAAAAAAATCGTATTCAATTCGCTAGATATCTTAATAAACGTCCAAAAACTCATATTAAAAAAACCGTACAAATTTACCTACTAATTACTACTGATATTTTGCAAACCGAATACGATTTAAAAAATTTTTAATTTTAATTAAAGACAAGATATGAAGAATGGCACATGTATGAACATAAGTTTTAAATTGTGTCTACATTAAAAAAAAATATGAGAGGGTTTAAAAAATTTTAATTTGCGTAATTTAATAAAATTTTTAATTGCATATTATTTGACGTAGAATTTATAAGCTTTCGAATGGTATATTTGTTAATTTTAGGAGATTCGTTTTTACAAATAGATCGTGATTTAAAGAGTAGCATTTTCTATCTCAAATTTAAAACATCAAAATTTTTGTAATTCGTTTATCTTATGTCAAATATAAGGTACCGACATTCTTTCAGATCTTCGTTTCCGCTGTAAAGAAATCTTTTACCCTCATATCAAAAAATTTAAAATAAAAAATCTGTCTCGTACTACTGGGCTTTTAATTACAGACTTCCTGAGGACTTTATAAGGTCGTCCGACCTTCTAAATTATTATTTTTGGATATAATAATATCGAAAAATAATTAGGGTCAGATGGGGTAAATAGAAACAGATTTGCTAAGTTTCACCAATAACATAAGTTTTTTCTTTTTAATCATATTACTTCCGGTTTTTTTGTGTGTTATTTTAGTCAAATAAAAAATTTTAAAAATAAATACGGCCTTAAACTTTGAACTGAGATTACATACACATGAGAAAGAGAATATCACCCCCAACGGGGTCTAAATATTTTCCCATTTTCCGATTGTCAACTAGCAGCAGTATATACAAAACTATTTCCTAGTGCACAAATAATTGAAAATCAAAGAAGACACCCTTTCATTTTCTTAATTAACATTTGGACAATAACTAAACTAAAAAACTTACTAAAATTTATAATTATCTTTTATTATACAACAAAAATCAGCTTTAATTTTTTCATTTTGCAAATTTTAATTGAAAATAGGAGACTGTTTCTATTTACCCCTAAAAACAGAAAATTCGGGGAAATTAGAAACAGTTGATTATTTCTTATAAAATTTAAGAACAAATTAATTTTAAGTATGGAATTTGTGACAGATTTCTAATTAGTTAAAATTAAAGCAAAGAAAAATGTGACTAAACTCGTTAACTCGAAATACACAATAATCGAAGGAGAGATTCCGCCGAGATTGTAACCGTTGAATGCTTGGCAACGATCAGACTCCTTCGACTAATATTTGTCAAATTAACCAAACTTACCTTTTTCCGAAGTCCAATTCCCTCGTAGTACACTGGCAGGTAGGCCGATAACTAAACACAGATTTATTCAAAACGAAACTTTATTAAATTCAAGTCAAACCAGCTCAACTGGTTGAGTAACAGGTGTGATTGTGTCGCGACAATCTTGCGAAGTGACCGATTCGCACTCCCGAAAATGTGTTTTTTGCACCAACGCCGGTGCCCTACTCCTCGGACCTATTTCCTCTCTAAATTCGAAAAAGGCGCGAAATTCAAGTGACGACACTTCGTCACAAATTGTTAAAAGATACAAAGAATTACATAAAAAGTAGTTGTTAGTTATGAAATAATTCAAACTAATAAATACGTTAAAAACTTATTAAATATAAGTTTAAAAATTTGAAACACATTACACAAATAAAGGTTCGTTCTCTCATATTCTCTCTCATTCTCTCCCGTTCTCTCTTATTCTCTCTTATTATAGTGTTGTAGTTTGATAGAAAAAATTTTTCATTTATATTATAAGAAATATTATTGCAATTTCTGCTGTTTATATTTACCCCGAATTTCCAGTTTTTAGGGGTAAATAAAAACAGTCACCTATTTTAATTAAAGTTTGCAAAATTCAAAAATTAAAGTTAAATATTTTGTAGTATTAATAAGAGATAATTATAAATTTTTGTATGATTTTTTACTTTATTTATTTCTAAATGCTAGTTAAAAAAGTAAAAGGGGTCTTTTTTGGTTTTCAATTATTTATGCAAACAGAAATATTTTTGCATATACTGCTGCTAATTGACAAACGGAAAATGGGAAAATGCTTAAAACCTGTTGGAGGTGATCTGAGGTTCATGGTTTAAGGCCGTATTCATTTAAAAATTTTTTTATTAACTGCAATAACTACTGTTTCGATTTAGCACTTGTTTCTAATTATCCCATCTGCATCTGTCCCCAACTAACAATATATTTTAATTTTTTATTTTCCTTTAATTTAATTCTTTTATTATTAATTTAAAAAAGTAGTTTTTTATTTTTATGAACAATAACAGAATTTAATTACAAACTTTTTGCATCCACTGTTGACCTTCTTCATTCCATTTCTTTGGAGGTAGTATTCCGTTTAAAATATCTACAGGCTCCTTTTCTATTTCTATTGTTGTGAACTTTTTTTGAATAGCAAAACTTTCAGTGACAACATTTGCTGAATCCGGCTCTTTATTTTCCAGATGTTGACTTGATAACTATATTTTATGTAGTTATTAGCAATTATTTTTTTAATAATATAACTTATACACATACATAAGCCTCGCTTAATCGGACATAATAAAGAGTTAGCCAGACCATGTACCAGAGTAAAAATAATAACTGTTAATAATATAAATTATTTTGTAATATATAAAACTTCTGGAAAAACTTTCGTCTTTTTGGCCAGTACAAAAATACCTTCCGGATAAAAAAAGTCGATTTGCATTCGAGCAAGGAACTTTTAGGTCAATCAGACCCCCATGAAAAAATAAAGGAAAATAAAATCAAACAACTTTCAAATACATATCCTTGTAGATAATGAAAATGTGCAACTCATTTTTCTCAAAACTATTTTTTTTAATCTGAATATTTTAGATAATAATTTAAGGTTTCCAAGCGTCAAATCGAGTTTTTTGATCCGGAAGCTCAAATATACATAGAAAAAAATTTTCAGACAAGCGAAGGTTAACTGTTGATAAGATAATAATATAATGATTGATAATACAAAAAATTTGAAACATTGTTAAACTAATTATGTAATTAGATTTAACTTAGACGATACAAGTCAAAATAATACAAATGGTCATTTAAAAAACATATCTGATGAAAAAATCGAATGCTGGTCGAATAGTGTTACATTCGAGCGAGAAATTGCTCGAAAAGAACGAGAAATCTCGTAAAGAATACAATGAAAACAATTGAATGTGATTTAATATTCAATTGTTTTCATTGTCTTCTTCACGAGATTTCTCGTTCTTTTCGAGCAATTTCTCGCTCGAATGCAACACTATGGTCGAAGTCAAATCAAATTACATAATTGACTATTAATTTTTTATTAATCCATTAAAAGTAATTTGGGCACCAAAATTGAACAAAATATTTAAAGAACTATTTCATACTGAAGTAAATTGTGAGGTATTAAAAAGCGTTAGAGATTCAATTAACAC
Organism: Leptopilina myrica (nomen nudum); assembly: GCA_032872475.1. Taxonomy (NCBI): domain Eukaryota; kingdom Metazoa; phylum Arthropoda; class Insecta; order Hymenoptera; family Figitidae; genus Leptopilina; species Leptopilina myrica (nomen nudum). Next base: position 20,343,101 of record CM065461.1, on the reverse strand, counting down.
TAAAAAAGATTTAAATATTAATTTTAATGTTATTTTTTACTATGAACGAAATTTTACTTCAAATCAATAGCAAGTCAATCATTTGTCAAAATTCACTAAATTAAGCTTTACCAGAAACAATAAATCCTGATGGGAGTAAGTAATTAAACAAGGACGTAAAAAGACAAAAATTAGCAACACACATAATAAACACATGAAATATTTTTATTATATATCATACTATTTTTCATGAGTCATAAAATTTTTCGTACGTTTATTACACAGAACCACAAATTTTTTAGAGAATAATGAAGGGTAAATTCTTAAAAACAAACAAAATTTCAGACAAGTGTAAAGAAAATTATCATCTTTATACAAATTTGGAAATAATTTTTTCTACTTTTTGGCTTATTTTTTGGAGAAATTTTAATTTATCTCGAAACTGTAACGTGTTGGGTCAAAAGTAGACCCAGATTTATACATGTTTATTTTCATAGCTTTTTTCATTTTGAAATTTATATGTTTTTAATTGTTAATTTAATGCTTTTTGTTATATAATTTGTTTTACTTTAAATATATAACAGTCACATAACACATATTACATTGAAAAGTACATATTGCAGTTCTAAGTAAGATCTTATAATTTGATTGTGACATTGTTATAAAATGGTGCTATCACACGTTACAGCATAGATCTATTTTTAGTATATGTGCCCTGACGCGGTGAAAGGGACCTTACGTTCCAAAAAATTAATTTTGAGTTATTGATACCATTTTATCCAGATTTTTTCAATCGATATAATGGCATTAATAACTAAAAACTAACTTCAATTCTATAATACCTACATAATAACTTATGTAGTAGATAGTCATAAAATTTACAAATTTTGTCTGTCATAAATTAGTAAAGCTGTTATGGAATGTATTTGTAACAATCTTACATCAATGTTATATACCTACCTTAAAGAAAGTTCTAGAAAATAATACGTGAATAATAAGAAATTAAATTATATTATTTTTTATATATTTAATAGTAAAAGTAGTTTCTCATTGGCACAAAACTTACTCTATATGCGTAATTTATTTACTCTTATTGACATAAGAGAAATTTCGAAATAGGCTATCCAATATGACCGAAAAAATAAATTTTTTTGTCAATCTTCGCGAAACTTGCTTCTATAAGGTTATTTGGGTCACTGATTACGAGTCTTAAGTCAGTTTTGCAAAATATAAAATGACGTATCAAATGTTGCCTTGAAAAAAGCCAATTGTCATAATTTTTCACTGTGCAATAATTCAGTGGCCTTAAAAAAGGGCAATTCATTTAATTTTGCAAATTGCAATGATTTGGTGACCTTGAAAAAAACCGATTTTTATATTTTTACGAAGTATACGTCAATCAATGCCAGTATGTTTCAACCAAATGGGGTGGGTATCTTATATTTAATTTGGTATGAAAAAATGTTTACCGTGAATTGCAAAATTAAATTAATTAACCTTTTCCAAGGCCACTGAATTATTGCACAGTGCAAAATCATAACAATCGGCCTTCCTGAAGGCAACCAAATCATTGCGCATTGCAAAATAAAAAAACTTTTAACAATTTTGTACTTTCGAATCAAAGGACCCCGCACAAAATGCATTGGAATTGGCTTACCGTTAATTTTGTTCAAATTTTCAGAATTAGTAGTTCTAAGTGTCCTAATTAAAGATATAATTTTGTTAAACTCAAAACTTCACTTGTTTGGCTGAAAACAGGGGGTGAAAGTACCCCCTGTCTAAGGCATGAAATGAACATTTCAGTGCTTTTATCCAAATAAACCATTATTTTTGGTAAGTTTAATGTCAGAAGTCACCAATATACATAAAGAGAGAACTCTTAATGTTAAACAAATAAAAATGTAAAATATCAACCCTCAAAAACTACCCCTTGTACAGTTAAAACCATATAGAAAAGGAAAAAACTATTTTAATCACAGAAAATATTTTTATAAATAAAATATTGACTTTTCATTTACTAATACATATGAAATGTCATATTTACCCTTACAAACAACCCCAACAACAACAACAACAACAACAAAAAGCAACCCCTTTTATATTTTAAATAAATCCAGTAAACCAGATAAATGAACAGTTTAAACAGAGAAAGACTTTTGAAAATCGACTGGAAGTAATTATTTAATCTTTCGTGATTTTCAGTAACATTGTCTTGAACGTAAATGTCTTTCAGGACAAAAATGTTAACTCGACATTCGTCTGAAAGTCGTACTACATTATCTATCCGATTGCAAATAAGGCACGTATGGCTCGATGTTTACGTTAAGACATTAAGTCTTAAACAAGATGGATTATTTTCATTAACTTCAATATTAATAAGTCGCTTGCATGTTATGCATACACGTGTATTAATACCAATTGAGCGTTTCGGTGCAATAATCGGTCTTACGCGTGAACGCAAGCGCTAATACCAGTCGGGTGGCAGTGAGAGGCCCAGAGGCGCTCACTGCCACCTGACTGGTATTAGCGCTTGCGTTCACTCGTAAGACCGATTATTGCACCGAAACGCTCAATTGCAAGCGGTGGAAAGCCTCTTTCTTCTCGCCAACGAATTGCAATTTCGCTCTTATCAACATTTTCTTCTCCTTCAATAGATGACATTTGTCTAGGTTAAAAAACTGCATTACAAACATAGCAACGCATTTTGTTTATATTATTATTTACTTCAAGGTAGGAACACCAGTGCAATTATCGAAATGTACAATAGTATAAAGTAAGTATTGCAAAATACCCGCAATCTGAAACAACGATGCTATGCTAATATCTTTGAAAAATCAATCAAACTCTAAAAATGTGTTTAAATAATGTACTCTACAATATTTTAAACAATGATTAACATATTCTTAATCCAGATATTGTAGGATATACAGTAAGCTGGTAACAAATGTTGCCTTTCAAGCGATGTCATGAGCTGATGAAAGAAATCATATATGTGACGCTCCAAAGCGAAAGGGACCATCTTCAAAATAATATCAGGCGCAGTCTTCCGTGCGCAGAACACAACACAAAGACGAAGCCATATGATATTAGGAAGATTGTATGTACTGCTTATGCTATACTTACTTTATACTATTGTACATATCGATATTCGCACTGGTGTTCCTACCCTTTCACCATTTGGCGTCATTCACACGAAAACACATATATAGTCAATACAGTTTAAAGGCAAGAATTACATACTATAAGATTTTTAAACATAATAAACTGTTTACTATTTTTAATAGTTTTCTTTGGTTGAAATGGATTTTTTACTTTTTTCACTTTAAATCTTAAGGGGTTGTTTTTTTCATAAGGGTACTTTTTTATTTTGAACATTGCACTGAAAATCACGAAAGATTAAATAATTACTTCCAGTCGATTTTCAAAAGTCTTTCTCTGTTTAAACTGTTCATTTATCTGGTTTACTGGATTTATTTAAAATATAAAAGGGGTTGCTTTTTGTTGTTGTTGTTGGGGTTGTTTGTAAGGGTAAATATGACATTTCATATGTATTAGTAAATGAAAAGTCAATATTTTATTTATAAAAATATTTTCTGTGATTAAAATAGTTTTTTCCTTTTCTATATGGTTTTAACTGTACAAGGGGTAGTTTTTGAGGGTTGATATTTTACATTTTTATTTGTTTAACATTAAGAGTTCTCTCTTTATGTATATTGGTGACTTCTGACATTAAACTTACCAAAAATAATGGTTTATTTGGATAAAAGCACTGAAATGTTCATTTCATGCCTTAGACAGGGGGTACTTTCACCCCCTGTTTTCAGCCAAACAAGTGAAGTTTTGAGTTTAACAAAATTATATCTTTAATTAGGACACTTAGAACTACTAATTCTGAAAATTTGAACAAAATTAACGGTAAGCCAATTCCAATGCATTTTGTGCGGGGTCCTTTTAAAAATAATTTGAACTTTAAACTCTATTTTTTAGTCGCCATTTTAATTTTAATTTTCTCTATAGTCCCATCTTCTAGGTTATATATCTATGTCACGTTATTTGTAACATTTGCAATTATTTTTACGTTATTTTATAGTCGAAAAAAAATTAAACAAAAATTGGAAAAAATCAGACTTTTTTTATAAAAAACATTCATAACTTTTTGTTTATAAATTTTTGAAGTTTTTTAACGCCATTCGATAGAGCGTATATAAAAACATAAGAAATGATGATTCGTGAAATTTTCTATTGATTTTTAAGTACCGAAACAAGTCCTCAAACTTCATGCCAAAATTTTCTCCATTTGGGTGTTGTAGGGTTAAAATGAGTGCGGAAGTAGTAAATGTTTCGGTGACAAGGGATAGACTTTATTACAAATTTTCTAAAAAACAGTATATTGTAAACAAATGTCAAAGCAACAAATGTTTATGCGTCAAAAATAAGATCCAATCTCAGTCGAAATGTCATTCAAGTATGCCATGTTGTAACAAATAAATTACAAATGAAAGTTAATATTTTTATAACAGAAAAATGTATATTATTTAAAATAAAACTAAATTTTCCACTTTGCCTAAACTCTAGTGGGCATTTAATATAATGCCTAGGCAATGTATAGAAAATCCTTTAAATATACACATTACCTAAAATAGAAAGTCTTTTTATATACTGCCTAGGCATTTTAATAAATGCCTGATTACATACTTTGCCGGTAACATATCTTTATCTATCCCTATTAATATAAAATTATGTCGCCGCCGCCGCTGATTCAGTCATTTCCCTTTCCTGCCACCCTCGAAATTTAGGTCAATTTTGAGGGCAGTATTGACCTAAACGTTAAAATTTGACAAACAATTTCCGCTACCCTCAAAATTTAGGTCAATTTTGAGGTTAGTATTGACCTAAACGTCAAAATTTGACAAACAATTTCTGCTACCATCAAAATTTAGTTAAATTTTGAGTGCAGTTTTGACCTACGGGTAAAAAGAGGCCGACAAACGTCTGTTACATTACGTCGAAATCTACATGTAATTTTACATTTTTCTTTTACCTACATGTCATAAACGTTCAAATAATGGCCCTTAATTTATGTCAAAATTTATTTAAGATTTTATTTATTGATAAAGCTGCACGTAAAAAGGGTCGTATTATTGCCTTTGATGATACTGCAAAATCTATGCCAAATTTAACCAATTTGTTTACTTTTAGGTATAAAGAAGTATCTATAAGTGCACCATAAGATCATAATCATGTCCGTAAAATAAAATTCTTTTTAAGTGCTTTCTTTTAGTATCGCCTGATATAATTTACTCTAACTTATTACTACACGGAGAAAAATCTGGTGCTATTATTGCTTGCAGAATCTTTACAAATTTTATTAGTCACTGCTGAATAGAATTTTAGCTTAAGGTTATAATAATTTATATACGAAATCATTTATTTAATGTAATGGAGAGTTCGATACAATAAGCATAAGAGATAGTAGCTAATTTTGCATTAAATCTTTATTATAAATACAAAGAGAACGTGCTATAAAAGTATTAGATTCTTCTTATAAGAATCGCTCGAACTCCGACTGATTTTCAGGCGGACTTTATACAACACAATCTTACCTGCGTATACGCACATATAACTCACACACATATATTTCTCTGGATGGAGGAACCTGGAACGGAACGCGTACAACGCGGTGACGTTTACAGTAACATAACCTAACATAACCTAACAAATGATTCTGTGTAGTTTAGGTGCGTATAGGCGTCAAGTTATCAAATTAAGTGAATTGCTATGAAAAAGTAGTATCTGGAAATTATTTTTTCTTGTTTTTAGCATTTTTTAAAAGTTCGCGAATTTTTCGTTAACTTTGACGAAAAGTTCGGAAACCGTACTATGTTTCTAGTGAAGGAGTTGATGGAATTTTGACGAACTGTGTTTGTTGATTTTCAAGAATTTTGTGTCCCATCCAAAAGTGATATACTAGTTCACGAGAGATCCGTGAACTTTTTTTTCCGTGTAAGGGCTCCCTACAGTAAGGGCCGTGCAAGACGACGAGCAGACGAGGGAAGGAGTAAAAAATACCCGCGTGCAAGACGACGATCGGGGAAGGGGAGGGATGTTTACACGAAAGTAATGCTAAGGTACTTACGTTGAGAGAAGAGAGGCTCAAGTTCACTTAAAAAGGTACTTTATTTGCAGTTTGCAGGGAGGTACACTGTACGTGGGCGGAAAAGCGACTGACGGCTGGGCCTTTTCGTTCCTTTTTATACCTACGAAAAATGCATAAAAAATCTGTCCTCTGGAAGGGGTAGATTTTTTTTGCACGTACGCTATGATAAAGAGGAACTGATCACAATCGTTCTGACAAAATTTAATATTTAATTTAAACATATTCTAAAACGTACAACATCTCTAACATTCAATTGAATTGCAAATTTCGAAAAGGGCTCAACTCGAATTTTTTTCAAATTTAGCTTCTTTTTTTGCATTATTATATATTCATTGACCTTTTCTTAAAAGAAAAATTTCATCTCAGGTACTTTTAACGAAAAAAAAATGTATTAAACTGTGATTTCCTTTGACTTTTAACCTAAGATTGTTTGTTTTCTAACCTATTGCTGAATTGTTTTTGAGACCAAAAAAAAAATTATTACATTTTGAAATTAAATAAAAAAATAATTGAATTGATTCTCAATAGTAAAATATTTAACTAATATATTTTTATGATTAAAACGATTAAATTTTTTTCATGTATTTCGAAAAGGGCTCAACTTTGACCAGTTATTTAATCCCTTTTGTTTTTTACTGGTATTGTGATTATTTACTGTTAAATTTGTGATAATTTAACAAGGAACATTCTAACCAACTAAAAAGATTTAAACAAGTTTTTAGTCTTAAATTATCATACTATTCTCTACTTCATTTGTCAATATTTAACTCATTAATTTCTTTGTTTAAGTATTTAATAAACCAAAGAATAGAACAAATATAGCAAATGAAGGAAGTTAAAAGAATTTTATAACAATCGTACAATCATTCCAAATTAGACGTGTAATGAATTATCATTACTGTTAATTTTGACATTAGAAAATAAAGAATATTACATACCTTCGAAGAGATATTATTTTACGTTAATATTGGTCACAATAAAAAAAATCAAATCCAAAATAGTGTTAAAACAAGAATAAGAAAATTAACATACATACTGAAAATTAAAACAATAGTTACGCATAGTTTTATCAATACTTTATAACTTTTAAGAATTTTCATTGAATAATTTTTTAATTTTAATGGAACAGCTAAACTGTTTATATTTGTAAACACGTTTTGCGCCCGTCGTAGCCGGGCCTTGCGGGTCCTCGCTGGGACGAGAGAGAAAGAGGAGAAAGGAGATAGAGCGGAAAGAGATAGAAATAGGAAGGGAAGAGAAAACTCAGCGCGGTTGAAAATACCCACGACGAGGCCCGGCGAAAGTGAAAAAAAGGTACTTGCGATGCCTAAGCACGGCCCAAGGGACAGGATACCACAATTTTCGCGTAGTTAAGAACTTCGAAAAAAGGTTATCAACTTGAATAGCGGTAACTCAAAAACAAAAAAAGGGCATTCTGAAAATTTATATGCGCATAGGAAAAAACCTCAGCTTTCGTTTGCAATAATTTATTTTCAAATAAAACGGATCCATTTTTGGGAAATTGAAATATTAATTATAAAAAATTGAGGTAAATTTTTAAAATATTAAAAATAAACTTCACCATTGGAAAGAGGACGAAAAAACCTTTCCAGGTAATTATGCAGAAGAAGGACATTTCCCAATTTTAAAGATTTTTGGTTAATTTTTTTTTGGATGTCTTTCATTTGGCTAGTAATTAAAGAATCCGGTGGGGGAGGATGAAAAAGTTACTTACAGAACACCAGGGCTAGGAAACAAAAATTTTTTTTGGTTTTTGACGTTTTATTTTGTAAACATTAAAAATTTTTTAAAATGTTCTACATAAAAGTAGAACTACATAGAAACGTTTTAATGCAGAAGGGAGTCAAATTAACTTCCTAGATAATACTAGAAGGTATCCAACTTAGACCAGAGCTCCCTCCAACGTTTAAAAAAAGGCGTTGTGAAGGTGCATCCACAACACATCACTCAAAGGCGGGAGAAGCCCGCCGCTCCTGATTTCCTTTAACGTTTAATGCAGAAGGGAGTCAAATTAACTTCCTAGATGGTACTAGAAGGTATCCAACTTATACCAGACCCCCCTCCAACGTTTAAAAAAAGGCGTCTTGAAGGTCATCCACAACACATTTCTTAAAGGCGGGCGAAGCCCGCCGCACCTGACTTCCTTTAACGTTTTAATGCAGAAAGGGAGTCAAATCCGTTGGAGAGGGGTCTGGACTAGTTAGACATCTTGTAGTACCAACTAGAAAGTTAATTTGACTCCCTTCTGCATTAAACGTGGAAGGAAATTAGGTGCGGCGGGCTTCACACGCCTTTGAGTGATGTGTTGTGGATGCACCTCCAAAACGCCTTTTTTTAAACGTTGGAGGGAGCTCTGGTCTAAGTTATATACCTTCTAGTACCATCTAGGCAGTTAATTTGACTCCCTTCTGCATTAAAACGTTTCTATGGTTATTTTCCGTTTTTTGTGTTTTTCTCGAAAAATACTCAATTTAGGAAAAAATTGCATGTTACATAAAATGTGTATCTTAACAAGATCTACAACTTTTATGCAGAACATTTTTCAAAATTTTTAATATTTACCGAATAAAACGTCAAAACCAAAAAAAAATTTGTTTCCCAGCCCTGGCGTTCTGTAAGTAACTTTTTCATCCTCTTCCACCGAAATCTTTAATTACTAGCCAAATGAAAGACATTCCAAAAAAAATTAAAAAAATTAAATTAAAAAATTAACCATCTTTAATGCATGTTTAAAAGCTGGAGTGTTCTTCAGCGACTTGAAAGTGCAAAAGTTGGCCCTCCTTAGGAAAGGCGATAAACCTCTAGATGAAGTCTCATCGTACAGACCAATTTGTCTGTTGGATACGATGGGGAAACTTCTGGAGGCTATGGTTCTAGAAATACTTTAGGGAATCCTGGTAGGCGAAAATAGCCTATCGGAGAACCAGTTTGGCTTTCGGAAAGGCCGGTCAACAGTTGATGCAATACTCTCTGTTGTGAACCTGGTAAAGGAAATCAATCAAGAGAAGAAGAAGGGTTTCTGTGATCTCGTTTCCATCGACATACGGAATGCGTTTAATTCTGCGAGATGGGACCTCTGCATTGAGTCGTTAAGACAAAAAGGAGTGCCAACTTATCTTTTGTGAATGATGGACAACTATCTTAGCGACGGATGGGTCGCGTACAAAAGCAACGTGTGCCATTTTAAGGAAGAATTGACCCCACAGAGGTCAAAGGTTGGTCCATTCATATGGAACGTCATATACGACGGACTCCTGAGAATGGAACTGCCTGAAGACACAATCCTGAAAGTCTTCGCAGATGACGTACTTCTGGTGTGTAGAGTAATTTCTTCAGATAAAGCTCAATGAAAGTCTCCGGCGAGTAGAGCGTTGGCTATATCGTCGTGGGCTGCAAATGGTCCTAGAGAAGACCGAGGCTTTGCTCGTTACAGTCCGGAGAGCTTTTGAATCCCCAAAGGTGAAAATAGATGGAACTGAAGTCTCATGGCGAAAGAAGCTTAAGTATCTGGGAGCGACGTTGGGCAAAAGTTTAAACTTTGACCACCATGTGGATATCACAGCACTCAAGGCCACCGAATGTATTGGTAACCTATCTAGGTCAATTCCTAACATTGGTGGTCCCAGGGAAAAAAGCGGCGCTTAGTGGCGACTATGGATCTAGCAAATCGTACTGATCAGAGTTTGAAAATATTTTAAAAATATATTTAATTACCTTTCATTCTAAAAAATTTATTGGTTAATAATACAACATTTTAATTTGCATCTTTGTACAGCGCACAGTAGAAAAACTCACCTAATCAGCATTTCTTTTGTTTTCATATGCGCAATTTTCTTTTGACTGTGAGATTGCACCTGTAGGTGAACGAACGCGGGAAATATCTATGCAACCGGCCGTCTCACACAATAGTGTAAAATCTCACTTGCGGATCCACTCTTTGCCAAACTAGTCTAAGCAATATCTATGCAACCGATAGATTAGCAATGAGTTTTGATCGCACTTGTGGGTTACTGATATTTAAGACGGACGCGGGCAATATCTATGCAACCGGCCGGTTATAATATAAACTATATTTTAGAGCTGCTAATTAGATTAACAATTCCAAAATCTCTCTAAAAACAGGCCGCACTGGACTCCACCGGCTCAGAGAATTTAAAAAGTTAATGTGTCTGCCCTAAATTTCAACGAGAAATTCGGGTTCAGGGTCGCGGACGAGAAATTCTCTGTCTCAAAACACTTGCAAGGTTAGACCCAGGAGACATGTCTTCGACAAGAAGCCAGAAATCGTACTGCAATGATTAAAATTTTGCGACAAGCCTCCAACCCATACCTTCAGTACAAAAGTGGGGAAAGATTTTTAGAAGTGGGAGTAAAGAGTAAGAGTAAGTCATGGGCCCATTGGTCTATGCATTTTTGCTGACGTTTTGTATCTAATCCCAGCTGAAAAAGTTCTATAGAATTTCACTTGAATCATTCTATAGAATCATTCTATATAAATTCTAGAGAATATTCTATAGAATTTCAATAGAATGATTCTATAGAATTTCTACGTGAATTCTACTAAATTTTAGTGGTTTTTAATTAGAAGTAATATAAATTTCATAAAATAATTATTTTAACATTATAGTTATGTATGGTTACGAAGTTCAATGAATTTTATATATTTGAAGGATTATTTATTTATTTATTCGTCTCAGTTCTAGTGATAAATATAATTAATTTATTTCCACATTTTATAATTTGCTTGTATATGCATTTTACATATTGAGTAATGCATATACAAATATACATGAGTCAGAATTCCTGAAAGGAGCCACCCAAAACCTTTTAATTTTTTTTCGTACTTATGTGGTGATTTTAATAGTATTTTATATAAGAAATCATACTACCAAAGAATTTTGCAAACAAAATTTTTTGGTTAATGTTATTAACTATTGAAAATTTTGAACGTATTTAATTGAAAAATGAATTTCTCAAAAACTTATTGATCGATTTTAATTTTTTAAGTTGCATTTTATTTGTCTTGAAATTAAGTATAACTGACAATATTTTAAGATAAAAATATTTAATTTTAGTGCAAATGCAATTGTTTATTTATAAACAATTAAAAATAAATAGTGTTCTAGATGATATTTTAAGTTGAAAAAATTACTAAAATGTTCTTTATAAACCACTAAAACATATCCCGTTGAAAAAAATAGCACGAAGTTTTAAATTGCTTAATTTTAAGCATTTGTGCCGCGGTGCAGTGCGCGACTCTGATCCTTATTAAGCGTTCGCGGGCGTGTTATTGTTTCTGATCGCTGAAACGACTGCGCTTCTCAAATACTACATCTATGTTGGAAATAAATTTATTTTAACGTAATTTTTACATTTAATTTTTTTTAATGGAACATTTAATTAATTCTTTTTGTTAAATGGTAATTACAGATGTGTTGCATAAATTGTTAAAAAAATTGTTGAATTTTCTTTAAAATTAAAAGGAAATAATGAGCGAACTAGATTTAAAATTTAAATTGGATTTAAACATTTTTAACAATGATTCCAAATGTAAACTATTCTTTAGAGACAGTTCTGTTTCTAAAATAAAATAATAAAATGAATAGTTTAGCTTTTATTCTCTCCGATAAATTACGAATTCTAATCAATCGATTTAAATCATAAAAACAGGCCTCGGATCGACTTTAAGGCGCAAAAATAATAGTCACTAATTTAGTAACAAAAAAAAGTTGTTTACTTTATTCAGTATTTTCACAAAAATTCTTTAAACTTTCTCAATTTTAATCAGTAAAAATGTTTGATGATTTGACTTTTTGCTTTGGAATTAATAAACAAAATGATACTTCACATAGAATTTAACATATAAACAAATTTTTTGAATGAATCAGAATATTCATCACGGTAAAAATGTTTACTAATTTCACTTTTTAAATAGTAAATTTTACTAATAAATTAGTAGAATTAACTAGAAAATTATTGTTATAATTTAATTCCAAATGTAAACTATTCTATTCTTTAGAAATTTTAACTCTAGTTCGCCCATTATTTTTTTTAATTTCAAAGAAAATTCAACAATTCTATATTTTAACAATTTATGCAACACATCGGTAATTACCATTTATCAAAAAGAATTAATTAAATGTTTGATTAAAAAAATTAAATGTAAAATTTGCGTTAAAATAAATTTATTTCCAACATAGATGTAGTGTTTGAGAAGCGCAGTCGTTTCTGCTATCAGAAACAATAACACGCGCGCGAACGCTTAATAAGGACCAGAGTCGCGCACTGCACCGCGGCACAAATGTTTAAAATTAAGCAATTTAAAACTTTGTGCCATTTTTTTTAAGGGGATATTTTTTAGTGGTTTATTAAGAACATTTTAGTAATTTTTTCAACTTAAAATATCATCCAGAACACTATTTATTTTTAATTGTTTATAGATCAACAATTGCATTTTGCACTAAAATTAAATATTTTTATCTGAAAATATTGTCAGTTATACTTTATTTCAAGACAAATAAAATACAACTTGAAAAATTAAAATCGATCAATAAGTTTTTGAGAAATTCATTTTTCAATTAAATACGTTCAAAATTTTTAATAGTTAATAACATTAACAAAAAAATTTTGCTTGCAAAATCCTTTGGTAGTATGATTTCTTATATAAAATACTATTAAAATAACCACATTAGTACGAAAAAAAAATTAAAACGTTTTGGGTGGCTCCTTTCAGGAATTCTGACTCACATGCATCCTAATGTCTTCCGGCATTTGGTTGTAACGAAAATGTTTACAACAAAATGTTTAACTATTGTCAAGTTGTGGTATATGTATCTATTTTGATGCATAGGTTTAAATAGCATCAGTTCAAATATCATGAGGAATGCTAGCATCGTGGCTTTGAGTCAGCTGTAACGCACGTGCGTTTGTTTTAATGCTGTATTCCACAGCTTATGGGACCTGATAGGAAAGGTAGCGATTGGTGGCAATCATAGCACGCTTGCGTTGGTGCCCGTTGCATGGAGGTCGTTAAGGTATTAGTGTTGTAGCCGGAGGAGCTAGTGAGTGTGCTCGTAACTATAAACGGCGGTTGCAAAGTTGTGTGTGTTGCCGCCGACCATTCCCAAACACGTAAACCTCTCAATGAAATTATTTGTTGTTGTTTTAATAATTTAGAATTACACTCACACTTTCAATTATTAACATAGAATTCTGAATTGAATAGATTGGATTCATGTACATATTTTGTCTGTAATATTACGTTTCTTTATGCTTTTCAGAATACAAGTTTCATGTTTATTATTTGTTCAGGTAATATTGCCGAAAGATTTGACGCAGGTAGCATTTATTGCGCCGGCACAATTATTAATACACGGAAAAATGTTTGGGACAGTATTATTATTTCTTATTGTTTTTATATGAAGTGAAGCTAATTGTACGATACAATTTTTTGAAAGGTATAGCATGTGCACCTTACCTTAATAAACAAATTGGTAAATAACAATTGGTTATTTAAAAAATTGTATGCAAAGATTGTAAACAGTTTAACTTAATTTCTTATTTGGATTATTAATTAAATATTATGTAGTAGTAAAAAAGTTCATTGTTCTATAGAAATTAGTTTATTTCTTGTTTTATGCTAAAATTCTTTAAACAACCAATAATAAATTGTTCAGTGATCAAGAAAACACATTGGTGCTAAATATTGTAAAAATTTATTGAGTTATTATTCTGTTTAGACCATGACGTATGCATATTCTCAGAAAACTGGATAGTCAAACTTAGAGAGTTATTTTTTGTGTGTTAAGCCTGATTCTCTGGATAGTTAACTTTTCCCTCCGAGTTAGTCAAATTAATCATCGGAATAACTGATATGTTAACACCGTGTGAGATTCTTTTAGACTGTTCTTACTCTTGTATGTTGGCTGACTTATATAGTTTCCACCAACAACAGCTGTTTGATTATAAACGATTCCCATTACAATGACTTTATATGCAATCGAATCGTTATAGTTTCTCCTCTAAAATTTATTAAATCTCTGTCTTGATCAGCAATTCGTAGCTGTATATAATGTATTGTCTTTGTGTCAATCGGAAGATAAATGACGTGTGGAGGCGCTTCTATAATCTTATATCTTGGTGGAACGCTAGAAAAGAATTCATGAATGGTGTGGACTTTTTTTTTATTTATGTAAGCTCCAGATTTAATATTGCACTCAATTCGAACTGAATTGACCTTTAGAATAGCTACAGGTAAACCAGAAATATGTGCTCAATGAGGCGCTAGACGCTACGATATAAATCCTAACAATTTATCAATCGAGTCAATAGGTTGAATATCAATTAGCAAATTAGATATCACTATACTACGCAATGTATGATTATTTGGTTTTATACTAATGACAGTCCCAATTACATAACTTGTAGTTTTGAGTACATAAGTTTTATTTGAATTTAGTTATATTGAAGGAAAGTATTAAGCTTCAAGAACTGAAGAATTTCCCGTTAACGTTAAAGTAATTGAATCACTCATGTTACTGTCAGGTTTTATACTAAAAGCTTAGAAAAATATACTTTTATATATTAATATATACTCTTAATATTTAGTTGATTACATAAAAATTTAAGACACAAGTGCCTACACACATATGTATCATAATTTTAATGCCTTTCATGATTATATTTTATTCAGCTACCATCACCTAGATAAATGACAAGATCTGTTGGCAGAGTAAGGTTGCCGAAACTATCAAAATACATTGTTCCAATTTTAAATTTTGTATATGCTACTCAATGTGTTCCTGAACCTTCCTTATTATTAAGATTAAGTATTCCTGATTCATATAGACGAGGACCGCTAACAGGTAGTTCATTTCGCATAAAAACACCACGAAAACAAGGTATTTTGACAGCTTTAGCATATCTTATCAGATCAAAATCAGTTACTGGACGATGGGCTAGCTTCACTGCAAGTTTTTTTTTTCTTTCTTGTTGTTGATGCTTGTTTATTAATTTATTTTCCTTTAATGTAGAGTTTTAAGTGGCGACCAAGTGCTTGTCGATATGATTTAAGGTGTAATTCTTTTCCAAGCGATATAGCATCAATTGATTTTTTGTGACGCTGAGCTTCTGAAAGCTGTTCACTAGCTGTTTTAGCCTAATCAATAGCCCTTGCTATTCCTGAAGCTCCTTCAGCAAGAGAACTAAGTCCAGCAAAAATTGGAACTAGCGGTAATATTCCACCTTCTTTAGTAGGTACAGGAAGAATTCGAGGTGATAAAACTTTAGATTTACCACCAACATTTTTTATTGCTTTTCGTGCACCTATCATAGCTGCTCGAATTTATTCTTTAGCATTATTAATAGAAATCATGCTTTTTCGCGCAGCGTCAACAATTTTCTTTAATGCTATCCGTTTTTCTTACACCTTGTTTTTCTTTTCTTCTTTCTTACAGATATCTGCTTGAATACTTTCACGATTTTGTGAATATGCAATATCGTGTTGTTTGCAAGCTGCGTCTAACGGATTAACTCCTTGAACACCACAAAACAAACGCTTTGCCAACTTTTTACCAGGGCCACATAACTCGTAATCTGGCAAATGTAACTCTAACGGTAAACTATTGATAAGACGATTAATTAAACCTTTTCCTTGAAAGCGACCTTTTTCACATTCTTATGCAGAATCATTCTTCAGTCTACAAAGGTTGGTGTGAGACTGACAAAACAAATAAAAAAGCTTAATATTTATGGATTTTAAGGCAGATACTGGCAAGATGCAGTACACGAAACAACCTCTTGCTCTGCCAATCACTAGTATAGACGTTAGGGTGGTCCTTAAAAAGGTTTTTTTCGACTATCTTTGCTCCCAGGGGCTTAAATGCTTCCAAAATAATAAAAAAAAAATTCCTGAAAATTTGAGCTCTTAATATTAACTTTTAGATAGTCCGCACACAAACTTAAGTTTAAAAATTTTTTTTTTAATTTTTTAATTTTTTCTTAATTTATTTTGATAAAATTTGAAAGGTGATTCAATACTAAGGTGTATTACGGTCACGATCACCTAAAATCAGACAAAGAAATCTTCAAAAATATCAAAACAAATATTTTTTAGCAATTTTTTAATTTTTGAAAAAATCGATTTTTGTATTTTTTTAAATACAGTAGAGACTCCATTATCCGGATATTCGATTATCCGGACAAATTTAAAATAAAAATTTTTTGTTAATATAAATTTTATAAGGTCTTAAGCTGTTAACAGACAATAAAAATTAAATACCATAGAATTCAATTAAAAAACGTGAATTTTTACACAAAATGTTGCGTTTTAATAAAGTGTTTTAATTATTTTAAGAAAATGTTTATGTAAATATTTATTAATGTTAACTTTAAAAGATTTAGATGGTTTCAGTCTTATTTTAATACATATGCAAATAAATACATAAAATTATGAACCAAAAATCTGTTTAATTCGTACTTTACTCGATTATCCGGAAAAGTTCCTGCATCCATTAGTCCGGATAATGGAGTCTCTACTGTAACTTTTTTTATCTATTAATATTTTCAGTAATTCTTGTCAAAATTACATTCCTGACAGGAAAACAAATCGATTAATGTATGGGGCATTCCAGGCCAAATTGGAAACTATTTTGCTTTTGCATCTTAAATTTTTTCTTAACATTTTTTTCCTTTTAGTACTCTTTGAAATGAGCTACCTTGATTTTTTCAAATTTTTTCATAAAGCGGTCAAAAATTGATTAAATTGGACGTTTTTATAATAAAAAGTTTTGTTTTCACGCGTAGTTTTCAATAAAAATATTTTAAAAAATTTTTCGTGGGCAAATGATGGGATCTATTTATTTAAAAAATTTTAATTTTTATATACACAGTGAAAACAGTAGGCCTAACTTGTCATTTGACCAAATCACAATTTTACACGGAAAGAAGGTTAAGTTTGGAGAGACTGAATCTGCAAACACATTCGCTGTGACAAATTTGTGTGATTTCGTCAATGGCAAGTTAGTCATTTGGCCACCACTTCGTATATAAAAATTAAAAATTTCAACATAAATACATACCATCGTTTGACCACGATCGGACAAGGCTTAAAAATTGTTAATTTAGTGCTAGTTTCTTACAAAATTTTTTTAAAAAGTTGATCGATAGATACATTGCTAAAAATAAAATTTTATTTAAAAATTTTTTAAATCTTATCGTAAATTATTTAAATTTTTTTTAAATTTTCATTATAAAAACGTCCAACAATTTGATAAATTTTTGACCGAGTTATAAGCATTTAAAAAAAATTACGTAAAAAACGTTATTTTTCATAAATCTGTATCTCCTGAACCGCTTTATGAAAAAATTTTTAAAAATCAAGATAGCTCATTTCAAAAAGTACTAAAAGAAAAAAAATGTATAAAAAAAATTTAAGATGCAAAAGCAAAATAATTTCCGATTTGGCGTGGAATGCCCCATACATTAATCGATTTGTTTTCCTGTCAGGAATGTAATTTTGACAAGAATTAATGAAAATATTAATAGATAAAAACGTTATTTAAAAAAAAACAAAAATCGATTTTTTCAAAAATTAAAAAATTGCTAAAAAATATTTGTTTCGATATTTTTAAAGACCCTTTTGTCTGATTTTAGGTGTTTGTGACCGTAATACACCTCAGTATTGATATACCTTCCAAATTTTATCAAAATAAATTAATAGAAAATAAAAAAAAAAATTTAAACTTAAGTTTGAGTGCGGACTATCTAAAAGTTAATATTAAGAGCTCAAATTTTCAGGGAATTTTTTTTTATTAATTTGGAAGCATTTAAGCCCCTGGGAGCAAAGAAATTCGAAAAAAACCTTTTAAAGGACCACCCTAATAGACGTAGAAACTAATGAAAAAAGGTTATACGTCATGGTAGTCTGTTTTCAGACAGCATTCTTGCTGTTTTCTGAGGTCCCTCAAATTGTGGTAAAACAAATGCTCTTATTTCCCTAATAATACATCTATATGGTCTGAGTTTTAAATATGTTTACTTCTACTCTAAATGTCTACAAAAACCAAAATATAAATTTTTGAAAAATGTAATAAAAAATGTAGATGGTGTTAAATATTTACCATTTAGTGAACATGAAGAAGTAGTATCTCCAAAAGATGCTAAGCCAAATTCAATTTGCGTTTTTGATGACATTGCTTGTGAAAAGCAAGATAATATTAGAGCTTTCTTTTGTATAAGAAGACATGTAAACGTTGACCGTTTCTATTTATGTCAAACGTATACTCGTATTCCTGAACATCTAGTTCAAGATAATGTTAATTTATTAGTTTTATGTAGACAAGATGAAAGGAATCTAAAACATGTATATGCTTTTGTTGTTATTGACAAAGACCGTAATTTAAATGAGGGAAGATACAGAAGGGAACTTGATTGTTTTATTACACTATAGATACTAAAATTTTACTCAATTTTTAATTAGTACAGTTTATCTTGTCACAAAGAAAACATGTATCGAAAAGATTAATAAACACTTCATTAAATAACAAAAGCAAATGATGCTTAACTGAGAAAAAATGCTATTGAATTTATAGCACACATATTCACATACGCTCAAAAGCAGATGTAATCAACTTAATACGAAATGTAGTTCATTTTATAGCATCGCTATTGAATCAAAGAAGTCATTTTTTTATTTAAAAGCAGTGCTATAAAATAAACTACATATCACATCAAGTTAATAACATCTGCTTTTGAACGTGCGTGAATATGCGTGCTATAGATTCAATAGTATTTTTTTCTCAGTGTATAAGGCGAAAAAATCGTTTACTCAAAATGGATAAAGAGGCTGCAGAAATAGTATTAAAAAAAACTTTTAAACCAATAGTAACACCTCCGGAAAAATTGGTTAAAGTAATTGACATACCTTTCAAACATATTAAAAAAGAATATGCAAAGAATTGCAAAACTTTTTAAAAGTACACCAAAAAAGGATAGTGGTGGTATAAAGACGAAGAACCTTGGAAATAAATTACCTCAATTTATGAGGTGTTGCTGAAGAGCAACACGATGCAATAAATTCAAGACAAGTAAAACAAATTGTTATAAACGAAATACAAACTTTCTTTGCAGTTACATCATCTTTAAGATCAGCTATTGATGACTTGAATTTTCTTATACAATCTATCGAGGAAAGAATTAATAAAAAACTTAAGCAGATTTAAACTGATTTCCAACTTGAACTACCTCTTCAAAACGCTAAATATATCGCTAAATTGGATTCACGTTTAACAAACCTTGAAAATGGACGATGAAATGTTAACTGTTGTTAAATAGATGCATAGGCAGGCTAGAAAAAATTATCCTCGCCGAAAAGTGCAAATTCGTGGCATCGATAAAACTTGGCAAGCAGATTTGGTTCAAATGATACCTTATTCTTATTCTAATAAAGGTTTCAAATTCATGTTCACAGTTATAGACATATTTTCCAAATATGCCTGGTCAGTAGCTGTAAAGAGTAAGAATGGAATGGATAATGCTCTAGCCAAGAAAACTATTCTAGAACAAGGTAGAATTCCAAAAAATATGCACACTGATAGAGGCAAAGAATTTTACAATTCTGAATTTAAGAGTTTAATGCAACAATTTAACATTAATCTCTATTCAACTTTTAGTAACTTGAAAGCATCAATCGTTGAAAGATTTAATCGCACTCTGAAAAATATGATGTGGCCTGAATTCAGCTTACAAAGCGATTACAAATGGATAAATCATTTACCTACGCTCATATCAAAGTACAATAATAAGAAGCATCGTACTATTGGTATGAAACTCAAATATATTACCGTAGAAGATACAAGAGAACTGCTTAGACGTTTCCGTAAACTACGAAAAATTCCGCTAAGAAGATCTAAATTCAAAGTCAGTGATAGAATTCGAGTCAGCAAATTTAAAAATATCTTTGAAAACGGATATACTCCCAACTGGACAACGGAAATATTTACTGTGGAGAAAGTTTAATCGACAAAAACCGGTAACATACATACTTTTAGATAACCAAAATCAGCCCATCGAAGGTGATTTTTATAACGAAGAACTGCTGAAAGTCAAACATCCAGATATTTACCTAGTAGAGAAAGTTCTCAAGACTCGAGGTAATGATGTCTACGTGAAATGACTTGGATTTGATCAGTCACACAATAGTTGAATTATAAAATCTGATATGTAATATAGTTAAACTATTGTTTAAATAAAATTGAATTAACGTTAAAGCAATGTTAAAATAAGTTAAAGTAAGTTAAAGTAATATTAAAGTAACATGAAAGAAAAGTTAAAGTAACGTTAAAGTAAAGCTAAAACAATTTTAAAACAAGTTAATTTAAAGTTAAAATAATGTTAAAACAAGTTAATGTAATGTTAAAATAATGTAACTAGATTAAGGTTTTATTGAATAAAGAAGATATAAAATAAAATTTACAATAGGTTTTGTTTTTAGAATGACAAATTCTCTCCCAACAATTTTTTACAATGCCTCATCATCTTCCATAATTTCTGCAATTTTACAATGTCCTCATGCAAGGGTAAAAGTATTACTTTTTAACAAAAACCTTTTGTCATCATACGGACTGAGTGCAACTTGCATTTGTTTTAAAATTTGCACTTTGTGCAGATTTGACCTGATTGACTACTGCGTTCTAAATTGAATTTTTACATTTTGAAGCCAATACACATAATCTTTAAAATTAATTTTTTTAACCACTACAGCTTTTACACATTTCGCTTTTTTTATAAAATCTTGATTCTCAACGCGGATGCAGTACATTTTGCTCCGCAAGCCAACAAATTCTGTTACAATTTTACCACCGCCCTCATCTTTCATCAAACCTAAAATTTTCTTGTTGGCTTGCAGAATATTGTTAATAGGATAATCTGAAGTATCAAATTTGTGAATATCTTCTTTTATGTCGGCATAAATGTTTGAACTTTTAATATCAGAAACAAGGCTTTCGGTGTCGGTGTACAGAAGCTTACACTTCTCAAAATCATAATTTTGCAACATATAATCGTAGTGAAAGTCATAGATTAAAGTTTTTGATACATCCAAGACTGTTAAACCAACATAAAGTGGTTTGTCCATCAAAACCTCTACTGTTTTAGTTTTAAGGAAACAAAGTTTTCGTTAAATATAGTCCTACTGTGAAAATTAGGTTTCGCGATTAGAGCTTCAGCTTCATACCTACCCTCCCACTTTGTCACGAGTTTAACATCAACGTGTTTACGCACGTTCTCCATTGTTTTTTGTGCAATTTATCCGGGTTACCATAAGGAAGCGATTGCACCATTGCCCAACCATACAGGTTATTTGCGTCAAAGTGAAGATGTTCATACAAAACGTGAAGACGTCTCTTCGTTTTCATTAAAATTTTTCATATATGGATTATTAGCATTCGCGTAACCAATAATGCGCTGGATCGAGACCATAAGCGAGTAAACATTGATTCCTAAAATTCTCGAATATATCCAAAAGTAACAAAACATCAGTTTGCATATACAAATAAACATAATCACCAAGATTTTGGCAATTGAATTCATTCCAAACTTTCTTCACATGTGTATAATCTTCGGCGGAGACATTTGAGTCGTTTAAAGTGCTATAGAATCTTTCCTTTAGAGTCAACTTAGTTTCATCTAGTTTTTATCTTGAATTTATATACTCATAAGGAAAAACTCATTTACGCGTTAACAATTGAATTTTATCGTAGCTATAACTAGATGAAATCAAATTAACATATTTGTATTCGTCAAGATAGGATGCAAATTTGTCTAATGATGACGCCATAAATTTAAAATAATCGATAAATTAAAATTTGATAATACTACCTTCATCAGTTTTAGTAAAGCTGATATACTTTTCTTTATTGGAAGCAGATCAACTTTTTCTTCAAATTCTGTAGCAATTTTTTCAATAATGAAGTGCGCGTCATAACCACAGAGGTTATGAAAAACAACAGGTATTGTCGGTGATTGGTGGTAGTTTACATGGCAATCTTGGTGCTCGGAGCCCCCGTATTCCCCAATTAGATGATTATGATCTCTTACTTTCATATCCCCATTCGCGATTTTCTTTTTGAAAATATGACATGTATTGTCATTTCTAATATCTGTCAATTGTTGTACAGTTAGCGGTTACATTGGCTTAAAATTTTTAAATATAGGCTCTAGATTTTCTTGCAAGTTTTTCAACTCTTTAGAAAACCATTGGGCGGGATCTTCTTGATCTTTTGGAGACGCTTTGTATGAAGACAACGAGTCATCAAAACCACACTTCGAATAGTATATAATACTAAGCAATTTATGATTTTGAAATACCTCGGTATTGCTTGGCTCTTGTGGTTTTTCAGCAGGAATCAAAAGGCTCTCACAGTCAGCATAAATAATTAAAGGTACACGTTCTTTGATTTAAAAATGTTTGAATTCAACAGAATTTTTACCTTGTTGTGGCAGCCGAATTCTCGTCATTCATTTTTCTACATGTTTCTTCATGTTCTGTGAGTTTTAATTCATCTCCAAAATAATGAAGACAACAGTCACACATGTACTTCTTTTTTTCGACAATTGTGAGCCAACAAGTTTTGATAAGTCTTTTATCCAGACATAGTGGTAATTGACAGAGATGATAGGTAATTCATCATCATCCTCATCTATGTAATGGTTTTGCATTTGCAAAAGGTTTAAGTGGCAAACCTTTTTCTGCTAGGTAAGATGTAATAAGTAGGAATTAAAATTCTTATTTTTTCTTGAAAGTCCGTACACGTTGATTGAGATATTATTTAGAGCCTTTAATTTTGAAATATCTTTGAGAGAAATAGGGAACTCAATTCCTGTGAAATTCAGTTCATTCTTATATTGGATGTATTTTAAAACGCGATTTAAATCTCTTGTTGGTTCATACAAAGCTGATAGTATTGACCACTTGAAACATTCATTATCTGTGTTCTGAACATTGACACAAGCATGTTTCTTTTTAATAGCAAGGGGTAAATCAATATAGGGTAACTGCTCCAGTCGTTGGCACCCTTAAGGCCAAATTTTGACTTTGAGAATTATTTTAATAGTTAAAAACTAATATTATATCATACTTATGGTAATATATGTATTCAGCATTTAAAACAGAATACGATAAAATGATCAGTTTTTTATGAAAATAAACTGAAAGTTTTAAATTATTTAATAATGATTTAATGACACCAATTTTCAGTCATTGGCACTGCAAGCATTAGTCGTTGGCACCCACCAGTTCCAGTGGTTGGCACCCCATACATAACCTTTAAATTTCTTATGTGTTTCAAGCAAGTAAATTTGAAAATTCTTAATTTTTTTATTAATCAAGAAAAATTACTTACAATTTTAAGTAATAAACAAATACAAGAGAATATATTCATATATAGTTCAATAATAAAGTTATATAATTTTTCAATTTTTTAAATATTTCACAAACAAAAAAAACAATTCCGAAACAATTTTATATAATTTATCAATTTTTTAATTATTTCACAAACAAAAAAAAACAATTCCGAAACAAAGTTCTATATAACCTAATTCATGCACAGTAAGATTGACTAGGCGATGACCAGAGTTTTTAACATTTTTCACTGTACTAGTCTTTTCTATTTATTTTAATGTATGATATAACGAGGCAATTGATAAATATTTAAAATATATCAATTTTAATATATAGATCTTAAAGTTATTTAATTTTCTTGTATCTCTTCGATACGTGCGATGTTATAGACAGAACGTAAACATAGTAAACATTGTTACCTAACCTCACTTTTCATTGCGAAATGAGGGGTGCCAACGACTGGAGCTTGGTTAAAAACTGCTTGTCCAGTCTTTGGCATGTGTATGCCGACGACTGGAATAGATGCTGTTTTAAATATTTTTGTTGGCACCCCATTCAAATAAATAAATTAATAATTTTTAAGAACAAGACGTGTTAAACTATCAATATTTAAATATTCTACTAACATGTTTGCAAAGAAAAAAGTAAATTTACTAACTTCTAATAATAGTAAATTATGTTTGAAAATTTCAGTTTTCTTAAGATTTTCTTTAGAAAAAACGAAAATTTCCGAACACTTTGACAATAATATTAATTTTTTTTAATGCAATTATGTAATTACTTCTAATAAGTTATATACTAGATTTTTGTAAAAAATGTTGGAAAATTTAATAATCGTATGCAAAACATGCTAGATATTTTCTAATTCTTGTTAATTAAAGAAAACCTAAGAGGGGTGCCAACCACTAGCGCACTGCCAACGACTGGAGCAGTTACCCTAAGACCGTGCACGCATAGGACTGTACGTGTTAATGTTAACCTCCAACCTTTGAATGGAATTATGATTCCAATTGGAGTCTTTCTCTTGGAAATCTTTAAACCTTTTTAAAGTTGGTTGTTTGACATTAACAATGTACCACTTATCTAATTGGGTTGTTAACAAAATTTCACCTGTTTTCGCGAGGGAAGGTTTTAAGTCTAATTTATCCTCTTTTCCATTCATTAAGGTTATGTTATTCAGTGGTCACGTGTCCCATTTACTTTACTATGGAAAAACTTCCCACTGAATAACATGACCTTAAAGCTTTCTTAATTAAAGCTTTTAATATTAAATTTGAATAAAGTATAGGCATCATCTAGGAACTCATCAATAGCCTTGTAACCTATATTCATTATCTCACTAGTTTTCAATCAGCTCCTAAATGCTTTATCAAAATTAACCCATTTCATTTTCTTGTTAATCATTTGTACACCAGCACCACGCTTCATTATCGCACAAAAATGGCAAAACAAGTATTCCAATTTCTAGATTAAATTCGAACTCCTACATTTTTGAGATGAGGTAAGGTCAGATCTCTTTAAAAAATTTCTAAATATGTTTTTATACTTCTGACACTTGTTTTGTCATTCGAATGCTGTAATGCATTTCTCATAACCAGACATGGACATTGTGGTAATGAGCTGATTTTCTGCTATTTTTGGTTATTTCACCTTTGGCATCTTACAAGTTGCCGCGATAACTTGAAAGTTCCCATAGATCAAGCGGACCAGCAGTCGGTATGCTAGAACACTGGCGTACATGGTGAGTTGGAAATCAACATTACCGTCAGTCGGTTAAATACTAACTTTTTTATAGGAATCTATTACAAAGGTCGATATAGTAGAACAACTAAAATACCCCTACCAAGCGACTTTAAATTTAATTTATAAATAATTTAAATATACCGCAAAGAGGTTTTAAAATTTAGAAAAATAAAGTGGCGCCATCTTTAGGAGGCAGCCGGAATTCCATTTATCGGTAAAGTAGAACACCCCTACCAACGCAGTTGAAAACTCGAAAATAAAAAATAGAAATAAATTTTCTACCAAAGGATTTAAAAGTGAGCAAAAATAAAGTGGCGCCATCCATCGGAGGCAGTCTGAACTAAGTTTGGTCGGTAAAACAGAACATTTCGACCAACGAGGTTAAAAGTATACTGCTTATGATAATATAGGAATCTGCGTTACCGACATCGGTCAGTAATTGTGCCAGAACCGGCCAAGTAAAACTACTAGAATAATCAATATGATATAAAATAATACGTATAAATGCATTAAGTTGAATCATATTTAAGGTTATACTAGCAGATTTCTGCTTTTTCAATAACACAGTCCAACAAAATTTTGTGGCATTTTTGAATGTATGTACAACCCTATACCGGAAAAGTAAATCTGTCCACATAGTACCAAATTAAAGCATAAACACTGCTATTTGATATCCAAAAACAAAAAATTTAATTTATGTACACTTTAACTTATAATGTTCAAAGAGACATACGCTGTTTCATAAATGTATTAAAAATAACATTACATTTGACCTTGTGAGACAATTCAAGTCAAAATTAGTCTCTCTGGGGATTTTTTATGATCGCTGCTTACAAATATGCTATGAAATATAAAAATTACAATTGGCGGATCAATTAAAAAAAAAGAAAAAGAAAAAAAATAAAATAGCAGTGTTTATGCTTTAATTTGTCCCCATGCAGACACATTTACTGTTTCGGTTTATGATTTAACATTTATTCAAAAAATGTCAAAAATGCGTATTTTGCGTATTGAAACGTAAGTTGCATAAAAACTGGAGTCAATTCAATATTTTCAAGTAACTTTATACAAAACTTTCGTATATTTGCTAGTTAAAAGGTTCTACATATAATTAATTACATTACTATCCAAATGTTTAAAAGATTTATAACAGAAAATTTGTTATTAATATGCACAAAAGCCGTATAAAATTTTTACAGAAAATTGGTCTAATTTTAAAACAAAATATTTAAGCGAATTACGTAATGAAATTTATTTTGAATGCCTATCGACTTTTTAACAAAAAATCAGAACAAATTTCTTACAAACCATTTTTACCTGGTATAAATTAATTATTATATTATTTTAAGAATTTTATATTTTTATTGTAGAAAGTTTTATATTTGTTTTTATAAAAATTGGAAACAATAAAAATATCAAGAATAAATGTACACGGTGGGCTTCGAGTCAATTTAATCTAAAAGTTCTGGCCCATTTTGGTTCTCTTTAGATATTAATTCTGCCAACGGGAGAGAGATGAGACGTTGAGTTGTTTTTAAATAAAAATATATATTCCGAAATATTTTTCCCTGAGGAGGACGGCAGGCAGTTGACAGTTTGGCAGGCAACGAGTCGACGGTGTTGAAGTGGCGGCCGAGAGCGTAGCGTCAGCGACGCCAACGCAGGCGTTGGTGTCTCTCGGCGTGAGACACGTGTTGCTTCGTCGAAGGATAGCGAGGTCAGGGAAAATGCGTCACGTTTTGTTCACCTTGAGGTGTAGGATTCGGGTGAGGACGACTTGTATGTTCATGATGCGCGGTTCTTTGTTGTCGAGCATCGAAATTTGTTTGGGAATTTTTATGTTTTATAGATTGAGGAGTGGTGGTGAACATTTTGTCTGTTTTTGCGCGTGATCTGGTTGTAATTCCTCCTTTTGGTGGTGTCTTCTTTTTGTTTTTATTTTTAGACATCAAAAATTTTGGGGAAAAAGGTAGTTTTTAATTTTTAACTTTTCAATAAGCGGAAAGAAAAAAAGAAAAAAAATTAATTAAGGTTCTTTTTGTTTTAACTGTAATTGATAAACCATAAAGAATTATTATTACTATGAATCGTAATAATTTATTGAATTTTCTATTAATTTGAGTGATTTATTTATTTGGTATTTTAAATATTTTATTTTGAAATTTTGCTGTTTTATATGAAGAAAAAAAATGTAAGCGAGTTCTACATAAGTAAGGTAAGCGAAGTCATACAGAAAAAATTAAAAAAATATTCACATAAAATGCAAAGTTTATACAGTGTAATGTTGAGCATAATTTTTAAATTCAAATTTATTCCGCGTCGATTCATTCATTTTATTTTACTATACATTTAATATATCTATATATATCGCTGTGCTCACTGTCTGGCTGGCGAGAGAGAAGTACCGATGGCGCACTCACTGCCGCGCATTACGTAGGTCGCTTTTACCTCTCGTCATACCTGAGGAGAGCCAGCGATCTATAATACTTGGTTGCACATTTCAATTTACTCAGTCTGCCTCTGCCTACGACCGGACTCGGGGCTTGCTCCGAGGCCGATCGACAGCAGCTCACTTTCCTTTCTCACCCCTTGATCTATTTTCTGTCCAGAGAGGCGCTAATACTGGCCAGGGGATGATCTTCCTCGTTTGAGAAGGTGAACATGAGGAGCTAATCTGTTCACCAGCTCTTACAAATTCCTAGAAGGAGTTGTACTTGGACTTCGGGCGCAAACGAGTCCTGGTAACACCCTTCGTTTTCGTTCTTATAATCTTTTACCTGGTGCAGAGAAGACCGTGTGGAGCTCCACCGTGTAGTCTCTGCACTCTATCCACCTTAGTCTCAACTGAACGTGGGGCGCTAACCCGGGACGTTGAGATAACCATGTTATTTTTTACCATCCTCTTTACACACACATTTACATAATTTTCCCCTGTTGAACTGAGGAGCTAATCGTTCAACAGATATGACACATACACCTGGACAACTTGGCCTTGAGGAGCTAATCAGGTCAGGATGTCCAGAACATACAAGAATCTTACACTAATTTCGCGACGGGCAAGAATATCGACCGCAGTTCGATATCTAGTTTTTTTTCGGTAATTTCTAAAATTCCGACCTAGCGTGCACGACCCTAGTTTCCGTCCGCGCGCGTAATTTTAGTTTATTATTTAAATTTTATAATTCTTTCTTTATTAATTTGTATTTGCATTGTATCGAGTCAGTTTTATTATTTTATATTTTTATTGTAATTTTATAATTTAAATTTAATTTGTTAATTATTATTTTGTTATTATTTCTATTTTATTTTGTTAAATATATTTACTTTCGAAGGTTTAAATAATGTTTTATTATTTTGATTTTACCTTTTCACAAATTTCTCTTAAATTAGTATTTCTAATAGATGGGCATTGCGTCACTGTAAATTGATAGAATTTACCAATCTAGAGACCCGGACTCCATCAGGCGAGCAAATCCTTATTGGCCAAAATTAATATCATTACATGGCGCCCGAACAGGGACTATAAATTTTTCTTAACAAAGAAGTTTATGTAAAATAGTCAAAAAAAAATTTTATAAGAGAAATCGGTGATTTTGGTGAGATTAAAATGGTATTTTAAAAAAACTATGGAGAGGTTAAACGTTTTCTTTTCTTTTTCATTACTATATGAATACTTGTCCTCGTCGGTATAGGGGGCGCTCATTCAATCATGTAGGAGTGGGGGTAAAATGGTAGTATATATTAACGCGTTACTTTTTAAGTAGTTTAGTCGATCAGTATCACTCATCGGCAACGATCAAAAATTATTTTGTACTCAAGAAAGAAAAAGAAGACATCATGGCGACATCAGGGTTTAACAACTTCATTTATCGGAAGATAGGGAAATGTGAGAGTTGGTTTTCTGGTTTAACCCTGATAGAGGTTTTGGAGAAGATCCACGAAGAACAGGAGAAATTCAAAATAACAGACCAGCAGTTATTACGAGTTTTTCCTGAAATGGTTTTAAAGGCGGACCTGGAGAATAAACGTCACACCTGGGGCAGGATGAGCTATGAAGAACAGGTTGATATGAAGGAAACCTGCTTTTTTAACCCAGAACCAATTTTCTTGTGAAATCGACCAGTTCTATCCAACGCCTCAGGACACCATTTTGACTCCACCACAGATTGTCATCGTTGTGGTCAACCTGGTCATAGACGCCGTTATTGCAGAAATAACGCCGAGATCTTCTGCTCTAAATGTGAGTTAAGAGGCCTGCTTACTAAATTCTGCTGCGGAAGAAGGAGAAATTTATTTTCTTTCTTTTTCGTTTTCCCACTTTTGGACACCATCTTTCAACGCCATCTCGAAAGAACTTCTCCTTTTAACATCATTTTGGAGGAGTGGGGAACGATCAACTGGTATATATTTAACATCTGTCCATCTTCAAGATCACTTCTTGTTTCCATCTTGTTCAGTCAAGTTCTTATCTGAAACATTAATCAAGTTTTAATCAACTTTCTTCAACATCATGGGAGTTCAATGGATCTATAATTTGTCAAAAGCCGACCTGGTGGTTCAATTGGAAAAACACAATATCGTTTCAACCGGATTATTAACGGAGCTTCGCCAGCGATTTGTTGCTTTTGTTAAATCAACTCCTGAGTTGATGGAGAAAACATTGGACCCGGAGGATTACAATGAAGAAGATGACATCTCTCGAGATCATAGTGCATTGGAGGATCCAAATTTAATTAAACCATACGAGGTACCACCATCTACTAGTCAGGATAACAGACCTGCAACACTTCCATTACTACAACCTGTAAATTTTAATGGACTAGCGGACACTTCAACACCAGTCATTAGAAATAATGACACGTACGTTTTGGAAAGAATGAGAAAATGGGGTTTATTCTTTTCTGGAACGAGTGGAGGAACTTCAAGCAGCGTATGGATTCTCGGATCAACAACTCTTCAGAGGTTTTCCGGAACTTTTAAAAGGGGATGCCTTACTTTGGTATCGAAATGAAGTAAGGACTTCAAGGACGTTAGCTGAACTTAGTACAGCACTAAGGAGGTTCTATTTAGCTCCTAGCTAGTTTAGAAATTTAGAATCTCAAATTTCAAGCAAGCTGCAGGGAAGAAATGAATCAGTTCGGGAGTTCTGTACGTCTTTACGTACATTAATGAGAAAACATGGTGGCTACGATATTCAAAGAGAGCTGGATACTCTTTTCTGGAATATGCAACCAGTTTACCGTTTGCATATAAGAAGAACAGACTTTAACTCAGTTAGTCAATTATTTCAAAGAGTTGAAGAAATAGCAGAGATCTTGAAAGATATCAAGATCAATGAGCAGCAGTCTACTAGCAGCCAACCAGTCGCTGAAATTTCAAAGCCGTACAGTTCCAAAACACACTGTTGGCGCTGTGGTAAGGAAGGACATCGCAGATCTATTTGTAGAAACAGGCCAAAGAAATTTTGCTCCTATTGTGGGAAAGAAGGAGTATTTACCAGAGATTGCACAGTGGGCCAGAACACCTTGATTACTGGCCAAAAGTCGACTTTTTGAACTTTATTTTTTGTTAAAGTAGTTTATGACATTCTAATTAGTGATAGTTCTGGCATCTTTTTCATTAATGACACGGTTATTTATAAATATTTAACACGTTAATAATTATGTAAAACTTAAAAATATTTAAAAATTTCTCTTAAAAATTTCATTGAAGTTCTGTATATTTCTCGAAATAGAGTTAATTTTTTCAAACAATTACTTAATGATGTTCAATATCAGTCTCAAACAAACAAAAAAACAGTATCTAATTATTGGATAATTTATTTTCGATTAATTTTATAAGCATAGAAGTTAGAAATTAAGTAAAGTTGCGTGAAAAATAATACTTGATTTAAGAGTTCCCCGGAGTTCCCCAAGATTTTGTAAAGTTTCGCATAGGTATGTATTCTTTGTTATACGTATTTTAAGAAAAAGTGGCACATTTTACCACAAATTCATTTGTTTACTAAAACTTGTAAATATTAAAGTCAATGATTGAGTCACAATATACGTAGTGAATAAGAATAGGAAAAGCTTGGCTACAATATCAACATCCATTCAAAAGTGGCTAAAAATTTTTACTCAGAGGTTTTTGAGGTTGCTGATTACGAATCTAATGTCAGAGTTTGAAAACTCAAAATGGCGGATCTAATATGACGGATGACTTTTTTAAAAATTAAGGGGGGAGCCTACATTACATGGTGAAAAGAATCAATTTTTTTTGCTTAAATCGTTAGAAAATACATCCAAGAATATGTACCTAAAGTTTTAGAGGCCAATCTAAATTATTTGTCATGTTTTTCGTTGATTTTTGTCGAGTGTAAAAAGTTACGTTAAAAACATTGAAGGTTACAACCAATTGTTGAATTGTTATAAATAAACTGGAGGAAATGCAGGATTGGCAGAAAACGCCTGGACCGATTTTAATGAATGATGGCTTGTTTTACTCAGTATTAATCCCTCTTCTACTTAAACTAAAAAAAATTGAAAAATTTTTTTTAACAATTTTGAGAACCAGTTAAAGTCATTATTTTTTTCAAAAAATGATTTTTCTGTTTTTATCACTCAAAATTATTGAATTTCACTATTTCTTTTGAATTTTTTAGTTCAAATAGAAACTACATATGTTAACTTTAAAATTTTTCTTTATTTTTATGTTTCAAACAAGAATTGCGGTCTATATCGTGCCCACCGTTTTTTAAGACCAGATGTGCACCACTATCAACAATTAATTTTAACTAATCTATTTTTTAATATTTCATGTCAAAAATTTTATCACAAATGCTTTAAATATGTACAAAAACATCTCAAAAAGCCCGGAGGTCTAAGTTATTTTTCTCCTTCCCTAAAAAATTCTTAAAAATGCGCTATTTTTAAGCCTTCTAAAGTAGGCTCCCCCCTTAATCAGATCCACTTGAAACTCGTTACTCAGGGGTTTCCGGTGTCGCTAATTACGAATCTGTTATTAGTTTTTAAAAATTCAAAATGACGGATCCAATATGGCGGACGAGTTTTTTAACTGCAGATAAATTAAACCTTTTTATTTTTAAAGTCTGAATATGAGGTTTAAAATTAGCAACATTAAACACCCCTAGATATGCAATTACAAGAAAATCTAATAATTTTATTGCGTATCGATAACCTTCTTGAAACCGCCAGAATAAATTTTTCAAATCTGACATTAAATTCGTAATCAGCGACCCCGAAAACCCCCCGAGTAACGAGTTTTAAGTGGATCTGATGAATTTTTAATAAAGACATCCGCCATTTTGAATTTTTAAAAACTAATAATGGATTCGTAATCAGCGACCCCGAAAACCCCCGCGAAACGAGTTTCAAGTGGATCTGATGAATTTTTCATAAAGACATCCGCCATCTTGAATCCGGAATTGTTAGTTTTTGAAATCTAACAACAGATTCGTAATCAGCGACCCAAAAAACCCCCGAGTAACGAGTTTCAAGTGGATCTGATAAATTTTTAATGAAGACACCAGCCATATTGGATCCGCCATTTTGAATTTTTAAAAACTAATAATGGATTCGTAATCAGCGACCCCGAAAACCCCCGAGTAACGAGTTTCAAGTGGATCTGATGAATTTTTAATAAAGACATCCGCCATATTGGATCCGCTATTTTGAATTTTTAAAAACTAATAATGGATTCGTAATCAGCGACCCCAATAACCCCCGAGTAACAAGTTTTAGGCCATTTGAAATATAAATTGACTTTTGGCCACCGAACAGGTTCTCCTGGCCCACTGTGGATTGCCCCTGTGAAAAGCCGCGAAACGGAAAAAGGGTCGAACGACAGGAGTAAGTTCGACCTCATCAACACCAGACTCCAGGATTTTTATCAACTGTCATTGTGAGAACATCACCATTCCAGCCCTAGTAGATACGGGAGCAGTGAGCTCTTTTATTGATATCCACACAGCAGATCGTCTTGTTAAACTTGGAGGAGTCGGTAACCTAGAAGAAATCATCGTCAGTCTAGCTAATGACACGGAATATAAGGTAAAAACTAGTTTCAACATAAAAATTATGGCCGGCTCAACTAAAGTGAAGCATAAGTTCCTAGTGTTACCTGGTTTATCACAACCTATGCTTATCGGTATCGACTTACTTCATAAATTCAATTTTTCTCTATTGCTTAATAATCTAAATATTAGATTATTATAAAACTCATTTAACGTTGAAGTTTGTGAAATTGGACCATCTGGATTAGTTTCACTAAATAAGGATCAAGAACGGGAATTAAACGCTTTAATTAACAAGGAGAAACTTTTATCTAAAAATATAAAAGGACATACACCATTATTAAAGCATGAAATTCGTCTGGAAGATTCTTTACCAATCAAGCAACGTTACCAACCTAGAAATCCAGCAACACAGGAACATATGAGACAGGAAGCCCTGGAAATGTTGAAACAGAAAGTTATTAGAAAATCTCGTAGTGCCTGGAGCCCACCAGTAGTTTTAGTTAAGAAAAAGAATGGCAAATTAAGATTTTGCATTGATTTTCGAAAATTAAATAAAGTTCTAAAAAAGATGCTTATCCACTACCACGCATTAATAGTATCCTTGATCAGCTTAAAGGAGCTAAATATTTGTCTACAGTCGACCTTAAAAATGGTTATTGGCAAGTTGAACTTACGGAAGAAAGTGCACCACTTGCAGCTTTTACCGTTCCTGGACTAGGACTCTTCGAATTTGTAGTCATGCCTTTTGGACTACACTCAGCACCAGCAACGTTTCAACGATTGATCGACCGAGTAATACCAATAGAATTAGCACCTAATGTATTCTCATACCTAGATGACATCGTTGTTACGTCAGAATCATTCGAAGGTCATCTGAAACTTCTGCAAGAAGTTTTCACTAGATTACGGGAAGCTAAACTAGTTCCTAATTGGGAAAAATGTTTCTTCGCTAGAACTCAACTTACCTATCTTGGACACCTCGTAGACAAAAATGGACTTTACCCAAATCCAGATAAAGTGGAAGCCATTTTGAAATTACCCCCTCCATCGCACATCAAAGAACTTCGAAGATTTTTGGGAATGATATCTTGGAAACGTCGTTTTATAAAGGATATTTCGGTATTAATTTCACCATTAATACACTTGTTGAAAAAAATACACCATGGACCTGGAATAATGAACTTCAATTAGCATTCGATAATATAAAGAGAAAACTTACCGAAGCTCCAGTTTTGGCTTGTCCTGACTGGTCACAAACTTTTTATCTTCAAACGGATGCTAGTCTCGAAGGTCTTCGCGCAGTATTAACGCAGAAAATTCTTGTCAATGGTATCAACGCCATTTTCAAGAAACAACAAACAATCCAGAAAGATGCCCGGACTTCAGAATAGAAAATGGTAAACTTTTTCATCACGTACTTCATTCTTTGGACTTCAAGGATGCACCATATGAAGATCAATGGAAGTTATGTATTCCTAAGGAAGATAGAAAGAAAATTCTACATAAAGTTTACGATGAAAGAACAGCTGGACATCTTGGTGTTGCTAAAACACTAGCGAGGCTCGGAGAATTTTTCTTTTGGCCCGGAATGCTTCGTGAAGTCGCTGAATATGTGAGAAATTGTAAAAATTGTCAATTTAACAAAAGCTCACAACAAGCGGCAGCAAATCTTATGCATGCCACATTAGTAGAAAAACCGTGGGAAATGATTTCTATCGATTTCATTGGACCTCTGCCGAGAACAACTTCAAGAGATACAAGTTTATGTGTAATTCAGGATCGTTTTACAAAATGGATTGAATTAAAACCATTACGTAAAGCAACATCAATGTTAGTTATTTCAACATTGAAAGAAATTTTTTATCGTTTCGGTTGTCCTCAGAAAATTGTCTCAGACAATGGTAGACAATTTATAAGTAAAGAATTCAAATTATTCTTAGAAGATTTCGGTATTCAACATCGTCTTACACCGCCCTATTCCCCGCAGTGCAATCCAGTAGAGCGAGTCAACAAAGTAGTCAAAACCATGATTCGACAATACTTGGATAGCAAAAAACCGGACTGGGACCGCCATCAACCGGAACTTCAGTTCGCCTATAACACCGCTAAGCACTCATCGACGGGTTTCACGCCTGCCTACCTTACCGCCGGCCGTGAATTTCTCCCGCCTGGGTTTCAAGAGACGCGTTTGAATTTGAATTCAAACACTACAACTGAAATAAGGATAAAAAAATTACAAAACGCACTGGAATTAGTTAGAATTAATCTAGCTAAAAATTTTAAGATTCAACAAAAATATTATAATTTAAGAAAACGTGAATGGAAGCCTAATATTGGAGATAAAGTTTTAAAACGAAATTTTCATCACTCTAAAAAGATGGAAAAAAAGAGCGCAAAATTATTGGAAAAATTCAGTGGACCTTTTGTTGTTAAGAAAAAAATTTCACCAGTCATTTTTGATCTTGTAAATGACCAGGGGAAAATTTTTCGTCATGTCCATCTAAAAGACCTGAAAAATTTTATTTCCAACCAATAATATTTTTTCCCTCCAAATTATTAAAGTCATTGACCTCTTCGAGAAAATAAATCTGAATTCGTAGAATTACCTGCACAGTTCTTCAAAGTAATCGATGATGGAAACTTCAAAACAAATAGCTCAACGGCAACGAGAAATAATCAAACGCGACGCGTTAGATTTAGCAAATTTAAATTTGAGTATTCCGGAATTTGATTTCAATTACAAAAAGATGTTAAAGGATAATATTAGTAAATCTAATAATTTTAATTCAATAAATATTCCTCTTCGTCCGGATATTGCAAGAAATGCCGGTTGTGCCGTTAACTCGCGTCATTCCGCCTATAAATCCACCAATTAAAAAAGTCAAGACAACCAAAATCACACCAGAAAAAATAGTTTCAACACCGTTATCTAACATGACTTTGGTTGCGAAAGAGAAGATTGCCAAGCAAATGAAAATGAAGCCCAAGGAATAATCGTCAAGAAAATCCGTAGCTGTTCCTGAAAAGAAAGAAAAAATTAGGAGAGATAAGGGAGGATCAACAAAGCCAAGAATTATCAAAGATGAGATACTTACCGAACCAATTAAATTGGTTAACAATCCAACTCCTGCTGTAAATTCTTATCAGAAACTTTTCGACGAGCTGAAAAAAACCATTCATGAGGCAGATATAAATAATAACATTCCTCAGGAAATTATTGTGGAAAATCCAATTGTCGTGCCCGAGAATGTGATTGTCGGAGAAGTGGACGTCAATAACAACAATCGTCAAGGAAGTAGCGCCGATAATCCGATTGTTCTTCCTGAAAATATGGTGGGTAGAGAATTTGTGATCGCTAAATTGCCCGGTGGAACATGGATCCAAGTTCCACTACTCACGAAGCGATACAGAGTTTTCTGGGAGAATCATAAGTGGGTTCTGCATCTCCAAGCATCAACTGGACATATTTACAAAGCTCGAAAACTTTTGTAAGTGATACTTAGCTAGAATTTTTTTTTCTTTTCTTCCCCTAAAAAACGCTCATTAAAATTCGCTTTTCAAGTAGGGGGGATGTAATGTTGAGCATAATTTTTAAATTCAAATTTATTCCGCGTCGATACATTCATTTCATTTTACTATACATTTAATATATCTATATATATCGCTGTGCTCACTGCCTGGCTGGCGAGAGAGAAGTACCGATGGCGCACTCACTGCCGCGCATTACGTAGGTCGCTCTTACCTCTCGTCATACCTGAGGAGAGCCAGCGATCTATAATACTTGGTTGCACATTTCGATTTACTCAGTCTGCCTACGACCGGACTCGGGGCTTGCTCCGAGTCCGATCGACAGCAGCTCACTTGTCTTTCTCACCCCTCGATCTATTTTCTGTCCAGAGAGGCGCTAATCCTGGCCAGGGGATGATCTTCCTCGTTTGAAAAGGTGAACATGAGGAGCTAATCTGTTTACCAGCTCTTACAAATTCCTAGAAGGAGTTGTACTTGGACTTCGGGCGCTAACGAGTCCTGGTAACACCCTTCGTTTTCGTTCTTATAATCTTTTACCTGGTGCAGAGAAGACCGTGTGGAGCTCCACCGTGTAGTCTCTGTACTCTATCCACCTTAGTCTCAACTGAACGTGGGGCGCTAACCCTGGACGTTGAGACATCCATGTTATTTTTTACCATCCTCTTTACACACACATTTACATAATTTTCCCCTGTTGAACTGAGGAGCTAATCGTTCAACAGATATGACACATACACCTGGACAACTTGGCCTTGAGGAGCTAGTCAGGTCAGGATGTCCAGAACATACAAGAATCTTACACTAATTTCGCGACGGGCAAGAATATCGACCGCAGTTCGATATCTAGTTTTTTTTGGTAATTTCTAAAATTCCGACCTAGCGTGCACGACCCTAGTTTCCGTCCGCGCGCGTAATTGGGGGTTAATTTCTAGAGTCAACCCAGTAATTTTCGGTGTCATGAATTTGTAATTTTTAATTAAAAATAACAGGGTAAATTTTATTACAGTCCGAACGAGAACGGCGAGGAATGATTCGGTGTGAAGGAGTGAAATGGCGGACGCGCCTAAATTTTCCATTTTAGTTATTATTAGATTTTCATTTGTTTAAATATTTTATTTTTATTAATTGTAATTTAATTCTCAATTTTAGTTTATTATTTAAATTTTATAATTCTTTCTTTATTAATTTTTATTTGCATTGTATCGAGTCAGTTTTATTATTTTATATTTTTATTGTAATTTTATAATTTAAATTTAATTTGTTAATTATTATTTTGTTATTATTTCAATTTTATTTTGTTAAATATATTTACTTTCGAAGGTTTAAATAATGTTTTATTATTTTGATTTTACCTTTTCACAAATTTCTCTTAAATTAGAATTTATAATAGATGGCCCTTGCGTCACTGTAAATTGATAGAATTTACCAATCTAGAGACCCGGACTTCATCCGGCGAGCAAATCCTTATTGGCAAAAATTAAGATCATTACAACAGAGAAGAGTAAACCTAAGTTTTTTTTAAAAATAATTTACTTTGTAGAAAAAAAATATAAGCAAGCAGATGCGTCGTAATAGTGGCTAAGCGTGCATATTTATTTTTATTTTAAGAAAAGAAAATTTTTTAAAATTGAGATTGTGCGAGCCTTTGCGTAATATCCAGAGAACTTTTACTATTCGTGTGTTAGCGTTATTTGCATCGCGATTTTGAGACATAGTTTTGTATCTATTTTTGAAATTCGAGGATTAAGCAAGAGAGAATTTAACTTTACTTGTAATTTAATTATGAAATTTTAATTTTTAAGTAAAAGCACGTTGGGCGTCATTTGTGGCATCCGTCTTTTCGAGATTTAAATAAAATGATTAGTGGTAATCATGTATTCGTGGATTCGACTCGCGAATGTGAGCTCGATGTACGTTCGCACAAAGTTTAATAAGAATTCTCTGGGTGCGTCTACGATGGTTGCACAGAGCGACAGAAAAAACGCTTGTGAGCACTGTAAATGCAATGGCCAAGAAAAGTTGGACTTACCGTAGATGACGCTGACTCTCTGCAATACTGTATCCTGTGTGAAACAAACACTTTTAAATGGATAATCAGACACGGTAATATTTGTTGAACTAAGTTTATTATTGACCTGAATAAACACAATAGCTTTTCTACATAAGAAACAACTGATCGAACTATTCGGGTTCTCGATCGACAATAATATTTAATACAATCGTAATTTTGTGAGAGTTCTGACAATCACTCGTCGGAGTTCGCGACAATGTGCCGTTCGCGTCGGCTTTTTCGCTGGCACGCGCTTTTGTCGTCTGCTCTTTCAACAACCAGAACTGGTGCATCAAAAATCATAATATCAATTCCTTGTGTCGCGAAGTCGAAAATCGATTATCGGGATTGAAGTGACGCGGGAGATAATTGCGAGTATAAATAATTTCCGTTTGTTACAATGTGCATATTCAGATTTTTATATTAATTTACAATATATTTATAAACTGAAAATTTAGGGCAAGAAAAATTTTTAATATTGTTTAAATTCACAAAATAAATAAAAATATGTAAGAAACGAAGCAATCAAAAACTATCATCACAATCTTCAACACAGAGACAAGTAGGCTCTGCGCGTCGCAGGTAAAATCTGCGACAGAGACTCGAGAAGCCAGAATTCGCCATAGACAGGAACAGAAGGATGTCCTGAACATTGCAGCTGCTGCAGTCAGTTTACTTTATGGCCCAGGAATCGACGATTGAATGTAAATAAAAGAACCTCTTTTCACTTTTACTGGTACTGAAAACTTAGAATACGTTTTTCTCGAAACCGTGTTTTTAAAGTCGGTTGTCAAAATTTCTCGGAAACTACTCAACCGATCTTGATGAAATTTTTCACAGGCCTTAGAGATACAATTCTCGAGAACTTGGACGAACGATTTTTTTCTACAATCACAACTATTTAAAACAATGTTGAGAAAATTCGTCCAATTTCTAGTTTTAGGTCTGTACTAAAAAAAATCTTTGGTTTTTTAATTTCATATGATTCTGTTAGGAATTGTGCTATCAACGCGGACGCACCTTTTTCCGAGGGGTCACCGGAAATGACGTCTCAATGGCCGACTTCTGCATATTTTTCTTCGAAAATTTATAAAATTTTTATTTAAATATGTATGTTTACAGATCTAAAAAGTTAGAATAAAATATTTATTTCTTCATATTAAAAAAATTTTAGAAAATAGTACTTTTATTTGCCGCATAAACCCATGTAACCCCGTAACTTACAACAAAAATCGCCATTTAAAACTGGAGAATAAATTGTCTAAACCGCCTAAACGACAAACTGCAGCTGTGTAGGGCTTTATTTGACGTTAAACTCGCCACGCGCATATTGGCATTTTTTACAATTTACTGCTCAAAATTATCTGTAACCTACAAATTTTATCGGATTTTAATGGGCTTGGTCATAAATTAAAGGGGATAAAATTTCTAAGAGATCCCACTAAACCAATTTTCCAAATTTAAATTGTTTATTTTTTTGTTACTTAAAGCTAACAATTTACAATATTAAAAAAAACATGTTTATTTATTTTTATTTTTTATTGCAGATGATTTGAATCAATTCAAATCAGTCCAGCTTGACGACCAGACAAATAATAATGTATAATACAATTTATTTAAATTGTTGCAAACAATGTTATTTAACTTTGGTTTTTTTTATAAACAAATTTTTTTTGACGACAAATTTATATTTATTTATGTAATCTATGTCTATTTTAATAAAAAATTATTATTGTTATTAACAATTATCGTGAACAATAATATATTATCAATAATCAAGTAGAGTTTTTCATGACTTTAAAGTTGTTAAAATACGAAAAAAAATTTTTTTTTGCATAAATGAACCATTTATTTGTTTTAAATGTAAAGAATTTATTTACAACAAATATAATTGTTTGTGCTAATAAATTTTTACAGTTTTTGAAAGAATGTACATATTATTTTAACGACTTTAAAGTCATGTAAAGCTCTACTTGATTATTGATAATAGATTATTGTTCATGATAATTGTTAATAACAATAATAATTTTTAAATTTAAAATAATTTTTTATTAAAATCGACATAAATTACTTAAATAAATATAAACTTGTCGGCAAAAAAATGTGTTTAAAAAAAGAACCAAAGTTATCTATTTGTTAATTAACATTGTTTGCAACAATTAAAATCAATTGTAGGGGAGACTGGGGCGAAAAGTTAAATTTTGCATAAATGATTTTTTTTGCAATATAATCCGCTTAGATGCAAATATTTGTATATCAATATTGTAGGGCAACTTGTTCTCTACAACTTTCAATAAAAAAGTTCCTGATATTTTCGCATAAAATACATGTTTTGTCCTTTTTTGAAAATTTTGTTTTTTTTAACTTTTCGCCCCATGCTGGGGCGAAAAGTTAAATTATATTTTTAGCCTACTAAAACTATTTTCTGATAGGTGATAAGTAGTAGATAAGTTAAAGTATACGTAAACAAGTAATTTAGTAAATAAAAGATCTTTGTTTATTTAAAAAAAGCTTTAGAATAGTTGTAAAGTTAAAAAATTAAAATTTCAAAAAAAAGATTGTTTTTTTGGTTTATTTCATGTGAACGGTCTTGTTTTTTGACAGAGTACTTGCCCAATATTAAATAAATAATTTTTAAACAAACAAACCTAAAAAACAAAAAATAAAAAAAATTAAATACATGTAAAAATACATTTAACTTTTCGCCCCAGGGTGCGTATTTGTCTTTCACAACAAATATAAAAAATCTGACTAAAGATATTTAGCAAATACCTTTAGGTATCTCTTCAGGGGACCCAAATAATGAAGTTAAAAAATCGCGGTGAGGATAAATGCAAAAAATATACTTAAAAGTTGATATTTTCTTTTTCGAAAAAATTTTCAAAAGTAGGTTGAAAAAAATCTTTCAATATAGACACCACAAAAATTAACAGAATTGCACACAACTCCGGACATTTATTTAGGATGATAATACCCTTTTATAATTAAAATTACAATGCTCCAATTATTCCCGTTTGAAAGATAATGAATTTTAACGGTTTTGGCAGTTTAACTTTTCGCCCCAGTCTCCCCTATTATACATTATTATTTGTCTGGTCGTCAAGCTGGACTAATTTAAATTGATTCTAATCATCTGCAATGAAAAAATAAAGTCAAATTTTTAAAATGCAATATTACGATTTTAATATTCTAGACAAATGTTCAAAATTTGTTGATTTGAAAATGTATATTTGCAAAATTTGAATGTTTAAACAAACGTAAAATTCATAGCAACTATAATAACGTAGGTACACAAAAAAACAGTTTTTTGTCAGAGGAACTACAATAGTATATTCCCATGTATATTGGCCTGCTAAATCCGAATCCGAAGTAAGAATTGCTCAAAATTTTGAGATAAATTAAAAAAAACCATTAAGAAACCTACTTAAAAATTTAAAAATTAGAAAAAAATGTATATCACAACTAGTATATAAATAAAGTGATGTTTCACTACATGGGAAATCATTAGTATAGTGTCATAGCAAAAAATTTGACAATTCTGACTATTGTAGTGTCTCAGCTAAAAACTTTCTTTGTGTTCTGTGTTATTACAATTGCTATAAATTTTACTTTTTTTTAAACATTTAATTATTTCAAATTTACATTTGCAGATCAACAATTAAATTAGAAAAGTTTTAATAATTTTTCACTGCTGTCATTCTAATTTAAAAAAGTAGAGATTTCATTCGTAATCAGCTATCCCAAAAACCTTTAAGTAACGAGTTTTATTAAAATCTGACACCTTTTTGAACTTTTTTTTGGTGGACAAATGTCCTCAATACTGATACCCTAATATTGTGTTTTAAAAATCTGACTGGAGGTTCGAATTTGGAGACAGAAAAACCTCCTACATAACAAGTATCAAGCAAATATAATGGTTTGAATATTTTTCGGTTGCCATATTGGATCCTCCGTTTTGAATTTTGAAATTTGTTTCTCCATTTCATATTGTCTAATTATAGTATCATAAAATTGAACTAGATATCGAAAAAATAATATTAGTTTAACTAAAATAAAAAATACTTTTGAATTATCAATTTCGTTATCTAAAAAATGATTCATCTTTTAAATCAAATTATTATTTTTCAAGTTTTAAATTATAAATAAATTAACAAATGTGGACTTGAAAATTTATTGATTTCATTATGATTTTAGAATATATTTACATCAGAAGAAAAAATTGAACAAAAAGTTAACATGTAAATTTTTCTTTTCGTATTAATAAAATTTGTTGAACTTATAATATAAATTTGAAAAAAATAAAAAAAAATTATAACCATGTACATAAATTATAAATAGAATGAATGGGCCCCTTTCATGTTGACGAACAATATGCTGCATGAGGTTTTACGGACGTGTCAATTTTCTTGTAATAATAGTTGCCGTTAATATGTGAAAATGTCATTTCTTGAGGTAAAAGTAAAAAAAAAATTTCTTAATTTTTTTGGGTTTTTATCGTTAAAATTAAAG
Source organism: Leptopilina myrica (nomen nudum) (assembly GCA_032872475.1). Classification (NCBI taxonomy): domain Eukaryota; kingdom Metazoa; phylum Arthropoda; class Insecta; order Hymenoptera; family Figitidae; genus Leptopilina; species Leptopilina myrica (nomen nudum). The sequence continues at coordinate 20,299,699 of CM065461.1, read as the reverse complement.
TCCAAATATCATACGGCCATTTTTCTTTTAGTTTAAGGTGTACTGAGTTTAGTAGAAAAAAAGTTTAATGGAAAACATTAAGAAGAGAAAATTTATTGCAGGTTAATTATTAGATGACGGTGTGGGGCTGAATAGGACATCGTGATTAAAAACAACACAAAACTTTGAATTCTTTAATTTATTTTATATTAATTAACTATTTTATATTATACTCTTTGCTTAGAACCACTTTATAAATAAATAAATAAAGAATTTATTTTAAAACTCGAATTCGCAAGCGAGTTGCTACAAACAGACAAGCCTGAAAACTGTAATTCATTTTATATTATAATTATTACCGATTTTACATATTACATTATATTCTTTGTATAGAACTATCTACAAATAAATAAAAGAAGAATTGATTTGACTTTTTTACCAAAAAAAAGAAAATTTGTATCTTATTCTTTAATTAATTGGCCGTGTCCGATTTAGCCCCATGGGGTGTCCGGTTTAGCCCCACCAATTTTCGGATTTTCGTTTTTGAGGTAGTCACCTTCGAAGCAATATATCTCTAAAGCTATTGTACTTTTTTTAAATCGAACAAGTGCGATTTGTAGGTGAAAGTACATGCTTCAAAACAGTATATTACACTTTAGCAAAGAGTATGTTTTTGTATGAGTTTTCTGGTCAAAGACCAAATCCGTCCGGTTTAGCCCCGGTCTCCCCTAAAGATTCAATATGGAGAAACGTGTTATATAGAAGTTAATATGGGCATAAATTATAGATCTTGCTATTTGATATCGAGGAGACGCATCTTAAAGATCATGGGAACAGAAGTTAAGCGTAGATTTTACCATTATACTACAAAATCATCAAAAAATGCTACAAAATCTTAAATTTGTTTGTGAAAACACAAACACCTGTTGTACTTGTACCAGCATCATCTAATACTTTGGAATCCATTTAACCGGTAATTTTATATACCAAAGGAAATTTTAAATCCTAGCGGGAATAAATGATGTTTCTCGTCAAACAACAGTCTATACTCAACGACTTGGACAAATCAATGAGAAGACAATCAGTACTATCTTCAAGTAAAGGCGTAATAGAACCCTTTTCGAAGTAAGAAGTAATCGAGAAATTGCAGAAACTTCGGGATGAGCTGTAGCATATAACCTTTATTTGTGGGCACAGTCAAGGCAGAAGTCGTACCAGTTTTAAGTACCCTTTAATTTCTTAAAATTATAGTTGACTCTATAATCTATAGATGGTCAATGAACAAGATGGAAGCCATCTGTAGTTCTGCAACTCATCATTTAGTGCGACTTAGGCCAAACGTCAAATTTCAACAAAGAATCTCTACAACAATCTTATCAACAAGATGAAAATGAAGGTACACTGTACTCTATATTATCACACCTATTACAGAGGAAACTACATCTATTAAAGCGAAACACTCCAAAGAATTCTTTAACCTTTCTTCATAGGATACCATTTTACCTGTATGTGTCAGTTCTCAAACAACGAAAAATCAAGTGGGATACCTAATAATCATAATATTAAAACATATGTATATTCTGTGGTTGTTTCTCCGATATCACTTTGTTACTATCTATAAGCAACCATTTAACTATAAGGGTGCGACGTCAGAATAAATATTCTTCCTTTTATTCTTCTTTTTGGCGTTTTACTATAATTTTTTTCCTGTTTTTCAAATAAGATAAAAATTGTAAATTTTTCGATTTATTTTGAGACTCAATTATTGATTAATGAAATAGTCAAACTAGTTTTTGACAAGTTTTTACAACATTCAAAAAAGTTTAAATACGTTTTACAAATTTCAATAATTTTTCCAATTTACCAAATTTTGAGAAGAAATTATCAAAGATTTTCACAACGAATCGTTGCTGCCAATTGATCAGCCAATTTATTTGCCAAACCTAACATTTTTCTGCTAAGAAGTAAGTTTAATAAACAAAAAATTTTACATTGTACTCATTGTTTTGCATTTAATACACACACATTCTTTTTATCTTCTTCATAATCTATATTTTTGTCAAAAATAGAAACTTGTAAATTCGAGTTCATGATGACAATTTTAAATATGAAAAGCTCGCGGTTTTGATATGTGTAGTACTGTAGTCTCTAAACTTATTTTATTAACGGCGTTGCAGGTCGAGAACTGATTAGTGTTGCCAACCCACTCTCCCCTACTTTCCTGTATTTTTCCACTTTGATTATTTAAAAAAAACTAAGCACTTAATCAAAAAAGTGTGCCTTTACTGGGGAGCGAAATTAAATAAAGAATTAATAAAACATTATTTTGTCTCGGTACCATGTTTCTACGAGCTACAATCCTATTTGTACGATTGCAATTGACTGATGTAGGTGACTTGATCTGGGGATAAAATGGCCGCACAACAGAAAGGTGGAGTAAGGCGGGTTGCCTACGTAAAGGCATAACAGTATGATAAAGCAGGGCAGTAACTTTTATTTTGTTGAGAATGATTAAAATAATATTTTGTAATAATAAAAATTAAATATGAAAAATATAAATGAAAGGTTTTTAGTTTATAAAAATCGTGCGTAATATAAAATATGTGAAAGTAAAAAGAAAAATAGGAAAAATTCTTTTTTTATTTTAGGAAAATTAGTTAATTATAGTCATTGGAAAATTAGATCAAATAATAATTATTTATCAAATATAGAAACTTTTAAAAAAATGAATAAATTTTTACTGTACATATTTGTCAAATTAGTTTTAATAATGTTTTCTAATCTATAAAAATTTTTGTTGTTTTTATTCTTTTCTACGGAAATAATTAATACAATTTTGCTTATTCATTTAATTAATAATATATAATTAGAAGTAATAAAAAATTAGAATTTTTGTCAAACTTATAAAATATAACCAAAAAATGTGCTTTCTAGTTGATATGTAATCTTTAGATTTAAAATTTGTACTGCAAACTTTCATTTAGTCAATCAATTTTTTTCCTGTTTTAAATGCAATATCCTACTGTTTACGTCTTACAACACTTTTTGGAAGCTGATAAAGATTTTCTGTTTTTTTTTCAAGTCAGAGCGAATAACAACTATTGTTTCGTTCCCGTTTTTTCTTTTCTTTCCGTCCGCGAGTAACGATGCTCTTTCAAATTTATTATAATAGGTATATTTAATAAATATTTAAACAATTAGAACAATTAAAAAAACTTGATTTAATAGTGAAAATAAAACTGCAAAACCTTAAAAACGTTGATATTTACATTGAACACCATGCAGGGAGTCGTGTATATATTAGTTTAAACTCGGCCACCAGATGCGCTAGTTTAGCTGTTTGAATCGCCAATTATATGTATGTTATACGCTAATACTGTTTTAATATTATTTTTTAAAAAATGAGATTTTAATATTGTTATAATATTGCAAATATTACATGATATTTGAGTAAATTCTTAATAATAATTATTGCAATTTTGCAAAAGAAAATTAGTTTTGATAAACAAAGTTGTATTTTTCTTAAAATTCCTTCCTAACTTATCAATAGATTGCCTACTTACATAAAGGAGGCACAGATGGCGCTATAGTGGCTCTTCTGTTAGACGCAGAATAAAGCCCAACTTTGGATAAATATACTATATGCGGCGAGGGTCGGTGGTGAGGACTATCGATATATATAGCAAACTAAATTTTCAGTGCATGTTAATTTTTTTTGTGATAACAATAAAAATTCATAAATTCATAAAACAAAAAACTCGAATTATTATTTCTAATTCACTTTCTTAATAAAAAGAAAATATTTTAATTATTAATTGTGATTCATTTTATTATAAAAAAAATTATTAATTAGTTTTTTTTAATTAAAACAAAATTTTTTAATTATTAATTAACACTTTTTTGGAAATTAAAATAACCGAGACGAAATTGCTCATCTTTTATTTTGATATTTTAAAAATTAGGAAAATGAAATTTGGAAATTTTATTTAAAACGCACGCCAACTCCACAGTATTAAAAAGTTGATTATGTCATGGAAAATTTAGTCTACAAGTTACAAATATTATCTGTTTTTAATAATTTTTTTAAATGAAAGTTTATAATATTGCGCACCGATCAGATCACATCTGATATCTCAACTTAAAAAAAAATAAGTGCTACACATTTGTTAACTAATATTTAGTAAATTTTTTTAGTTTCCAAAATTCTACCGCCACAGATCGGTGCTCAATTTTATATATTCTCATTTAAAAAAAATTATCAAAAACAAATAATATCTATCACCTGTAGACTGAATTGTCCATGACAATTGTACATTCCAAATTGAAAATACCAAATTTTTTTTGGGCTTCAAGACGAGACTACTGAGTACACTTCCTATTAGTTTCATTGCAATTGGAGAGGTAGAACACATAAATAATTGTAATTGTTTATAAATAAAATTTATTGTTATTAAAACTTTGGAATTTTTAAATTTACAATCTTACAAATATTTTCTTTAAAAAGTGTGAACAATTTTGTGTAATCAGTGTAAGTTTCATTCATTATTATATATTGTCAACGACTTTTGAGTTTTTAATTTTTTTTTAAGTCATAGAGGAGAGATAGACAAAAATGATTTTTCCGAAAGTTGTGTGAACGCACCCTTAGCGCTGCAGTTGTGCTTTCTCTTGTACGTTACCATGACAACCTGCAGGCAGGCAAGCTGCCTGCAGAGGTGTAACCGCATCCTAATAGTAAAGGACAACGCAGACGGCGGAATATAAACATAACTATAGGTGTGTGTGTGTGTGTATGTGTGTGTGAGAGAGAGAGAGATATCCAAACTTTGATAATGGTCTATTAATCGGTTATTTCAATCAAAATGACAATTATCAATTAAATATTTACTTGAATCAAATAATATTTATTGAAATCAATTAAATAATATTTGTACCAATAATTTCAGTATACTCAAATCTCGCTATAACGAGAAGTTCGGGAGTCAAGTCTTCCTCTATTACGAGCGCAAAAGGAGAAATTCCCACTTTTACGATTCTTCATTCATTTTTTTAGTGTTTACAATTTACATAATGTCAAAATTACAAACGTAACCTAATTTAATTTGAACTTTAATATACAAACAATTTATATAAGCTAAAATTTTGAAGATGTTCGACTGATTGATATAATTTAAAATACAAAGTGACTTTTTTATTTTTATTTTATATAAATAAAATTGATTTTAACCAAATTTGAACCAACTGAATGTGCATTTGTTTATAAATAGTGGGGACAATCAGCAGGAAATTTTTCTCGCTATACCGAGAAACAGAGCCCTCGTTATAGAGAAGGTCGTTATAGCGAGATTTGAGTGTATTTGAATCCAAATCTTTTTAAATAATTACACATAGGGGAGACCGAAGCGTAATAGATGACTTGAATTTATTTAAAAGTGGTAAATCAGAGTGATTTCGGTTTTTGATCAAAATAATGTACTTGGCATATTGTAAATTTGTACCATGTTTAATTGTTATTCATTTATTATTGTTAAAAATATGGTAGAAAAAGTGATTTTGACGCTTGAAAGTAAATTTTTGAAATTTTTGATTTTTTGTTATATCTTTTCAAAAATGTTGGTATATCAGGTTTTGAGCTTTTAACATTTATTCTTAAAGAACAGTTGACAATTTTTGGTTTAATATTTACGGTTTTGATATCAAATAACAAAATTTTCAACAAACACCTCCAAAGCGTAATGGATCACTTATTGCTTATTTTATTAAGAAAAACCTATTATATTAAAAATATTAATAAAATAATCTTGTCAAGTTTAATTTTTTGTAATTTATATATTTATAAGTACCAATGATATAACCTTTTATAAAAAAAATAACTGAAGAATGCATTTTTCAAGGAAATAGATTTTGCATTTTGCTACAACTTTTTAAAATTTGAAAATTGCATAAAAATGTTTAAATTAAATGTGCTCTATTGTCAATATTCTTTCTTTTAAATATACAATAGATACCAAAATTGTCAATACCTTAATAATATTTAATGATCTAAATTATGATTTCATTGCTGAACCATTACGCCCCGGCCTGAGGCGAAACTGCTGACCTTGCATTTCTCCAAAAACATTGTTCCACATGATGCAACAAAAAGTGAAAAGTGATCCATTACGACCTGGTCTCAACTAATCGTTAAATGTAATTGTTGCATTAACTTTGTAAAAATAAAATAAATGGGTCAGACCAGCTTAACAGTGTTAAAAAAAATTTCAGGCTGAATCCATTTCAAATCAGGCAGGTCGACTAACTTCAAGTTATAGATTTAGCTGTCACTAAATATGTTATTGTACATGAAAAATAAAGAGACACGTATTTTTTTATTTTTCAAAAAAGTTAAATTTAAAGAAGTTATGCACATTTGAACTTTGAGTGGTAAAACTCGAATGTATAGTGAAAAAAAATTATTTTGCTTGTCATTTTTTTTCTTTTAAGTATAATTTAATTTTCTTTCTTGGGTCTTGTAGAAGGTCTTGCCCTCTTCAAAATCCAGTTTGAAATTTGAAAAAATATTTAAAATTATAAAAATAGAGGATGATTTTCTGAAAATAAATAAGATCAATTTTCTCAAAAACACCACCTTTTTTTCTATCCAAATTTTTACTACAAGTTTTTAAAATAATTATGAACATTTCCTATGAATTTCAAGCGGGCTAAACCATTCTGGCAATCAGGAGAATTTTTTTTTGAAATATTTATTTCAATGGTTGGTCCAAAGACTGACGCCAAAGTTGGCACGACTTTAAATGCGTAAGTTTGGCCAACTTTAACAGCCAAAGGTAAAAAATTATTAAAAAACTAAATTATTTAAACAATTAACACGTTATTATTAGCGGGAACATCAGATATAACCTTTACCTATTATTATAAACACAATCTCATACATACATTTTCGAAAATATCTACCGCTCGCTGGGGTCGAACCCCTAACCTAACGCGCCAAAGACTAATACACGGACCACTACGCTACGCTCACATGGGAGTCCATACCGTTAAATGTATATTAAAGCTGCAACAGTCGGGCCAACCGTAGCCCAGAGTTTAGACGACTAAGAAAGTTTAAGACATTTAAACTGTTTTTCACAAAGTTTTGCCAACCGTCGGGCCAACTGTGGCCCAGAGTTAGGCCAACCGAGAAAGTTTAAGTCATTTAAACTGTTAATCACAAAGTTTTGCAAACCGTCGGGCCAACCGTGGCCCAGAGTTTGGCCAACCGAGAAAGTTGAAGTCATTTAAACTGTTAATCACAAAGTTTTGCCAACCGTCGGGCCAACCGTGGCCCAGAGTTTGGCCAACCGAGAAAGTTGAAGTCATTTAAACTGTTAATCACAAAGTTTTGCCAACCGTCGGGCCAACCGTAGCTCAGAGTTTGGCCAACAGAAATTTGTAAGTCATATGAGATACGTTCCCCATAGTTGTGCCGACCTTTGTCGCCAAAGTTGGCCCGACGGTTGGTTATACTCTGCATGTAATGGTTGGCTTGCAAAGTGGGGTCAACTGTGGGCACTAGTACTTGCCAAAGTTGGGCAATCTCTGTCAATCAAAACTTGGCTTGCCAAAGTTAGGCCAACCGTGGGCCAACCTTCAAACTCTGGCGGCCAACCCAAATTCGCATCTGGACTAATGAGTACATTTCCTATAGGAAGTGTACTCAGTAGTCTCGTCTTGAAGCCTAAAAAAATTTGGTATTTTCAATTTGGAATGTACAATTGTCATGGACAATTCAGTCTACAGGTGATAGATATTATTTGTTTTTGATATTTTTTTTTAAATGAGAATTTATTAAATTGAGCACCGATCTGTGGCGGTAGAATTTTGAAAACTGTAAAAAAAATTTATTAAATATTAGTTAACAAATGTGTAGCACTTATATTTTTTTAATTTGAGATATCAGATGTGATCTGATCGGTGCGCAATATTATAAACTTTCATTTAAAAAAAATTATTAAAAACAGATAATATTTGTAACTTGTAAACTAAATTTTCCATGACATAATCAACTTTTTAATACTGTGGAGTTGGCGTGCGTTTTAAATAAAATTTCCAAATTTCATTTTCCTAATTTTAAAAAAATATCAAAATAAAAGATGAGCAATTTCGTCTCGGTTATTTTAATTTCAAAAAAAGTTCTCGACCTGCAACGCCGTTAAGCGCGTAGGTTACACATATCAATTATCTTCCGTTAGTTGATTTGCTTCTTTAATTAAAAACATCTTTCCATTTTTATGAAAAAAACACGAATAACAAATTTCAAATACATTGGGCTGGTGAAACAAAAAATATTCCGCCATATTGGATCCACCAATTTGTATTTCTAAAATTTTTTTAAAATGTCAACATATTTTGTTTTTTTAAACCTCTAACACTGTTGTTGATCCGTGTAATACCATTTGGAAGGTTTTTTTCTTTTTAAATAATGTTTCAATTATAGACATTTTCTACTTTTCAGTCATATGTGACGCGACACGAGAAAAGGGACCTATCGCCTCAAAAGAGAATTTTACAGGGGGAGCGTTTAAAGTGACGCCATGATCAGAAACCCCGTGTATTTACGCGGACACGTTCAAATTTCGGGCTTTATATTATTAAAACTATTTCAGATTTTTAACTTCTTATTTTTTTACGTGAAAGAGCCAATAAAAATCTATCGAATAGCATCGTAATCTCAAAATGGAATTTTTTAACAATAGGTCCCTTTTCTCGTGTCGCGTCACATATAATGTGTCATAACTTGTCCTCCATTTTAGATTTTTAAAAATTCCAGATCTGACATATTTATTTTCTAAAAACCGATATCAAACTACCGTTATTGCTTATGGAATTCAAAGTATGTAACGTAATTCTAATCTTACCTTAAATACATAAGTGATTTCCTTATTTAATTCCTTTTTAATAGCACTTTTAGGCCTCTGTTTTTGAATTTAGACACATTTATAGGTTATATTGTGGCCGCCATATTAGATTTTTTAAAAGGCCACATATTTTTCGAAACTACTTTTATATATGAATAATTTTTGGGTATAAAAGTGCTAATAAAGAGAAATTAAATAAGGAAATCACTTATGTATTTAAAGTACAATTAGCATTAGGGTACATACTTTGTATTGCATAAGCAATAACGGTAGTTTGATATCGGTTTTCAGAATATAAATATGTCGGATCCAATATGATGGACAAAAATTTTTTTAAACGCTTAAATGTTAATTTTTAAATGCTTTTTAAAAGCTTTTAAATGGGGCATTCCTTCTCAACTTTACCACCATGCTGCCCATCTTCAGTTTGAACGAAAATCAATTAAATACCACTTAAAATTGTCATAAAAATGTCAACTTTTGAATGGTGAGTGGCAAAATTGTCCGTTTCAAATGGTTCGCTCTGAATCTGTCAATAAACGGAAAAAAGTCAAAAAAATAATTTGTTATTTAAACATTATAATGTTTGTTTAATTGGCCATATTATGTTTTTATAATTACTTTAGAGTCTCCTCTTCATTTTTACATTGTCATATGAAGTTAAATTAAATTTGAGGTTATAATATGTTTATCAAAAGTGACTTAAATTAACTAATTGCGATGTGTTTTCTGTGCAGCATTATTTTCAATAGCGAATTAACTTTCATGGGTTTCTGGTCTTACCCATTACGTATATAACGCTATATGTTCAAAATTCAAAATGGCGGATATAATATGGCGGTCATGGATTTTGAAAAATAATTGTATTTGGTTGAAATTTATTAATCGGGGGTTTTCGAGGTCGCTGATTACGATGCTGAAGTTTGTTTTCAAAAATTCAAAATGGCGGATCTAATATGGTGGACATGAATTGTAAAAAATAATTTTATTTGCTGGGATTTTGTTACTCGGGGGTTTTTAAGGTCGCTGATTACGATCCTGGAGTTTGTTTTCAAACAATCAAAATGGTGGATCTAATACGGCGGACAAAAATTTTTGAAAATGGTTTGAATTGCTTGGAATTTAATTTACGGGGATTTTTCAAGTGGCTGATTACGAATATAGTGGTAGATTTTTTTAATTCGAAACAACGGATACAATACGACTGATATCTTTTATTATTCCGCAGATTTAACTGAAATTTTGATTTTGACAAGCTAATGAAATTTTTTTTCTAACTTTGTGCTTGGATTCTAATTTAAACTGGGATTTTACTAACTAATTCTTCAAATCTTTATATGAAAGAACTGAAGAAGTACTGGCTTTCGAAAATCTTTTAATAACCAGTTCTTTGTTGACTGGTATGAAGCAGTAACTTTTCAGTATATCTGGAATTGCTGAAGCTATAACAAATCTCGCATTTAAAGATCTCTTAATCTTTTTGTGTTCTTTGTCATCAAAAGACAGTATACTAATACTTTTAGAATTTTGTTGTGCCCAGTCGAGAAGCTTCTCGAAAGAGTTGTCCACACACTGAACTGCACATCGTAAGTACTTTTTTCATCTAAGAGTTCTTTGAAATAATTTTGTAATTTAGAAATTCCAGAGCATCTTTTACGCCAGACATAATTCGACTGTTTTCGTTACATTCATAAAAATCCTTTATCCGTTTATTTGTTTCTTCCGGCAATGGTTTACCAACCCTAGCAACTGTTTCTCCTAAAACACCTTTTAGATCCTTTAATTTTTTAGCTTTCTGTGCAAAATACCTGGAGCAGTTGAATTCTCGAGCAACTTGTCTTATAGTCCATTTATTTGGTACTACTGTCAAAATTGTCAATCTCAAAGGATCATTTATGTCGAGACTAGAAAACTTGTTTTTTAATTCAGTCAACATGTCTTTCAACTCGATCTCTCTTTGTGATTTTATATTTTCCTAAGATTCTGAAGTAGATAATGACGACCCATCGGTAGACATTAAAATATTACGTTGAATATTATCAAATCATTTATTTACACCTGATAAGACATCTGCATTTTCGTCTGTTCAAGAATATTTTATTTTTCTACACGTTACACAAATTTTAGCAATATCTGGTATTTCTGGGAATCGTCGCTTCATAGCAGTCGAAATATGTCGAAGATCTTTTCCTTTGTGGCTATACACATTGTAGGGATTGCAACAGCGATCACCGTGTACGCTGGTCCTATTTGAAACAATATTCCGGGATAAAAGAATAAACAAATTTACAGAATACAACTTTTTTTGCTATTATAATAAGTGAATATCTATCTCTATGACACCGACTCTATAACAATTTTTCTTGTTATTATAATAAGTGACTATATATATCTGTGATAACGATAGTAACTTATTATAATAACAAGAAAAGATTTAAACAGAACCTTTATTCTTGCACATTAGAATTTTGTCATTCCGTGATATTATTCCCGTTTAATTTATTAAACATTGAGAGTTCTTTCCCGAATTTTTCTTGAACTTTGTCGTCTTAAAATGGTTTTTTTATAAGCTGTATGTTTTTCATCGATTACTACAAATATTTAAAACTAAGCAGAGTATTGCAGTATTCTGTAAATTTGTTTATTCATTCATCCCAGAATATTATTTTGAATATGACTAGCGTCCTCCACATAAGAAAAAAATCTTCAACGTATTTCGAGTGCAATGAGCTACAATTCCCAGAAATTGCAAGACATGTTGACTGAATTGAAAAACAAGTTTTCTAGTCTTGACATCAATGATCATTCGAGTTTGATCTTTTTTATGCTAGTAATAAAAATAGTCGACTCAGCTCGATTGTGTGAAATGTGGTTTTAGTAGAAACTGATAATAGAAGAGATTTAATTTAAAAAATTCGGAAAACTCCCGAGTCGAAATTTAGAATTGATTTAAGATCTAATAGAGCATATTAACTTCTTTATAAGTACGTTTAGATCCTATAAATTCTACTTAAAGTCTACTAAGACCTAGTAAAGGATATTTAAACACTTTTAAACTCTGCTGTGTCCAAGAGCATATTTAGAATTAGTTCTCCCTAAAATCTAACAAGTCCTGAAACAACATTTTATATTCTTTTGGACACTCTCAAGATTTTTTTCATATCCTGCATTTGTCAGTTGAGACTTGCGTCTGCGCTTTAAGTTCAAAGTAATACTTAGGAACTATTTACTGAATGTTAGACTTGAGTTAATTTTACAACTACAAACATATTTTTTATAATAGATAGTTTGTAAATATATAAATACAAAAGCAAATAGTTATATTTACTTCTATAATTTAAACTTTTAATCAATTTTAACTGGACAAATTGATATAAATAATATTTTGCTATATTTTTAAGGTATAGATTAAAATTAAAATGTTTACAGTGAATTTAAAAAACATTAAATTTTTAGTGTTTATAATAAAATTTCAAATTAATTTAATATTATTAATATTGTATTATGTTTATAATATAATATATTGAAATTAAAATATAAGGAAGTATTATATTAATAATATTAAATATTTATGATATTCTGATTTTTATATTTATTTAAAAGTTTAAATTATAAATAAAGAGTAAAACTATATTCTTAGAAAAATCATTTTGTGTACAGTTAAATATTTTCATTCTTAAGCAAGAACTTTAGATATATTTTCTCGTTTTGAAAAGTTTGACACATCTGGTTTCACTTAGGATGACCAGCCATAAAGGTTTCTCGTCTATTTTGTGCATTTTTTTGTACAAGTTTTTTTATATATACTTGGTAAGAATGAAATTTACAAACATTTCTATGAGAAATATTTAGGAATTTTATGAATTTTCAGGGAAATTTTCAAAGAAATGCCTTGAAGCGTCAGTTGCTTTCTAGCATTTGAGAGATATACACTCAAACCGCGCTCGCCAGGACAATAATATTTAAAAATGTAATAAATAAACAACAGTTTAACTTTTTTCATTTCAAATATTCTTTGTGTTTATTGTAGTGTTAAAAATAGTGTTTTTGTTTTATTTAAAAAATAAAGTTTCTTGTTTTCATCTTGTGTTCCGAGTTGTATTCTTGTGTTTTAGTGAAATGTTACACAAAGTGCGGTTTGAATGTGTTTAAAAAAACTTCATATATACAGTAAAAACTTTTAGTGTAATTATTAGTTCTGTGTTAATAATTATTTATATATATATACATGTATACATATGTGTATTACAAAATAAATATATTTTTTTGATCCGAATTCGATGTTATTTTATTGGTTTTGTTGTGTTGTAGTAATTATTAAGAAGAAAATCAGGTAACGTATAAAAAGGGAATTCTTTATGCTGAATTAATAATCCGATTTCGTTGTTATGATGAGTTTTTTGTTGTCCTGGAAATTAGTTTTGTTTTAAAATTAAGCTTCAATAAAATTTTGTGTTTACAAAACATTCTAATTGGCGAGAGAACAAAAAATTTAATAAAACAAATTGGATTCTTTGTTCAATATTAACAGTACTTTTTTTCTTGTTTGCGCAAGCGCGAATTCTAAACGCTGTAGTGCGTAGTACTTAGTATGCTCTAAAGAGACCTTAAATTAAGACCTCCTTAACGCCTTATAGATAGCGAAAACGGTCTTATGTAGACCCTATACAATCTAAAATCGAACCTGTAACAACATAACTAAAGCCTCTTTAGGTTCTTCTAGATCCTCCATAAAGTAGGTCTTAGCAGACTTTGATTCGACTCTAAATTTCGACTCGGGCTAACACCATATTCGTAATCAAGCACCTTAAAAACCCCGTAAATTAAGTTTTAAGTAAATAAAATTATTTTTTACAATTCATGCTTGCCGTATTGAATTTGCCATTTTGAATTTTTGAAAACAAACTTCAGGATCGTAATTACCGACCTTGAAAACCCCCGATTAAATAAATTTCAACCAAATATAATTATTTTTAAAAACCCATGACAACCATATTATATCCGCCATTTAGAATTTTGAACATATAGCGTTATATAATGGGTAAGACCAGAAGTCCTTGAAAGTTCATTCGCTATTGAAAATAATACTGCACAGAAAACACATCGCAATTAGTTAATTTAAATCACTTTTGATAAACATATTATAACCTCAAATTTAATTTAACTTCATATGACAATGTAAAAATGAAGAGGGGACTCTAAAGTAATTATAAAAACATAATATGGCCAATTAAACAAACATTACAGTCAAATAACAAATTATTTTTGGACTTTTTTCCATTTATTGACAGATTCAGAGCGAACCATTTAAAACGGACAATTTTGCCACTCACCATTCAAAAGTTGACATTTTTATGAAAATTTTAAGTGGTAATTCAATGATTTTTGTTCAAACTGAAGATGGGCAGCATGGTGGTAAAGTTGAGAAAGAATGCCCCAAATGCTTTTTAAAATGTTTTTTAAATGCTTGATTTGCTTGAAAGTTGTTACTCCGTGGTTTTCAGGATCGCTGATACCGAATCTGATGTTAATTTTCAGAAATTCAAAATGGCAGACAAATTTTTTTTTAATTCTTCAGATTTCGTTGAAAGTTGTTACTCGGGGTTTTTTGAGATCTCTGATACCGAGACAGATGTTGATTTTTAGAAATAGAATAAAAGCCTCGAAAGCACGTCTATTTAACATATTGAGGTTCAATGTCAGTTGCGAGAAAGCAATGAAAACAATCATGATCGACATCTTGCAGACAACAACGTAAATTAAATAAATGACGTGCGCAATTTAAGCCACGTTTGAAATTCAAACTTAGCGTCAAGATTCAAATAATAATACATAATAATTGTTGTGGATAAAAATTTATTTATTTGATTCTTTTATTTTTTTTAAACGTTATATAATTAATTTTCAAGATCTTTTTAGAAAATGAGTATAAAAAATTTGAAACATGTAAAAACATATTAAAATTGACTTATTGAGCGTTCAGACCTCCGCATGGAAAACTTTTGCATGCAGGTTGCCATAGTAGCGTTTAAGAGTGAGAGAGATAGAATAATTTTCTATCTCTTTCACTCTTGAATGCTACCATGGCAACCTGCATGCATAAGTTTTGCATGTAGAGGTCTGATTTATTTTTACATTTCTTATTGTTTACCCATATAGCACAACTTCCAGGAAACTTCCGGGAAGTTTCCCTTGGCAACCTTCGGAAGTTACCCTTGGTAACTTCCTGGAAATTGCCAGGAAATAGAATAATGTCCGCAGGTTAGAAGCTTCCCATAGAAACTTCCTGGAAGTTACCAGGAAGTTTCCAAAAATTATTTAAAAAAATTTTTAGTGAAATTATTATTTAAAATCAGGCAGAGAAGCAGGCGCAATGCACCTACATCATAGGGTTTCATGGCCTAAAATGACAAAAATGATGATAATGGGTTGCCATGGCAACCGTTGCAGCGGTTTCCATGGAAACTTCCATGAAGTTTCCAGGAAGTTTCCGTGGGAAGCTTCTAACCTGTGGACATTATTGTATTTTCTGAAAATGTACAGGAAGTTACCTAAAAGAGCAAAAAAGGCCATTTTTGGCAACATTCGACTCTCAATAAAATTTACAAAAAAAATTTTTTTCATTGGAACAAATTTTAAAAGAAAGTACAATTAATCACCTTTCAAAATATTCTACACCCAATCTGATCCGACTTTTTTTCACTATTGTACAACAATTTAAAGTTTCAGTTACACGACCTAAAAACTGAGAAAAGGAAAAATAGAATAATTGGAAAGTACTTTAACTTAAGCATCTGATTCTTAATATTTTGGGATCTTTGATTAGAAAACCGATGTTGGATTTTGAAATTCAAAATGGCGGATTCAATATGACGGCTGTCAAAATAAAAAATTGATCGGATTCGCTTAAAACTTTTTACTCGGGGGTTTTTGAGGTCGCTAATTACGTATCCGATGTCAGTTTTTTGATATTCAAAATGGCGGATGTAACATGGCGACATATTTTTAAAAAATTTAACGGATTCGCTTCAAAAACTTCACTTGAGTATTTTTGAGGTCGCATATTACGAATCTGATGTCACATTTTCGAAATCTAAAATGGCGGATCAAATATGGTATTTAGTTTTAGTAAAGAAAATTAAATGTTTTATTTTTCTTTATGAACATTTACACATTTTGGCATTTTTCTTCAAAAGATCTTCGTATAGTTGGTTTTGTTTTTAAAATATAATACAGAATCACCCCTTTGTTTATTTCTGGACCTGTAAATCCATCTTTTTTCAATTTAGATATCGATAGGTGTGGAAATTATTTTTTCAAGCAACCAAAAGACTTTTCCTATTTGCCAAGTCTTTTAAAAATTGCTTCATGATTTCTAAGTGAATATGAAGAGCTGGCAGTAAAATTTTCTTTTCATCGACAAGACTATATTATATTTTAAAAACAAAACCAACCATACGAAGATCCTTTGAAGAAAAATATGTAAATGTTCATAAAGAAAAATAAAACATTTAATTTCCTTTACTAAAACTAAATACCATATTAGATCCGCCAAATTAAAAAGTTGGTAGTTTAAAAATCATTTAAAGTATGTTAAGAATATTTAATTGCAAAAAACAAAAAAGAATCACACAATTAAATTTTCCAGTTTCTTTTAGATCTGTAATCTACATTTGATCCTCCATTTTAAATTTTGAAAAACTGACATCGAACTCATGATCAGCGACCCCAAAAACCCCCGAGTAACAACTTTCAAACAAATCCGATGCATTTAAAAAAATTTTTGTCTACCATATTGGAAACGACATACTTATTTTCTGAAAACCGATATATATATATATATATATATATATATATATATATATAAAACCCAAATTGACTAGTGAAAACTACCCTCTAAATATGAATATGTGAAATTTTACATATTATACATTATAAGCATCTTCTCGATCAATAAGTGCATATGTCGTAGCGACTTTGTGAAAAACTGTACTTCATGAAATGCATAGACGTTTTATGATGTGTAGCCACATTTTGAAAAAAATATTTAGTTCACAATGTGTCCAATATTTTTGTATGTTTTATGAAATGGTACAGCCAATTATGCACTTTGTGAATATAAATAAAATTTTACAATACGTCCAATTAAAAAATGCATTTCATGAAATATCCTAAGTCGTTAAATGCCGATAATGAATTTCATAATTGTATTATGTCTGTTTTTCGATTAACTGTAACAAAACAGGAAATAAAAATATAAGAAAAATGATATTTTATATAAAACTATTTGAAAAATCAATAAATCAATTAATGATAGATATATGTGTACGAATTTAGAGCTATATGTATTAGGTGATAAGGGGAAAGGTGTACGATCCCCCTAAGGGAGAATGGCCATAATTCAAAGAAAAATCATCATTTTCGAGTTTTTTTGTACGAACTAGTAGATAATTAATGTATCTAACTTTTCTGATTAAAAATATATGCAGCTAATTAATATTTTACAATTAAATTTAATTTTTCTGAAACCTTACAAAAGGATCATCTTGGACACCGGGGTGTCCAAGATGATTCCCCTGGTATGGGGAAGATGATCCGTAGGTTTATCTTAGCCCAATTATTTGAAAAAGAGACTAAATTGAAGGAATGACGTGTATCAATATTAAATATGCATTATTTAGACCATAAATGCTTTTGAACACTCACCACGATTCGTTATCCTATTTTATAATTACGTGTCATTTTCTACATCAAGAAAATTAATACAATAGATGTAGATTTTAACTTTTTGTATTAAATAAGTTAGTTTTAATAACAAAAGCATATAAGAAGCGAGAAAAATTGAATTTTTTATTAATACTAAAAAATTCAGTTTGAGGTGAGATAAAATACATGGGATTCAAGGGTGATCTTCTTGTACACCCATTGAGGGATCATCTTGCCCCAAATGACACTAATTTTTAATTTGTTCGTAACTTAACCTACAAGCTTTGGTAGTCCAAAGTAACAATCAGAACACTTAATTGAAGATATACTGAAGCTAAGAACAAGGAAATTACAAGCAAAATACAAGGAACTTTGAATTCCAGTTTCTACAACAAAAGTTACCTAAGTTCAAAGTTTAGCTTTCCTTAGATCAAAACTATGAAATTTTAATTTTTTCCAATAAAATTTTTTTAATGACGTGTGATATCATGATAGTTTAACTAATTCATAGGTATGTATTTGACAACGTATTACCGTTTTTACCTGAACGGTAACGCTAATAGGCTCTCTAAAGTTCGAAAGGATCATCTTGCCCAAGGGGATCATCTCGTACACCTTTTCCATACACGATAAAAGAATATCTAACTGTATTGCAAGAATTATTTCCAAATTGCTTTAAACCAAAGCACCACTTCCTTAATCATATGCGATTATTAGGCCCATTGTGGCATGTTGCTTGTATAAATTTCGAACGAAAGCACAGAACGAAATATAATGTATATAATCGCGCTAAAGGAACAGTTGAAATGACTCACGAATTGAAAATTTGTTAGTTACTTCTTGGATCTCTTTTCATGGAGAAGTAATTAAGCCGGAAATGATTTTAGTTAATTTTAACGAAGATGAACCAGAGTTTTACTTTATTCATCACTTAATAACAAATAAAATTTGATGATTTAAACGTGATTGTTAGAACCATTGAATGTTATTTTCATGATCACTTTCAGGCGCATAAAGTTGCTCGATGTGACTCCAACTTCATTTTATTTAAATGGGAAAATGTATCTCAAGCAAAAATCACGTATATGACACGCCTTGGAAATAATCAAGAGTACATTGCCAAAAAATGGTTTTAATTTAACATTTTGTATTTTATAGTTTATACATATCTTATATTAATAATGTCGCAAATGTTCGATATAACATTCATTAAGTGCACTTCTTGTTATCCAATATTCTCAATAAATTTATAAACAATGAAAAATGTTTAGTTAAGTTATTTCATTTTAATTCCTATATTCATTTTAATTATTTATAAATTTCTAAAATATGCAATTCATGTATAATCACTTAATAATTCATTAATTAATTTTTATAATGAACTACTAATTAATTAATAAAAATACATAAATAAATAAAATCATTAACATTATAATCTAATAATGTAATAATTAAAATAAGTAATTTTAAATTATTAATACTATTTATTATTATTATTATTACTAATATAAATTTTTATATTTTAATTCAGTAACTTATCTAAATAAATATAATTTATGATTCACTTTATCGAAAAAAGATTTATCGAAAAAAGATATATGCGAGTCACCGAAATTTTTTTTCATAGCGATTGCGTAGCCGAGAGGCTTAGTATTAATGCGTGCGATTTTGTAGGTTTTATTAGATATAAGTTAAGTAGGGTTCGAATCTGTATAGATGTTAAGATTTTCCGATATGTTATGTTGTTAATTGTAAGAATGAATGTAATTTATGAATAATGAATAATAATACACATGTAGAGTGTTAATTACTCAAAGAAATATTTTTTAGACGCACTGATTATTTTATTTTTATTTATAAAAAGAAAACGAGAAAATATATAGCTCTTAATACCAGCATTATTTTGTCAAGACGTGGACAGACGTGCAGATGCGCTGGTATTTGTTTCGCCTGTTTTGTGAGACGCGTCGTTGTGTGGGTACGGATTACTACTTCTCCGAGTAAAAATCTTTATAAAATAATCATAATTGCTCTTATTCGTCATAAAAGTTGCTTTGCTCAGAGTATAATTGCTCTGGATATTTTAAATATTACTAGGCTCTTAATAAAATTTAGATTCCTTGAAGTAAATTATACTTTTTCAAAAAATTAAAAAGTCTTTGAATAAGAAGCAAAAGTTACTATTTCTCGAGCAGTTTCAAAATTATTACTTGAAAGTAGTAATTTTTCATCGAAAAAAATGGCACGAAGTTTTAAATTGCTTAATTTTAAGCATTTGTGCCGCGGTGCACTGCGCGACTCTGGTCCTTATTGAGCGTTCGCGCGCGTGTTATTGTTTCTGATCGCTGAAACGACTGCGCTTCTCAAATACTACATCTATGTTGGAAATAAATTTATTTTAACGTAATTTTTAGGGGAGAGGGCCCTAAGGTGGTCACCCATCTTTTGAACGACTGTAGATTTCAAATGGAATTATATATAATGGTCAATAGTACCCCGTGTAGAAAAATTTCTTGTTGAACTATGTGCAAGATAAAAACTATATCGTAAATAACTCGTGAAACTATTCACGTAAATCTATATCGAAACGGTCTAGCTACTGTACAGTTTCACTTCATTAAGTGATTTATATTGTTAAACGTTCTTGGATCTGTGTAGTTTCACTACATTAACTACTTTACGTTGTTCAACTATATAAATTCTGTCATATAAAATAAAATATTTAAATAATCAAAATCAGTGATTGTTTTGCATAAAAGCAATATACACTTTTCGGCGAGTATTTCTACCAAATGGGAAATTGTTCGCCTTTGAAAAAGTCCCGCGCTGCTTATGTTTAAAATTACTTAGGATGATTTGTCACCAGGGCGCGCAAGTTTCTTTTCTCGTTAACAAGTTGTTTTACCAATTATATATAAGAAGAGACGATTTCATTCTTAAACTTAAAGACAAATATTATTTTTGTCTGATTTTTATCACACTCAGTTTTTAATAGAGTGTTTCAATTAAATTAATTCCTTTTCCTGTATTAGACTAGTACTTTATTTTTTCATTTATTTTTTTGAACCACTTTGGCTATGTGTTGTATTAATAAAATATTAATTTCAGACATTGGTTCAATATTGGTAACCAAGAAATAACCATTCATAAATTTAATTTTAAAACGCTGGTAAATAATTAATATTGGTTCAATATTTGTTGTAAATAAACAACCAAGGCTTGGAAATTCCGGCATTTGCCTTAGATGTACATAAATTGTTCTAGATCGACAATATAGTTTTAATACAGATTCACAGGATTGTTCTGATATAGTAAAACTATCTAGAAACTTGATGTTCGTAACGTTACATTTCTAGACAGTTTCTATAACATTTCACAATACTGGAACTATACAGTAAATAGTAAAACTATATCGTTACGCTACAGATACGTGACAAATTTCCACACGGGACGGCGTTTGAAACTTTATCTTATTACCTAACTTCCTATCATAAAGTTTTCTTCATTTCATTAATAAAAAAAAAAATTATGGCACTTTTAAAAAAAAGTTGAAAATTCGACTTTTAAAAAAGTGACCCCAAGGTGGTCACCATACAAAAATTCAATAAAAAAGTTTTAAAAAAATGTAAAAAACGTATTATTAAGTTGTTTATTTGATATAAATTGTTTTTCAGGATCACAGAAACATATAACATATTTTTTTTTGCACTTTGTCCTTTCGTCAAAAATGATACTTTTTGTGTATGCATTAGACAGGTAAAATTTTGAAAATAATTCTTTTTCATTATTATTCATTATAAAACTTAAAAATTGATAAAATTCACATTCACAGCGATAAATGTTGATAAATATAGCGTATAAACACATTTTCATAAAAAATCAAAAGTGACCACCTTGGGGCCAAAAAAGTGTCCACCTTAGGGCCAAGACACAATTTTTTAAACGTTAACCCCTTGACAGTCCATGGCCCATATGTGGCCACAAAAAGTCGTACCACCTTTACGTCTGTGGCCATATATGTCCATCTCAAAAATAAAATACTAAACATAATTCGATTTGAATGGCCAAGTGCATACTAAGGTTTTTGGGGTCGCTGAATCCGAATTTCAAATCAGATTTTCAAAATTCAAAATGGTGGACCTAAAATGGCGACTATGAAGATTTAAAAATTTATCAAATACGCTTGAAACTCGTTACTTGGGGGTTTTCGGGGTCGCTCATTACGAATATGATGTCAGATTTACAAAATTAAAATGGTGAATCCAATATGGCGGATAATTTCAAGATTCATGCAATTTGATCGAATTTTAGGTCCGTTATTTTGGATTTCAAAATCTGACATCCAATTCGTAATCAGCGACCCCGAAAACCCCCGAGTAACAAGTTTTAAACAAATCCGTTGGATTTTTTATTTTCTCGACCGCCATATTAAATCCGCCATTTTGAATTTTGAAAATCTGACATTAGATTCGTAATCAGAGACCCCGCAAAACCCCCGAGTAACAAGTTTCAAACAAATCTGATAAAATTTAAAATTTTCGAATTCGTCATTTTGGATCCGCCATTTTAAATTTTGAAAAACTGACTTCAAATTCGAATTTTGTGACTCCAAAAACCTTAATTACAATGAAATCACATTTTTTAGAAACTTTATTTTCTTGGACCGTTTTTGAACCACAAGCGATTTTTAGCTGGACTGCGAAGGGGTTAATGAAAAAATTTTTTAAAGCACAATATTAATTATATTCATTTGGAATATTATTGTACGATATATAAAGATAATTATAACGATTTTTACTAATTTAAAATGGTTAATTTCGATGATTTTAATACCCTGAGACCCCCACCTTGGGGTCCTCTCCCCTACATTTAATTTTTTTTAATGGAACATTTAATTAATTCTTTTTGTTGAATGGTAATTACAGATGTGTTTCATAAATTGTTAAAATATAGAATTGTTGAATTTTCTTTGAAATTAAAAAAAAATAATGGGCCAACTAGAGTTAAAATTTTTAAAGAATAGAATAGTTTACATTTGGAATTAAATTATAACAATAAATTTCTAGTTATTTCCAGGCAGAAATCAACGACCGGCTTGGTACCGGGCCGGTACCAAGGGCGGACTTGTCGGTGCCGGCGTGAGACCGGCATTACCGCTGGCCCGGAACCGGTCCAGTCAACAATGGTAACCCGGGAAATATCCGCCCCGGTGCGGGAAAACCACCGGTCCGGCACCTTGCCGGCAAACCATCGGCCCGGTACCGAGCCGGTTCTTGTTTTCAGTGTTATCGTACCGGTTTATTGCCGGCACAACACCGGCGACGTACCGGGCCAGTGAAATTTAGACACCGGCACGGTGGCGGTATTTCTGCCGGCTTGGAGCCGGCCCGGTCAACAATGATAACCCGGGCTGGTAGTAAAAAAAAATTATTAATTATTATTATTATACATTTTTACATATAATTACAAAATGTTCTAAATTAATAGCAAAAACCTTTTCTAAAAGACAGTTTGAATAATGTAATGTCAAAGTTAATAATTATAATAACATTTGTTAATGTCATTATACGTTGGGACTGAGGCTAAAGAAAAACCGCTGGCATGGTACCGGGCCCGTGCTGGTACTAATTTTGATGCCGGCAAAATCCCGTCGCCGGTGTTAAAACTGCATCGAATGCCGGAACCGGGCCGGTACTAAATTTCATGCCGGTAAAAGTTCATCGCCGGTGTAAAAACGGTATTAAAAAGTAGTACCGGGCCGGTACTAATTTTGATGCCGGCAAAAATCCATCGCCAGTGTAAAAACGGTATCAAGTAGTGGCAACGGGCCGGTGCCGGGCCGGTACTAATTTTGATGCCGGCAAAAGTCCATTGCCGGTGTAAAAACGGTATTAAAAAGTAGTACCGCGCCGGTACCGGGCCGGTTGTCTTTTATTAACCGGCCCGGTACCACAGTGCCGGTACCGGTTATTGTTCGACCTTACTACCGGGCCGGTGCCAGGCTGGTTGTCTTTTAGGAACCGGCCCGGTACCACAGTGCCGGTATCGGGTATTGTCCGACTTTACCACCGGGCCGGTGTCGAGCCGGTCGTAGGCATCGGCACACCACCGACTTTTCTGCCTGGGTTTCTACTAATTTATTAGTAAAATTTACTAATTAAAAAGTGAAATTAGTAAACATTTTTACCGTGATGAATATTCTGATTCATTCCAAAAAATTTTTTTATTTGTTAAATTCTATGTGAAATTTCGTTTTGTTTATTAATTCCAAAGCAAAAAGTCAAATCATCAAACATTTTTACTAATTAAAATTGTGAAAGTTTAAAGAATTTTTGTGATAATACTGAATAAAGCAAACAACTTTTTTAGTTACTAAATAAGCGACTATTATTTTTGCCCCTTAAAGTCGATCCGAGACCTGTTTTTATGATTTTAATCGATTGATTACACGGAGAAAAAAATGCTGTTGAATCAATGACATAAGAGTTTGATTCATTGAATAGTGTCATAACGGGCTGCCAAACGTATATGCTGTTGTTTTGAAAGCACCGATTCTAATGATTCGATAGTATCACTTTCATTGAAACAAAAGCATATTTCTTAAATTGACAGCATACTATGTTAATTTGAAGGTATTACTTTTTAATTAACGATCAAAATTTTTTAATTTAACAGTATATGCTTTTGAGTCAATGACTATAGTTTTTCAATTTAAAAGCATCATTTTTATGATTCAAAAATGTGTACTTTTAATTTTTTAGTTGTTGCTATCGATTGAATAACACCATACTGTTAAGTCAATTCTTTTATGTGGTTAAAGATATACGAACGATAAATTGAAAAAATGAAATTTTTGTTCACATATTTTTTATATACTATAATTAATTCTCATACCTTTAACACAACACTTCTTATATACATCTTTTTTTCAATTTTACACACTAACATACACATCTTTATTATTTTTTTCATTTTTTTCAACGACAAACACACATACATACACATTCAAGCACACTTTATATTTTTTTGAGTCTGAAAAATACGCTGTTCCCAATCGGTCACCCATCCATGTAGTAACCGCGACCAAACGTGCTTAACTTTCGTGATAGACGAGAACTGCCGCGCTGGAATGTAATACATTCGCTTCTTACATTGAGCAGTTACTTTGTAGTTAAATACCGTGCGCGAGATTTTTCTCGTGAATAAGGGAATTTATGTAGGGAATTAATATTTAACTAGTCCTTAATTCTTTAAAACAATTTAAATAATAGTTTTTTATATAAGAATCTCAAAAACGACAGGTTTAATAAACATATAAATAAGTGTGGATAAGTATTTCAATAAATTTAGCACCTGTAAATGTCTCAAATACATAGTGTCCTTATTTTTATAGCATATGCTATAGGCAGTCCGCTATAGCACCACTCATTGAAACGAAAGCATATGCTTTCATTTTCAAAAGCGCGCTTCTTTGGAGCAAACAACTTTTCATTTGATTCAAATTTACACGCATTTTCTTCAAATTTATCTATTAGATGCTTCAAATGAATAATGTCAAAGAAGCAATAAATTATTCTGTTGCTATATATAGATGAACTATAGAAACAATTTGTAGAATATCATTAATTTTACAGTACCGTATTTTTAATTAAAACAGTTTCAGCATTAAGCAATATGCTGTTCGATTAATAAATGTGTCATTGAATCAATAACGGGAAATTCAATAGCATGGAGCTATTTGATTCAACAGCACTTTTTTTCAGTGTAGAATTCGTAATTTATCGGAAAGAATAAATGCTAAACTATTCATTTTATTATTTTATTTTAGAAACAGAACTGTTTCTAAAGAATAGTTTACATTTGGAATTATTGTTAAAAATGTTTGAATCCAATCCAAATTTTAACTCTAGTTAGCCCATTATTTTTTTTTTAATTTCAAAGAAAATTTAACAATTCTATATTTTAACAATTTATGCAACACATCTGTAATTACCATTCAACAAAAAGAATTAATTTAATGTTCCATTAAAAAAAATTAAATGTAAAAATTACGTTAAAATAAATTTATTTCCAACATAGATATAGTATTTGAGAAGCGCAGTCGTTTCAGCGATCAGAAACAATAACACGCCCGCGAACGCTCAATAAGGACCAGAGTCGCGCACTGCACCGCGGCACAAATGCTTCAAATTAAGCAATTTAAAACTTCGTGCCATTTTTTTCAACGGGTTATTTTTTAGTGGTTTATTAAGAACATTTTAGTAATTTTTTCAACTTAAAATATCATCTAGAACACTATTTATTTTTAATTGTTTATAAATAAACAATTGCATTTGCACTAAAATTAAATATTTTTATCTGAAAATATTGTCAGTTATACTTCATTATAAGACAAATAAAATGCAACTTGAAAAATTAAAATCGATCAATAAGTTTTTGAGAAATTCATTTTTCAATTAAATACGTTCAAAATTTTCAATAGTTAATAACATTAACAAAATTTTTTTTTTTGCAAAATCCTTTGGTAGTATGATTTATTATATAAAATACTATTAAAATAACCACATTAGTACGAAAAAAAATTAAAAGGTTTTGGGTGGCTCCTTTCAGGAATTCTGACTCTAATACTAGTTATTACGTATTGTCAGAGTACGTAACTTTGACAGTCGATTTAGAAGTCACGTAAGTTAGTGCATTGTTTTGAAAAGAGCGTAACTTTCCTGTTCATTCAGAAGGTAATGTTAATAAACAGAAAACTTGAAATAAATTGAAATTCCATTTGAATAGTGACTTTTCTCCGAAACGAAGTAATCGATTTTCGATTTTTTTCATCATTCATGAACTAAATTTTTTCAATTCACATCAAAAAGGTGTTCCCTAGGGATAAAATGATACTTGATATTATGTCAGTTGTTACATAGTTTTATTAAGTTTTATTCAAATTAACCTTAAATAACAAAACAAAATAAATGTCTAACTAATGGAATGGAGTTTTGAAGTGGTTTAATTTTTTAATTTCTCTTATTTAATTTTTTCTTATTTATCAGTGGTTATAATGAAAGAAAAAATCAATTACGTTGGTTTCGAGAAAAGTCACTATTTAGGCGGAATTTAAATTTATTTAATGTTTTCGGTTTATTAACGTTATTTTTTAATATATATTTGAAAAATTCAAGAAAATGAAAAGCATTTCCATATATTATATATTATTTTTTGATATAACAGAGAAAAAGGTGTTTCAAATGCTCTCTGATTCTGAAGACGTTAAATTAAAAAAATTTTATAACTTCCATAATTTTGATCAAATTAAAAAATGAAACAACAGGTATTCACTTATTTTTCATATAGAAGTCGAAAAAAAATGTTAACCCAAAAAAAATTTGTAGTGAAAATCTTACAGAGAATGTCCCAATAAATTATGTTGCAACTATTTATAACATTTTATAAAGTTTTTAATACAATTTTTCGATTTTTCAACATAAATTCGACTTATATTTATATTCAATTTCGAATTTATTGCTTGATATTTTCTTGTAATTTTCGTTAAAAAATACACATTTATATGATATTTCAGAAAAATTTTTTAAAAAGGCTCAATTTCACAAAAATTGGTATAGTCTTTTTTAAAAAAATCTTTAAAAAATCTTTGATAATCTCTAATGATGTTCTGTATTATGTTTCGCATTATGGGCGCAAAGGTGATTACGACTCTGGAGAGATTTCGAAACCTCAGAGATACTTAAGCCCCCTCGGCTTCGCCCCGGGCGCGAAATTGTTTCTCCTCAGTCCCTTCATCTTTCCATCGTCGCAATCACCTGTTTTGCACCCTTGATACAAAAATAACTATTACAGTGTAGATAAGAATTCATAGAGGAAGTGAATTCTTCATTAATAAATAATAATAATAATAATAATAAATAAGGATAATATAAATTATATTATACTTATTTATATATTATTATTATTATATATTATGAATAATAATAATTAATTATAATATAATTAGTTAAATAATCTTTAACGTCCAAGATCCTTTATAAATTAAGGTAAATTAAACGAAAACATTCGGACAATGAAAAAAAAGAAATAACCGAATGTTTTCGTTTAATTTGCCTTAATTTATAATATAATTAATTAAAAAATATGAATTACTTTAAAACATTTTTGATAATGGAAAAAAGGATTTATTTTAAAGTGTATGTATTGGAGTAATACCGTTGCTAACCTTATTTTGATTCAAATAAACAAATTTCTATAATTTGTAACACGATTTATTAAGATAAAAAGAAAAACGATAGTGTCTGGATTTTATTAAAAATATGTATTTATTTAGCTTTGCACAAAACCAGAAAGTCTGTGCCTACTAAATAAAGTATACATATTAAATAATATATAAATTGTTTTAGTTGTTTTAATAGTATTTAAAACCATAACCAAGGTGCATATTTTTAGTTATAAATTGCATTCCTTTTGATGTAAGTATTTATATGTTACCTTTTCTGCTTTTGTTGAAATTAAAACAGGGTTATCGTATTTAACAAGAGATTCCATTATTTGATTCTTTAAATTGAAATTTAGTAAAAAAAATTTATCATAAAACATAAATTGAATAAAAATATCAGTTTTCTGTTTTTCTTATTAAACCAACTGCTTTTATTATGACTTCACTCTGATTACTATGGCAATATTGATTTAATAAACAGAAGAGTATTACATATAGAAAAACAATTTTAATGATTTCCAAATAATGTAATTTTACAAAGACTTGCAGTATGTCTGCACACTTTCATTATTTTTACAAAAAATACACTAATAAAATTCTTAAGTGAAGGGTAGCATGACAAAAGGGGTCAAGCCACAATTTCTCGAAATTAGGATTTAAAAAAAAATTAGGTAAATTCATTTACACAGTTCTGTAAAAGGATTTTCCTATCAATTATTTTTAAACTCGTTTTTAATAAAAATAGGAATAAAAATTTTCCTAAATTTTTACTTACAATGCAATTCAGTTAAAGAACAAAAGAAATTAATATTATTAGTAATAGGTTAATATGGTTAAAAATATTGCTTTCTTTTTAATATCATTAAATATATATTAAATTATATTTTTCTTTAAACTGCGTGTATTTTTTTAATAATTAATTTTATAAGAAAATGATAACTAATTAATATCGCGGAAATATTTTATTATTTATTTGTTTATACATCTGTCGTAAGATTACCTAGCTATACAAGTGTTTCTACAAACCATTTCTCTAACAATTCATTTCTTATACATTACTTAATACTACATTTTTGCGGCTTGAAATTAGGAGTACTTGCATTTGCTTGGACCACCTGACTAATGGGTTTTCTCGCAAGAGGAGAGATAACTGTAGAAAACCTCTCCTGAGTACATCAGGTTTATCGACAGTCGACTTTTAATGGTGTGTACTGCGGACAATAATCGACAGTGCACATCAATATAGAGAGAGTCGAAACGTAGTCGGTCACCCAACCAAAAAGTAACCACACTAGATGTTTCATTATTTTATTATAAATTCTGCAAGAACATATCCATATATTTTTGGGCTCCCTCTTTCAAATGATATTGTAAAAATTTCCAAAAATGGACATTTAACCCCTATTTTGTCAATAATACTCAAAAAATACAAAATTGTGGAAAGTAATATTTTTTAGATAAAATTTTAGTCGTGATATTGATTTTTACAAGTTACCCTAGGTTCAAAAAACGTACTTCCGATAGTTCTATTTTGAAAATATCCTTTGCATTTTAAGATTTTTTGTTTTTTAATTCAAAATAGCGCTTGAAAGTAAAAGTTTTTTTCAAAATCTAACAAAGGATGGATAACATTTTCAAAAGTTGTTGAATTTGTTGGAAATTTGTTCCACGGGGTTTTTGGGTTTTTTTTTGGAGGGGGGGTTTGGGGTCGCTGATTACGAATCTGAAGTCAGATTTTTAAAATTCAAAACAGCGGAGAGTAAAAATTTATCGTATTGTTTTCAAATTAAATGAGCACTAAAGTTTCAGTTATTAAATAATTAATTAAAAAAATTTATAATGATCTTGTAATTTAGATAATTATAAATTTTTTTATTATTTTTATTAATATTATTAATCTATTTTAATATTCTTTGTATTTATCAATGATTTAATAAAAATACATCATTATTTTTTTATTAATAATTTGTTGTTATTATATTTAATTAATTTATATCTGTGTGACAAAATAAAAAAAAAGTTGCCTGCACTTTAATAGAGACCTAGTATAAGTTGTAGGTTCTAGTAAAACTATGAACAATGATGTGTGACAAATTTACCAAACACCCCCAAAATTTAATTTTAGAGGCAATAAACCGTTTTTTGTGTATTCATGTTAAAAATTACTCGTAACTTCTGTAATTTTTAACCGATTTTCAAAATTGTTTTTTTATTTAAAAAGGGAAAAACACACCTTTTTAACCGTGTATTGGTCGTTTACTCATAATAAAAACTGCCGAAACCGTAGTTGAAAATATTTGCGATTTATCGATTTTTTTCATTCCATTTTTTCAACTTTAACGAGGTTTTTAGAATAGTATTCAAATTTACAAATTTTTTTCATAATAATTTCTTAAAAGTATTCTTAATTCTGCGAAAAATAAGTATTTTTGAAAAAATTTTATTACAAATTGAGGGAGATACGTGAATTTTAAGATTTAAAAATTTTTTCCCCAAAGTTACAAATATTTCAATTTTGCCGTGGAATTTACATCAGGGAAATTTAAATTTTGTGTTCACTAAATTTAATTGATTAACTTAAACGTCATGCATGTCAAACTTGTTTTTGATAGATTTAAATAAAAACAGAGTCCGTATTTAGAGGGAGAGTCCGGTTAAATTCTAACTTTTCTAGATTTTTATTGCTTAAGTGTGTCAACGTTTTTTAAACATAAAGTACCCTGATGTAAATTCCACGGCAAAATTGAAATATTTGTAACTAAAATGTTTGGGAAATTTCAAACATACTACTTTTTTCAGTATTTCAAGACGCAATACTTTCGGTTTTGTGTTGAATTAATTTCTTCCTTGAGTTTCTTAGATTAATTTTATTGAACAGAAAAAAAATTTAGATAAGCTTTAATCGCATGAAACTAATTGTCCGGATTTACCCTAAGTTTTAAAAAATTTCTTAAAAATTAGGGTAAATCCGCACAGCTTAGATTCTAAGAAAAGATTTTAAAAATGTTACCTCTTTAAATATACTACTGTATTAAGGGATGGAAGAACTTGAAAAAAATTTATATTAGATGTATAAAAATTAAATCAAGTTAAGTTAATATCCCCGATAATAATAATTTGTTATATGATTAAGTAATTTAACTATGTATTAAGTTATTTTCTGATTGTGATATTACTATTATTTTTTAATTAAGGAAGTGAATCTATCATTCGGAAATTATTAATATTAATGTGAAAAAATTTATCAATTATCCGAATCAATCTCAAAATAATTCTTATTAAGCTCTTGAGTTTCATTTGTATCGACAGCACAGCCATCCTGAATACAGAAACCTGCAGGGAGGTATAGTATTTCAAGGAACTCGGAGAATCTTGGGGTGCATGTAGCTCAGTGGTCAGAGCAGTCTACCGGCAATAGAAAGGTCGTGGGCTCGTATCCCACCATGCTAACCAATTTTTTCTGAGTTCTTTGATAATTTTAAATTATTAATTGATTTCGAAAAAATATTTTCTGAAAAAGCAGGTTTCTGTATTCAGGATGGCTGTTCTGTCGATACATATGAAACTCAAGAGCTTAATAAGAATTATTTTGAGATTGATTCGGATAATTGATAAATTCTTTCACATTAATATTATTTTTTAAGATGGGTCGACTTTTGGATTAGTTCAATCATTGACGCAAAATTTTAAACTAAATTTTCGCCTATATTAGATTTACATGAAAAAGTAATTAAAATTTTTAGAAAAGTTGTACGCAAAACATTTATTAAATTGGGACATGTATACCTTTACACAATATACTTTAAAATTTTGAATTAAATACTACGCAGATTACAAGTAAATCTTTCAATAATATTTAGAAATCTGTAGCCTTGTCTCACAGAGTACTAAAGTACTCTGTGAGACAAGGCTACAAACTTTTGAATCGGATCACAAGGGATATGATAGATTAATTTTTATAATTAGAGAAAAAATTTTGTTTTTTTCTCATGTGATGAAGATGTAATAAAAATTACTCTTTTTGAAAATAACTCGAAAAGTAAAGGGTTTGGTGAAATAGTGTCCACAGCAAAATTGTAGCTGACGATGAAACAAACAAATCCGATCAATTTAATAAAATGTACGCCATATTGGATCCGGTATTTTGAATTTTCAAAATCTAATTTCGAATTCTTATTTAGCGACCTCAAAAACTTTTCTTTGACAAGTTTAATTAAAATCCATTAAAATTTCTTAAAGTTATTTAAACTTTTCATTAATATTTTTTGACGAACTGATTTTTTAACTTTTTGATACTATACCACTTAACTATTGATTTAATTTTTATACATCTAATATAAAAATTGTTTCAAGTTCTTCCATCCCTTAATACAGTAGTATACTTAAAGAGGTAACATTTTTTAAATCTTTTCTTAAAAACTAAGCTATCCGGATTTACCCCAAGTTTTAAGAAATTTTTTAAAACTTAGGGTAAATCCGGACAATTAGCTTCATGCGATTAAAGCTTATCTAAATTTGTTTTCTGTTCAATAAAATTAATCTAAGGAACTCAAGGAAGAAATTATTTTTACATGAAACCGAAAGTATTGCTTCTTATAATAAAAAAATGTAACGTTTTAATTTTGCTCTCTTAATTTTGTCCTCTTTCAAAGTGGAAAGACGTGAAGCTCTCTTTTATACTCTTTATTTTGTCATTTGAATATGGAGAAAAATATACTAAACTGTAAATAAACTGTAAACATTACTAAACTAATAAGTAAACTAAAAGCGATTCATAAATAGATATATCAGGAATCCAAGAGCAATCCAAATTAATTATTACTTGTTACTGCCATGTCCGATGCTTTATTATAGCGACAATGAAGTCCAACCTTTAAATTTTGTAAAAGTTTTATGTTATTAAAGTTGGAATAATAAGTTAAATAATAGAAAACACTCTTTGGAAATTAATTGAAATGGCGGTATGTCAAAGTGTCAATAGAAATTATTGTTAAGGGGTTACATACATTTTCGACTACAAAAAAAGAGATTTTCATAATTTTTTTAGAGTTCTCATCAAAACTTTATTGAAATAATGTACATTGTACCAGATAGTACATGTTGTCATGAAATTTTAGCCACTTTAACACTAAAAAAATATTAACATTTCGTCGGTTGGGTGCAGAAAGGTGCCAATTTAGACTTGTCGTGAAAAACGTGCCGTTTCAAAAAACACGTAAGAAACCTGCCACTTCAGCTACGATTTGGAAAACATGCCAACTCAGAATTGACGTTCATTTTTTTCATTTTAGGTACAAGAAAGAAGTTGTCCATCAAATAATAAATAATCAACCAATTAATTCAATAAGTCAGTAAAAATATTCCCTTGTCAAAAAAAAAAAAATCATCCAAAATGCAACTAAAAAAATTATTTTTGTACAACTTTATAATCTTTGCTTCAAATTTTTCTGTACTGCCAAATGTCAACCTAAAATAAAAAAAATGAACGTCAATTCTGAGTTGGCATGTTTTCCAAATCGCAGCTGAAGTGGCAGGTTTCTCACGTGTTTTTTGAAACGGCACGTTTTTCACGACTAGTCTGAATTGGCACCTTTCTGCACCCAACCGACGATTTGTAGAAACTGTAGGTGTTTTGCCAAAACACTTTTTTTAAGGTGGCTTGTGGTGTGCACGATAAAACGGGAACAACTCAAATCAAAAACAAAGGACAATTTGTTAGTTTACTATGTTATCTTGTTCGTGAACGAAGGGTTTTGAGAAAAATTTTTTTTTCTAGAAATGGCACACTATCTACACATTTGAAAAATATTGATAATATTAAGTTTTAAAAGATTCTAAATTAATAAATTCTACAAATAAATACTCTACACAATAATAATACTAAATAAAATGTAACTTTAAATAAAATTTATTTAATTTTGCACTGTTAAATACTACATTGAAAAATTCTACACAATGTATTTTTAAACGAAGAAAAATATGAATTTTTTTTCAATTTAATTTTTAATTCTCCACACTTAAATTGGACCCCAGAAAACTCTACACATTGGAAAAATATGGATTAAATTAAGTTTACAAAAATTCTAAATAAAGAAATTCTACAAATAAATACTCTACACATTAGAACTAAATAAAATGTAACTTTAAATAAAATTTATTTAATTTTGCACGGTTAAATACTACATAAAAAAAATTTTGAAAATTTCAAAATTTTTCAAAAATTCATAACTTTTTTGTTTTTTGTTGTACAAAAAAGTGTCGAAAGGAAAAGTTGTTTGTTTCTGTTCAAAATTTAAGAAAAAAAATAAAAAAAAATATTTTTTTGAAAAATGTCAAAAAAACAAAATTTTGAAAATTTCAAAATTTTTTATTTTTGTTGTTTTTTGACGAAATGGGCTGCCCAACGAACTCGAGCTTCATTTTTATGGACTAAAAAAATCCCCCAAATTGCAAATCGATTCATAAAAATTTACTCGAGTTATCGTCGAGACAAAAATTTCTACAGACAGACAGACAGACAGACAGACAGACAGACAGACAGACAGACAGACAGACAGACAGACTGACAGACAGACACTTCTCTAAAAACCATTTTTTTGTAATCAGGGGGTCATGAAACGTAAAGATTTATGAAAATTAGAAATTTCTCAAAATCGCACAAATCCAATACTTTCTCATTTTTGATGAGAATGTAAAAAACAAATTTCACGGAAAAAATTAAAAAAGAGCAAAATTTCTGAATATTTTGAGTTCTTTTTGGTTTATAATTTCTTATATTTACCTAAATTTGTCATCTAAAAAAAAAAACATAAAGTTTTTATATGTTTTTAATGTTTATTCATGTTTCAGCTAATGCTTCACTCACTATAAATTTCTATTTTTTGCACTTTTTTGACAAAAAAAATTCATAACTTTTTTGTTTTTTGTTGTACAAAAAAGTGATTAAAGGAAAAGTTGTTTGTTTTTGTGCCAAATTTCAGAAAAAAAATAAAAAAAATTTTTTTTTGAAAAATGTAAAAAAAACAAAATTTTGAAAATTTCAAAATTTTTCAAAAATTCATAACTTTTTTGTTTTTTATTGTACAAAAAAGTGTCGAAAGGAAAAGTTGTTTGTTTCTGTTCAAAATTTAAGAAAAAAAATAAAAAAAAATATTTTTTTGAAAAATGTCAAAAAAACAAAATTTTGAAAATTTCAAAATTTTTTATTTTTGTTGTTTTTTGACGAAATGGGCTGCCCAACGAACTCGAGCTTCATTTTTATGGACTAAAAAAATCCCCCAAATTGCAAGTCGATTCATAAAAATTTACTCGAGTTATCGTCGAGACAAAAATTTCTACAGACAGACAGACAGACAGACAGACAGACAGACAGACAGACAGACAGACAGACAGACAGACAGACAGACAGACAGACAGACAGACAGACAGACTGACAGACAGACACTTCTCTAAAAACCATTTTTTTGTAATCAGGGGGTCATGAAACGTTAAGATTTATGAAAATTAGAAATTTCTCAAAATCGCACAAATCCAATACTTTCTCATTTTTGATGAGAATGTAAAAAACAAATTTCACGGAAAAAATTAAAAAAGAGCAAAATTTCTGAATATTTTGAGTTCTTTTTGGTTTATAATTTCTTATATTTACCTAAATTTCTCATCTAAAAAAAAAAACATAAAGTTTTTATATGTTTTTAATGTTTATTCATGTTTCAGCTAATGCTTCACTCACTATAAATTTCTATTTTTTGCACTTTTTTGACAAAAAAAATTCATAACTTTTTTGTTTTTTGTTGTACAAAAAAGTGATTAAAGGAAAAGTTGTTTGTTTTTGTGCCAAATTTCAGAAAAAAAATAAAAAATTTTTTTTTTTGAAAAATGTAAAAAAAACAAAATTTTGAAAATTTCAAAATTTTTCAAAAATTCATAACTTTTTTGTTTTTTGTTGTACAAAAAAGTGTCGAAAGGAAAAGTTGTTTGTTTCTGTTCAAAATTTAAGAAAAAAAATAAAAAAAAATATTTTTTTGAAAAATGTCAAAAAAACAAAATTTTGAAAATTTCAAAATTTTTTATTTTTGTTGTTTTTTGACGAAATGGGCTGCCCAACGAACTCGAGCTTCATTTTTATGGACTAAAAAAATCCCCCAAATTGCAAGTCGATTCATAAAAATTTACTCGAGTTATCGTCGAGACAAAAATTTCTACAGACAGACAGACAGACAGACAGACAGACAGACAGACTGACAGACAGACACTTCTCTAAAAACCATTTTTTTGTAATCAGGGGGTCATGAAACGTAAAGATTTATGAAAATTAGAAATTTCTCAAAATCGCACAAATCCAATACTTTCTCATTTTTGATGAGAATGTAAAAAACAAATTTCACGGAAAAAATTAAAAAAGAGCAAAATTTCTGAATATTTTGAGTTCTTTTTGGTTTATAATTTCTTATATTTACCTAAATTTGTCATCTAAAAAAAAAAACATAAAGTTTTTATATGTTATTAATGTTTATTCATGTTTCAGCTAATGCTTCACTCACTATAAATTTCTATTTTTTGCACTTTTTTGACAAAAAAAATTCATAACTTTTTTGTTTTTTGTTGTACAAAAAAGTATTTAAAGGAAAAGTTGTTTGTTTTTGTGCCAAATTTCAGAAAAAAAATAAAAAAATTTTTTTTTTTGAAAAATGTAAAAAAAACAAAATTTTGAAAATTTCAAAATTTTTCAAAAATTCATAACTTTTTTGTTTTTTGTTGTACAAAAAAGTGTCGAAAGGAAAAGTTGTTTGTTTCTGTTCAAAATTTAAGAAAAAAAATAAAAAAAAATATTTTTTTGAAAAATGTCAAAAAAACAAAATTTTGAAAATTTCAAAATTTTTTATTTTTGTTGTTTTTTGACGAAATGGGCTGCCCAACGAACTCGAGCTTCATTTTTATGGACTAAAAAAATCCCCCAAATTGCAAGTCGATTCATAAAAATTTACTCGAGTTATCGTCGAGACAAAAATTTCTACAGACAGACAGACAGACAGACAGAAAATTAGAAATTTCTCAAAATCGCACAAATCCAATACTTTCTCATTTTTGATGAGAATGTAAAAAACAAATTTCACGGAAAAAATTAAAAAAGAGCAAAATTTCTGAATATTTTGAGTTCTTTTTGGTTTATAATTTCTTATATTTACCTAAATTTCTCATCTAAAAAAAAAAACATAAAGTTTTTATATGTTTTTAATGTTTATTCATGTTTCAGCTAATGCTTCACTCACTATAAATTTCTATTTTTTGCACTTTTTTGACAAAAAAAATTCATAACTTTTTTGTTTTTTGTTGTACAAAAAAGTGATTAAAGGAAAAGTTGTTTGTTTTTGTGCCAAATTTCAGAAAAAAAATAAAAAAATTTTTTTTTTTGAAAAATGTAAAAAAAAACAAAATTTTGAAAATTTCAAAATTTTTCAAAAATTCATAACTTTTTTGTTTTTTGTTGTACAAAAAAGTGTCGAAAGGAAAAGTTGTTTGTTTCTGTTCAAAATTTAAGAAAAAAAATAAAAAAAAATATTTTTTTGAAAAATGTCAAAAAAACAAAATTTTGAAAATTTCAAAATTTTTTATTTTTGTTGTTTTTTTGACGAAATGGGCTGCCCAACGAACTCGAGCTTCATTTTTATGGACTAAAAAAATCCCCCAAATTGCAAGTCGATTCATAAAAATTTACTCGAGTTATCGTCGAGACAAAAATTTCTACAGACAGACAGACAGACAGACAGACAGACAGACAGACTGACAGACAGACACTTCTCTAAAAACCATTTTTTTGTAATCAGGGGGTCATGAAACGTAAAGATTTATGAAAATTAGAAATTTCTCAAAATCGCACAAATCCAATACTTTCTCATTTTTGATGAGAATGTAAAAAACAAATTTCACGGAAAAAATTAAAAAAGAGCAAAATTTCTGAATATTTTGAGTTCTTTTTGGTTTATAATTTCTTATATTTACCTAAATTTGTCATCTAAAAAAAAAACATAAAGTTTTTATATGTTATTAATGTTTATTCATGTTTCAGCTAATGCTTCACTCACTATAAATTTCTATTTTTTGCACTTTTTTGACAAAAAAAATTCATAACTTTTTTGTTTTTTGTTGTACAAAAAAGTATTTAAAGGAAAAGTTGTTTGTTTTTGTGCCAAATTTCAGAAAAAAAATAAAAAAATTTTTTTTTTTGAAAAATGTAAAAAAAAACAAAATTTTGAAAATTTCAAAATTTTTCAAAAATTCATAACTTTTTTGTTTTTTGTTGTACAAAAAAGTGTCGAAAGGAAAAGTTGTTTGTTTCTGTTCAAAATTTAAGAAAAAAAATAAAAAAAAATATTTTTTTGAAAAATGTCAAAAAAACAAAATTTTGAAAATTTCAAAATTTTTTATTTTTGTTGTTTTTTGACGAAATGGGCTGCCCAACGAACTCGAGCTTCATTTTTATGGACTAAAAAAATCCCCCAAATTGCAAGTCGATTCATAAAAATTTACTCGAGTTATCGTCGAGACAAAAATTTCTACAGACAGACAGACAGACAGACAGACAGAAAATTAGAAATTTCTCAAAATCGCACAAATCCAATACTTTCTCATTTTTGATGAGAATGTAAAAAACAAATTTCACGGAAAAAATTAAAAAAGAGCAAAATTTCTGAATATTTTGAGTTCTTTTTGGTTTATAATTTCTTATATTTACCTAAATTTCTCATCTAAAAAAAAAAACATAAAGTTTTTATATGTTTTTAATGTTTATTCATGTTTCAGCTAATGCTTCACTCACTATAAATTTCTATTTTTTGCACTTTTTTGACAAAAAAAATTCATAACTTTTTTGTTTTTTGTTGTACAAAAAAGTGATTAAAGGAAAAGTTGTTTGTTTTTGTGCCAAATTTCAGAAAAAAAATAAAAAAATTTTTTTTTTTGAAAAATGTAAAAAAAACAAAATTTTGAAAATTTCAAAATTTTTCAAAAATTCATAACTTTTTTGTTTTTTGTTGTACAAAAAAGTGTCGAAAGGAAAAGTTGTTTGTTTCTGTTCAAAATTTAAGAAAAAAAATAAAAAAAAATATTTTTTTGAAAAATGTCAAAAAAACAAAATTTTGAAAATTTCAAAATTTTTTATTTTTGTTGTTTTTTGACGAAATGGGCTGCCCAACGAACTCGAGCTTCATTTTTATGGACTAAAAAAATCCCCCAAATTGCAAGTCGATTCATAAAAATTTACTCGAGTTATCGTCGAGACAAAAATTTCTACAGACAGACAGACAGACAGACAGACAGACAGACAGACTGACAGACAGACACTTCTCTAAAAACCATTTTTTTGTAATCAGGGGGTCATGAAACGTAAAGATTTATGAAAATTAGAAATTTCTCAAAATCGCACAAATCCAATACTTTCTCATTTTTGATGAGAATGTAAAAAACAAATTTCACGGAAAAAATTAAAAAAGAGCAAAATTTCTGAATATTTTGAGTTCTTTTTGGTTTATAATTTCTTATATTTACCTAAATTTGTCATCTAAAAAAAAAAACATAAAGTTTTTATATGTTTTTAATGTTTATTCATGTTTCAGCTAATGCTTCACTCACTATAAATTTCTATTTTTTGCACTTTTTTGACAAAAAAAATTCATAACTTTTTTGTTTTTTGTTGTACAAAAAAGTGATTAAAGGAAAAGTTGTTTGTTTTTGTGCCAAATTTCAGAAAAAAAATAAAAAATTTTTTTTTTTTTGAAAAATGTAAAAAAAACAAAATTTTGAAAATTTCAAAATTTTTCAAAAATTCATAACTTTTTTGTTTTTTGTTGTACAAAAAAGTGTCGAAAGGAAAAGTTGTTTGTTTCTGTTCAAAATTTAAGAAAAAAAATAAAAAAAAATATTTTTTTGAAAAATGTCAAAAAAACAAAATTTTGAAAATTTCAAAATTTTTTATTTTTGTTGTTTTTTGACGAAATGGGCTGCCCAACGAACAGACACTTCTCTAAAAACCATTTTTTTGTAATCAGGGGGTCATGAAACGTAAAGATTTATGAAAATTAGAAATTTCTCAAAATCGCACAAATCCAATACTTTCTCATTTTTGATGAGAATGTAATAAAAAGTCATAAAAAATGACGAATTTCACGATTTTGTATTTTCCTATAGAAAAAAAACCACAAAATACGACGTTTTATAAATTTCGAAAATTTATCGAATTCTCATAAAAACATATTTATCGAGTATAATTCTGCTAGAAAACAAGAAAATATCATGAATCACAGCGATATTACCAATTTTGAAATTTTCTGTAAAAAAAAGAACGAAAAAATCAACAAATTTTTGTTTTTCAGAAATTTTTGAAATCGTTTAAAAACGGATTTTTGTCTATAATTCTGTTAGAAACAGTCAAAAAATAACGAATTCAGTCGAAATTTACAAATGCAATTATTTTTAAAAAATAAAAAGTCATAAAAAATGACGAATTTCACGATTTTGTATTTTCCTATAGAAAAAAAACCACAAAATACGACGTTTTATAAATTTCGAAAATTTATCGAATTCTCATAAAAACATATTATTCGAGTATAATTCTGTTAGAAAACAAGAAAATATCATAAATCACAGCGATATTACCAATTTTGAAAATTTCTGTAAAAAAGAGAACGAAAAAATCAACAAATTTTTGTTTTTCAGAAATTTTTGAAATCGTTAAAAAACGGATTTTTTGTCTATAATTCTGTTAGAAACATTAAACAAATAACGAATTCAGTCGAAATTTACAAATGCAATTATTTTTAAAGAATTAAAAGTCATAAAAATTGACGAATTTCACGATTTTGAATTTTCCTATAGAAAAAAACCACAAAATACGACGTTTTATAAATTTCGAAAATTTATCGAATTCTCATAAAAACATATTTTTCGAGTATAATTCGGCTAGAAAACAAGAAAATATCATGAATCACAGCGATATTACCAATTTTGAAATTTTCTGTAAAAAAAAGAACGAAAAAATCAACAAATTTTTGTTTTTCAGAAATTTTTGAAATCGTTTAAAAACGGATTTTTGTCTATAATTCTGTTAGAAACAGTCAAAAAATAACGAATTCAGTCGAAATTTACAAATGCAATTATTTTTAAAAAATAAAAAGTCATAAAAAATGACGAATTTCACGATTTTGTATTTTCCTATAGAAAAAAAACCACAAAATACGACGTTTTATAAATTTCGAAAATTTATCGAATTCTCATAAAAACATATTATTCGAGTATAATTCTGTTAGAAAACAAGAAAATATCATAAATCACAGCTATATTACCAATTTTGAAAATTTCTGTAAAAAAGAGAACGAAAAAATCAACAAATTTTTGTTTTTCAGAAATTTTTGAAATCGTTAAAAAACGGATTTTTTGTCTATAATTCTGTTAGAAACATTAAACAAATAACGAATTCAGTCGAAATTTACAAATGCAATTATTTTTAAAGAATTAAAAGTCATAAAAATTGACGAATTTCACGATTTTGAATTTTCCTATAGAAAAAAACCACAAAATACGACGTTTTATAAATTTCGAAAATTTATCGAATTCTCATAAAAACATATTTTTCGAGTATAATTCGGCTAGAAAACAAGAAAATATCATGAATCACAGCGATATTACCAATTTTGAAATTTTCTGTAAAAAAAAGAACGAAAAAATCAACAAATTTTTGTTTTTCAGAAATTTTTGAAATCGTTTAAAAACGGATTTTTGTCTATAATTCTGTTAGAAACAGTCAAAAAATAACGAATTCAGTCGAAATTTACAAATGCAATTATTTTTAAAAAATAAAAAGTCATAAAAAATGACGAATTTCACGATTTTGTATTTTCCTATAGAAAAAAAACCACAAAATACGACGTTTTATAAATTTCGAAAATTTATCGAATTCTCATAAAAACATATTATTCGAGTATAATTCTGCTAGAAAACAAGAAAATATCATAAATCACAGCGATATTACCAATTTTGAAATTTTCTGTAAAAAAAGAACAAGAAAGTCAACAAATTTTTGTTTTTCAGAAATTTTTGAAATCGTTAAAAAACGGATTTTTTGTCTATAATTCTGTTAGAAACATTAAACAAATAACGAATTCAGTCGAAATTTACAAATGCAATTATTTTTAAAGAATTAAAAGTCATAAAAATTGACGAATTTCACGATTTTGAATTTTCCTATAGAAAAAAACCACAAAATACGACGTTTTATAAATTTCGAAAATTTATCGAATTCTCATAAAAACATATTTTTCGAGTATAATTCTGCTAGAAAACAAGAAAATATTATGAATCACAGCGATATTACCAATTTTGAAATTTTCTGTAAAAAAGAGAACGAAAAAATCAACAAATTTTTGTTTTTCAGAAATTTTTGAAATCGTTAAAAAACGGATTTTTGTCTATAATTCTGTTAGAAACAGTCAAAAAATAACGAATTCAGTCGAAATTTACAAATGCAATTATTTTTAAAAAATAAAAAGTCATAAAAAATGACGAATTTCACGATTTTGTATTTTCCTATAGAAAAAAAACCACAAAATACGACGTTTTATAAATTTCGAAAATTTATCGAATTCTCATAAAAACATATTATTCGAGTATAATTCTGTTAGAAAACAAGAAAATATCATAAATCACAGCGATATTACCAATTTTGAAAATTTCTGTAAAAAAGAGAACGAAAAAATCAACAAATTTTTGTTTTTCAGAAATTTTTGAAATCGTTAAAAAACGGATTTTTTGTCTATAATTCTGTTAGAAACATTAAACAAATAACGAATTCAGTCGAAATTTACAAATGCAATTATTTTTAAAGAATTAAAAGTCATAAAAATTGACGAATTTCACGATTTTGAATTTTCCTATAGAAAAAAACCACAAAATACGACGTTTTATAAATTTCGAAAATTTATCGAATTCTCATAAAAACATATTTTTCGAGTATAATTCGGCTAGAAAACAAGAAAATATCATGAATCACAGCGATATTACCAATTTTGAAATTTTCTGTAAAAAAAAGAACGAAAAAATCAACAAATTTTTGTTTTTCAGAAATTTTTGAAATCGTTAAAAAACGGATTTTTGTCTATAATTCTGTTAGAAACAGTCAAAAAATACCGAATTCAGTCGAAATTTACAAATGCAATTATTTTTAAAAAATAAAAAGTCATAAAAAATGACGAATTTCACGATTTTGTATTTTCCTATAGAAAAAAAACCACAAAATACGACGTTTTATAAATTTCGAAAATTTATCGAATTCTCATAAAAACATATTATTCGAGTATAATTCTGTTAGAAAACAAGAAAATATCATAAATCACAGCGATATTACCAATTTTGAAAATTTCTGTAAAAAAGAGAACGAAAAAATCAACAAATTTTTGTTTTTCAGAAATTTTTGAAATCGTTAAAAAACGGATTTTTTGTCTATAATTCTGTTAGAAACAGTAAACAAATAACGAATTCAGTCGAAATTTACAAATGCAATTATTTGAAAGAATAAAAAGTCATAAAAAATGACGAATTTCACGATTTTGAATTTTCCTATAGAAAAAAAACCACAAAATACGACGTTTTATAAATTTCGAAAATTTATCGAATTCTCATAAAAACATATTTTTCGAGTATAATTCTGCTAGAAAACAAGAAAATATCATGAATCACAGCGATATTACCAATTTTGAAATTTTCTGTAAAAAAAAGAACGAAAAAATCAACAAATTTTTGTTTTTCAGAAATTTTTGAAATCGTTTAAAAACGGATTTTTGTCTATAATTCTGTTAGAAACAGTCAAAAAATAACGAATTCAGTCGAAATTTACAAATGCAATTATTTTTAAAAAATAAAAAGTCATAAAAAATGACGAATTTCACGATTTTGTATTTTCCTATAGAAAAAAAACCACAAAATACGACGTTTTATAAATTTCGAAAATTTATCGAATTCTCATAAAAACATATTATTCGAGTATAATTCTGTTAGAAAACAAGAAAATATCATAAATCACAGCGATATTACCAATTTTGAAAATTTCTGTAAAAAAGAGAACGAAAAAATCAACAAATTTTTGTTTTTCAGAAATTTTTGAAATCGTTAAAAAACGGATTTTTTGTCTATAATTCTGTTAGAAACATTAAACAAATAACGAATTCAGTCGAAATTTACAAATGCAATTATTTTTAAAGAATTAAAAGTCATAAAAATTGACGAATTTCACGATTTTGAATTTTCCTATAGAAAAAAACCACAAAATACGACGTTTTATAAATTTCGAAAATTTATCGAATTCTCATAAAAACATATTTTTCGAGTATAATTCTGCTAGAAAACAAGAAAATATCATGAATCACAGCGATATTACCAATTTTGAAATTTTCTGTAAAAAAAAGAACGAAAAAATCAACAAATTTTTGTTTTTCAGAAATTTTTGAAATCGTTTAAAAACGGATTTTTGTCTATAATTCTGTTAGAAACAGTCAAAAAATAACGAATTCAGTCGAAATTTACAAATGCAATTATTTTTAAAAAATAAAAAGTCATAAAAAATGACGAATTTCACGATTTTGTATTTTCCTATAGAAAAAAAACCACAAAATACGACGTTTTATAAATTTCGAAAATTTATCGAATTCTCATAAAAACATATTATTCGAGTATAATTCTGTTAGAAAACAAGAAAATATCATAAATCACAGCGATATTACCAATTTT
Organism: Leptopilina myrica (nomen nudum); assembly: GCA_032872475.1. Taxonomy (NCBI): domain Eukaryota; kingdom Metazoa; phylum Arthropoda; class Insecta; order Hymenoptera; family Figitidae; genus Leptopilina; species Leptopilina myrica (nomen nudum). Next base: position 20,255,116 of record CM065461.1, on the reverse strand, counting down.
GAAAATTTCTGTAAAAAAGAGAACGAAAAAATCAACAAATTTTTGTTTTTCAGAAATTTTTGAAATCGTTAAAAAACGGATTTTTTGTCTATAATTCTGTTAGAAACATTAAACAAATAACGAATTCAGTCGAAATTTACAAATGCAATTATTTTTAAAGAATAAAAAGTCATAAAAATTGACGAATTTCACGATTTTGAATTTTCCTATAGAAAAAAACCACAAAATACGACGTTTTATAAATTTCGAAAATTTATCGAATTCTCATAAAAACATATTTTTCGAGTATAATTCTGCTAGAAAACAAGAAAATATCATGAATCACAGCGATATTACCAATTTTGAAATTTTCTGTAAAAAAGAGAACGAAAAAATCAACAAATTTTTGTTTTTCAGAAATTTTTGAAATCGTTTAAAAACGGATTTTTGTCTATAATTCTGTTAGAAACAGTCAAAAAATAACGAATTCAGTCGAAATTTACAAATGCAATTATTTTTAAAAAATAAAAAGTCATAAAAAATGACGAATTTCACGATTTTGTATTTTCCTATAGAAAAAAAACCACAAAATACGACGTTTTATAAATTTCGAAAATTTATCGAATTCTCATAAAAACATATTATTCGAGTATAATTCTGTTAGAAAACAAGAAAATATCATAAATCACAGCGATATTACCAATTTTGAAAATTTCTGTAAAAAAGAGAACGAAAAAATCAACAAATTTTTGTTTTTCAGAAATTTTTGAAATCGTTAAAAAACGGCTTTTTTGTCTATAATTCTGTTATAAACAGTCAAAAAATAACGAATTCAGTCGAAATTTACAAATGCAATTATTTTTAAAAAATAAAAAGTCATAAAAAATGACGAATTTCACGATTTTGTATTTTCCTATAGAAAAAAAACCACAAAATACGACGTTTTATAAATTTCGAAAATTTATCGAATTCTCATAAAAACATATTATTCGAGTATAATTCTGTTAGAAAACAAGAAAATATCATAAATCACAGCGATATTACCAATTTTGAAATTTTCTGTAAAAAAAAGAACGAAAAAATCAACAAATTTTTGTTTTTCAGAAATTTTTGAAATCGTTAAAAAACGGATTTTTTGTCTATAATTCTGTAAGAAACAGTCAAAAAATAACGAATTCAGTCGAAATTTACAAATGCAATTATTTTTAAAAAATAAAAAGTCATAAAAAATGACGAATTTCACGATTTTGTATTTTCCTATAGAAAAAAAACCACAAAATACGACGTTTTATAAATTTCGAAAATTTATCGAATTCTCATAAAAACATATTATTCGAGTATAATTCTGTTAGAAAACAAGAAAATATCATAAATCACAGCGATATTACCAATTTTGAAAATTTCTGTAAAAAAGAGAACGAAAAAATCAACAAATTTTTGTTTTTCAGAAATTTTTGAAATCGTTAAAAAACGGATTTTTTGTCTATAATTCTGTTAGAAACATTAAACAAATAACGAATTCAGTCGAAATTTACAAATGCAATTATTTTTAAAGAATTAAAAGTCATAAAAATTGACGAATTTCACGATTTTGAATTTTCCTATAGAAAAAAACCACAAAATACGACGTTTTATAAATTTCGAAAATTTATCGAATTCTCATAAAAACATATTTTTCGAGTATAATTCTGCTAGAAAACAAGAAAATATCATGAATCACAGCGATATTACCAATTTTGAAATTTTCTGTCAAAAAAAGAACGAAAATATAAACAATTTTTTTTTTTTTAGAAATTTTTTATATCGTTAAAAAACGGATTTTTGTATATAATTCTGTTAGAAACAGTCAAAAAATAACGAATTCAGTCGAAATTTACAAATGCAATTATTTTTAAAAAATAAAAAGTCATAAAAAATGACGAATTTCACGATTTTGTATTTTCCTATAGAAAAAAAACCACAAAATACGACGTTTTATAAATTTCGAAAATTTATCGAATTCTCATAAAAACATATTATTCGAGTATAATTCTGTTAGAAAACAAGAAAATATCATAAATCACAGCTATATTACCAATTTTGAAAATTTCTGTAAAAAAGAGAACGAAAAAATCAACAAATTTTTGTTTTTCAGAAATTTTTGAAATCGTTAAAAAACGGATTTTTTGTCTATAATTCTGTTAGAAACATTAAACAAATAACGAATTCAGTCGAAATTTACAAATGCAATTATTTTTAAAGAATTAAAAGTCATAAAAATTGACGAATTTCACGATTTTGAATTTTCCTATAGAAAAAAACCACAAAATACGACGTTTTATAAATTTCGAAAATTTATCGAATTCTCATAAAAACATATTTTTCGAGTATAATTCTGCTAGAAAACAAGAAAATATTATGAATCACAGCGATATTACCAATTTTGAAATTTTCTGTAAAAAAGAGAACGAAAAAATCAACAAATTTTTGTTTTTCAGAAATTTTTGAAATCGTTAAAAAACGGATTTTTGTCTATAATTCTGTTAGAAACAGTCAAAAAATAACGAATTCAGTCGAAATTTACAAATGCAATTATTTTTAAAAAATAAAAAGTCATAAAAAATGACGAATTTCACGATTTTGTATTTTCCTATAGAAAAAAAACCACAAAATACGACGTTTTATAAATTTCGAAAATTTATCGAATTCTCATAAAAACATATTATTCGAGTATAATTCTGTTAGAAAACAAGAAAATATCATAAATCACAGCGATATTACCAATTTTGAAAATTTCTGTAAAAAAGAGAACGAAAAAATCAACAAATTTTTGTTTTTCAGAAATTTTTGAAATCGTTAAAAAACGGATTTTTTGTCTATAATTCTGTTAGAAACATTAAACAAATAACGAATTCAGTCGAAATTTACAAATGCAATTATTTTTAAAGAATTAAAAGTCATAAAAATTGACGAATTTCACGATTTTGAATTTTCCTATAGAAAAAAACCACAAAATACGACGTTTTATAAATTTCGAAAATTTATCGAATTCTCATAAAAACATATTTTTCGAGTATAATTCGGCTAGAAAACAAGAAAATATCATGAATCACAGCGATATTACCAATTTTGAAATTTTCTGTAAAAAAAAGAACGAAAAAATCAACAAATTTTTGTTTTTCAGAAATTTTTGAAATCGTTAAAAAACGGATTTTTGTCTATAATTCTGTTAGAAACAGTCAAAAAATACCGAATTCAGTCGAAATTTACAAATGCAATTATTTTTAAAAAATAAAAAGTCATAAAAAATGACGAATTTCACGATTTTGTATTTTCCTATAGAAAAAAAACCACAAAATACGACGTTTTATAAATTTCGAAAATTTATCGAATTCTCATAAAAACATATTATTCGAGTATAATTCTGTTAGAAAACAAGAAAATATCATAAATCACAGCGATATTACCAATTTTGAAAATTTCTGTAAAAAAGAGAACGAAAAAATCAACAAATTTTTGTTTTTCAGAAATTTTTGAAATCGTTAAAAAACGGATTTTTTGTCTATAATTCTGTTAGAAACATTAAACAAATAACGAATTCAGTCGAAATTTACAAATGCAATTATTTTTAAAGAATTAAAAGTCATAAAAAATGACGAATTTCACGATTTTGAATTTTCCTATAGAAAAAAACCACAAAATACGACGTTTTATAAATTTCGAAAATTTATCGAATTCTCATAAAAACATATTTTTCGAGTATAATTCTGCTAGAAAACAAGAAAATATCATGAATCACAGCGATATTACCAATTTTGAAATTTTCTGTAAAAAAAGAACAAGAAAATCAACAAATTTTTGTTTTTCAGAAATTTTTGAAATCGTTTAAAAACGGATTTTTGTCTATAATTCTGTTAGAAACAGTCAAAAAATAACGAATTCAGTCGAAATTTACAAATGCAATTATTTTTAAAAAATAAAAAGTCATAAAAAATGACGAATTTCACGATTTTGTATTTTCCTATAGAAAAAAAACCACAAAATACGACGTTTTATAAATTTCGAAAATTTATCGAATTCTCATAAAAACATATTATTCGAGTATAATTCTGTTAGAAAACAAGAAAATATCATAAATCACAGCGATATTACCAATTTTGAAAATTTCTGTAAAAAAGAGAACGAAAAAATCAACAAATTTTTGTTTTTCAGAAATTTTTGAAATCGTTAAAAAACGGATTTTTTGTCTATAATTCTGTTAGAAACATTAAACAAATAACGAATTCAGTCGAAATTTACAAATGCAATTATTTTTAAAGAATTAAAAGTCATAAAAATTGACGAATTTCACGATTTTGAATTTTCCTATAGAAAAAAACCACAAAATACGACGTTTTATAAATTTCGAAAATTTATCGAATTCTCATAAAAACATATTTTTCGAGTATAATTCTGCTAGAAAACAAGAAAATATCATGAATCACAGCGATATTACCAATTTTGAAATTTTCTGTAAAAAAAGAACGAAAAAATCAACAAATTTTTGTTTTTCAGAAATTTTTGAAATCGTTTAAAAACGGATTTTTGTCTATAATTCTGTTAGAAACAGTCAAAAAATAACGAATTCAGTCGAAATTTACAAATGCAATTATTTTTAAAAAATAAAAAGTCATAAAAAATGACGAATTTCACGATTTTGTATTTTCCTATAGAAAAAAAACCACAAAATACGACGTTTTATAAATTTCGAAAATTTATCGAATTCTCATAAAAACATATTATTCGAGTATAATTCTGTTAGAAAACAAGAAAATATCATAAATCACAGCGATATTACCAATTTTGAAAATTTCTGTAAAAAAGAGAACGAAAAAATCAACAAATTTTTGTTTTTCAGAAATTTTTGAAATCGTTAAAAAACGGATTTTTTGTCTATAATTCTGTTAGAAACATTAAACAAATAACGAATTCAGTCGAAATTTACAAATGCAATTATTTTTAAAGAATTAAAAGTCATAAAAATTGACGAATTTCACGATTTTGAATTTTCCTATAGAAAAAAACCACAAAATACGACGTTTTATAAGTTTCGAAAATTTATCGAATTCTCATAAAAACATATTATTCGAGTATAATTCTGCTAGAAAACAAGAAAATATCATGAATCACAGCGATATTACCAATTTTGAAATTTTCTGTAAAAAAGAGAACGAAAAAATCAACAAATTTTTGTTTTTCAGAAATTTTTGAAATCGTTAAAAAACGGATTTTTGTCTATAATTCTGTTAGAAACAGTCAAAAAATAACGAATTCAGTCGAAATTTACAAATGCAATTATTTTTAAAAACTAAAAAGTCATAAAAAATGACGAATTTCACGATTTTGTATTTTCCTATAGAAAAAAAACCACAAAATACGACGTTTTATAAATTTCGAAAATTTATCGAATTCTCATAAAAACATATTATTCGAGTATAATTCTGTTAGAAAGCAAGAAAATATCATAAATCACAGCGATATTACCAATTTTGAAAATTTCTGTAAAAAAGAGAACGAAAAAATCAACAAATTTTTGTTTTTCAGAAATTTTTGAAATCGTTAAAAAACGGATTTTTTGTCTATAATTCTGTTAGAAACATTAAACAAATAACGAATTCAGTCGAAATTTACAAATGCAATTATTTTTAAAGAATTAAAAGTCATAAAAATTGACGAATTTCACGATTTTGAATTTTCCTATAGAAAAAAACCACAAAATACGACGTTTTATAAGTTTCGAAAATTTATCGAATTCTCATAAAAACATATTATTCGAGTATAATTCTGCTAGAAAACAAGAAAATATCATGAATCACAGCGATATTACCAATTTTGAAATTTTCTGTAAAAAAGAGAACGAAAAAATCAACAAATTTTTGTTTTTCAGAAATTTTTGAAATCGTTAAAAAACGGATTTTTGTCTATAATTCTGTTAGAAACAGTCAAAAAATAACGAATTCAGTCGAAATTTACAAATGCAATTATTTTTAAAAACTAAAAAGTCATAAAAAATGACGAATTTCACGATTTTGTATTTTCCTATAGAAAAAAAACCACAAAATACGACGTTTTATAAATTTCGAAAATTTATCGAATTCTCATAAAAACATATTATTCGAGTATAATTCTGTTAGAAAGCAAGAAAATATCATAAATCACAGCGATATTACCAATTTTGAAAATTTCTGTAAAAAAGAGAACGAAAAAATCAACAAATTTTTGTTTTTCAGAAATTTTTGAAATCGTTAAAAAACGGATTTTTTGTCTATAATTCTGTTAGAAACATTAAACAAATAACGAATTCAGTCGAAATTTACAAATGCAATTATTTTTAAAGAATTAAAAGTCATAAAAATTGACGAATTTCACGATTTTGAATTTTCCTATAGAAAAAAACCACAAAATACGACGTTTTATAAATTTCGAAAATTTATCGAATTCTCATAAAAACATATTTTTCGAGTATAATTCTGCTAGAAAACAAGAAAATATCATGAATCACAGCGATATTACCAATTTTGAAATTTTCTGTAAAAAAGAGAACGAAAAAATCAACAAATTTTTGTTTTTCAGAAATTTTTGAAATCGTTAAAAAACGGATTTTTGTCTATAATTCTGTTAGAAACAGTCAAAAAATAACGAATTCAGTCGAAATTTACAAATGCAATTATTTTTAAAAAATAAAAAGTCATAAAAAATGACGAATTTCACGATTTTGTATTTTCCTATAGAAAAAAAACCACAAAATACGACGTTTTATAAATTTCGAAAATTTATCGAATTCTCATAAAAACATATTATTCGAGTATAATTCTGTTAGAAAACAAGAAAATATCATAAATCACAGCGATATTACCAATTTTGAAAATTTCTGTAAAAAAGAGAACGAAAAAATCAACAAATTTTTGTTTTTCAGAAATTTTTGAAATCGTTAAAAAACGGATTTTTTGTCTATAATTCTGTTAGAAACATTAAACAAATAACGAATTCAGTCGAAATTTACAAATGCAATTATTTTTAAAGAATTAAAAGTCATAAAAATTGACGAATTTCACGATTTTGAATTTTCCTATAGAAAAAAACCACAAAATACGACGTTTTATAAATTTCGAAAATTTATCGAATTCTCATAAAAACATATTTTTCGAGTATAATTCTGCTAGAAAACAAGAAAATATCATGAATCACAGCGATATTACCAATTTTGAAATTTTCTGTAAAAAAGAGAACGAAAAAATCAACAAATTTTTGTTTTTCAGAAATTTTTGAAATCGTTTAAAAACGGATTTTTGTCTATAATTCTGTTAGAAACAGTCAAAAAATAACGAATTCAGTCGAAATTTACAAATGCAATTATTTTTAAAAAATAAAAAGTCATAAAAAATGACGAATTTCACGATTTTGTATTTTCCTATAGAAAAAAAACCACAAAATACGACGTTTTATAAATTTCGAAAATTTATCGAATTCTCATAAAAACATATTATTCGAGTATAATTCTGTTAGAAAACAAGAAAATATCATAAATCACAGCGATATTACCAATTTTGAAAATTTCTGTAAAAAAGAGAACGAAAAAATCAACAAATTTTTGTTTTTCAGAAATTTTTGAAATCGTTAAAAAACGGATTTTTTGTCTATAATTCTGTTAGAAACATTAAACAAATAACGAATTCAGTCGAAATTTACAAATGCAATTATTTTTAAAGAATTAAAAGTCATAAAAATTGACGAATTTCACGATTTTGAATTTTCCTATAGAAAAAAACCACAAAATACGACGTTTTATAAATTTCGAAAATTTATCGAATTCTCATAAAAACATATTTTTCGAGTATAATTCTGCTAGAAAACAAGAAAATATCATGAATCACAGCGATATTACCAATTTTGAAATTTTCTGTAAAAAAAGAACAAGAAAGTCAACAAATTTTTGTTTTTCAGAAATTTTTGAAATCGTTTAAAAACGGATTTTTGTCTATAATTCTGTTAGAAACAGTCAAAAAATAACGAATTCAGTCGAAATTTACAAATGCAATTATTTTTAAAAAATAAAAAGTCATAAAAAATGACGAATTTCACGATTTTGTATTTTCCTATAGAAAAAAAACCACAAAATACGACGTTTTATAAATTTCGAAAATTTATCGAATTCTCATAAAAACATATTATTCGAGTATAATTCTGTTAGAAAACAAGAAAATATCATAAATCACAGCGATATTACCAATTTTGAAAATTTCTGTAAAAAAGAGAACGAAAAAATCAACAAATTTTTGTTTTTCAGAAATTTTTGAAATCGTTAAAAAACGGATTTTTTGTCTATAATTCTGTTAGAAACATTAAACAAATAACGAATTCAGTCGAAATTTACAAATGCAATTATTTTTAAAGAATTAAAAGTCATAAAAATTGACGAATTTCACGATTTTGAATTTTCCTATAGAAAAAAACCACAAAATACGACGTTTTATAAATTTCGAAAATTTATCGAATTCTCATAAAAACATATTTTTCGAGTATAATTCTGCTAGAAAACAAGAAAATATCATGAATCACAGCGATATTACCAATTTTGAAATTTTCTGTAAAAAAGAGAACGAAAAAATCAACAAATTTTTGTTTTTCAGAAATTTTTGAAATCGTTAAAAAACGGATTTTTGTCTATAATTCTGTTAGAAACAGTCAAAAAATAACGAATTCAGTCGAAATTTACAAATGCAATTATTTTTAAAAACTAAAAAGTCATAAAAAATGACGAATTTCACGATTTTGTATTTTCCTATAGAAAAAAAACCACAAAATACGACGTTTTATAAATTTCGAAAATTTATCGAATTCTCATAAAAACATATTATTCGAGTATAATTCTGTTAGAAAGCAAGAAAATATCATAAATCACAGCGATATTACCAATTTTGAAAATTTCTGTAAAAAAGAGAACGAAAAAATCAACAAATTTTTGTTTTTCAGAAATTTTTGAAATCGTTAAAAAACGGATTTTTTGTCTATAATTCTGTTAGAAACATTAAACAAATAACGAATTCAGTCGAAATTTACAAATGCAATTATTTTTAAAGAATTAAAAGTCATAAAAATTGACGAATTTCACGATTTTGAATTTTCCTATAGAAAAAAACCACAAAATACGACGTTTTATAAATTTCGAAAATTTATCGAATTCTCATAAAAACATATTATTCGAGTATAATTCTGCTAGAAAACAAGAAAATATCATGAATCACAGCGATATTACCAATTTTGAAATTTTCTGTAAAAAAGAGAACGAAAAAATCAACAAATTTTTGTTTTTCAGAAATTTTTGAAATCGTTAAAAAACGGATTTTTGTCTATAATTCTGTTAGAAACAGTCAAAAAATAACGAATTCAGTCGAAATTTACAAATGCAATTATTTTTAAAAAATAAAAAGTCATAAAAAATGACGAATTTCACGATTTTGTATTTTCCTATAGAAAAAAAACCACAAAATACGACGTTTTATAAATTTCGAAAATTTATCGAATTCTCATAAAAACATATTATTCGAGTATAATTCTGTTAGAAAACAAGAAAATATCATAAATCACAGCGATATTACCAATTTTGAAAATTTCTGTAAAAAAGAGAACGAAAAAATCAACAAATTTTTGTTTTTCAGAAATTTTTGAAATCGTTAAAAAACGGATTTTTTGTCTATAATTCTGTTAGAAACATTAAACAAATAACGAATTCAGTCGAAATTTACAAATGCAATTATTTTTAAAGAATTAAAAGTCATAAAAATTGACGAATTTCACGATTTTGAATTTTCCTATAGAAAAAAACCACAAAATACGACGTTTTATAAATTTCGAAAATTTATCGAATTCTCATAAAAACATATTTTTCGAGTATAATTCTGCTAGAAAACAAGAAAATATCATGAATCACAGCGATATTACCAATTTTGAAATTTTCTGTAAAAAAAGAACAAGAAAATCAACAAATTTTTGTTTTTCAGAAATTTTTGAAATCGTTTAAAAACGGATTTTTGTCTATAATTCTGTTAGAAACAGTCAAAAAATAACGAATTCAGTCGAAATTTACAAATGCAATTATTTTTAAAAAATAAAAAGTCATAAAAAATGACGAATTTCACGATTTTGTATTTTCCTATAGAAAAAAAACCACAAAATACGACGTTTTATAAATTTCGAAAATTTATCGAATTCTCATAAAAACATATTATTCGAGTATAATTCTGTTAGAAAACAAGAAAATATCATAAATCACAGCGATATTACCAATTTTGAAAATTTCTGTAAAAAAGAGAACGAAAAAATCAACAAATTTTTGTTTTTCAGAAATTTTTGAAATCGTTAAAAAACGGATTTTTTGTCTATAATTCTGTTAGAAACATTAAACAAATAACGAATTCAGTCGAAATTTACAAATGCAATTATTTTTAAAGAATTAAAAGTCATAAAAATTGACGAATTTCACGATTTTGAATTTTCCTATAGAAAAAAACCACAAAATACGACGTTTTATAAATTTCGAAAATTTATCGAATTCTCATAAAAACATATTTTTCGAGTATAATTCTGCTAGAAAACAAAAAAATATCATGAATCACAGCGATATTACCAATTTTGAAATTTTCTGTAAAAAAAGAACAAGAAAATCAACAAATTTTTGTTTTTCAGAAATTTTTGAAATCGTTTAAAAACGGATTTTTGTCTATAATTCTGTTAGAAACAGTCAAAAAATAACGAATTCAGTCGAAATTTACAAATGCAATTATTTTTAAAAAATAAAAAGTCATAAAAAATGACGAATTTCACGATTTTGTATTTTCCTATAGAAAAAAAACCACAAAATACGACGTTTTATAAATTTCGAAAATTTATCGAATTCTCATAAAAACATATTTTTCGAGTATAATTCTGCTAGAAAACAAGAAAATATCATGAATCACAGCGATATTACCAATTTTGAAATTTTCTGTAAAAAAAAACGAAAAAATCAACAAATTTTTGTTTTTCAGAAATTTTTGAAATCGTTTAAAAACGGATTTTTGTCTATAATTCTGTTAGAAACAGTCAAAAAATAACGAATTCAGTCGAAATTTACAAATGCGATTATTTTAAAAAAATAAAAAGTCATAAAAAATGACGAATTTCACGATTTTATATTTTCCTATAGAAAAAAAACCACAAAATACGACGTTTTATAAATTTCGAAAATTTATCGAATTCTCATAAAAACATATTATTCGAGTATAATTCTGCTAGAAAACAAGAAAATATCATGAATCACATAGATATTACCAATTTTGAAATTTTCTGTAAAAAAAAAAGAACGAAAAAATCAACAAATTTTTGTTTTTCAGAAATTTTTGAAATCGTTTAAAAACGGATTTTTGTCTATAATTCTGTTAGAAACAGTAAACACATAACGAATTCAGTCGAAATTTACAAATGCAATTATTTTTAAAAAATAAAAAGTCATAAAAAATGACGAATTTCACGATTTTGTATTTTCCTATAGAAAAAAAACCACAAAATACGACGTTTTATAAATTTCGAAAATTTATCGAATTCTCATAAAAACATATTATTCGAGTATAATTCTGCTAGAAAACAAGAAAATATCATGAATCACAGCGATATTACCAATTTTGAAATTTTCTGTAAAAAAGAGAACGAAAAAATCAACAAATTTTTGTTTTTCAGAAATTTTTGAAATCGTTAAAAAACGGATTTTTGTCTATAATTCTGTTAGAAACAGTCAAAAAATAACGAATTCAGTCGAAATTTACAAATGCAATTATTTTTAAAAAATAAAAAGTCATAAAAAATGACGAATTTCACGATTTTGTATTTTCCTATAGAAAAAAAACCACAAAATACGACGTTTTATAAATTTCGAAAATTTATCGAATTCTCATAAAAACATATTATTCGAGTATAATTCTGTTAGAAAACAAGAAAATATCATAAATCACAGCGATATTACCAATTTTGAAAATTTCTGTAAAAAAGAGAACGAAAAAATCAACAAATTTTTGTTTTTCAGAAATTTTTGAAATCGTTAAAAAACGGATTTTTTGTCTATAATTCTGTTAGAAACATTAAACAAATAACGAATTCAGTCGAAATTTACAAATGCAATTATTTTTAAAAAATAAAAAGTCATAAAAAATGACGAATTTCACGATTTTGTATTTTCCTATAGAAAAAAAACCACAAAATACGACGTTTTATAAATTTCGAAAATTTATCGAATTCTCATAAAAACATATTATTCGAGTATAATTCTGCTAGAAAACAAGAAAATATCATGAATCACAGCGATATTACCAATTTTGAAATTTTCTGTAAAAAAGAGAACGAAAAAATCAACAAATTTTTGTTTTTCAGAATTTTTTGAAATCGTTTAAAAACGGATTTTTGTCTATAATTCTGTTAGAAACAGTAAACACATAACGAATTCAGTCGAAATTTACAAATGCAATTATTTTTAAAAAATAAAAAGTCAAAAAAATGACGAATTTCACGATTTTGTATTTTCCTATAGAAAAAAAACCACAAAATACGACGTTTTATAAATTTCGAAAATTTATCGAATTCTCATAAAAACATATTATTCGAGTATAATTCTGCTAGAAAACAAGAAAATATCATGAATCACAGCGATATTACCAATTTTGAAATTTTCTGTAAAAAAGAGAACGAAAAAATCAACAAATTTTTGTTTTTCAGAAATTTTTGAAATCGTTAAAAAACGGATTTTTGTCTATAATTCTGTTAGAAACAGTCAAAAAATAACGAATTCAGTCGAAATTTACAAATGCAATTATTTTTAAAAAATAAAAAGTCATAAAAAATGACGAATTTCACGATTTTGTATTTTCCTATAGAAAAAAAACCACAAAATACGACGTTTTATAAATTTCGAAAATTTATCGAATTCTCATAAAAACATATTATTCGAGTATAATTCTGTTAGAAAACAAGAAAATATCATAAATCACAGCGATATTACCAATTTTGAAAATTTCTGTAAAAAAGAGAACGAAAAAATCAACAAATTTTTGTTTTTCAGAAATTTTTGAAATCGTTAAAAAACGGATTTTTTGTCTATAATTCTGTTAGAAACATTAAACAAATAACGAATTCAGTCGAAATTTACAAATGCAATTATTTTTAAAAAATAAAAAGTCATAAAAAATGACGAATTTCACGATTTTGTATTTTCCTATAGAAAAAAAACCACAAAATACGACGTTTTATAAATTTCGAAAATTTATCGAATTCTCATAAAAACATATTATTCGAGTATAATTCTGTTAGAAAACAAGAAAATATCATAAATCACAGCGATATTACCAATTTTAAAAATTTCTGTAAAAAAGAGAACGAAAAAATCAACAAATTTTTGTTTTTCAGAAATTTTTGAAATCGTTAAAAAACGGATTTTTTGTCTATAATTCTGTTAGAAACATTAAACAAATAACGAATTCAGTCGAAATTTACAAATGCAATTATTTTTAAAAAATTAAAAGTCATAAAAATTGACGAATTTCACGATTTTGAATTTTCCTATAGAAAAAAACCACAAAATACGACGTTTTATAAATTTCGAAAATTTATCGAATTCTCATAAAAACATATTTTTCGAGTATAATTCTGCTAGAAAACAAAAAAATATCATGAATCACAGCGATATTACCAATTTTGAAATTTTCTGTAAAAAAAGAACAAGAAAATCAACAAATTTTTGTTTTTCAGAAATTTTTGCAATCGTTTAAAAACGGATTTTTGTCTATAATTCTGTTAGAAACAGTCAAAAAATAACGAATTCAGTCGAAATTTACAAATGCAATTATTTTTAAAAAATAAAAAGTCATAAAAAATGACGAATTTCACGATTTTGTATTTTCCTATAGAAAAAAAACCACAAAATACGACGTTTTATAAATTTCGAAAATTTATCGAATTCTCATAAAAACATATTTTTCGAGTATAATTCTGCTAGAAAACAAGAAAATATCATGAATCACAGCGATATTACCAATTTTGAAATTTTCTGTAAAAAAAAAACGAAAAAATCAACAAATTTTTGTTTTTCAGAAATTTTTGAAATCGTTTAAAAACGGATTTTTGTCTATAATTCTGTTAGAAACAGTCAAAAAATAACGAATTCAGTCGAAATTTACAAATGCGATTATTTTTAAAGAATAAAAAGTCATTAAAATTGACGAATTTCACGATTTTGAATTTTCCTATAGAAAAAAACCACAAAATACGACGTTTTATAAATTTTGAAAATTTATCGAATTCTCATAAAAACATATTATTCGAGTATAATTCTGCTAGAAAACAAGAAAATATCATAAAAAAAAGAACAAAAAAATCAACAAATTTTTGTTTTTCAGAAATGAGGTGTTCCACAGAGGTCAACAAGACGTTCGCAAATTTTTAGCATTGAATTCTCTAAAGTTAATAGTCTTTATAATTCAGTTATCTTTAGATTGCGTAGGGAAGCAAATGAGTTTATAAGTATTATTGAGTTTTTTGATATCCCAATTAATTCTTTTGTTAGAAGTCTACGAGATTGTATATACGTAACAAATAACAATCAAATTAGTGCGGCCATCTCAATATCGTGAACAATTTAGGTATCTTTTTATTATTAGTACGCTGTACGAATGGGCACAGCCCGTATATTTGAATAAATAAATAAATAAATAAATTTTTGAAGTCCTTTAAAAACGGATTTTTGTCTATAATTCTGTTAGAAACAGTCAAAAAATAACGAATTCAGTCGAAATTTACAAATGCAATTATTTTAAAAAAATAAAAAGTCATAAAAAATGACGAATTTCACGATTTTATATTTTCCTATAGAAAAAAAACCACAAAATACGACGTTTTATAAATTTCGAAAATTTATCGAATTCTCATAAAAACATATTTTTCGAGTATAATTCTTCTAGAAAACAAGAAAATATCATAAATCACATAGATATTACCAATTTTGAAATTTTCTGTAAAAAAAAAAACGAAAAAATCAACAAATTTTTGTTTTTCAGAAATTTTTGAAAATCAACAAATTTTAGTTTTTCAGAAATTTTTGAAATCGTTTAAAAACGGATTTTTTATCTATAATTCTGTTAGAAACAGTCAAAAAATAACGAATTGAGTCGAAATTTACAAATGCAATTATTTTTAAAGAATAAAAAGTCATAAAAATTGACGAATTTCACGATTTAGTATTTTCCTATAGAAAAAAAACCACAAAATACGACGTTTTATAAATTTCGAAATTTTATCGAATTTTCATAAAAACATATTATTCGTGTATAATTCTGCTTGAAAACAAGAAAATATCATAAATCACAGCGATATTACTAATTTTGAAAATTTCTGTAAAAAAAGAACATAAAAATCAACAAATTTTTGTTTTTCAGAAATTTTTGAAATCGTTTAAAAACGGATTTTTGTCTATAATTCTGTTAGAAACAGTCAAAAAATAACGAATTCAGTCGAAATTTACAAATGCAATTATTTTTAAAAAATAAAAAGTCATAAAAAATGACGAATTTCACGATTTTGTATTTTCCTATGGAAAAAAGCACAAAATACGACGTTTCATAAATTTCGAAAATTTATCGAATTCTCATAAAAACATATTTTTCGAGTATAATTCTGCTAGAAAACAAGAAAATATCATGAATCACAGCGATATTACCAATTTTGAAAATTTCTGTAAAAAAAACGAAAAAATCAACAAATTTTTGTTTTTCAGAAATTTTTGAAATCGTTTAAAAACAGTAAACAAATAACGAATTCAGTCAAAATTTATAAACGCAATTATTTTTAAAGAATAAAAAGTCATAAAAAATGACGAATTTCACGATTTTGAATTTTCCTATAGAAAAAGTACCACAAAATACGAGGATTTATAAATTTCGAAAATTTATCGAATTCTCATAAAACAATATTTTTCGAGTATAATTCTGCTAGAAAACAAGAAAATATCATGAATCACAGCTATAATATTTTGCTATTTGTTGATTTTTGGCAGTTTTTAGCTGCACATAATTGACGCATTTGCATTTTCGACTAAATTCATAACAATTTTTCATTTTCCAGAATCATGGTACGCAAAAAATAACTTTTTATTCTATTTTAAAAGTTTTTCAATCTTTAAAAGTCGTCGATATTATCGTTTTTTTCTACAGCAATTGAATAATTTTGCTATTCATCGATTGGTTGCAGTTTTTAGCTGCACAAAATTTACGCATTTGAATTTATATTATTATTATTATATTATTATTATTATTATTATTATTAAAAAAAAAATTATCGTTTTTTCCTAAAGGAATTAAAAAATCTTAATGTTCGTTGATTTTTGGCAGTTTTTAGCTGCACAAAATTTACGCATTTCTATTTTCGACTGAATTCATAACAATTTTTCATTTTCCAGATTAATGGTAAGCAAAAAATAACTTTTTATTCTATTTTGAAAGTTTAAAATTTTTAAAAATAGTCGTTATTATCGTTCATTTCTTCAGGAATTGAAAAATTTAGTTTTTTGTAGATTTGTGGCAGTTTTAGGCTGCACAAAATTTACGCATATGCATTTTCGACTGAATTAATAACAATTTTTCATTTTCCAGGTTAATGGTAAGCAAAAAATAACTTTTTATTCTATTTTGAAAGTTTTTCAATTTTTAAAAATAGTCGATATTATCGTTTGTTTCTACTCGAATTCAAAAATCTTGGTGTTCGTTGATTTTTGGCAGTTTTTAGATACACAAAATTTACGTATTTGCATTCTCGACTGAATTCATAACAATTTTTCATTTTCCAGATTAATGGTACGCAAAAAGTAACTTTTTATTCCATTTTGAAAGTTTTTCAATTTTTAAAAATCGTCATTATTATCGTTTTTTTTACAGCAATTGAATAATTTTGCTATTCAACGATTTGTGTGCAGTTTTTAGCTGCACAAAATTTACGCATATGCATTTTCGACTGAATTCATAACAATTTTTCATTTTTCATAATTATAGTATGCAATAATAACTTTTCATTCCCTTTTGAAAGTTTTATAATTTTTAAAAATCGTCGTTATTATCGTTTTTCCACAGGAAATTTAAAAATTTTGTAATTCGTCGATTTTTGGCAGTTTTGGGCTGCACAAAATTTACGAATTTGCAATCTCGACTGAATTCTTAAAAATTATTCCTTTTCCAGATTAATGGTCCGCAAAAAATAACTTTTTATTCGATTTTAAAAGTATTTTAATTTTTAAAAATCGTCATTATTATCGTTTTTTTACAGCAATTGAATAATTTTGCTATTCAACGATTTGTGTGCAGTTTTTAGCTGCACAAAATTTACGCATTTCTATTTTCGATTGAATTCATAACAATTTTTCATTTTCCAGATTAATGGTACGCAAAAAGTAACTTTTCATTCCATTTTAAAAGTTTTTCAATTTTTAAAAATCGTCATTATTATCGTTTTTTTACAGCAATTGAATAATTTTGCTATTCAACGATTTGTGTGCAGTTTTTAGCAGCACAAAATTTACGCATTTGCATTTTCGACTGAATATTTACGATATTTACGCATATGCATTCTCGACTGAATTCTTAAAAATTATTCGTTTTCCAGATTAATGGTACGCAAAAAATAACTTTTTGTGCGATTTTAAAAGTATTTCAATTTTTAAAAATCATCGATATTATCCTTTTTTACAGGAATTGAAAAATCTGGATGTTCGTTGATTTGTGTGCAGTTTTTAGCTGCACAAAATTTATGCATTTCTATTTTCGACTGAATTCAAAACATTTTTTCATTTTCCAGATTAATGGTACGCAAACAATAACTTTTCATTCCATTTTGACAGTTTTTCAATTTTTAAAAATCGTCGTTATTATCGTTTTTTCCTACAGGAATTAAAAAATCTTGATGTTCGTTGATTTTTGGCAGTTTTTAGCTGCTCAAAATTTACGCATTTGCATTTTCGACTGAATTCATAACAATTTTTCATTTTCCAGATTAATGGTACTCAAAAAGTAACTTTTCATTCCATTTTAAAAGTTTTTCAATTTTTAAAAAATCGTCATTATTATCGTTTTTTTACAGCAATTGAATAATTTTGCTATTCAACGATTTGTGTGCAGTTTTTAGCTGCACAAAATTTATGCATTTCTATTTTCGACTGAATTCAAAACATTTTTTCATTTTCCAGATTAATGGTACGCAAACAATAACTTTTCATTCCATTTTGACAGTTTTTCAATTTTTAAAAATCGTCGTTATTATCGTTTTTTCCTACAGGAATTAAAAAATCTTGATGTTCGTTGATTTTTGGCAGTTTTTAGCTGCTCAAAATTTACGCATTTGCATTTTCGACTGAATTCATAACAATTTTTCATTTTCCAGATTAATGGTACTCAAAAAGTAACTTTTCATTCCATTTTAAAAGTTTTTCAATTTTTAAAAAATCGTCATTATTATCGTTTTTTTACAGCAATTGAATAATTTTGCTATTCAACGATTTGTGTGCAGTTTTTAGCTGCACAAATTTACGCATTTGCATTTTTGACTGAATTCATAACAATTTTTCATTTTCCAGATTAATGGTACGCAAAAAATAACTTTTCATTCCATTTTGACAGTTTTTCAATTTTTAAAAATCGTCGTTATTATCGTTTTTTCCTACAGGAATTAGAAAATCTTGATGTTCGTTGATTTTTGGCAGTTTTTAGCTGCTCAAAATTTACGCATTTGCATTTTCGACTGAATTCATAACAATTTTTCATTTTCCAGATTAATGGTACGCAAAAAATATCTTTTCATTCCATTATGAAAGTTTTTCAATTTTTAAAAATCGTCGATATTATCGTTTGTTTCTACTCGAATTAAAAAATCTTGGTGTTCGTTGATTTTTGGCAGTTTTTAGATACACAAAATTTACGCATTTGCATTCTCGACTGAATTCTTAAAAATTATTCATTTTCCAGATTAATGGTACGCAAAAAATAACTTTTTGTGCGATTTTAAAAGTATTTCAATTTTTAAAAATCATCGATATTATCCTTTTTTTACAGGAATTAAAAAATCTTGATGTTCGTTGATTTTTGGCAGTTTTTAGCTGCACAAAATTTATGCATTTCTATTTTCGACTGAATTCATAACATTTTTTCATTTCCCAGATTAATGGTAAGCAAAAAATAACTTTTTATTCTATTTTCAAAGTATTTCCATTTTTAAAAGTCGTCTATATTATCATTTTTTTCTACAGGAATTAAAAAATCTTGCTATTCATTCATTTTTGGCAGTTTTTAGCTGTACAAAATTTACGCATTTCTATTTTCGACTGAATTCATAACAATTTTTCATTTTCCACATTATCGTTTTTTTCTACAGCAATTGAATAATTTTGCTATTCAACGATTTGTGGCAGTTTTTAGCTGCACAAAATTTACGCATTTGCATTTTCGTCTGAATTCATAAGAATTTTTCATTTTCCAGATTAATAGTACGCAAAAAGTAACTTTTCATTCTATTTTGAAAGTTTTTCAATTTTTAAAAATCGTCATTATTATCGTTTTTTTACAGCAATTGAATAATTTTGCTATTCAACGATTTGTGTGCAGTTTTTAGCTGCACAAAATTTACGCATTTGCATTTTCGACTGAATTCATAACAATTTTTCATATTTCACATTAATGGTAAGCAAAAAATAACTTTTCATTCCATTTTGAAAGTTTTTTAATTTTTTAAATTCGTCGATATTATCGTTTTTTCCACAGGAAATTGAAAAATTTTGCTATTCGTCGATTTTTGGCAGTTTTAGGCTGCACAAAATTTACGCATATGCATTTTCGACTGAATTCATAACATTTTTTCATTTTCCAGATTAATGGTACGCAAAAAATAACTTTTCATTCCATTTTGACAGTTTTTCAATTTTTAAAAATCGTCGTTATTATCGTTTTTTCCTACAGGAATTAGAAAATCTTGATGTTCGTTGATTTTTGGCAGTTTTTAGCTGCTCAAAATTTACGCATTTGCATTTTCGACTGAATTCATAACAATTTTTCATTTTCCAGATTAATGGTACGCAAAAAATATCTTTTCATTCCATTATGAAAGTTTTTCAATTTTTAAAAATCGTCGATATTATCGTTTGTTTCTACTCGAATTAAAAAATCTTGGTGTTCGTTGATTTTTGGCAGTTTTTAGATACACAAAATTTACGCATTTGCATTCTCGACTGAATTCTTAAAAATTATTCATTTTCCAGATTAATGGTACGCAAAAAATAACTTTTTGTGCGATTTTAAAAGTATTTCAATTTTTAAAAATCATCGATATTATCCTTTTTTTACAGGAATTAAAAAATCTTGATGTTCGTTGATTTTTGGCAGTTTTTAGCTGCACAAAATTTATGCATTTCTATTTTCGACTGAATTCATAACATTTTTTCATTTCCCAGATTAATGATACGCAAAAAATAACTTTTCATTCCATTTTGACAGTTATTCAATTTTTAAAAATCGTCGTTATTATCGTTTTTTCCTACAGGAATTACAAAATCTTGACGTTCGTTGATTTTTGGCAGTTTTTAGCTGCACAAAATTTACGCATTTCTATTTTCGACTGAATTCATAACAATTTTTCATTTTCCAGATTAATAGTACGCAAAAAGTAACTTTTCATTCTATTTTGAAAGTTTTTCAATTTTTAAAAATCGTCATTATTATCGTTTTTTTACAGCAATTGAATAATTTTGCTATTCAACGATTTGTGTGCAGTTTTTAGCTGCACAAAATTTACGCATTTGCATTTTCGACTGAATTCATAACAATTTTTCATATTTCACATTAATGGTAAGCAAAAAATAACTTTTCATTCCATTTTGAAAGTTTTTTAATTTTTTAAATTCGTCGATATTATCGTTTTTTCCACAGGAAATTGAAAAATTTTGCTATTCGTCGATTTTTGGCAGTTTTAGGCTGCACAAAATTTACGCATATGCATTTTCGACTGAATTCATAACATTTTTTCATTTTCCAGATTAATGGTACGCAAAAAATAACTTTTCATTCCATTTTGACAGTTTTTCAATTTTTAAAAATCGTCGTTATTATCGTTTTTTCCTACAGGAATTACAAAATCTTGATGTTCGTTGATTTTTGGCAGTTTTTAGCTGCACAAAATTTACGCATTTCTATTTTCGACTGAATTCATAACAATTTTTCATTTTCCAGATTAATGGTAAGCAAAAAATAACTTTTTATTCTATTTTGACAGTATTTCCATTTTTAAAAGTCGTCGATATTATCATTTTTTTCTACAGGAATTAAAAAATCTTGCTGTTCATTCATTTTTGGCAGTTTTTAGCTGTACAAAATTTACGCATTTCTATTTTCGACTGAATTCATAACAATTTTTCATTTTTCAGGTTAATGGTACGCAAAAAATAACTTTTCATTCCATTTTAAAAGTATTTCCATTTTTAAAAATCGCCGTTATTATCGTCTTTTTCTAGAGCAATTGAATAATTTTGCTATTCAACGATTTGTGGCAGTTTTTAGCTGCACAAAATTTACGCATTTGCATTTTCGTCTGAATTCATAACAATTTTTCATTTTTTGGGTTAATGGTACGCAAAAAATAACTTTTCATTCTATTTTGAAAGTTTAAAAATATTTAAAAATAATCGATACTATCGTTTTTTTTACAGGAAATTGAAAAATTTTTCTATTCGTCGATTTTTGGCAGTTTTGGGCTGCACAAAATTTACGCATATGCATTTTCGACTGAATTCATAACAATTTTTCATTTTTCATAATTATAGTACGCAAAAAATAACTTTTCATTCCCTTTTGGAAGTTTTATAATTTTTAAAATTCGTCGATTTTATCGTTTTTTCCTACAGGAATTAGAAAATCTTGATGTTCGTTGATTTTTGGCAGTTTTTAGCTGCTCAAAATTTACGCATTTGCATTTTCGACTGAATTCATAACAATTTTTCATTTTCCAGATTAATGGTACGCAAAAAATATCTTTTCATTCCATTATGAAAGTTTTTCAATTTTTAAAAATCGTCGATATTATCGTTTGTTTCTACTCGAATTGAAAAATCTTGGTGTTCGTTGATTTTTGGCAGTTTTTAGATACACAAAATTTACGCATTTGCATTCTCGACTGAATTCTTAAAAATTATTCATTTTCCAGATTAATGGTACGCAAAAAATAACTTTTTGTGCGATTTTAAAAGTATTTCAATTTTTAAAAATCATCGATATTATCCTTTTTTTACAGGAATTAAAAAATCTTGATGTTCGTTGATTTTTGGCAGTTTTTAGCTGCACAAAATTTATGCATTTCTATTTTCGACTGAATTCATAACATTTTTTCATTTCCCAGATTAATGATACGCAAAAAATAACTTTTCATTCCATTTTGACAGTTATTCAATTTTTAAAAATCGTCGTTATTATCGTTTTTTCCTACAGGAATTACAAAATCTTGACGTTCGTTGATTTTTGGCAGTTTTTAGCTGCACAAAATTTACGCATTTCTATTTTCGACTGAATTCATAACAATTTTTCATTTTCCAGATTAATGGTAAGCAAAAAATAACTTTTTATTCTATTTTCAAAGTATTTCCATTTTTAAAAGTCGTCTATATTATCATTTTTTTCTACAGGAATTAAAAAATCTTGCTTGTTAAAGATGAATTTGATTATTTATTTATTAAACAAAAATCTTTTTTTCAAACAAATTCAACTTTAACTGTATCGAAAATATTTTCGATATTTTTGAAGTGAATTTTAGATCATAAAATTGAAATCATCCCGAGGTAGGGCGTACTTGCTTTTCGGGAATAGAATTTATATTCAATAGGTAGTGGATCCCCTTTTTAAGATAATTATTAATTCAATTACTCCGATTAGACGGTATTAGATTTGAAAGAAATTTAAGGAGGAAAAAGGTAGCAACAGTTGAGAAGAATTGTAATAAAACACTATGTGCAATGTAAGTAATATATGATGTGTTTTTGTTCGATTTATTTTAACTTGAATAAGATTGACATAAAATCATACAAATAACCGAAATTCTCGATTTCTTTTGAAGATTATTTTTTTAATTTTATAATGAGTAGTAATTATTACAACAACAAAAACCCTTTAATGAAACATACCCCCTATAAACTCTTAATTCATATATAACAAATACAACTTCTATAGTATTTAGCTATTATTGGTTACAATGAAAAAAATAATGTTTGTTTATATATTTTTTGTATAGGATATAATAATGTGTAGATGTATCATGTATAGAATGTTTTGATAATTAATAATTTCACTCACCAACTTACTATTTATTGTTTTTATCTGCGACAGAAAAATATCGTATTACTCCTTAGAGGTGAATCATTTAGATTCACACCTGTAGTATATCTTTTTTAAAGATGGGTTTACTTGCTTTACTTTATTCTTTACTATTCTCCAAATACCTTTACTGTTGTTATTATCTTTTGTTATTATTGAATATTTCTTTAATATTATGCTTTCCTTTGCTTTGTTAAGATACAAAAAAACTTATATCAAAATTAATTTTAATATTCAAATTTCGGGTTCACCGAATTTAAACTTGTAATTAACCCTGATATCGTTTAGATAATGACAACCAAAGCTCTTCAAACCACTAGACTGAGGTTTGATATTTAATACCCCCTTTTATATAATTTCAATTTATTTTTATTTTTATATTTCTTTCTTTTCAATGTCGCTTTTACTTTGATATTCCACTCACTCTTCACTTGTATTTTTGTTTTGTAAAATATTATTTATTTTTTTTTGTGATTCAAGTAAATCAAATATGAACTTTTAATGCAACTTGTTGATTTAACTTTTCAAATAAAAAATGATATCTACCCTTACTTTAGGGAAAAAAATAAAAAACCTCCGCCTTTTGCGGGAAATAAAATCACAAATATATAATCAACCGCTCTGCGGGACAAAAAACTAAAGACTCCTTTTAATATGTTTTAATAATCGGTCACACCCTGGAAATCCATTTGAAATAAGTAAAGTGGGGAGATTCCGTTGCACACGGTCCCTCAAACTTATTGTTGCTAGGCCAGCTTTTTGCAAGCTTGCAAATTCTTGAAAGTGGCGTGATAGAGTCCGATGTTCTCTACACTTTTTATGGACAATACATAGGTGATTTCCTTTCCTTGTGTTTCACCAATACATATAGAAGTTTTTCTTGTGAAATTGTTTTTGATGATTCTGGCAATTTCTCACAGATGTTGGTTGATTTATATTTTTTTGAAGTAGAATGTTTTATAATTTAGAATATTATTTTGATAATATTTAAAGAAAATTCAATAATGAGAGGCAATTGGAGTTTTTCAATTGTTCTTAATATAGATTGACTGATTTGAAATAGATTCATAAACAATAAATTGATGAGTAAATTAATGGTGAAGAATTACATCTTTCCTATTAATTGCATAAGAAAATAATACTTAATTCTAAGACAGTAATTTCCCAATTTCCCTTGAAGTTATACATTGTAAAAAGTGTCTTATTTCTAGAATATAAAAAAAATAAAAAAAAAATAGTTACGGAGTCGTACGTAACAAATACCCCCCTTTTTACGGCTGACGTCCCTTGGCAGCTTTATGTTAAACATATGGTTTTGTAAAGTTTTACATATAAGTCCTCCCTTTAGTTATTTTGTAAGATTCGAGATGCTGATATTGCTGGAAATAAATGGTTGTTTAAACAGAGGCAAGCTTTTGGTTGGATTTTGTTTTAAAGAATTCGTTTCCTCTCTTTTTTATTTTAGGAAGATTTTTAACTTAGTAAAGCTTACTTTTGTTTAAATTAAAATCACAAATCTCGGAGTTTTTGTCGACAATAAAAACATTGGTTATTTTAATTTAAAACGATGTCTTTAGGCTTTAGGTCAAGTTTGGTAAAATGAACAAAAGAAAATTTTTTTTTTATTAAAAAAATTTTTACTATTTTGCCGACAACTTACGAAAATTTTAATTTATTCTCAATATATGTTCCACTTCACCAAACTGGACATTTGTTTTAATATATACCTATAATTTTTGTAGTAGCAAAAGTAAATTTATAGTATAGTAAAAAAAATTTTGTATTACAAATTTTTAAGATCGAGCGTGGTAAGAAAATTGCATTTATAATTGAAAAAAAATCTGTTATTTAATTAAACTATTGGAAGCATAAAGTCTTGATTATTTATATATTGTTTCATTTTTACCAGGCTTGATATTATTTGCCTTATTTCAGTACGTAGTAGTCTTTTATTAAACACTTTTGTTACCAATTTAATTGACAATTTGTTTACTTTGAAAATAATATTGAAAAAAAAATTTTTTTTTTAAATAATTCAAATAAAGAAAAAAATTTTTTTTAATGCGTGACTTGTAAATATTAAAAAAGTTCGTTAGTATTAACATTACAATTTCTGTGGATTTGAAACGTAGAATACATGACATAAATCTCTTCTCAATAGAATGATCTCATAGTGTCTAAAGTTGAATTTATTGTAACAGTTTGTTAGAAAGTTATATATATGAAATTTTAGACAAACTCATGTTATAAAAGATATAAATGTAACGAATTTTAAAGAAATAATGTTAATTGTGATTTTGTTTGTTGGCTGACATTGTTTCTTTAATATAGATTTGTGCACAAAATCATTAAAGGAAATGTTGCAAGAGAGAGAGAAAAAAAAATTTAACCAAACTTTATATAAAAGAAAACTTGAAGATTTCTGATTTTGTGCCTTATACCCCCCTTTTTATGCGCTGTCGTCCCTTGACAGTGTTTTTTTATGAAAAAAAAAGGAAAATCGAAAGAAAATTTTCGAAAGATTCTCCTGTCTTGTTAATCTGAAAATAAGATAATAAAAATATAAAAAAACTAGAATAATGAGATATTATTTTGTCATGGAATCGTCTTCGTCCGGTTGGGTTTTTTTTTCTCACGGTTTTATTTGCAAGCTTGCAAAAATGACTTTGTTGAGAAGATTTATTTTCGGTGGTTTGTCAGTTTCCATTCGTTTGTCGTCTGTTAAAGTGTTGTTTTTTTAAGTTGTGTTTGATTTTGTTTTTTGTGCCGAAATTTTATTAAGAAAAAAATGAGTTGTTATAATTTTTCCGTGTTTAAAAGTGCTCTGGAATTAGTGGAGAGGGATGTTTGTAATCCTTCGTCGTGTTTGAACTATTTATTGGGTCGGTATCTTGGGGATCAGCAAGTTAAAATTGATAGTGGTGCTTTGGGGTAAGTTTACATAGTTTTGTTTTAAAAAAAATGAAAGCAAAGGAGAAATTGATTATCCTTTTTGAAAAATTTTTTTTTAAATGTGTGTGTGACTTCATATATGTGAAGTAGTTGCATATGGGATAATGAAATCATAGACATATTAATGAAAAGTGTGATAAAATTGTAGGAGAAAAATCATATTTTCTTCGTGGGAAGATGCTCCCTTACGTCCTGCTGGGGTTGGATTGTGGCCCTTCAATGGCTCTGTGGATACTGGAAATAATGTTTTGAATGATCCGCATTGGGTGCAAGAATACCGCTGGGATTGGGAGGAAAAAAAAATATCAAGCCAGGTGTTTTTGGGTTCCGGCAGATTTTGAAAGTCCCAATATTTGTGTCGTTTCGGAAGAAGAGCCCATGGAGGAGATTGTGGGTTGTTTGGGTGTTAATGTTGTTACACGGTGAGTGTTATATTTGACTTCATTTATTGTTGATTTTTTTTTTCACAATTATAGAATTCGTAAAAATTCAGTTTTTGCAAACGGATATATATATTTTGTATGTTTTCTTCCCCCCTTTTTTTTTAGACCGTTTTCAAATTTGCCCGGATATCCTCTTATTCGTGGTTTTCGTCCACAGAGCGATCTGTTGGAGCTAGTATTCATCCAGAGGTATCATCGAGATTGGGATGATTTTGTTCTTGGGTTTTCTGGTTGGGAGGTGGTAAGTTTTTTTTTTTACCTTTGTAATGTTATTACCTTTAAATTTATTGTTCTTTTGTTTGTTTTTAGAAAAATAAAAGAAAAAATTTTAAAATAGTTTTTTTTTTTGTAGAAAATGTGTTTTTGTAAGGGCTTGTGTTTCTCTTTTTTTTTAGCGTTGGGGTTTTGGTTTGGAGTCTGCTTGGATTCCGGCGTAAGGTGTTTTTTTTTTTTTTAGAATGTAGTGTTATTTTTAATTTCTTATTTTGTCTTCTTTTTTTTATATATATATATATATATATATATATATATTTTATAATTATTTGGTGTTTTGATTTGGTTTTAAAATTTCTAGTTTGGAGGTGTGTTAAAAAAAAATAATAAAATGTATTTGGATTTTTATTTATTTGAGTGTGTGTTTTAATTTTGATTCCCCTCAAGAAGGTATTTTATTTGATTTTGTTTAGTAAAATAAAAAAAAACTGTTTTTTGTATTCTTTAAATGGGTAAGGTGTTTTTTTGTATAGTTCCATTAGTTCCAATTTGATTTCAGCATCTCTTGGTGAGTTATTTGTTTTGCTATTCTTTATATTGTTTTTATATGTGCGTAATCTTTACTTTGTCTCTTTTTTAATGTGAGTAAAGATTATTAAGATTTAGAAGAATAGTTTTGTTTGTTATTAAAAAAAGGTTTTGATAAGCAAAAAAAATTTTAATTTTCATATTTCTCTGAAAAGAAAATTTTTATTACAAAGTTACCTTGCTTAAATTCACTGAATTATTGTTTTTTTTTTTTTTTTAAATGTTAACCTAAGTTATTATATTAATTGTATCGACATATTTTATTATTTTTGTAAGTAATGGAATAGTTGGAAACGGTTCGATTAAAATTTTCAAAAAGAATTAAATTCTTGTGTAAAAAATTTGTTTGTGTAAATAATTGAATTTCTTAGAAATTTGTAAAAAATAACAAATTTAAATTTCCATAAAAGATTTTATTGCTGGTGAAAACAATTGAATCATTGTGTGAAGAAATTATAAACAAAATGTTCAATAATTGATTTTTGTAACTTTGTCGAACATGCTGTTAAATTGATTGAAATCCTGTGGGAGAATTTTTTCTCTTTTTTTTTTTTAAACACAACTTTATTTTGTAAAATGAACATTATTGCGTACCATTGAAACAGAATTCCTTTTTTTTGGTTATTTAATTTTGCCTAATTGTACCCCATTTGAGTGAACAAGTAAAGGGTTTCAAAATTAGTGTTTCTTTAGAGCGACCTGATCCGAGAAACGAACTAAAAAAAACGATTTTCTTTTTGTTTTGATAGTCGAACAGTCATGTTCGATCGTTTTATTAAAATGAACATTTCACTAACTGAGCGATTTCTCCTTTCGAGTGAGAAGTTCGTTCTAAATATTAAGAACGTATTTTCTTTTTGTTGAAAATAAATTAATAAAATTGTATATTATTGTGAACTTTAATAGTAATTAGATATATGAATATGTTGTATTGTTTATAAATAGTGAGATTTAAATTTTTCTTTTCAATTCTTTATCTTTAAACGTTTTTTTTTTTATTTGTAGCGACATGTTTATGTTATGGGAATTTATTTCAACAAGTCGTAATTTCTGAATATGTATATCCTATAACTTATTGACGTGAAATTTGTCTTCATATTAAAACTGTAGAACTCTTTAATTTGCTTCACATATTTGTCTAAGTTTTTTTTATAACTTATTATTAATATTATTGAATATTGTTAATTTATTACTGTAAGATAGGCTAAATTCGCTCAGGAAATAAGTCTCCAAAAAGATTTTTGGTGCTGTATATTGCAAGTATGTTGATTATTTTAATTTATAATTCGATTTTTTTTTGAATGATAGTACTCTTATTACTGAAAACTATACGGTTTTAAAACGGTTTGGGCACTAAATTGTTAAACTTAACCTTACTTTTTTGGTTATGAGTACGTTTTAGTTGAATGATTGAATATAATTGCTGATTGATAAAGCAGTATTAAATATTTGTTCTAATAACTTTAGACATTGTTCTTAATTTTTTTGTTTTTATTGATTCTAAAGAGTAATTAGTTCTATTTTTTTTTTAGATTGTAGTACACTAAAAAAAACGAAAATATTTTAACAGATTCAATCTGCCGAGATTTCAAAAGGTGTCTGCACTTTTACCACTTTGATGGTTGCAATGGTGCGAAATTTTGGTTATGTTAATGTGGAAATGCTTTCGAAATCTGTAAATTTACAATTTTCAGTGTGGTATTAGTACGAGGCGCTGTAATCGCACATTTCAAATGTGAGAAATCGCTGCATTGAATGTAGGTAATATTTTGTTACTGTATTTAAAGTAGTGATTTTACGATAATTTGTAAAAGTACAGAAAAAAAGCAATAGTCCTTTTCTTAATACAATTTTTAATTTCATCGCGTATTAAGTTTTTAGTATAATGCATTATTACGCATTTTATTTTTAAAATTATAACTAGTAATTAGTAAAATTTTTATTTAAGGATATAATCTTGACGTTAAAAATAAAATGAAAGTAATTTATAAGTAAAATTTTTATAAGTATATTATTATTAGGACAAAACGAAGGAGGATATAGCAGACGACATTCCATAGAGTTGTGCGTCTAAAAAACGTTTGTCCCAAAGAAAGTGTAGAAACTTTTGCGCAAAAAAATGCATTAAAATGTGAGTTCTCATGTGGTTTTTAAAGAAAAAATTAATGTTACAAAATTGAGCAAGTTCTTAGTAAATAGCTTTTTATTATGTAATTATGTTATAGTCGTCGTCTTTTGTACGTTAATTACCCATTTTTTTTTATTAATTATTGATATTATTAAAACCTGAAACAGTATTATTGTATTAATATGTATTATTATTGTATTGTTGTAAATGTATGCATTAAAAACTTTATTTCATATTTTAAATCTTCATTTAAAAAAAAAATATTTTATTATGAAAAACAAAAAAAGTGAAATATTTCTGTCTTTTGGGAATTTACCAATTTCTGTAATTCCACATAACCTATAAGTAAGACTACAAATCTCTGTAATTTTACGGTACTTTTTTGTAATAACGCTACTTTCATAGTAGGTAATATTTGTTACCGCATTCAGAGTGGCAAAAGTACAGAAAATTTTTACAGTGTATGTTTTACCAGAAAAAAAATTGAGCGAAATTAGCCTCATTTGTGGTATTTTATGATTAAAAAAAAAATTTTATCCTTTTTTTTTGTTTTACTTTTTTTTAATTTATTATTTTTCATTGTAAAATGCATTATTTACGAAATGGTTTTATATAATTGCAAAACGTCTAGCGTTCAGGAATTTCGACTTTTTAAAGCCGATCATAAAAGCTAATATTTTGATATTATAGTTATTATTGTTTTTTTTTTTTTTTAATAAATTCGGGAATATTTTACTTTTTTGGTTATGGGAATTTAAAAATTACAATTCTCGAGACACCGTAAATTGACTTTTTACACTAATCTTAATTGACCAAAATAAATTTAATTATATATATATATTTTTTTTTAATGGGTTATTCGTTTTTTTGTTAGCTGTCAATTATGAGAAAACCGAGAAGTACTGTCGATAATTAACCGGTCGATTAGTAAATTGGGCGATAAATGAGATGATGGCAGGTTTGATTTAAATGGTTTAACTTAACAGCCACTTGGAGTCAGCATCTCCCGGAGATGAATGTTTCAATGCTGAGTGCGTAGTTGTCGCGCGTACAATTGTAATTTTTTAGTAGTTATTTGTTTCGGTTACGGTCAGCGCGCTGCGTTAGTCTCCCACTTTTAAATCTTTTCGTGTTCTTTTTGGTTCTCTTTGTTTTATTTTGTTTGTTTCAAGAATTTAATTGTTGTTATTTTTTTTGTTATAAAGTTTTATTAGTGTTGAGTGTTGTTTTTTTTTATTGACTATATATCGATTGTCTGGGTGTTTTCTCTTATTCTCGAGTGAAATAAATGGTGAGTAAAAAAATGTCTTTCTTTTTTATAACTTAAGATTTTTGTCAATTTGTATGTGTGTAATGTTTGTTTTTTTTTATTAGTAATTAGTTGCTTCCTGATTTTTTGCAGTTGACTTGAATTTTAACATTTTTGTTTTATTTTCTGATTTATATATATATATATATATACAAATAAATATCTTTTTTTTTTATTCATTTTCGTTCTAAAAGAAAAATTTAGATTGGAATTTGGTTTTTAGTCTCTGCGTGGTGTTTGTTATAGTCTAGAGATTAGAAGCTCATATTACGTCTTCGTAGGTAGGTTCACGCTGGTTTTTTTTGTCCTTGAGTCAGTTTCTTTGTCTTGTAATTTTTTTTATATATTTTTTTTTTAAACTTGCGTTTTTGTAGTATTTTCAATTAATGTTTTGTTTTAATTATAAAAAAATTTTATTTTCTCGATACTTTGACAAAAAAATTTATATATAAATTTAAAATAAAAAATTTAATTTATATTTATATTTGAATTTGATTTAAAATTTTTTATATCAATTTAAATTTAAATACATTATAGTATAATATAATATAATATAATAATAAAATATAATATAATTATCAAATATCCAATTAATTGGGTGAAATAAATAAATATATTGTTTCAAACAACTAATTATTTGCATTAAATAAATTCGTTTATTATAATCAATTAATTATTTAATTGATCTAATCAAGATCTATTTGAGATAAACAAATGTGATTCAAATAATTCAAGTTATTTGAAGCAAATAAACATTAATTAGATCCAAATAAAATTTTTGCAAATAGTTCGAATTCATTGAATCAAATAATTTTTTTCAGTGTATTTATGTCATTAGGAAAGTACACGGCCGAAAAACGAAACCGCCCACGACAATTAAACCCATAATTTTGTTTTTTATTTATAAATA
This sequence comes from Leptopilina myrica (nomen nudum), assembly GCA_032872475.1. Lineage (NCBI taxonomy): Eukaryota > Metazoa > Arthropoda > Insecta > Hymenoptera > Figitidae > Leptopilina > Leptopilina myrica (nomen nudum). Next base: position 20,223,168 of record CM065461.1, on the reverse strand, counting down.
AATTTTAGTTTATTAAATTTATAATTGTTAAATGTTACAAAATCAAAGTTTTGAAAAAGGAGCAAAACATTTATTTTACGCTAAAATATTAGAAGCTTCTTTATTAAATGTTGGTGAGGACAATTGGCCTATACAAGATTGATCTATTTATATATTTTTGCATCTAAACGGATTTATTGACTAAAAAACATCTTTTCAAAATTTAAGTTTTTTTCCGCAGTCTCAGCTACTTTAAGATTAAAGATTTAATTTTAAAAATAAAGAATTGTATCTACTTCTACAAATTGATTTAAAAATCCTTAAAACATCCTTCTCAACTGTTTGAAATGAATAGTAGTTATTAATAATAATTTGAGAGATATATTTCTTGTTTAAATTGTTGTTCATTAGAAACCAAGTTAAAAACACCCAGAATATTGGTCAGGGAAAGTCAGGAAAAAGTCAGGGAAATTTTTTTGACTGTTTTTAGTGGCCACCATGCTAGAACAATTCCAATTAGTATCTGGGTCATAAAAATTAATTTAATTCACAATTAATAAAAAAATAGCCACAGCCGGTAACCAGCAGGAGGTGAAAAATTATTTTTTGAGCAAATTTTATCTTTTACATTGCTTATTTTAAACAATATAAAACCATTTTAATTTAAATATACTTTTTAAAGTATTAATTGAAGCACTGAAAAATTTCGCTAATAAAGTGAAATCTGTAGTTTATCCAGTCCGATAAATTAGAAGAAAGTCAGACAAATGGAAGTTCTATTTTGAATTTCTAAATTTTAATGTCATATTTAACGTATAAGAAACGAATTTTAAGTGAATCCTATAAATTTTGTTAAAATACTATTACTGCTATTAAACTTTCATGTTGTACGAAGAAAATTGAATCTCGCAAAAATTGTTACATGTTTTGTACTTTTATTTTCAAAATAATTTTGATTACGAAAACCTTAACTATTCCAAAAATTAAAAAAAATAATTATTCATTTAGCTTTTTAAACAAAAAATTCCGTATCTTTTGAAACTACCATAACTGCAAAAAATTAAATTAATTGAAAAATAATAAAGTTAACAACTTTTAATTATAATTTCTTTGGAAAACAAAATATCTATAGTGTTAATACAAACTATAACTTGAATTAATTATTTAATTACAAGATGCAATATAATATTATAATGAAGCATAAAAAAAATATTCTAAATTCGTTTTTAGAAACAAAGAAAAAAATTTCAGATAAATTTTAGGCGTATGATAGCCCCTACATTTTAATTCTATATATTGGTTGTTTAATTGAATCCCCAACCCTACAACTATCATTCACTCGGCAGGTATGTGTCCATAATTTAATGTTAACACTATTTAAATACCGGGAATAGACATTTGATGTAATATATTTTTAATTAAAAAAATTGACGATATATTTTCATTGATTTGTTGAATATTCTATAAATCACGTATTAATTAAAAACACTTGAAAATTAAGACATGTTTAAAGATCATAAAATAAACATGACATTAGACAATATTTTTATGTAATAAAAAATATAAATATAAAACTTGTATTAAATCACTATTTTATAAAATATACTTTGATAATTTAAATTTATGTTGTAGTCTTTAATAATATAGATAATATAAATATCTAATATCTAAATATATAATATAATATAAATTTAATAATATAAATTAAGAAATTTATAAAAATAAAATTCAATTGAATGTAAATTACATCAAATAACCCTTTCCAATATATTGAAACAATGTTAACACCAAATTATAGAAAAGTATTTACCTTTAGAGTAAATGACAGTTACAAAGCTAAAAATTGAATCAAACACTATAACAGTGCTGCCAGATGATTGAAACGACAGATCTTCAGAATTTTCTTCTTTATCTTCAGAAATCTTTAAATTAATCGAAAAACATTCTTCAGATTTTGGTTATAATTTTTCTAGAATATGATAAATGAAATTAAATTTCACAAAGAATTATAAAGAAATAAATTAATATTGCTGTGTTTAAATCTGTTCGCAATTTGAAAGTAAAAGTTTTCAATGTTTTTAATTTTAAAAATTAATGCACTAAAAATTACTAAAATCTTGCAAAGTTTTTATTGAAAAATTTGGAAATAATTAGTTATTTGATTTTTATAAAAAAATTTTTTTAAATAATCAAATTCTTTCGAAAACTGTTATTAACATTTTTGAAAATAATAAACAAGAATAGTTAATTATGTAGTTAATCTGAAATTAAAAATTTAATGTTCATATTTGAAAATATATCATATTTTTTGATTTGCAAAATAATAAATGGAACAGTAACAATTACTTTAGTAATTAATAATTATTACATTTATTATTATAATCATAAAAACGTAAAGAACAAAAATTATAATTTTTCTTTAAAAAATAATTTATTTATATTATTTAATTTAAATGTTTATAAATATTTTAATAATTACTTGATATATACACAGCCTTCACAACATTTTCAAACAAACTTCAAGTTTTTACTATATTGACTATATTTCTTTCAATCTGGCAGCACTGTACAATAATAACATAAACATTGAAAAATTTGACATTTAAAAATATAAAAAATGCTAATACTTAACCCACAAAAATTAATTTTCAAAACAAACGTATAAAAAACAAAAGAATAACCATAACTAACTTCAAGTGTGGACAGAGATCCGGAAATCTGGAATCACGACGATTATTATATATAATAACTATCATAAATTATGACTTTTTAAATTATTTTGTGAATAGTTTTTACAATTTTCATAAATACTAGATTGATGAAAGAATTTTAGTTACAAATACTAAAAAAAAATTATATTTTGGAAAAGTTACAAATGATTGCAGAAATTCAGTTATTTTCAAAATTACAAAAATTCTTCGCAGAATTTCAATTGTATTTAAAAATTTTAAAACAATTCTCGTCAAAATTGCAATTATTTTTATAAATAATAAAATACTTCACCGAAATTCAATTACTTTAATAAACTTGAATAAAATTCGTTGGAAGAATTAAATTTTTTGTAAAATGTAATAAAATTCTTGACAGGAATCCAATTGTGTTCGAAAATTAAAAAAAAAATTCTTGTTAAAATACCAAGTAAGTTTATAAATAATAAAAATCTTCTCTTCAAAATTTAATTATTTTATAGAAATTTCATGAAAATTTAAATTATTTTCATAAGTAATAAAACTCATCGCAGAATTTTAATGATTTTTTATACAATATATATTTTAATTAAATTCCTCGAAAAATGTAATTATTCTTAAAAACTTTATTAAAATCTGTCAAATTAAATTCATATATTTAACAATTTATTAATAAAATTCTTTATGAGAATAAAAGTTTAACAAAGAACATTCTATTATTCAAGAAATTATTTATTTTTTTTAATTTAAATAATTGAATTTTTCTAGAATATTCTAATAAAAATTGATTTTAAAATGAATTAACGGATAATCGATTTATTCTTATTTATGAAAGTAATTAAATTATTGCGACGAATTTCATTACATTTTTTTTTAAATAATTTAATTTTTTTTTTGAGAAATTTTACTGCTTGTAAAAATAATTGAATTCTTGCGAAGGATTTTTTTTAAGGATTTTTGTAAATAATTAACCTATTCTGAAAAATGTTATGGTATTGTAATAATATTCTAATAAGTTGTTCAATTTAAAAAGATTTGAATCTGAATGTTTTGAAGAATTTGAATTCCTACAGAAAAATAATAATGATTAAATATTTATTTAAAAAAGAAATGTTTGATGTTTTTGAATAATTTTACAATTAATAAAATTTGTAAATAAATGTAATAGAAAATTTTTTCTTGATTTATCTAATACTTTTTAGAGTAAATCAGAATATTCTTTAGGGTCAGGAAAAAAGTGAAAATTTTGTCTGGAAATCAGGGAAAAGTCAGGGAAAAATAAAATTAAATATTTGTGGCAACCCTGTAATAGTAAAAAAAAATGAATTAATTGTGAAAAATTTTGTTGCTATGTTTAGAAAGAATTGAAATCCTTATTATATTTTTGTTATTCTTGTCACCTTTTTGTTATTATTGAATTCTTAATGAGAGTTTTATCAACATTGTTTTAAATAATTGAATTCTGGATGAAAACATTATTTGTGAAAAGAGATGTATTTTCCGGTTAAATCGATTTAATTTAAAATAGTATTAAAATAATTGAAACTCTTAGATGAGTGTTATTTACGAAAATAATTAAATTAATGATTAGGATTTTAGTAGAAATTTTTTTTTAAATTTTAATTTCCATGAAAAATGTTTTAATTGATGAAAATGATTGAATTGATGTAAGGAAATAAACTGTACTAAATTTTACTAAATAAATGATTTTTTTTTCACAATTAAAAATTTTTTTCTAAAAGAATTTTATTATTATTTATTTTGAAGATGCTGTTTTTTCTTTTTAGTGTTAGGAAATTTAAAGTAGTGAAAATTGTCTAACAAAATTATTGTTTGTTATTTTTGTTCAAAAAGTTGAATATTATATTTTTTTTTTACCTTCTCTAATCTTCAGACCAATGAAAATTCTCGGTAATGAAGATTATTTTTAATTTAGAAAAAAGGAATATCAAATATAATATAATAATATCAAATTCAATTTTCGTCGTACAAGGAAGTTCATGCATTTTCGCTGAAAATAATTTGATGTTAAATTTGAAATTAGCATTTAAATTTGTTAAAAAAAAATTTTTATACTTTAAAGTTTAAAAATAATATAAAATAAAAATATAATTCTAATACGTTTTTTGTCATATTTCATAATAATTATTTTTTTTAAGTGTTACTTAGATTAAAATGACTTGAAATTGTCTACAATTTATTAGTGCAATGCAACATTTCCGCGCGCTTGCGCGCAGTTAATTTTGGCTAGTCCTTATTAATTCTTGTCAACATTGTATTTTTACAATAAATACGATTGAATTTTTGTATTTAGAGTTTATATATATTTCATCAAAATAATTGAATTAATAGATACTTTATTTGTTTACAAAAAGATTGCAATTTTGTATTTTTTGACATTTTTTTTCTATTATAGCGCTTTAAAATCATTATAAGAATTTTAAAACCCTGTGTTTTATTATTGTTATTCTTAACAGCTATCTGTTAACACTTTAAATTAGTTTTTTTTTACATGCTTTGGTTTATATTTTTTTTTGTTTGACAAATTAAAAAAAATTACAAGTATTTTCTTGTTTGTATCTTCCTGTTTCACTTTTTTTTGAAAAATTTTGATTTTCATAAAGAAATAATTTGCAGTATTTGTATTTCTTAATATTGCAACTTCTCTAATAAAACTGAAAACTTTTTATAGATCTAAAAAAATTTACAGGAAGTCCATTTGTTTATTAGGTACAAATTTTAATTAAAACTGAAATTAAAAAATTTTTGTGAAAAAGAATTAAAAAAAAAATTAGTTAAAAGAAAAAAATTTTAGTTACATTTTTGAATTAATTGGATTTTAAAATTATTTGACAACATCTGTAACTTTTTCTTTCAAAAGATAATAATAAAATTTTTTTTTTAGGATTTTGCGTAATTAAAAGAGAATTTGAAATTAATTGAATTTTGTAAGAAAGACTTTATTGCTTTTTGCTTATTATTTTTTGTAAGAGGACATAATCATCGCTTAATAGTACAAATAAATACTATTGAGACAATTTCACAGAATTAATTGACAGCATTGTTGCACACATCTAAAATAAATAAATTTGAGTTCGCATCTTCCCACTGAATTTATTAATTGACAACTAAAAAGATTTTAAACAATTACTTTAATATATTTTGCCATCAATCGTATGCATTGACAAAATTAAACAATTTTAGAAGAATTTTAATTCTTAAAGTCCTTTAAAAAAAATGGGTATTGAAATTGTTAAATGAATTCCTTAAGAATTGAAATGTTATGAAACTGTAAAAATGCAACTTTTTGAAATAGAAAAATTAATATTCATGTTTTATTCTGCTTTGTGTTTTTTTTATGTCGAATTCTCTTCTGCCTTAATTCTTATTACCGTATTTATAATTTTATTTTTTTTTTGATATACTCAGACTTGAAATCTTGAATTTTTTGAATTGAATGGTTGAATTAACTTGCATAAAAATTTACAGATGGCTTCCCCGAACAAAATACCTCGGAACTCTCCAGCGGCAAAAAAAATTGAGTCCGATAACGCCCCAACGGACAATTCAAGTTCGACCACTGATTCTCTCCGTTCTCCCCCTCAGCATTTGATTCCCGGTAATTTAGTTTTTTTTTTATTCATTTGTATAAGCTACCACCAAATCTCAATGCTTCTTTTTTATTTCTTTTTAGTGGATCCTTTCTTTGCTGCTTCGGTGGCACACAGTTTGTTGCCGACCTACCCTACGAGTGCACCTTGTTTCGTTAATTTTCGTAAGTTTTTTTTTTAAAGAAATTAAGCATGTTAAATTCACCAAAAAAAACTTCATTATCTTTAAAACGTTCTAGCTGATTCCCATTCCCGAGACGAACTAGTGATGGGGGTGTATAGGCGAATACTCACTTCCTCCACCGGTGAGAAAACGGTGGAGTACTACTGGATGGGGCGCGAGGATCTGCCCTTTGTAAGTATGCCTTGCTTTTTTTTTATGAGTTAAGATGTTTTGCAAAAAGAAAAACTCTCCTTTTTTTTTAGATGTGCACTGACTGGACTTCCGCGTAGAGAAGAGTTTTCCGTTTACGAATTTGAATGTAGTTTTTTTTTATATTTCTTTTTTTATATCATGTTTTCTCTCTTTTTTTTTAAGACTAACAATAAAATAAAATAAAAAACTTCATTCGTTAAAGATAAGTTATCTAACCAGAATGCCTTTGCCTTCGTTTTTTTTTGAGATCCTTAAGTTTCCGCTCTAGTGTAATACATGTTCTTTTGGTTTTTAATTCTAAAGATTATCATTATGAATTGCTTATATTTGTTTTGAAGATTACTTTTAAACTGAATATTATTACTGTTTCTCAACGGAAAATGATTTGCTGCTTTTCTTTTTTAAAAAAAAACAATAATGGAATAGAACAATAATAGAATTCAAAATGAAATTTTCTGTCAATTTCTTTTAGTATTCTCTTTTTTTAAAAAAACATGATTCATTGAAACGGTTCTTCGACTATTCGTTCGAGTGGATTCTTGTTCGCATTTTTTTTGGTAAGTTCACCCTTAGTCATATTGACAATTTGTTCATCCTTTAAGATAGTATTTTTTTCCTTTCATTTACTATTATCAATATATTTCAGTTGTTCACGGGAAGTTGTTCGTGGTGTTATTTTTTTCTTGCCGGAGCTGTCATGGATTTGTCTCTGGGACTGATTTCGAGCTGTTTCCTGTTCTTCCTGGCCTATATAGCAGAGGGCCTACATTAAATTCTTTGAAGAAGGGATGGATATCAAGCAAAATTTATTGCAAAAAAAATGTTGGCCGCCTTGTTGCCGCCTCATCATTTGCACTGACGGTCGATTTGTTGACCTGAATGCCTTATTTTTTTTATTAGTCCGTGTAGAATAATTGTTATTTATTATTATAATGTTCTTATATATATATATATATATATTTTTTTTTTAACATACTTCGATGCTATCCTCCGGGATTTGGATACGGTCCCTTGTTTGGGGTTTCTGATGATTTTCCACTCGTACATTGGCTTGCGTGTTCTCTTTTTTTATAGCAACTTTTCTATCATCGTTCAATTTATTTTTTGGTATTTTCTGTGGGGAAGCATAAATAGGGGGGTCATCATCTTGTCGAAATTGTATTATGCTTGGATACAAAGCAGATTCTTGTACTTTTTTCTTTGTCAGAAAATGATAGACGATATAACTTATAGCTATCATTATTAGAATAGTCGTGGTTCCTAACACTGTATGTGTATAAATACTCTGTTTATTTTGTCCTAATCTATGTTCACTTTGACGTTTTAACTCATTTTCCAAATTTTCTAATTTTATGTCTCCTTCCATTTTCTTCCACGGGGGTCTTATTTTTTCTGGTTTCATTGGTACCTGTTCCTTTCTATTCTGTTGTAGTATGGGAGCTAATTCTTCTAAACAAAGTTCTAATTTAGGTTCGTATAGGTATTCTTGTTTATTTTCCTTGATTTGTAATGCTGGTAGTTCTGTAGTATCGGTAGTTAATTTGCATCCGAGAGCAATCTGTATTAGTCCTACTCCAGTTAATTTTAAAGATTTTGTTGGTTGGTTTGGACAAGCTAAATAGGCTGTTTCTTCAATTGTCAAGGAATAAATCCAACTGCCGGTTGTTATTATGGGGGTCCAGTGCGGTTGCTGATTTTTTGTGATTCTAATGTCACAACTTTTTAACGTTTCATTGTTGGCTTCTCTTAATAACTCCGATTCGCAACTAGGCACCAAAACTGAATCGTATATTACTTGGTTAGGGTGACATATGTATTTGTTTTCGATGTAGTGACAGGTACTTAGGTCTTCTTCTTCAAAGTAAAAATATTTTCTAATAGCTGCGCTAGTGGCTATATATTTTGCATGAGGTGATATGTATGCTCTATTTCCATAGGCTGTTGGTTTTTGCAATATTGGTACTTCGTGCATCTTATAAAGCAGAAATTTCTCCCTTTCTAGTAATGGTATATCCAGTGTCATTATTAGTTTCTCGTTGTTCATTCGGGAACTGACAATTGATATTTTTCCTAGCGTTGCTACATTCACTTTGTTTAAGTTTACTGGGAATACAAGTTCTCCTAGTTGTTCTTGGGCTTCTTTTGCTATCTTCAGCAACTGATTGTTTGTTAACATTCTTGGATGTAATTTTCCTTCTTTAGCGCTATACATCACTTGAAGAGTTTGCTCTAGGGCATGTTCATAAATGTCTAAATGTTCTTCCCAGTTACGTATAGTAGCCTGCATCCAAACAGTGTAATTTATGTTGTCTAATTTGTCATCGAAATTTTGAATGCGCGTTTGTAATTTATACAATTTTTCTTGCCAGCTACTTGCTAATTTTTGTTGTTGTTCGGCAGCTTTATAGAGATTATGTAATTCTGCTCTAACTAAATGTGTTTGTTCCCCTACTAGTTTAGAAATGTTTCGCTGAGCTTCATCTAATTCTAGCAATGAGTTTTCGTATCTTTCACCGTCTTCATAAGTCAATACTCCTATTGCAGTACCTGCTATTTTCCCTATTATTCCGAACCATGGTACACTTCTCTTTCGTATCGTTTTAGATAATGGCATTTGTGTTATTTGGTCGTTTTGATTCCTTAATTCTTGTGTAGTTTCTTGTAATTGTTCCCATTGCATTTTTATGATCGATATTCTTCTATTTATTCCGTAAAAATTTAAAATTTCTTCGCAATTATGTGGCAATATTTTTCTACAAGGTATTTCCAAACCCTTAAATTTTTCTTCTAAATCCGGTAGATGACTATTAAAATTCGCTGTGTCTAGAATCACTACGGTTCGCCAAGTCCCCGTTATTCTTTGTATGTTAGGCATCAGTTCGAAAAATATACCAGTACTCTTTTGGAAAGGTGTGATTCTTATATAAGGGACGTCATCTATTCCATTGATCGTTTTTGATAAACATAATATCGTCAAAAGCAAATCCGTGGTTTTCATCTTCCTTCCTTTATTTTCCTGTAACCCAAAACAGAACAAGGATATTTTTTTTAGAGTTCTATAGCTCGTTTAGCTAACTTATCGGCTTCCTCATTGCCTGTTATCCCGCTATGTCCTGGCTCAAAGATTAATTCTACTTTTAAATCTAGCGTTTTATTTTTTAACATTTCGAAAATTTCCTTATTTACTACCGAACGTTTTCTATTAGTTTTCCAGCCGTTCTTTTCCCATACCGGTAACCAGAGATGATAACCATCTATCGTAAATCTAGAATCAGTGTGTATTCTGACCTTTTTATAACCTAATGATTTTATTATGTCTAGACTTTTTAATATAGCTTCTATTTCTGCCCCGTTATTCGTTTGCTTTAATTTAGCTCTTTCACTAACGTTTTTGGGATGGTTGAAATTAAACCATACTCCTATTCCGGCCTTGGCCTTGTCCCTTCCGTTGGCTTTACACGCTCCATCGGTGTAAACGTGTACATATCCCTCTCCGTCCTTTTTAAACCCTGCTTGATCTTCTAGTCATAAATAAGCTTTCTTGACTTGATCCTTGTGTTTCCTGAATCTTCTATTTTCTGCATCACAGAGCACTAGATTGTTGTTTTCCGTAATAGAAACTACTTCGTACGGCCCATGATAATAGGGCTCCAATTTTCCAGTTCTAACTTCTTCGCAGACATCCACTACATCACCCACATCTACATCTAGGGGCCTAGATTTATTATCGTATATTTTCTTAGAATTTTCTTTCGCTTTGATCAGGTTGGTTGCTGCAATTTCCTTGATTTCTATTAGCCGTGTTATTAATTCTTGTATATATGATTCATAGGTTTCTAATTTTTCTTCATTTGGAAAAGCTGTGGGGGTCCTGGCTAGTTTTCCGAAAACTAATTCATATGGTGTGAATTTGGTAGCCTCGTGTACTGAGGTATTATATGCGAACATTGCGTATGGGAGTAATCTATCCCAGTCGTCGCTAGAATGCGCATAATGTCGTATGAATTCCGCTAAGACTGCGTGACTCCTTTCGAGAGCTCCGTTAGTTTGTGGTCGGTAGGCTGTAGTTGTAACTTGATTCACCTTGAATATTTTTGCTAATCTCCTGAACAAGTTACTAATGAACATTCTCCCTCTATCCGTTAATATTGTTTTTGGAGCTCCGTAAAGTGAGAACAGATTGGTAGCTACTGCATGAGCAATTGTAACTGCACTGATATCAGGTACGGCCACAAATATGCAATATTTGCTCAATTGATCTTGCATGGTTAGTATATGACAATTACCGTTAGAAGTTGTAGGTAATTTTCCTACTGTGTCCAGAGATACTTTGTCAAAAACTTCTAAAGGTGTGTCTGTAATTATCATTGGTTCCCTATTTCTTGTCCTAATTATTTTTCGTTGTGCACAACTCCTGCATTTCCTTATGTATTCGATTACGTCATGTCGCAAACCCGGCCAAGTGTATTTTTCTCTAATTCGTCTGTAAGTTTTGTTTACACCTTTATGTCCAGCTATTAAACTTTCATGATATTCTTTTAGTATTTTCGGTCTGTTCTCTTCTATAGGGACTTCTATTTTTCCGAAACATAATTTAATTTGTATGTTCGTTTTGTAAAATATTTTTACTAGCTTTTCTATCCAAGCGTTTCCCATGGGTTCAGTTAAGTCTCCATACCTGGATATACGGAAATGTTTCACTTTTTCTTTTATCAGAACTTCTTTAAGTTTATAAAAGATTTCTCCTACTTTTTCTATTTCTAACTTATCATCATATTTGTTTGCTAATACTACAGTATATATACTATTTTTACCCCTTGGTGTAATTAATATTTTTCCTACATTGGGTTTCCTATATTTTACTTCCATTAAATCTAAACCCCCTATTGCTATCATTAGCTTGGTTATGGCACAACTAGGTTCTGCATCTCTCGAAATAAAATGGACATAATTGTCCCTGACATTGGTGATAGCCTCTCTATCGTAAGTAAGTGTATCTATTCTTTTAAAAAAAACTTCTTGATCTATATTTCCTTTTGGTAACGAAAGAAATTCTTCATCGTCTATGTAGGGCATGGTAATGTTTATGCGTTTAGCTGGTCCGAAGTTTACATAGCTGGTCTCCATGTTAGTTTTTTGTTCTTCATCAGACTTGGTTCTGTTTATATTTCCTGCTACTAATTTTCTTGGAATTATTTTATTCCTTTTTTGTTCTTCTTCCACTTCCATTTCAATATTTTCTAAGACGGCATTAGGCATAAAAGGAGTAGAATGTGCCTTAGGTTTGTCCTTATATGCTGGTGTGCTGAACGTTACTGTTTTCTCTTTTCTCATTGTTGTTTTATTTTGTTCTTCCTCGATGCTTTTTGCTTCTTCACTAGGACTATGACAACTTGGAGATTGTGGTTGAGGATTTTCGATTTGTGCGGTGATTTCACGTAATTCTGCAATTATTTCGTCTATCGTTTTTTCTTCTTGCCGTAATCCTGCTACTAAGCTATCTTCTTCTGAAAAGGTCCTTTGCGGAATCTCCCTTTTGTTTTCTTTCACTTCTTCGAATACTTCATCGTCCCAATAATAAGTTTGATGCTCCGCTAATGATAAATCGAATTTTCTTATAGAGTTTTGTATTTCTTTAACCATTTCTTTATCTACCGCTCCCCTTACAGTGTTTTCCTCGATTATGGTAACTTCATCCTCTTCTTCCTCTGAACTTTCCACCGGGGGACTCAAATACATCGCGTTATCTTCTTCCTCTTGTCGTCTATCCGTTTCCTGTTTAACCTCATCCTCACTGAATTCTGAACTGCTTTCTGTATATCTGGAGCTTTCATTGAGAGAGGGTAAGACGCTACAGTCTTTCCTTAAAATGGGGACGTCTGTAGGCTGTGTCAAAAGTTCATCATCTGATTCTTCACTATCTTCATTGAAGGTAACCTGGGGAATTTGTATTGGACTTTCATTTACTTGAGGAATTTGTATTCCTTGTCTAGGTCTTAGTCTACTTGCTATGGGACCTTCATCGCTTATTATTAGTTTTTTCTTAGGTTTCATTTTTCCAGGTGGTCTTCCTCTTTTCGGTTTTTCTCCTATTATTTCTTTTGACGGGGGAACTGCCGACGAATCGGAAAAAGCTCTGTGTCTACTAGGTCCAGGGATTTTCATATTGGTCTTTAACGAAATTGATATCTTTTGTTTATCTTGTTTTTTCTTGTTTTTGTCTAGTAGTTGATTAAACGCTTCGTTGGCTTTTAACGTTGTTCCTTTGGCTCCACTACTGATAGGAAAAATTTTCTTTCCTTCCTTCATTTCGTCTACATTTTTTTTCTGTCTATTTCTGAGTCAGATTCATCGCTGCTTTTGTTACTGTGACCTGGCTTTCCACCTGTTAAATCAGACCTCTCTAAACTAGGATTTTCCGATAACCCCCTAATCCACCGATTTATTTTTCCCTGTTTACACTCGAACTCGTATTGGTAATCTTGTAACCTTAATAGCCACTTGGTCATCCTAATGGTGGGTTTAATGGCGTCGTTGATAATTTTTAATGGTTCATGGTCGCACGACAAAATAAATTTTTTTCCGTATAGATATGGTCTAAAATTTTCTAATGCAGCGATTACTGCTAGGCATTCCTTCTGAGTAAGATCATAATTTGCCTCAGCTCCTACCAACGTTCTTGAAAAGTAAGCTACTGGTAAATCGATTCCATCCATTTCTTGGGTAATTACTGCACTAAGGGCATGCTCTGAAGCATCTGTGGTTACCCTGAATACCTTGGAAAAATCAGGATGTTGTAGAATTGGGTTTTTACACAAGGCACGCTTTAAACTTCTGAAACTCTGTTCCTGTTCGTTTTCCCATTTTAAAAAATGATCCTTTTTTAATAAAGCATACAACGGCTGTGCTATTTTAGCATAATTTTCTATAAACCTTCTATAATAACCTGTAATGCCTAAAAATCCCTTTACCGATTTAGGATTTTTTGGTATGGGAAAATCTCTTATAGCCGACAATTTTTTTGGGTCTGCTTTTATTCCTGCCTCTCCTACTATGTGTCCTAGATAAGCTACTTCTTTGCGTAGAAAGTCGCATTTTTCGGGTTGCAGCGCTAATTTTGCTACATTTAATCGTGCTAACATCCTTTTTATCGTTTTATCATGTTCTTCTAGACTTGCTGAAAAGACTATGATGTCATCCAGATATACAAAAAGTTCTGCGCCTTGCAGGCCTGATAATACACTATCCATTAATCTTTGGAACGTTGGTGCTGCGTTTTTTATCCCCATTGGCATTCTTTTATACTGATAGTGCCCCCGACCATAAGAGAATGCAGTCTTATGTTGGTCTTCTTCGGCTGTACCTATCTGGTGGTATCCTAATGCTAAATCGAATACAGAGAAATATTTAGCCCCCCCCAAGCGTTCAAGTATAGTGCTAATTAGAGGCATTGGATAACTGTCCCCCTCCATTTTATCATTTAGGGCTCTAAAATCTATAACCAAACGCCATTTTTTATTTCCCTGTGTGTCTGCCTTTTTTGGCACGATTAACACTGGAGAGTTGTAGCTAGAATTAGAATTTGCCAATAGATCTTCTCCGTACATTTTGTTTACTAATTTTATTCCTTCTTGTTCATATTCCGGGGGTTGTCTATACTGCTTGCACTTTACAGGCTTGTCGTCACTTAAAGGTATATAATGCTTCACTAATGGAGTCATGGGTAATTTGTCTCCGGGTAACAGAAACCGATCCTGCCCAATTCGGACCCATTTCTTCACATATTCTAGTTCTTCTTCGTTCAAATGGTCCAATTTCATTTTACTAAGAATTGTTTTATATCTCTCTTCTCCTAATTCTATTCTTTTATCAAGTTCCCCGAAATTTTCTGTGTTTGTTTCATCTACTAATTCATAGGGTAAAATTTCTTGCGGTGCGATAGCAACAGTTATGTCCTTTTCTGTAGTATTTATTGCCATAATTTTACAACTGCCCCTTTTTTGCTTTACTAGAGCTTCACCTAACATTAGTCCTTTTTTTGCCTCGATTCGTGGCAAATAACCTTCTTTTACCTCTTTATTACTGACGGGTATACTAACTATCTGTCTAGTTCTTGCCTTGATTCTCAGTATTCTTGGCACAGGTTTCACTTCTTTTCTTAATTTTATCTTTTCTTGATTAGATTCCGGATCTATAAAAGGTATAGGATCTACAGGTTTGGATTGTGTTACCAAGGCATTATAAAAAAACGACACTGAGGCTCTCTCTTCTCTCAGAAATGGTCTTCCTAAAATTCCTTCTACGCTTATCGGAAATGTGGGTCTGACTACATGAAATAAGTGTTGTATTCCGTTGATGCAAATATCTATCGTTCCTAAAGTAAATACTTTCGTAAGCGTTACTCCCGTCATGAAGGTTATCTCCGAGGTTTCTACCGGGGCTTTTGCTGCTAGAGCTGTACTCTTGATAATGTTTATATCTGCCCCTGTATCTACGAAAAACTTGCCTTCTCCATTGAACATATAATCCCCTTTCATCTTCACGGTAGGGGATTCAGATGTCAACTCGTTAATTTTAAAAATAGCTACTGATCCCTGAACCGGACTACCGTTTGACGCAATTGATCGTTCGAGTTCGCTGTCGCGTCGTTCCGACGAACCTGATCCCAGTTTAAATCCTTATTACTGTTACTTATTTCTTGTATTGCCTGATTTTGTGGTACATAGTTCGCAACTGTGTTTTGAATTGGGGGGTCCATCGCATTCATTCGATTATTTTGATAATTGTAACTTCTATTGTTACCACGATTCTGTATATTGTTGGGGTTATAAAGCCTATTGTCCCTATTCCCTGAGTTTTGATTCCTGCTTTGTCCTATGTTGTAACTTCGATAATTTGTCCTAGATTGAAAACCTGAACCATTTTGTCTATACCCACCCTGTTGGTTTCTCTGACCTGATGGGCTAAACCCTTGTGCCTGATTATAGTTTATCTGCTGAGATCTGTTTACATTTCCTGAAAAATTTTGCCATTGTGGTCTAAGAATCCCCGGTGTATTTTCCGCTGCATTAGCATAATATCCTACTGCGTTCCCGAAGTTTGACCGTATTTTCTTTTGCTGTGCTTGTCTAGCCAGCGTGAGGGCTGCTGCTAAATCTTCGGGCTCATGACGTTCTACGGACCCTGAAATATCATCGGGCAGCGCGTCGATGAAAACTCTGAGAGCCGTTTGTTTAAAGGGTCTCATAATGGTAGCTATTTCCGCTTGATTATATGTTGGATATAAAGCGGCCTTGCACCCACTTAAATACGATGCTAACCTATCATAAAGATCGTTTACACTTTCATCCCTATACATTTTTAAATTTATGATTTGAACAAAGTAGGCCTCATAGGGCTGCCCTGGGGCAAAACGCTCCTTTAAAGTATCTATTAAATCACCTATTGTAGCAAAATTCCTATTCTTAGTACAATCCCTTGCACTACCTCTTAATTTACACAGAATTTCAGAGATCAGATCAGCCTCGCAAGCCGCATTTATTTTTGAAGCCGCGTAAACTATATCCTGAATAAATTCCTTAACTGACATATTTGAACCATCATAATCGGGCACATGTTTCATGGCTCTTTCCATAGACATATCATTTTTTAAAGACTGAACTACCACTACAGTAGCATTTTCTCCATTAATAGGTTCTGCGGGCCTTTGAGTCGGTAACACCCGAGGTAAATCTATGTCTACTCTGTTCCTCATTGTGTCTGCTACCGTGACATTATGATCTTGCGCGGCTTGGTTTCCTCCCGCACCGACTCCCGGGCCATTTTCCAGATTTAGAACCCCGTCTTCGTCGTTCATCTTCGTTTGTTATTTATGTTTTTTTTTAAAAAG
This sequence comes from Leptopilina myrica (nomen nudum), assembly GCA_032872475.1. Lineage (NCBI taxonomy): Eukaryota > Metazoa > Arthropoda > Insecta > Hymenoptera > Figitidae > Leptopilina > Leptopilina myrica (nomen nudum). Next base: position 20,206,626 of record CM065461.1, on the reverse strand, counting down.
GAAAAAAATATAAAAAATGCTTATAGACTCCCTTTATTCGTCTGAGTCGTCACTAGAAATTTCGTATGTCCACTTATTAGTTCTGAGCTTTCTAGGATTAGTTCACAACTTCCTGTCGTGTCCCCGTTTACAACCATGAGAGTAAGGTTGGAAAGAAATAACACAACACTAATTCTAGATCTTCGATAATATTTAGTCAAAGGAATAGTTAATCTATTCTCAGAGAAATTTTCTATGTAATTATTATGTGGCCCCTTTTTATTGGAATAGACAACAAAATCTAATACGAAAGTGGGCCAAAAATTAGACTCCGACACTCCTATAGAAAAAGTTGTTTTAATTGTCGAGTTATCTGCTCTATTTCCTTGTTATCTACCCTTGTCCTATAATCTACTCCTCGAACCATGCATTCTACTAAGGTTAGGGACTTTTGTACCTTTTCTAGTTTCTTGTTTAACCGCATATATTTTTGTGATACTTCATGTAAGTCAAACACAGCTAAATTTAATCTGTCGTAGAGGTCAGTGGGATCTTTACGTAACAGATGCAAAAATTCTGGCGTCATATGTTCAGTGACACTATCGCAATTTTAATTTTCTAAATTCCGACACTAAGTCTTTTATTTCTTCTTGTTTAACACATAAATCAGATTTTATTTCCTGAATCGATTGCCTATTCTTGTCATTAAGGTTACTCAAAGCAAATAACCAGTTTACTAAAAATCTACCGCGCTTCTCTACTCTTTCAATATTACACTCTAAAACCCTACACTGTAAAGATAGTCTTTGACTGAATTCTTCCACAGATTCTAACCTTTCCTTTATTTCAGTAATATGATCCTGTGAGAAACCCGTGATTACTCTGTTAATGTTTGGGAACATTAAAATAAATTTTTATTTTATATTAACTAATAATGACTATTATTGCTTATTAAAATTTTTGTTATTGCTGAAAATTAACTTGTTGATAAAAATTAATTTCTTAGTTTAATCAAGTAAAAAAAATATTCTTAAAAAAAATCAATTATTCTAAGTTGAGATTTATCAAGAAAAAGCAATTTACAGTTATAATAATATCGTACCCAGGAAATGAATTATTTTAGTAGCGTATCTAATTTCTCCGTCGATTTGCTTACTCAGCTAAAGGAAATTTTCCTGTACATAAATATATATTTCTTTTTTGAATGAATTATTTCTCTTTTTTTTTTATTTTTTAAATTTAATTATTATTTCTTTTGAAATTATAATATATTTTTTTTTTACCCCTTGTTTAAAAGCTGTTTATTGTGAGATATCCTTAATCATATAATATTTACATTTTCTAAACTCAAATCAAAACTGATTAAAAAAAGATTCTCAATAGTTAATTAACAAATTAAATTATGAAAAAAAACAAAAAATCTTGCAAGATCAAGTTACTGAATTCAATTCCGTGGAAGGAAACTTTCATCGACACAAGTCAGCAATAATATAATTTTCTTTCACCGTCCGCCTACTATTTATTATTAAAAAAATGAAAATTTTAATCCTCTCACTTGTTCAAGTGTCCTACGCACTTCCAACAAGGTTGTTTTTTTATTCGAGGAATAGGGGCCGCTTTATTGAGGAAACTACTGCTTGCCGATTGCAAGTGTAGTTACCGTTCCCTAAAAACTCGACTTTAGCGAGTATAAAAAAAATCTAAAACCCGCACTATTCAGTAATTCGGTATTTTCTGTAAATAAACATTCATTAACAATAAAATATCTCATTTAATATAAGATGCGTGAGCACAAAATTCATTTCAATGTGTATTTGTGTTTCGTGTAATTTTATAAGTGTCAAAAAAATATTTTCTTCTAAAAATAACTATTTCCAACCTTTATAAATTTTTTATCCTTTCAATAAAACATAAAAAAGAAATCCCACCGCTGCCACCAGTTTGTTAAAGATGAATTTGATTATTTATTTATTAAACAAAAATCTTTTTTTCAAACAAATTCAACTTTAACTGTATCGAAAATATTTTCGATATTTTTGAAGTGAATTTTAGATCATAAAATTGAAATCATCCCGAGGTAGGGCGTACTTGCTTTTCGGGAATAGAATTTATATTCAATAGGTAGTGGATCCCCTTTTTAAGATAATTATTAATTCAATTACTCCGATTAGACGGTATTAGATTTGAAAGAAATTTAAGGAGGAAAAAGGTAGCAACAGTTGAGAAGAATTGTAATAAAACACTATGTGCAATGTAAGTAATATATGATGTGTTTTTGTTCGATTTATTTTAACTTGAATAAGATTGACATAAAATCATACAAATAACCGAAATTCTCGATTTCTTTTGAAGATTATTTTTTTAATTTTATAATGAGTAGTAATTATTACAACAACAAAAACCCTTTAATGAAACATACCCCCTATAAACTCTTAATTCATATATAACAAATACAACTTCTATAGTATTTAGCTATTATTGGTTACAATGAAAAAAATAATGTTTGTTTATATATTTTTTGTATAGGATATAATAATGTGTAGATGTATCATGTATAGAATGTTTTGATAATTAATAATTTCACTCACCAACTTACTATTTATTGTTTTTATCTGCGACAGAAAAATATCGTATTACTCCTTAGAGGTGAATCATTTAGATTCACACCTGTAGTATATCTTTTTTAAAGATGGGTTTACTTGCTTTACTTTATTCTTTACTATTCTCCAAATACCTTTACTGTTGTTATTATCTTTTGTTATTATTGAATATTTCTTTAATATTATGCTTTCCTTTGCTTTGTTAAGATACAAAAAAACTTATATCAAAATTAATTTTAATATTCAAATTTCGGGTTCACCGAATTTAAACTTGTAATTAACCCTGATATCGTTTAGATAATGACAACCAAAGCTCTTCAAACCACTAGACTGAGGTTTGATATTTAATACCCCCTTTTATATAATTTCAATTTATTTTTATTTTTATATTTCTTTCTTTTCAATGTCGCTTTTACTTTGATATTCCACTCACTCTTCACTTGTATTTTTGTTTTGTAAAATATTATTTATTTTTTTTTGTGATTCAAGTAAATCAAATATGAACTTTTAATGCAACTTGTTGATTTAACTTTTCAAATAAAAAATGATATCTACCCTTACTTTAGGGAAAAAAATAAAAAACCTCCGCCTTTTGCGGGAAATAAAATCACAAATATATAATCAACCGCTCTGCGGGACAAAAAACTAAAGACTCCTTTTAATATGTTTTAATAATCGGTCACACCCTGGAAATCCATTTGAAATAAGTAAAGTGGGGAGATTCCGTTGCACACGGTCCCTCAAACTTATTGTTGCTAGGCCAGCTTTTCGCAAGCTTGCAAATTCTTGAAAGTGGCGTGATAGAGTCCGATGTTCTCTACACTTTTTATGGACAATACATAGGTGATTTCCTTTCCTTGTGTTTCACCAATACATATAGAAGTTTTTCTTGTGAAATTGTTTTTGATGATTCTGGCAATTTCTCACAGATGTTGGTTGATTTATATTTTTTTGAAGTAGAATGTTTTATAATTTAGAATATTATTTTGATAATATTTAAAGAAAATTCAATAATGAGAGGCAATTGGAGTTTTTCAATTGTTCTTAATATAGATTGACTGATTTGAAATAGATTCATAAACAATAAATTGATGAGTAAATTAATGGTGAAGAATTACATCTTTCCTATTAATTGCATAAGAAAATAATACTTAATTCTAAGACAGTAATTTCCCAATTTCCCTTGAAGTTATACATTGTAAAAAGTGTCTTATTTCTAGAATATAAAAAAAATAAAAAAAAAATAGTTACGGAGTCGTAACTTCATTTTTGGCAGTTTTTAGCTGTACAAAATTTACGCATTTCTATTTTCGACTGAATTCATAACAATTTTTCATTTTCCACATTATCGTTTTTTTCTACAGCAATTGAATAATTTTGCTATTCAACGATTTGTGGCAGTTTTTAGCTGCACAAAATTTACGCATTTGCATTTTCGTCTGAATTCATAAGAATTTTTCATTTTCCAGATTAATAGTACGCAAAAAGTAACTTTTCATTCTATTTTGAAAGTTTTTCAATTTTTAAAAATCGTCATTATTATCGTTTTTTTACAGCAATTGAATAATTTTGCTATTCAACGATTTGTGTGCAGTTTTTAGCTGCACAAAATTTACGCATTTGCATTTTCGACTGAATTCATAACAATTTTTCATATTTCACATTAATGGTAAGCAAAAAATAACTTTTCATTCCATTTTGAAAGTTTTTAAATTTTTTAAATTGGTCGATATTATCGTTTTTTCCACAGGAAATTGAAAAATTTTGCTATTCGTCGATTTTTGGCAGTTTTAGGCTGCACAAAATTTACGCATATGCATTTTCGACTGAATTCATAACATTTTTTCATTTTCCAGATTAATGGTACGCAAAAAATAACTTCTCATTCCATTTTGACAGTTTTTCAATTTTTAAAAATCGTCGTTATTATCGTTTTTTCCTACAGGAATTACAAAACCTTGATGTTCGTTGATTTTTGGCAGTTTTTAGCTGCACAAAATTTACGCATTTCTATTTTCGACTGAATTCATAACAATTTTTCATTTTCCAGATTAATGGTAAGCAAAAAATAACTTTTTATTCTATTTTGAAAGTATTTCCATTTTTAAAAGTCGTCGATATTAACATTTTTTTCTACAGGAATTAAAAAATCCTGCTGTTCATTCATTTTTGGCAGTTTTTAGCTGTACAAAATTTTCGCATTTCTATTTTCGACTGAATTCATAACAATTTTTCATTTTTCAGGTTAATGGTACGCAAAAAAAAACTTTTCATTCCATTTTAAAAGTTTAAAAATATTTAAAAATAATCGATACTATCGTTTTTTCACAGGAAATTGAAAAATTTTTCTATTCGTCGATTTTTGGCAGTTTTGGGCTGCACAAAATTTACGCATATGCATTTTCGACTGAATTCATAACAATTTTTCATTTTTCATAATTATGGTACGCAAAAAATAACTTTTCATTCCCTTTTGAAAGTTTTATAATTTTTAAAATTCGTCGATTTTATCGTTTTTTCCACAGGAAATTTAAAAATTTTGTTATTCGTCGATTTTTGGCAGTTTTAGGCTGCACAAAATTTACGCATTTCCATTTTCGACTGAATTCATAACATTTTTCCAGGTTAATGGTACGCAAAAAATAACTTTTCATTCTATTTTAAAAGTATTTCAATTTTTAAAAATCATTGATATTATCCTTTTTTTACAGGAATTGAAAAATCTGGATGTTCATTGATTTTTGTCAGTTTTTAGCTGCTCAAAATTTACGCATTTGCATTTTCGACTGAATTCATAACAATTTTTCATTTTCCAGATTAACGGTACGCAAAAAGTAACTTTTCATTCTATTTTGAAAGTTTTTCAATTTCTAAAAATCGTCATTATTATCGTTTTTTTACAGCAATTGAATAATTTTGCTATTCAACGATTTGTGTGCAGTTTTTAGCTGCACAAAATTTACGCATTTGCATTTTCGACTGAATTCATAACAATTTTTCATTTTCCAGATTAATGGTACGCAATAAATAACTTTTTATTCCATTATGAAAGTTTTGCAATTTTTAAAAATCGTCGTTATTATCGTTTTTTACAGGAATTGAAAATTCTTGCTGTTCATTCATTTTTGGCAGTTTTTAGCTGCACAAAATTGACGCATTTCTATTTTCGATTGAATTCATAACAATTTTTCATTTCCAGATTAATGGTACGCAAAAAATATCTTTTCATTCCATTTTGAAAGTTTTTCAATTTTTAAAAATCGTCGATATTATCGTTTGTTTCTACTCGAATTAAAAAATCTTGGTGTTCGTTGATTTTTGGCAGTTTTTAGATACACAAAATTTACGCATTTGCATTCTCGACTGAATTCTTAAAAATTATTCATTTTCCAGGTTAATGGTACGCAAAAAATAACTTTTTGTGCGATTTTAAAAGTATTTCAATTTTTAAAAATCATCGATATTATCTTTTTTTTACAGGAATTGAAAAATCTGGATGTTCGTTGATTTTTGGCAGTTTTTAGCTGCACAAAATTTATGCATTTCTATTTTCGACTGAATTCATAACATTTTTTCATTTTCCAGATTAATGGTACTCAAAAAATATCTTTTCATTCCATTTTGAAAGTTTTTTAATTTTTAAAAATCGTCGATATTATCGTTTGTTTCTACTCGAATTAAAAAATCTTGGTGTTCGTTGATTTTTGGCAGTTTTTAGCTGCACAAAATTTATGCATTTCTATTTTCGACTGAATTCATAACATTTTTTCATTTTCCAGATTAATGGTACGCAAAAAATAACTTTTCATTCCATTTTGACAGTTTTTCACTTTTTAAAAATCGTCGTTATTATCGTTTTTTCCTACAGGAATTAAAAAATCTTGATGTTCGTTGATTTTTGGCAGTTTTTAGCTGCTCAAAATTTACGCATTTGCATTTTCGACTGAATTCATAACAATTTTTCATTTTCCAGATTAATGGTACGCAAAAAGTAACTTTTCATTCCATTTTAAAAGTTTTTCAATTTTTAAAAATCGTCATTATTATCGTTTTTTTACAGCAATTGAATAATTTTGCTATTCAACGATTTGTGTGCAGTTTTTAGCTGCACAAAATTTACGCATTTGCATTTTCGACTGAATTCATAACAATTTTTCATTTTCCAGATTAATGGTACGCAATAAATAACTTTTTATTCCATTATGAAAGTTTTGCAATTTTTAAAAATCGTCGTTATTATCGTTTTTTTACAGGAATTGAAAATTCTTGCTGTTCATTCATTTTTGGCAGTTTTTAGCTGCACAAAATTTACGCATTTCTATTTTCGATTGAATTCATAACAATTTTTCATTTTCCAGATTAATGGTACGCAAAAAATATCTTTTCATTCCATTTTGAAAGTTTTTCAATTTTTAAAAATCGTCGATATTATCGTTTGTTTCTACTCGAATTAAAAAATCTTGGTGTTCGTTGATTTTTGGCAGTTTTTAGATACACAAAATTTACGCATTTGCATTCTCGACTGAATTCTTAAAAATTATTCATTTTCCAGATTAATGGTACGCAAAAAATAACTTTTTGTGCGATTTTAAAAGTATTTCAATTTTTAAAAATCATCGATATTATCCTTTTTTTACAGGAATTGAAAAATCTGGATGTTCGTTGATTTTTGGCAGTTTTTAGCTGCACAAAATTTATGCATTTCTATTTTCGACTGAATTCATAACATTTTTTCATTTTCCAGATTAATGGTACTCAAAAAATATCTTTTCATTCCATTTTGAAAGTTTTTCAATTTTTAAAAATCGTCGATATTATCGTTTGTTTCTACTCGAATTAAAAAATCTTGGTGTTCGTTGATTTTTGGCAGTTTTTAGATACACAAAATTTACGCATTTGCATTCTCGACTGAATTCTTAAAAATTATTCATTTTCCAGATTAATGGTACGCAAAAAATAACTTTTTGTGCGATTTTAAAAGTATTTCAATTTTTAAAAATCATCGATATTATCCTTTTTTTACAGGAATTGAAAAATCTGGATGTTCGTTGATTTTTGGCAGTTTTTAGCTGCACAAAATTTATGCATTTCTATTTTCGACTGATTTCATAACATTTTTTCATTTTCCAGATTAATGGTACGCAAAAAATAACTTTTCATTCCATTTTGACAGTTTTTCAATTTTTAAAAATCGTCGTTATTATCGTTTTTTCCTACAGGAATTAAAAAATCTTGATGTTCGTTGATTTTTGGCTGTTTTTAGCTGCTCAAAATTTACGCATTTGCATTTTCGACTGAATTCATAACAATTTTTCATTTTCCAGATTAATGGTACGCAAAAAGTAACTTTTCATTCCATTTTAAAAGTTTTTCAATTTTTAAAAATCGTCATTATTATCGTTTTTTTACAGCAATTGAATAATTTTGCTATTCAACGATTTGTGTGCAGTTTTTAGCTGCACAAAATTTATGCATTTCTATTTTCGACTGAATTCATAACATTTTTTCATTTTCCAGATTAATGGTACTCAAAAAATATCTTTTCATTCCATTTTGAAAGTTTTTCAATTTTTAAAAATCGTCGATATTATCGTTTGTTTCTACTCGAATTAAAAAATCTTGGTGTTCGTTGATTTTTGGCAGTTTTTAGATACACAAAATTTACGCATTTGCATTCTCGACTGAATTCTTAAAAATTATTCATTTTCCAGATTAATGGTACGCAAAAAATAACTTTTTGTGCGATTTTAAAAGTATTTCAATTTTTAAAAATCATCGATATTATCCTTTTTTTACAGGAATTGAAAAATCTGGATGTTCGTTGATTTTTGGCAGTTTTTAGCTGCACAAAATTTATGCATTTCTATTTTCGACTGATTTCATAACATTTTTTCATTTTCCAGATTAATGGTACGCAAAAAATAACTTTTCATTCCATTTTGACAGTTTTTCAATTTTTAAAAATCGTCGTTATTATCGTTTTTTCCTACAGGAATTAAAAAATCTTGATGTTCGTTGATTTTTGGCTGTTTTTAGCTGCTCAAAATTTACGCATTTGCATTTTCGACTGAATTCATAACAATTTTTCATTTTCCAGATTAATGGTACGCAAAAAGTAACTTTTCATTCCATTTTAAAAGTTTTTCAATTTTTAAAAATCGTCATTATTATCGTTTTTTTACAGCAATTGAATAATTTTGCTATTCAACGATTTGTGTGCAGTTTTTAGCTGCACAAAATTTACGCATTTGCATATTCGACTGAATTCATAACAATTTTTCATTTTCCAGATTAATGGTACGCAATAAATAACTTTTTATTCCATTATGAAAGTTTTGCAATTTTTAAAAATCGTCGTTATTATCGTTTTTTTACAGGAATTGAAAACTCTTGCTGTTCATTCATTTTTGGCAGTTTTTAGCTGCACAAAATTTACGCATTTCTATTTTCGATTGAATTCATAACAATTTTTCATTTACCAGATTAATGGTACGCAAAAAATATCTTTTCATTCCATTTTGAAAGTTTTTCAATTTTTAAAAATCGTCGATATTATCGTTTGTTTCTACTCGAATTAAAAAATCTTGGTGTTCGTTGATTTTTGGCAGTTTTTAGATACACAAAATTTACGCATTTGCATTCTCGACTGAATTCTTAAAAATTATTCATTTTCCAGATTAATGGTACGCAAAAAATAACTTTTTGTGCGATTTTAAAAGTATTTTAATTTTTAAAAATCATCGATATTATCCTTTTTTTACAGGAATTGAAAAATCTTGATGTTCGTTGATTTTTTGCAGTTTTTAGCTGCTCAAAATTTACGCATTTGCATTCTCGACTGAATTCTTAAAAATTATTCATTTTCCAGATTAATGGTACGCAAAAAATAACTTTTTATTCTATTTTGAAAGTATTTCCATTTTTAAAAGTCGTCGATATTATCATTTTTTCTACAGGAATTAAAAAATCTTGCTGTTCATTCATTTTTGGCAGTTTTTAGCTGTACAAAATTTACGCATTTCTATTTTCGACTGAATTCAAAACAATTTTTCATTTTCCACATTATCGTTTTTTTCTACAGGAATTAAAAAATCTTGATGTTCGTTGATTTTTAGCAGTTTTTAGCTGCTTTGCATTTGCATTTTCGACTGAATTCATAATAATTTTTCAGGTTAATGGTGCGCAAAAAATAACATTTCATTCCATTTTGACAGTTTTTCAATTTTTAAAAATCGTCGTTATTATCGTTTTTTTACAGCAATTGAATAATTTTGCTATTCAACGATTTGTGGCAGTTTTTAGCTGCACAAAATTTACGCATTTGCATTTTCGACTGAATTCATAACAATTTTCCAGGTTAATGGTACGCAAAAAATAACTTTTCATTCCATTTTGAAAGTTTTTCAATTTTAAAAATCGTCGATATTATCGTTTTTTTCTACAGGAATTGAAAAATTTTGCTATTTATCGATTTTTGGCAGTTTTTAGCTGCACAAAATTTACGCATTTCCATTTTCGACTGAATTCATAACAATTTTTCATTTTCAAGGTTAATGGTTCGTAAAAAATAACTTTTCATTCCATTTTGAAAGTTTTTTTATTTTTTAAAAATCGTAGATATTTTCGTTTTTTCTACAGGAAATTGAAAAATCTTCATGTTAGTCGATTTTTGGCAGTTTTTAGTGGCACAAAATTTACGCATTTCCATTTTCGACTGAATTCATATCAATTTTTCATTTTTCAGGTTAATGGTATGCAAAAAATAAGTTTTCAACCGAATTTAAAAGTTTTTCAAATTTTAAAAATGGTCGTTTTTATCGTTTTTTTACAGAAAACTATCTATTATGATGTCGTCGATTTTTGGCATTTTTTGATTCCCAAAATTTAGGCATTTGCATTTTCGACTGAATTTATAACAATTTCTCATTTTCCATGTTAATGGTATGAAAAAAATAACTTTTCATTCCATTTTAAAAATAAATAACAGTAAAATAGAAGTGTTACATATTTTATATTATGATCAGTAAGCGAACAGGAACAAATTAGGGAACAAATTTAAAAAATTGGTTCCTCTCCGCTTATTGCTAATAATATAAAATATGTAATACTTTTATTTTTCTGTTATTTATTTTTAACCTAGTGTCGAAAATTCAACTTACCAAAATAACACAAAAGTGAAAAAAATCCTACTAATTGTTGTTACAATATCACAAGTATTATTTTTATATTTTTGTAGTCCACTATAGGTTAATAATGGAGAGAACTAGCATATGTATAATTATTATCAAAAATTGGAAAAAAAATTTATGTTTTCGCTCAAAACGTAATGAAGATCAATTCTAATGAATTCCACTATATTTTCCCTGTAATCTACACGTGAAAATACAAAAGTATTTCAATTTTCAGCTCTCTAGGTAAAAAACTGTGGGCAGTAGGGCCTGGAGTCAGAAAATTATGAAAATTGAATTAGAAAAAATCAAAAATAGAAATAAATACAAAATTAGTAAAATTAGAAATAAAATTAAGTAAATCATAAATAAAACTCAATGAAGAAACAATATGTAAATAAATAAATTTTTTAAAAAATCAATAAAAATTTCTTATATGCAAAGAATAAGTGAAAAGAAATAAAAAATAAAATAAACAAAAATAACATTCCATAAATAAATAAATAATCCGTCTTAGAAAACACATAAATATTAATAATTCACAATACAAAAAAAAATTCTCAAAATAATAAAAAACAAAATAATAAAATAAAATGTATTGCAAACATTACTCAATAGTAAAGATAAATATATTTACATTATTATATTATAAAACGAAAAAGTCAGCACATAATGTGAAAGTACATTGAATGTATTAACTATTAATCAGTAATACATTTTTTAATATTTATAAAGTTGTTAGAAAAATTTAATTGAAATATAGTGACTTTCGACATTGCATAGGTAAATTTTAAAATTAATTTGTATCTATTATTTTAGGTATGTTTAAGTAATAATCTATTTATACAAGTAAATTAACACATTTTTAACAAATATCAATCAAGAAATTTGTTTTATTTAAATTATTTACACGCTTTTTTACAAAATTTTCATAGCTGTCAAACTAACATTTTTCTGTGCAACTTAGTTTAAGAATTATAATTATAACTTTAATTAAAACATTTTTTGAAAATAATTATAGGAATTGAATTTTATAGACATTAAACATAATTTGTACAAATTATAGGATTTTTCTAAAAGTAGGCCGCAACGACTTTAGGTGAAATAAAATATTAATTCAATTTTTGAATTTGTTATTTAATTAAGAAATGTTAGAATTATCCGAATATCGTATAATTTAATTCAAAAAAATGTATCTTAAGTAGAAATTAGTTTTCTCAAAGATAAAATGAAATATATAATACATAAATTAACCCTGTAAAGTCAAGTTTCGATTTTTTTGAGCGCATAAAACGCTATCCCAGCAGCACACTTTTGAGGCCTATGGTGGTTCGAGTCCGCCTTACCCTCATGTGTGTTGTAGTTGTGAGGATCATTTTTTAATTAAACCCACTTTTTTATTTTAAAAGAATGCAAAATTTGAATCATTTGAATTTCTTTAGATCTTTTTAAATAATAATTTCACTAAAAAATTTTAAATAATTTTTTTTATCACTGACAATTCCTCTTCCATTGTGACAATTGGGTCCCGCGCAATTTTAAAAGACGCAAAATTAATTTTAGCTTATATGTTATAACTACGTAGTAAGAGTCGATCTCCCACCACGTAGACTAGAGTAGACTTTTGCCGAACCCCCCCCCTCCCCCTTAACATGCTACGTAGTTTATGAACACTCCCTATAGTGACTCATTGAACGAAAAAATAATTGCCTCTCGAAATAATAAATTTACTTTAATACAGGTGGTTAACGCTTACGATTTTGATATTAATAATAATGAAATATTTGAGGACAAAAACAAAGACAACGAACGAGACAAAAACAATTGTTTAGACGAAGAAAACATTAATGATTAAATTAAAAAGGTTATAATATACAAAGAGCTTGATAATAACTGCAATAATAATTCAGATAAAAAGTTATATTTTTAATAGTAATGAAAAGCAAGATGTACATAGTTTAAATACACATTTTTTTATGTTAATAAGAATATTGAACATGACCAATTTGAAAATGTTATTTTTGAGAATAATTAAATAAATGAATTAGGAAAAAATGGATCAAATTTGTGTCTTTTAAGCAAAAATGAAGAGAAAATTTTAAGGGATTTTTATGAAGATAACATTTAAAAAATTGCAAAATTATTTGAGATCAGTGGCCAAGATCAAGAATATTTCGTTCAAGAAATGCTTCGTTTTTGAAAATTATTCGCTCCAAAAACACTAGTGCTGGACAATACGATTTTGAAATAAAAGTAAAATTAGATAAAATTATAGTTTATAAAACTTATCCAATACCAATTAAATATCGTAATTTGGTTGATAAAGAGATTTTGAGAATGTTAGATTTAGAAATCATTGCAAAATCAACCGCATTATTTTTCAGTCCATTACCGCATTTTTGCATAATGGCAGCGATGCCAGACCGTACCATAATTATGTTTTTGTATCATAACTTTGATGCCTGTACCATGTACCATACCTGATCTACTATTGGCCCTATTTTGTACCATAATTTTGCTATCGGCGATATTATGTTATATTTTGATTAGGAACTTTTAATACTAATGTCCCATGGCACCGTTTTGTAACTAGGACATGAGTGTGAGAGAGATGGAGATATAGGTTCGCTACATGTGAACTTATAGCCTATTTACAAAACACAACGCAAAACGGTGCCATGCGACTGCAACCTAAGACAGCGTCCACAAGTCTCGAATCGCACCATTCGACTGCAATGCCTTGCTGCAGCAGTTTTTGATATATGGTAATCGGTACAATGGTTGGCCGCCCCACAATAATTGGCCGTCTAGTTGAAATATAAATATAATAAAAAATAACTTCTATAAAAACATTTTATAAACCGTGATTAATAAACTTAATACAATCGAGCAGCCATTTCGACAATCATGATTATGTTATCTATTGTCATTTTATTTAATTTAATTATTTATTTACGTGTTCCGAAAGAACAGCTTGACATCTGCAAATCTTATAGTGGTAAGTAGTGTATCCTCACAGAAAATTTGTCATTTTGACGTTTTAAAACTATTTTTTTGATGAGAAATTTTTTTTATACTTACTGAAGTGTGTAAAAATAATAAATAATTGTTTTATTAAATTATATTATATTTTCTTAATTTATAAGTAGGCCAATAATACTCTCTTTCAATTGTATGAAAACACAATGATTGGCCAGGTTGGTTTGAAAGGCCAATGACTGTATATTGCAAAAATATTATTAAATATTAAAAAGAACATAATATAACAGTTAAATAAATGTTTTTAAATACATTTTGGAAATAAAACATTTTAAAACCCTTGAAATACAATTTTTGCCCACTGACAATGATTGTACAACCGTAGAGGCCAATCATGGAAAATTCAACTTTTATTATTGCATAGATAGTATGATTTGTAACAGGCGGTTAATCACTGTATTTGGATAATTTCAGAGGCCAATGATTCAGTTATTGGCCTCTGCCAACTACTATGTGTTTAGGGCCATTAAATGTATTTTTTGACAGTTATGTTATTTTACTTAAATATTTATTATTTGCAATTTCTTACACCTGTGTCATTATCAACATTAAAAATAGAATAATTTTGCTTCTACTTTGTGCTTTTATAATACATTTTTGATAGATGCAGTAAATTTGTCAATGAGTTAAACCTAAAAATAGTCTTAAGGGGCCAATCATTGTACCGGTTACCCTATTTCCTTTTTTGCAAAAGGGTTTTCCCCACTTATACAGTTTCGTAAACAACTGTTATTGCTGCCTACCGTGATAAATTTGTGTTTGGTGTTTAGTGCAATTCTGGAAAGAATGATGGTTGCGGTGTGTTGCAGAAGAAAAGGATCAAGTCCAATGTATTGTTTGCTACGCAAAATTTAAAGCAGATATTTCGGTTATAAAACTGCACGCTAAAGGAAACAAACAGTTAAGCTATGTTAAAGGTATGAAAACATTCCATGTTAATTTTTTCAAATTGTACGGTGATTTGAATTATCTTAACCCTCCGTCATACACCTAGGGAGGGATTCCCTCTACGGTTTCAGGATTTTTTAAATAACTTGTTTTCCTCATTGCAAAATAAAATCAGTTTCTATACCTTTCGACAATTTCCTCCTCAACACATTTCTAAAAAAACATTTAGTTTAAACATAATTAATCTTTAATTAATGTTAATATTAAACATTGAATTCAACGATCAATTCCGAGTCAGGAATAAAAACAAAACAATAGCTGTTTTACGTTTCGACAGCGCCGCTGCCCTCTTCAGAAACGAAAATTAAACAAAATTTAAAATCGTCACAAAAGAACGTCTTATTCGTTGCGATTACATTTGGCAGCGGCGCTGTCGAAACGTAAAACAGCTATTGTTTTGTTTTTATTCCTGACTCGGAATTGGTCGTTGAATTCAATGTTTAATATTTAAAACAACCGAGTGATAATATCATATAATAATTTTAATGTTAAAAACTTAATTTCTTATTTAAAATATTTAATTTAAACAAAAGTGCTAATATATTTTTACATTAATTATTTAAATCAGGTTTTAATTATATTCTTATTTATAGCTGTGCCGAATAATACCATTAAAAATGTTCTTCAAAAACAAAATAATAAAGAGAAAGAAAATGTTTTTATGGATGTTGAAAAAGCAGAAGTAAAACTGTGTTCATACATAGCTAAACATAATTTGCCACTACGAGTTGCAGACCATCTTGCAGATGTCTCCAAATCAGCCTTTCCAGACTCTTCTATTGCAAAAAATATGACACTCGGTAGGACGAACGCCACAGGGATTATACAAAATGTCTACGGATATTAGTGCAACAAAAAACTTTTGCTGCTGTGTTTGATTTTTTGACGAAAAAGAAGAAAAAGTCTTTTCTTGATTCTGGAAATTAATTAGCTTATTTTCGGGTGATAATCCGGCATCAGCTCAAGAAGGAGCAACTGTTGCATGTATTTATAACAAAATAGTGGAAAGTTTGGAAGAAGACAATGTTCCTCTCGATACTTTAATCGGATTCGCTAGTGATACGTGCAATGTAATGTTTGGCAAGCATAATGGAGTGGCCACAAGATTGTCGAGACTTCTACAACAAATATTTATTTATTAAATAATAAGTATAGGTTTCATGAATTGCAACTGTGAATTTAAATAATATTTTATTAAGAGAAAAATAAAATGTAGATACAATTTTGGATGTAACAATTTATATATTTTATTATTGATAAAATATAACAAATGAAATTCGAAATTTTAAATTTAGAAATAAACAATGATAAAACGTGAACTGAACGAAGACAACAAACTAGATTTATGTATTTTTTAGCCGATAGAAACAGCGACAAATTTTGATAGTTCAGCGCCATCTATTTAAAAAAATCACGACAAATCGCGAAATGCGGGACATTCAAAATGTTAAATATTCAACTAATTACCCAATAATTCAATATCATTGTTAGTAAATAAATATTATTTCTCTTTTAATGAACATTTTTAATATTAAAAATTTTAAGATCGTAAAAAACGCAAATACTGTTAATACTGATTCAGCTTCCTACACAAATTTAATAAGTGAGCGGCTTTACCCCGAATGCATTTCTCACATTTCAGAATAAATTTAAATAAATCTTTTTGAAATCAAACAAAACTACATATATATTTTAAAAAAGGACATCCAATAGCATCAAAAAAAATTTGTCGAATAAATTAAGTCTCAAAAATAATAATCGAAAAACTTAAAAATCCGAAGATCATTTTTTCTTTTTTGCACTTCTAAAAACAACACAGTGCAACACGTAAAATGTGCACTAAGTTTTGACTTCAGTTTCTGAAAGTACTTACCGAAACTAGCAAAAACCCATTTGGGTTTTGCTGGATTAGCTCGGATTCGAATTTAATCGAGACATTAATATTTCGGATGAAAAATTATTTCAAAGAAAATGAAATTCTCCTAACGGCAATATCTCGTAAACCGATTGAAATTTTGTTTTGCACTCTTCAGCATAATTATAGGTATAGACTGGGAGAAAAAAAATGTAATGCAACTTGATTTAAAAAAACTGCATCTAATGCCTCAAAATCCCAAAAATGTCGGTAAATGATCATTTTTGCCAATGTTTCTTTACTATTTATCGCTTATAGTTCATAAATATTGAACAAATATAAGTTTTTATTGTGTGAATTGACAACAAATAAGAAAAATTATTAATCATAAATAATTAAAATATTGGAAATGTTGAAAAGCATGTTAGTTTTAAATAATATTTATTATTAGTATTTGGAAACGTGTTAGAAAATTTTGTATTTGATTGATTTGGTACTTATTAGGTTTATATTTTTCTTGAATTTTTTGTCATTTAGGTGGAATATTTTCAGTTGTATTAAGGATTTTGTAAAGGTATAACTTATCTGATTAGTTTTAATGTATATGTAAATTTAGCAAAATTCTGAAAATTTTCATTGGAGTCTTTAAGCCGCAATGCATGGTGCTAAGATACCGGGTATTTCGGCTTGTAAACACTGACGTTCACGTAATGCATAAATAAATTAATTTCTTCAACTTTGAATCTTTCTATATTTATATTCTTCCTAATAATAACGCACTTCTCTGAGTAAAATTTCGAATTTTTAATGTAAAATAGATATTAAAAATTAAGAAAAATATTAGTTTGAAGATATAATGATATACACTGCAAAAATAGGTGTCTTTTTTGATATCTTAAAATAAGATGTAAGATGGCAAAATAGTGTCTTACATCTTAAAATAAGATAAGCATCATGCTTAATTACTATATTTCGGGTCAGATGTTTAAATTGCAGACTGATGCGTCTATAAAGGGCATCAGTGGCATTTTTTATCAGACGAAAGAAAAATTTTGATGGCTAAAAAAATGTATTAAATAATAATCAAAATAGAAAAAACACCCTAACTAATCAATTAGAAATAAATTTAAAAAAGGGAGACCTTGTTTTATTAAGGGTTCCAAAAATATCAGATTCGTTAAAAAAAGATACAAGAAAATTTTTTCATTTGTTTTTTAGCCCATATCGGATAATAAAATATCATCAGAATAATTCTTATGTATTGTCAGATAAATATAACTCAAACAAAATATTTGGAAACTATAATAGATATAGTTGTAACAAGGCATTTGTTACTGGGATATTAGCGGTTTGTCTTTGTCGGAATAGTCAGTGTGTTAGTTGGTATCTCTTTCTTAAATTTCCTGAGTTGATTTGATTCTGGTTGCGGCTCACTGTATGTGATGAGAATAAGGCGTGATGACGAATTTCCACGATTGATAGCGGCCAGGGACGAATTTATTTACAGATGATTTTCCATCGTTAGAGGGACAATGAGGAATATATCAACATGAATGACCTTAGGACAAGGATAGGAATACCGGCGTCTCAGTTAACGAGTTCATTACCAGCGTAGATCAGAGAGTGTTCGTTCTCTTACCGGTGTGTATTAAAGTGTATTAAGACGCGAGTAAATCTGTATATTTTTCGGTGGTTTAATAAAACTCAATTGTGGTTAATTATTGCATTATTCTTTTTGTGGTGTCGTTGAAATTCTTTCATTTCATTTCTCTCTTGATCTCTGTCTCAACGTATTTGCATCAACGTTGTTTTTGGCGGGTTTGCCTCTCTCTTGAGTTTGATTTGGTTGTAAACTGGTGAATTGGGGTTAAATATTCACGGGATGTGTTCCAGTGACAGGATAAGATGCTTTTAGTTGTTAATAATTATATTTATTTATTTTAATCAATTATCTGGTCGCAAATTGGCGCCCAACGTGGGGCACGCCAAGACATGGAGGCAAAGAGAAATTTATTATTTGTGATATTGAGGAGAAATATATTGTGTATTGCGGTGGTGGCCAATATTGTGGATTATTGTTATGTAAATTAAGTTTCTTATTAGTACATTTTTCATTAATTTGCATCGGTTAGACGCTAGCGTAAAAGTTAAAAATTTGCTTTGTGCTTCGATGTAGTGTACATCAGGGACGCATTGGCAAGTAAGCTAGTGGTTTTGTAACGGTTTCAAATTTGAAGTGAAATGAAATGTTTCAATTGCAAAAATATCCGTACAGAGGAATAAATGTTAAATTCAGTGGCATTTTCTCTGTTTTGGTTTGGCTTATTATCGGCAATAAATTTCTTGTATATATATTTCTCATTTCAAGAGTGGAAATTTTGTGTGTGTTGGAGAAGTGGAATCAGTGTGGTGACCGTATTGTCTGTTGATAATACGAGAAAAATATTTGGCGGTAAAAGATAATTTAATTAAATTTAATTCAGATTTTACTGCCGGTGTTTTTAATGTTTTGTGTGTGTAATTTGGTATTTTATCTGAGTAGCAGCACAAGTCATGCGTCTCTAGAAATACAAATTGGGTGTTTTTTATATTAATTTTATTAATTTGGAACTATTTTCTGTGGTTGCGAAGACGCTATGTGACAAGTGAAATTTTTCGCGGTATAATAATTTGTTGCGCGTCCCAATTAATAGAGTATTAATATAGGGGGCGTGAAAATTGTCGAATTATGAGGAATATTTTGCCTATTAGCAATGATTATTTCTGCCATTTTTCTAGGAAAATAGTTCTAAATTTTTGGTTTTTATGAGCGGACTGTGAAATTTTTTGTTTTTAGCATTATTTATTATTTATTTTTGTTAAATTGTGCTGGACGAAAAATAATTATTGTTCGAAAATCAAGTGCCAAGCGATTTGGAATTTCGGAGGGAACATATTTTGGTGGCGCTGAGAATAAATATCAGCAGGAAAAAAATAAAAGATTTTTGGTGACATTAATGTGCTTAAACAACAAGTGTGGTTGTATTCCAGGGCCTTGAAGGGACTGATCTATTGGTGGAAAAGTAAATAAATGGCGGCATCAGGCCGAGGACAAATAGGCTAATGAATATTTAAGAGTGGGTTTAGAGACAGTGTTAATGACCTACAGAGTGAGAGAGTGTATTTAGCGGGGTAAAAATTTTATTAAGTGAAAAATCGGATAATAGCACAGGTTTACAAATTAAAACCTTTTTTTGGCAATCGAACAAAACATTTTTTTTCGATTAGTAGGTGTTTTCTAAGTAATATAATCATAGTTTTAATTTTTTTCCCTCTTGTAGTTTTTTTGTAGCTTCAAATTTTGTATTTTTGAACAGCGACGGCACTTAAATTTACCTGTTGGAAAATCAACTCGTTCAAAAATGATGAATAGGATGTCGTTGGAAAGTTAATTAAATTATCTTTCAATCCATATATTACAAAATAAAATTGAATAAAAATTGAGAGAGCTACAGTCGATTCAAGATCAAATTTCATGGAAATTTTGATGATTTTTAGACACTTGACTAACTTTTGTTAATTTTTTCCACAACAAACAGTAGAAAATATTTATGTTTTTAATTTTTTATTGA
Source organism: Leptopilina myrica (nomen nudum) (assembly GCA_032872475.1). Lineage (NCBI taxonomy): Eukaryota > Metazoa > Arthropoda > Insecta > Hymenoptera > Figitidae > Leptopilina > Leptopilina myrica (nomen nudum). The sequence continues at coordinate 20,186,426 of CM065461.1, read as the reverse complement.
TAGCTTATTCTATTAAGAAACTTTTGAGCTCTTGTGGACCTTGATTGGATTAAAAATGAAAATTCTACACTACATTTAGTCAACGAAACTACTTTGCCATTTTTAGTATACTTTTCAATATTTGCAGCAAACATGCAAATAGTGAAATTAAGTTAAGTCCTAAAATTACTGAAATCACACATCAAGAAATTCTAGAGTTGCTCAATTCGAATACAATGTCAAATATCAAAATTTCAAAATGGCGGATCCAATATGGCGTCCAGTTTTTTTAAAAATCGATTAAATTTATGACAATTTCGTTACTCGGGGTTTTTCTGTGTAGCTGATGACGAGTCTGATGTCAGATTTTAAAAATTAAAAATGGTGGCTTCAATAAAGTAGACGAGTTTTGGCGCTCTGATTAGGTCTCTGATTACAAATTCGATGTCATATTTTGAATATTCAAAGAGGTGGATTCAGTCTGTGCGAACATATTTTGAAAGTTTAAAGACAAACTCATGAAAATTAATACTTTGGGGTTTCTGGGGTCTCTAATTCCGAAACCAACATCGGTTTTAAAATTTTTAAATTGATGGAAAATAAAAACTTTACTCTAATTGCAATAAACTATCTTAATTTTAATTTTCAATAAATTTTTATAACTTTTTAACTGCAATAGATTTTAAATCTCATTCGAAAATACAGACACTGAAAACATCAAGGATGAGGATGAAGAATGTAAAAGGGCTCGATAACATTAAAAAAATAATTTTAATTTATTATTTAGAAACTTTTGTTTTTTAAATATACTTTGATAAAGTTAATTACATATATTTAAAATGTATTGCAGTAAAAAAGTTATAAAAATTTATTGAAAATTAAAATTAAGATAGTTTATTGCAATTAGAGTAGGGGAGACTGGGGCGAAAAGTTAAACTGCCAAAACCGTTAAAATTCATTATCTTTCGAACGGGAATAATTGGAGCATTGTAATTTTAATTACAGAAGGGTATTATCACCCTAAATAAATGTCCGGAGTTGTGTGCAATTCTGTTAATTTGTGTGGTGTCTATATTAAAAGTATTTTTTCGAACTACTTTTGAAAATTTTTTCGAAAAAGAAAATATCAACTTTTAAGTATATTTTTTGCATTTTCCTCACCGCGATTTTTTTACTTCATTATTTGGGTCCCCTGAAGAGATACCTAAAGGTATTTGCTAAATATATTTAGTCAGATTTTTTATATTTGTTGTGAAAGACAAAAACGCACCCTTGGGCGAACTATTAAGTCCTGGACTTAATAGTTAAATATCAGGAACTTTTTTATTGAAAGTTGTAGAGGATGTTGGTTTCGGAATTAGAGACCCCAGAAACCCTAAAGTATTAATTTTCATGAGTTTATCTTTAAACTTTCAAAATATGTTCGCACAGACTGAATCCACCTCTTTGAATATTCAAAATATGACATCGAATTTGTAATCAGAGACCTAATCAGAGAGCCAAAACTCGTCTACTCTATTGAAGCCACCATTTTTAATTTTTAAAATCTGACATCAGACATCATTTCCATGAAATTTGATCTTGAATCGACTGTAGCTCTCTCAATTTTTATTCAATTTTATTATTTTTTAATATATGGATTGAAAGATAATTTAATTAACTTTCTAACGACATCCTATTCATCATTTTTGAACAAGTTGATTTTCCTACAGGTAAATTTAAGTGCCTTCGCTGCTCAAAAATACAAAATTTGAAGCTACAAAAAAACTACAAGAGGGAAAAAAATTAAAACTATGATTTTCTTACTCAGAAAACACCTACTAATCGAAAAAAAATGTTTTGTTCGATTGGCAATTTTACTGGAAACCAGTGTAGTTAATTCCCTTTTGTTTTTTGTTTGGGGGAAGAAATAATTATTCCGATAATTATGTTGAGTGAGGAAACTTTAAGATTGTGAGCGGATTATAATTATTTTCCCCTGATGTGTGGTGTTCCGAAAAAATTAAGTAATCCTACACTGAGAAAAAGAGGGCGCGTTGCAGCACATTTTCGAGTATTGTTGCGCGACTCAGCCCTGAGTTCTGCTACAACACTTGTGGGGCACGTAGCGCTCCCCAGACGAGCGTGTTACACACTTGTTTCAAAAAACTTCAAGTCTGGGGCGCGCTACGCGCCCTAGAAAAGTGTGCAGCGGAACTCAGGGCTGAGTCGCGTAACTTTAATCGAAAATGTGCTGCAACGTGCCCTCTTTTTTCTCAGTGTAGTGGGGAAGAGTGAATTTTAGAGTTTGAAAATTTGGTTTGGACTTATTTCATGAGTGAAAGACAGCAGTTGGGTTAAACTGGAAATGTTGAGGTTTTTGGTGGTCTTTAGTGTAATCTAATATTTTTTAATATTATTGAATTCTCACTTTTTACGAGTTTGACTCTTGGTGGAATTTTTTAAGTTGTAACGATTTTATTTGGGAGAGAAGAGGAAGAGTGTATATCAATTTCTGTTTCTTTAGCTAGGTAGAAAAATAAGATTTTCGAGTAGCGGTTCTTTAAGAATTTTAAAGAAAAGGAAAATTGGTACTATTCTCACTGAAAGATCAGCATGTTGTTTTTCAAAAGTGGGTGTCCACTTGTGGGTGATGACAAAGCGACAATTAATTTTGAGGTGTTTGAATCTTTCTTGTCTTTTCCTTGTGGGACTATCAGAGTCTGGGGTTATCAGTCTTTTTGATTTGTTTGTTTTTTGTGTATAAATTCTCTATTGTGCTTGAGAGTAAAAAAGAGAATTGGTGGCTCTTTTGGAGATTAAGTAAATTTTATTATAGTGGCTTTTTGGAGAAACTTGTGGGAACTGTCATGTTCTCCTACATTTATTGTGGTTTTGAAATTTATTGGTTTTCAAGCAATTGAGTTACGAAAGGATTAAAAGATTTTATTTGAGAGTTTATGTTTATTTTGACAGTTGATTATTCCGTATTTCTGTATTGATCGGCGATAGCATCGGAGATACTATCAGCCTAGGAAAGGGGATTGTAACAAGGCATTTGTTACTGGGATATTAGCGGTTTGTCTTTGTCGAAATAATCAGTGTGTTGGTTGGTATCTCTTTCTTAAATTTTTAAAGTTGATTTGATTCTGGTTGCGGCTCACTATATGTGATAAGAATAAGGCGTGGTGACGAATTTCCACGATTGATAGCGGCCAGAGACGAATTTATTTACAGGTGATTTTTCTGTCGTTAGAGGGACAAGAAAGGATATATCAATATGAGTGACCTTAGGACAAGGACAGGAATACCGGCGTCTCAGCAGATTATTGAATTATCAGCATTAATTCAAAAATAATTTCATTCGTTTACCGGCGCGTATTTAATATTGTTCGTTTGCGACACGAATACGATGAATGTAATTTTCGATGGAAAATAAAGGAAAAGTGTTCTTAATTGTGCGTGTTATCTTTTGTGTTAGATATGTGTGAGCATCTTCTACAGGAAAATTATTTTTGGCGTCGCTGGTAATTCGGTTTATAATTTTCTCTTTGTTTCAAACGTCTTAGCATCATCGGTCGTCTTGGCGGGAAGTCTCCACACTTCGAGGAAGTATTGTCTCTGTGTTGTTGTGTTGCTATTAGTCGAGTTGTTTTTGGGTAATATTACAGGAAAGCGAAACAACAAACCGTCTAGATGTATGTAAATTTTTTTGGAAGAATGGTAATGATAAATGTATAATTGTAATTTCATTGACTTCGTGTATTGCGCTGGAATGGTATTTTTATTTTCGTTTAAATTGAGCTATGCTGTAAGAGTATTGTTGATAACCTACAGGTATTTGATTGTTTAAATAAAACAACAATTGTTATATTGTTTAAAAACTAAAAATCAAACATTAGATTTGTTATATATCTTGTATTTGTATCAAATAGTGTGGCGTTTGTATCCATAGAATCAATACGAATCTTAATGAAAAGTGGTTGCTGAAATTTAAAATAATAATATGTGCATTACGACGACATCGTATATATCAATCCCAAAATATGTAGCTGACCTACTCTGTGAAAGAGGATATTTTGGACAAAGGGAGTTGTAAATTCGACATATCATTATATTATCTTATGTACAACTGAGCCTGATTAGAACATCACACCACTTATGGCAATCAACCTTGCGAATCATTCCAGTGGCGATAAAACGATAAGTTGTTTTTGTATTTGTTATATAATTTTTTTGTAATAAGTTTCGTTTCTCGCTGAAGGCAAGCTTTCTTTATATTAATTTTTTAATTGGTAAAAATACTTATATTTCGTCGATAATAATTTAAAATTATAATTTTATGTATGAATGAATTGAATGTCGCAATTCGTAAATAATTTTGATTCGTTTATAATATATCTAATTTTGTGGAGTGTGTTTTTTTGACAAATTATTAAAGATATGTTTGAATTTTACTTATTCTCTTTTCTTGAATTTATTTTGCGTCATTTAAAAATATTAAATTATTTTCTTTAATTCAATAAGTAAATTAATTGTTACAAAGTAGAATATTGCTTGTTCGTAATCTGCATTTTTACTTTTTAAAACAATCAATTTTTTCGATTAGAATGACAAATCAGGTCAAAAAACGTGAAATCAAAAGATTTAAGAGGACATAATTGATAGTGAAAAAGCAGGATTTACCGTATCTCCTAATACGGTTTTCACATTAATAAGTATTAGCAGAAACTCACCGCCAATTCTATTCACTCACAAACAATTCTACCTTTTTTACTGAGACGTATATCATACTCAAATAGGCTGTAAAATATTTTCAAAAGTTATTTTATTATTTAAAATTAAACATTTACAAAACAAAGAATCACATTTAAAAATCGGCCAAAAAACAATTTTCGGTTTATTTTTATAATTATAAACTTTGGAAAATGACTAGATCAATAAAATTAGTCGACTAAATTATTATTAGAGGAATAATCTCTTCTATTGCTAGGCATAGTTGGCAGTTTTGTACATAAAACATATATCGAAAACTTAAGTATAATATAAATACCTTTTAACAATATAATTTGAAGCACTTTTTTACCTTCAATAAACGGGAATTTACAATCTCAAGTAAACAAATTAATTAAATATTTATTAATACCTGTAGTCGGATTACTGTAGAGAATTTAAAGTAAAAGAACCAGCAGGAACTGAACATATCAGTTTTTTAGAGCGTAATGTAGGTAATACCTATTTATTCAGTAAATTAGTAAGATTATAAATTATTATTTGTTATATGTAAGAAATATAAAAATGTAATAGCTAAATGTATAAAAAAGACTGTTATTTAAATAATCTGTACGGGAACTGGTTCCTTTACTTTACATTTTATCTAATTATTAAAAAAACAAGTTAAATAATAAAAATTTATCGTTCATATTCAATGAATATTGAATCTATATAAATCAAACAATAAGATTTACTAATACTTATATTAATGTCTTCTTTAGTGCGTTATCATCAGCACTATTGTGCTTCACATTTTTCTAAAGACCGTTTTTATTTGGTCATTTTAAATAATAATAATTGTCTTGAAAAGGATCATTATTTCCATAAATAACTCTTCATACTTTTTAGGTTGGTAAATAACATTCTTAATAATGTTCTTTACATACTTTGTTCAGCTCTGAAAATCAAAATTTATAAAATCATTAATTAATAATTAAAAAAGACTTATTCATTACTAAAATAAAGAAAGAAATTAAAACAAATATTTTGCATTGTTTACCGTAGCATAATTTTAATATTGTTTAAAATATAAAAATAGCTTACTTTAAAGTTTTGTAACGTTCTTTTTCATGATTAGTATCAGGTGGTTCACATTCAAACGACGCTAAAGATAATGCTAGAAAAAAAAATGATTTCCTATTGCGTTTTTTTCAACATTTATATTTATGTGTAATACAAGAAATGTTTTCCCAATCAATCAAACAATATTTTAACATTGTTATACTGTTAATTATATTAATATAGATTAACAATTATGCTTCTCTTACCATTCTCTGTCAAAATGGGACTGGCTTGTAAAAAAGCTATGACTCGAGTATCTTTCTCGAAAGGACACACCACCTGTTTCCATGTTAAAAATTCTGTAACTTGTTTAGCTAATTGCCAAAATTTTTCAAAATTGATGTGCCCATTAGGAAGCCTAGAACAAAAATAGTAACTTACAAATTGTATAATCAAGAATTGGCGTCAGGTGTAATGAAAACTATTGTCAAATGCTTTTTGAAGCTTCAATATATTGCTTAAACTAAGAGACCTTTGGGATTGTAGCGGACCTATTTATGTGACAGCAGTTTCACTATAGTTTTGTTTTGCTACGGTACAATTTTTGGCGCATGACTTTCGAAAATATTGATCATTATCTCACCGTAGTAGTGGAGACGCCGCCGTTTGCAGCTTAACAACTTTCTGACTGTCACACAACCAAAATTGTACCACAGCAATTCAACGGTCTCTCATAATTTTCAGTATAGAAAATTTAAAATATGGAAAAGAAGGCTTTTTTATCCCACAGACACGAAAATAGTGCTTTTTTATGCGTTGAAAGAGGGCGTAAAAAACTCATTTTTCTTTGCCGGTAAAAATTGAATTCTTGTTCTCCCTAGAGGAAAAATACTATGTAAAAAAGCAAGGTCACATAAAAAATGGTTCTATTTTATTACTCTTGACTAATGTTGTATTGAGTTTCGGTAGGGTCAAAGTAATATGAAACTGGTAATACATTCTGAACCATGAGATAGAAAATGACAGTCACGTGATGCCGCGTACCTAACCTTCTCTCACACAATTGCAAATGCCTGCCTACCTTTTTCGTGTTCGTCGTATTAATCTTTTAAAAAAATGAATTCTAGTGTGCAACAAGAAATGGCCAAAATAGCAGAAGAAGCGCGAGGAGATATTCTACCTGAAAAATAAAAAAAAAATTACGAGGCGTCGTATGCGTCCTTTGTAAAGTGGAAAAATACTAATAATGTGCACGAAACAAGTGAAACAGTTTTCTTAGCATATTTCAAAAACTTGGCGGATAAGTATAAGCCACCGACATTGTACAAAAAAAATTAATAATAAATAATATAAAATAAAAATGTGTAAATAATAAATGTAAAATATCATCATAAAATAAGTTATTGATATTAACAATTGATTAAAAATTTAAACAGCCTCTAATAAATAATAAAACAAATAAAAAAATTGCAATTGCAAAAATAACACCTTTTATTAATAATAAAATAATACTTATTTACAGGTTATCATGATCTTTGGGATTTTCGGTGCTCTTCGAAGCGACGAATTGGTTAAAGTTAAACATGTAAAAAAGCAAGGAGAAATTTATCATGTTATTGTTCCAGTGACAAAGAATATGAAGCCAAGGTCATTTACTATTACTGGTGAATTTTGTAAGTACGTGGAAAAATATTCAAAACTCCGCCCGAAACTTGCTACTGAGGATAGATTCTTCTTGAACTTCCAAAATGTATAATGCACCGTACAGGTAACAATAATAAATAATCAATAGTAAACAAAATATAAAATAAAATATTCAATAAATAAAATAATATAAATAAATAAAAATACAAACAACAAAATAATAAAAAAAACTAATTTTTTATAGGCCATAGGAAAAAACAAATTTGCTAGCACTCCGCAAAAAATTGCCGAATTTCTGCTACTACCAGATCCTAAAGAATACACGGGTCACCGTTTTGGAAGAACTTCAGCCACCATATTGGTTGATGCGGGTGCTGATTTGACAGTTTTAAAAAGGCATGGCGAGTGGAAAAGCAGTACAGTTGCCGAAGGATATATAGAGGAGTCACTGGGAAATAAGAGAAAAATTGGCTCGCTTTACTGCAATGCTATTAACATGCCATCAACTTCAGATCATTCTGAAAACAGTGCATCACCAAACTCTTGTCTTCCACCATCAAAGCGGTTTGAAAGTAATGAAAATTATGAGCAAAATTCAGAATCTGCACTAAAAAAGTTGCTAAAAGATAAACATTTTAACTTTAAAAATTGCAATGTTACGATTAATTTTCAGTAAACTATGGTAATTCTGCCTAACACTCGTTAAAATGTAATTTAATGTTCTCAAAATCTATCAGTCAATTGTTTATGTTTAAGACAGCTAATTTTTTATTTTAAGTGATAATTACAAATTATCAACATTGTCTCGACATTAATTACAATTTTATAAATAATAACTAAGTGTTTAATAGTTTATAAAAAAGAGTCTATTACAATATAAATATTTGTAAAACTCGAAAGACTGATTTAAGATTTTAAATTCTGCTTTATTTAACGTTTACGAAATCTGTCAGTCAATTGTTTATGTTTAAGACAATTTATTTTTTATTTAAAATTATAAATACAAATTATCAACATAGACTAAACTTTAATTATAATTTTCTGCAGTTTTACTATGCATTTAATTGTTTGTAAAAAAAGATAATTAAAAAATAAATATTTTTGACATTTCATAAGGTTTAATTTATATTATGTCAAGTTCTAAAATGTTTTTTTGTGAATATTATTATTTTTTATTAATACTACGAAGTATGCCACTAAGTAGTGTTACTGTTTTCTTTCAGTTTTAATTATCTTTTAGGGAAGTTAGTTTTTGTGCCTTTGGAATAAAAAGTATCGTAAGCGCTACGTGGGTAAGCCATTTATTTTCTCGACGGATGTTTCCATCAGTCTCAACAATAAAGGATATGATTTACCCACTAGCTGCTTAATATACTATTTTAACGGCAACATAATAAGCAAATGTAGATAATAACCTAATTTTTAATTTTAGGTTAACGTTGCGTTAAACTAAAAATTAACGTCGTTAATCATTAATTCGTTAAGTTAAGATGTTAACTTCGTTAACCCCTTCAGTGTGTAGCTAAAATATAAAAAATAGGTCCAAAATGTGTTAGACCTTCTTGTAAATAAATTTCCATGACATTTGGTACTAAGGGGTTTTTGGGGTCGCCGATTATGAATCCGGTGTTAGTTTTTAAAAATTCAAAATTGTGGATCCAATATGGCGGACACGTTTTATAAAAATTATTTGGGTTTGCTTATAACTCGTTGCATAGGGGTTTTTATGGTCGCTGATTAAGAATCGAGCATTAGCTTTTAAACATTCAAAATGGCGGATCCATTACGGCGGACACGTTTTTGAAAAATAAATTGGATTCGCTTAAAACTCGTTACTTAGGGTTTTCATGGTCGCTGATTAAGAATCCAGCGTTAGCTTTTAAAAATTCAAAACGAAGGATCCAATATGGCGAACGATTATTAAAAAATATCCACTTTTGAAATTTAAAAAAAATTTTGGTGACCATATTGGCTAAAAAAAACCCAAGTAACAATTTTTGCGAATATATGATAAGATGTTTCCTTGTTTTGGCCATGACGTGTATACACGTCATACACAGTCAAGGGCTTAATAGTTAATCCGTTTACTAACAAGAAAATTATCGAAAGTTAACGGAAAAAAAGTTAACGATTAACTATAAAAATAACTTCAATCGCCCCAATTAATTTTTTTCAATAGATGATATATCGAGAGGTAGAAATAGTTTTTGTCAGGAATTTTAAAAACCATTATTAACAGCATTTGAACCATTATGACGTCATAATTTGTTCAAAACATTTGATCTAAAATTGTAATGCCATAATGGTTCAAAACCCTTTAAAGGAGAATTTATTAAAGATTTATTTGCAAACTTCGAAGAAAAAAATACTTTAAAAAAAGAAATTTAAAGGACTAAAGTTAACGAAAGAGAAATGTAACAGAAGTTAACAAGTCCGTTAACTGTTTTTAAAATTAACTTAAAAGTTAAATCATTAACGAAAAAATTAACGGAGTTAATTAACGATTAACCGGTTAATGCATTTTTGGCCACCTTTGGTAATTAAACTACTTTCTAGTAAAGGCATTTTGTTTGTAAATATACTATTTGTACAAAAACAAAAGAGAATCTATTAACGGTTAGTTGACAAAAAATAACTGTCATATATTGAAAAATAAATTTTTTTATGAAACTTTGAAAATAAGTTTTTTCTTTAAAAACTGTATATCATTATGGAAGTGGATGATTTAATGTGATCATAAAATCACGTGCTTATTGGTCACATGGCACTCATGTATCGATCGCTAACACTAATAGAGATAGAAATTTAATTGTGGAGTGGAATGTGTGTTTCAAAGGATTCTATGACTACTATTAACTTGTTTATTATTTTTTACCTTTGTCAGGAGTTACTTGTATTGAATTGTGATTCTACTACAATGAATATAATATAAGAATATTTAATTAATATTTATGATTGTCACACACCTATTTTCCCTATCTATCTTATTTCTCTCAATTTTGAATTACAAATATTACTCACTTGTTGCTGCAGCCTTCATTTAAAAAGTATAAATCTTTGACCAATAGACTGAAAAATGGTATAATTATCCTTTGCTGTTCATCTGTAGCGCCTGCGCTACGCCACATTGCTGCTTTTAGAGTACTGCGATAACTACTAAAATTGCTACTAGGATCCATTTGGTGTTCCAATATTGCAAATTTAGAAGTTTGCACTTTTGCCCACTAAAAGCATATAATATACATTTGTCACATAAATGTATAAAATTTCATGCATCATGTATAATCCAGATTATTTATCGTATAAGACATTTTTTAATGACCTTATTTGATATATTATATTTACTTGAATATATCCTCACCGTTTTCTTAAGTCGCGTAACTGGTGACATATTTAACCCAGCTATTATCGCCATCAACGAATTAAAGTTACCAAAGTTAAAACACTCTCTAGCTGTCTCAATCCAATACTCAACCAAGCGAACACGTTGTTTCTTCTTAATGTGCTAAATAATACAATTATTTAATAGTCATTTGGAGGAAACTAAACCATACATTTTATTACGTTAAAATTTTTAAACTGTACAAAATTGATGCGAAGAGAAAAAAATAAATGTCTCTCAATATATTACCTTTGATACTTCTGTGGCTACAAAGTAGCTTAACCTATTGAACCATTGTGCGTACGATTCCAAGTTTCGAGTTTTTTTCATTTCTTTAAAAGATGTTTCTAGATGGGGTAATTCCTGCAAATAATGCCATGAATATTTGAACGAAATATTATTGTTTCAATTTTATCTAGACAGCGCAAAATAAAAAGTTCCAAAAATTGTTTTTCTTTAGTGTACTTGGATCAACCCAACTTGGCCCCAACTGGGATTTCCCAAAGTATTCTCAAACTGAAATTTAATTGTATTTTCTGTTATAAATCATTAAAAATTTTGAGAAAAATATGAAAAAAAGTAAAAAAAAAATAAAATTAATAGTCCGTATGGAAATTTTCTCAAATGTCAGTCTGCGTTACTATTTAAGAAAAAATAAGAAAATTGAAAACTTTAGTTGTTTATATCAATATTTATAAATAATATGTTCCATGTATAAATAAATTGAATGTAAAGTTCTCAGTTAATAATTTATAAAAGTAAGCAAATTATAATAACTTATAATTATATGTTTAAACGACACTGAGAAATTAAAACACACACGACGTCATCCACAAAGCACAGTATTTTTCTACAAGTTTGCTGCAACTTTTCCATGCAAAGTTTGCAAATTTGCATCCAAGTTTGCAACAAACTCGCATACAAATAAAAATGTCATCCTCTTGGCAAGTTTGCAATGAAAAAAATACATTTATTACTTACTCTTTTGTTGCTAAATTATTATTAATTAATAATTAACAACTATATGTGACGGTCCACGACAAAACGTGTCTTAGCTCCAAAAAAATTAAAGTCCAATTTTAATAGTACTTTATAGATCTTGAGTTCCTTTTTCAGGTACAAGAACCCAAAAACACTTTTTACTGATAGATTTTTTTATATAAATGTTTAAACATGAGCATAAATTGAACGAATCAGGAAGGCCCAGCTTTTAATACGTTTCCCATAAAATTCACATTCGGGAGCTAAGGTACGTTTTCACGTGGACTGTCACATATATAACAATACCCAATAACAATAGAATGATTCAATCTAGACTTAACTGGGATTTCCTAACATTGGGAATTAATTGGTTTTAACGTTACAAGCCCAGTTTGGGCGTTGACTGGGTTGCCCACTTTGGAGATTAGGATCCCCAGTTGGGACTACATTGCAGCCCAACCTACTTTTCCACACAGGTAATAGAATGTCTCAGAAGAAAGAGTTCAGAATTTTATTTAGTTCACATTAATTCTTATATTAAGGGAGAGTGACAACTTTGACGCGAAGAAATAGATTTTTTGCTTAAACGATATATAATATAATTATAATATATATTATAATGTGTATAATAGAAATGATACCATTAGAAATGATGTCAAAGTTGCTTTATGAGAAAAAAATCAAAATCTGCAAAAGGTGTCCAAGAGTGCTTCAGTGGTTTCACTGAGAGAAATTCCTGGTTTATACAACCAGATTCTCGTGGTGAAAAACGTCTTTGACTACGATTGAAGTTGTTCGAACATGACTGAACATAATATTAAAGTGAAAGAATTTGACATTCGTCCGAATCAATCTCAAAATAATTCTTTAAGCTCTTGAGTTTCATATGTATCGACAGCACAGCCATCCTGAATACAGAAACCTGCTTTTTCAGAAAATATTTTTTCAAATTAATTAATAATTTAAAATTATCAAAGAACTCAGAAAAAATTGGTTAGCATGGTGGGATACGAGCCCACGACCTTTCTATTGCCGGTAGACTGCTCTGACCACTGAGCTACATGCATCCCAAGATTCTCCGAGCTGCTTTGATATACTATACCTCCCTGCATTATTTCATGATAATGTAGGGAGTTTCTTGAAGATGGTAAAGCCTAATTTTTCAATCATATTCAGGATGGCTGTGCTGTCGATACATATGAAACTCAAGAGCTTAAAGAATTATTTTGAGATTGATTCGGATGATTGTTAAATTCTTTCACTTTAATATTAGTAATAATTTCCGAATGACAGATTCACTCCCTTAACTATGACTGAACATAGTTGCGTTAACGATAAAACCTGGGTAATATAAATTTAATTTCTGGTTATAGTAACCAGGATCTTGGTTGACACTGGAATTGTGGTTGCCAGAAAAATAATTTTAAAAGTCGTCAAAAATATATAGGTTATATGAAATCATTCATCACATTATCCCATTAATATAATGAATTGTCAACAATACTGTCAATGAAATAAGTAAAACGACTTGTATCAACAACATATACATTCACTTTTATTTTACCCAATTTTGGTAATAAGAGAGATGAAAAAACATAAAATACTTTAAAATAAAAACTAGATGAGAGCATTCCACGTCGTGTTAAAAGTCGAACTGTAGCAGAAAGTATAAAGACGTACTGCGCTTGCTCCCGACTACTGAAATCTAACATAACTGCCTGGTTACTATATCCAGGCGTTTTTAGTTAAAGACAAATTTCACCACGAATCATGGTTGTCACAACCAGGATTGTTTTTTTTAAATTTTAGTTAAAATAATTAAATTTCTGGTTACTGTAACCAGAAAACATATTACAGCAACAATTTTAAGTTGGTTCAGTAACTGCATTTTATTAACCACCTTTTTCTGGTTGTATTAACCTGGGTCCATTTCTCTCAGTGTTTACCCTACTGAAAATCCCCGTATAACATCTTGTTCAAGATCTTGTACAGGAAACTATACCATCTCTGTCAATCAACCTGTACCATTTTTGCATAAGAATTTTAAACAAGTTCTTGTACAAGATCTTGTGCAACAAGTGCACATTCTTGTTCATGAACCTTTATTCAAAAGCGAAACAATTTACATGTACAGGTTCTTGACCAAGATGTTGCACAAGATCTTGTTCAAGTACACATTTTTGTAGATGATCCCGTACAAAAAATTGTACATGAACCTTTATTCAGAAGCGAAAAATTTATATGTACAAGTACACATTCTTGTACAGGATCTCGTACAAGAAATTGTACATGAACCTTTTTTCAAAATCGAAAAGATTACTTGTATATGTTCTTGTACAAGATGTTGCACAAGATCTTGAACAAGAACTTGTTTCAATTTCTTATGCGGAAATGGTACAGGTTCATCGGCAGAAATGGTATAGTTTCCTGTACAAGATCTTGTACAATTTCCTGTACAAGATATTGTACGGAGATTTTCAGTAGGGTAGCGCTATCGTCTATTTTCTCTTTAATCGTGGTAACAATTGCAGAAACTCAAGAAGCTCGCAGACAGCTCACACCTACTCGAAAGACTGAGAATATGTACAATATTAATAAAGAAGGCCAATTTTATGGTGCAGGCATCGCAGATAAACGGTGAGTAAGTAAGTTTCCATATTACATCTCTTTGCCGGATGTGACGCAATTTTATCATACATTTCGCTGCACTTTCTGCACCTACTCTTAAGGTAGTGTAAGGCTGCGGCTAAGGCTGCCTGCAGGTTGTCATGGTAACGTACAAGAGTAAGAGAGTCAGTGATTTCAAACTTCTCCCTTACTCTCGTTGCTCCTGCCTGCACAGGCAGGCAGCCTGCAGAGGTGTAGCCGCACCTTAAGGCTGGAGTCCCATGTACGAAAGCTTCTAAGCGCCACCTAGTAAAACGAAGGAAGAAGGTGGTTATCAAGTGTTATCGGCCGATATTGGAGCATATAAACATAAGTGTTCTATGGTAAATATAACAGAATAAAAGGAATGCACACCACAGTTCCTGTGTTGGAAAGTTGATGTGGTTGTTATTTTTTAATCATTAAGTAGGATAAGGAGATGAAACGGCCTATATTTATTGGCCCCCAAATAGGGGGGTCAGAGTAGTGCAGTTTTCATCGCCCTACTGTCTCGAGCGCCCCTTGAGAGAAAATAAAGAATTATAATGTATCGTCTGTTACACGGTTGTTTATGACATTTATGAGATGACAGCTGAATGAATCGGGTTATACTTAAGGTTTGAACAAGTTTTATGACTGAAATTGGAAATAAAAATGAAAAGTTAGTAAAAATAATAAATTCATGAGTAAATAATATTATGTTAATATAAAAATTCATTCATGCTGTCATTTCACTACAAAAACAATGAGGTTATATTTGTTTTTCTCCTTCGATCACGTGACAAAATAGTTTAAAAAATTACCACTGTGAGCGCTGTAACCAATAGGGAGAGAAAAACCGCACTAATACTCTGACCTCCCATTTTGGAGTCAACTTTTTCTGCTATATCTGCAGGCGTTTCATCTCCTTATCCTCCTTCATGGTTTTATTTAAAATATAAAAGTTAAAAAAAACAAATTGAATCTGTAGGTAAGTTTTATTTTAAATAGAAAGACATTTAAAAAATTAATAGTTTTAGAAAGATTAATTGAATTTGAAGGTAAGTTCTATTACGAATAGAAAGATATACATATATTTAAAGGTTATGAAAATGCTTAAACAAGTGTATTTTGCATTTTCTATTTATTTTTAAATCTTAAAATTTTATTAAAAAGTAAGAAAAAATTCTTCATTTTAATATTTATTTTTAATTTATTCCCAAAAGCATTATTTTTAA
The DNA here is from genome assembly GCA_032872475.1 of Leptopilina myrica (nomen nudum). Classification (NCBI taxonomy): domain Eukaryota; kingdom Metazoa; phylum Arthropoda; class Insecta; order Hymenoptera; family Figitidae; genus Leptopilina; species Leptopilina myrica (nomen nudum). Next base: position 20,170,823 of record CM065461.1, on the reverse strand, counting down.
AAATTGCCATTCATAACCTTTAAATACATGTATATCTTTCTATTCGTAATAGAACTTACCTTCAAATTCAATTAATCTTTTTAAAACTATTAATTTTTTAAATATCTTTCTATTTAAAATAAAACTTACCTTCTGATTCAACTTGTTTTTTTAACTTTTATATTTTAATTAAAACATAATAACCCCATCAACTTTCCAACACAGGAACTGTGGTGTGCATTCCTTTTATTCTGTTATATTTACAATAGAACACTTATGTTTATATGCTCCAATATCGGCCGATAACACTTGATAACCACCTTCTTCCTTCGTTTTACTAGGTGGCGCTTAGAAGCTTTCGTACATGGGACTCCAGCCTTAAGGTGCGGCTACACCTCTGCAGGCTGCCTGCCTGCGCAGGCAGGAGCAACGAGAGTACAGGAAAAGTTTGAAATCACTGACTCTCTTACTCTTGTACGTTACCATGACAACCTGCAGGCAGCCTTAGCCGCAACCTTACACTACCTTAAGAGTAGGTGCAGAAAGTGCAGCGAAATGTATGATAAAATTGCGTCACATCCGGCAAAGAGATGTAATAATAAGGAGACTGTACACTCAGATGCATTAATGCTGTCCTTCTGGTATAAAGGAATTTTGAAAAGTCGTGTCATTTCTATCAAATATTCTTAGTTCGTGAGATACGAATGTTCTCATATGTCATGAACTACAAACATTTTGATAGAAATCATACGACTTTGCAAAATACCGTCAAACCGGAAGGACAGCATTAATGCATCTGAGTGTACTTTAAATAAAGAGTTTCTCGATAAAGTTATACTTTTGCTTATTCTTTGAGGCTACCTCTTGCGTATATTCGTAATACATATACTGCCAAAGTATAATACTCTAATTTTTATTAGAGCTGGATTTCAGTGTATTTTCTTTTATCTATCATTTACTCAGCGTGCGTATAAATTCGCTTAAAAGGACGTTGTCAGTTGATTTATGCTTAAACTTTAATCAACTGCTGAGAAATAAAACAAGTATGGGAAAGGGAACATCATTATCTGAAGTAGAAAAAGCATCCATCGATGCATACAAGAAATGTGGCAAATCAAATCGAGATATAGCAACGCTCATTAGCCGTTCCAGCAATGCTATTGACCAATACATAAAGAACAGAGGTCAAGAAAAAGCTAAAAAGAAGTGTGGACAACGGCCGAAGCTGTCAAATCGTGATAAACGAAGAATAATGGCTACCGCTTCTCAAACAACCAAGGGCTGTAGAAGAATTAGAAATTAAATTATGCCCCACGTCTCTAAAAGTACAGTACACCTAGTGTTGAAGGATTGTCCATATTTAGTTTCCGAGAAAATGCAAAAAGGGCCGAAACTAAAGCTTCATCACATGAAAGCACGCTACAATTTTGCAGAAGAGAAGCTGCATTGGACGCATGAATGGTCGAAGGTACGTAATATAAATGTATTTATTACCTAATTCTAATATATTCGTTGATAAATTCTAGATAAAATGTAATCCATACCTCGGTTATTAATTTGTATTTCAGATTGTCTGGTCTGACGAAAAAAAGTTTAATTTAGATGGTCCTGACGGAAGTACGAAATTATTGGCGTGATCTTCGAAAAGAACCACTATTTTTCTCTACGCGAAATTTTGGTGGCGGAATTGTAATGGTGTGGGCAGCATACAGTGGTTTTGGAAAAGTTGGATTAGCTTTTGTTAGAAGTAAAATGAACAGCCAAGATTATCAAAAAGTGCTTGAAGAATATCTTAAGCCTTACATTCCACGTTATCGCTCTGCTCGGTTAACATTTCAACAAGACAATGCGTCAATACATGTCAGCAAGTCTACAAAGGATTGGTTCGCCCAGGCGAAGAATCCCGTACTTCAGTGGCCTGCGGTTTCACCAGACCTTAATCCTATAGAAAATGTTTGGGACATGATGGTTCGCGATGTTTATGATAACGGCAAGGAGTACATGACGATTGCAGATCTTAAAAAAGCGATCATGTCAGCATGGAATAATATTAACGTGACATACCTTAAAAATCTCAATGAATCGATGCCAAAACGAATGAAACTAGTCTTCAAAAACGACGGTAAAGCTGTTGATTACTAATACATTGTAAGTACATTTCACTTAAATAAATAAAGCAATTTATTCTAAATAAAACAATTTTTCTAATTGCCCCTATTAATTTGGGACACCACTTTTTTCACTCATGGTATTAAAATATAAAACAGAATTTTATTGGGCTTACCAAACTTTTTCAAATAATAGCTATTTTCATTCTATAAAACGCATAAAAAATTTCGGAGACTTTGTTAAAAAAATAAATTAAATAATTTTAAAAAATGGGGTGCCCCTATCAATGCTTAATTTAGTATTAAAACTCTGCACCTAAAATTTTTAATTAAATCGTTGCTGAATTGGTAAAAAAAAGTTTGTAAGAAAGCATATCGTCGGGTTAGCGCAATATTATACTTATTCGGCAAAGAAAACAAGAATATACTTATTCAGAAAAGAGGCAAAAAGATCCTTATTCAGAATATAAAGTAAAAACAAATGAATTCTAAAATTAACCTTTCTCTTTTTGATTTCAAATTATGAAGAGAATTATATTTTTTTATCAAAATACTTTCCATATTAGTAAAACAAATTGTTAAAAAATGTATTTTCAATGAAACGAAATAAAAATAATTATTCATAAAACATTTAAATGAAAGTACAATTTGAAATTTGACGCAGAAAAGGTTAATTTTCCAATTCATGTTTTACATTATATTCTGAACAGGAATGTTTTTGCCTCTTTTCTAAATAAGTATGTTCTTGCTTTCTTTGCCGAATAAGTATGATATTGCGCTAACCCGACGATATACTGATTTTACTATATTTATCCTATTTTACTCATGTACTGCATAGATACCAGTTCTTGCATCTTACACTGACGACTGAATAGTTTTGGAATATTTTTAGAAATCTATACTACTACATTTCTACATTAATTCCTTGCTGAATTAGTAAAAGCTTTTTGCAGGAATGTAGAGATTGCATTGTAAATATAACATTCATTCAGTATTGGATCAGAAAGAAACTGAGAGTACGCTCGTAATGCAAACCGCTCTTTCCTTTAAAAGACTGCCCCCTTTAAGACAAAAGTTAAGCTTAGGTGGTTGGCTATATATATTGCCTAAATAGGTGAGGTTGCACACATGTGTAAAATGTATTTGTTAGGCCGCATTATAATCGGAATCGTTCGTGATCACTCGTAAAATTTAAGGAACGCGAGGAATAGAACTGAAAAGAGGTTATGTCAATGTTTTGACATTTTTCTCCAAACATTAAAACAAACTATAACAATTTTTAGTTAATTTATTTTTTTCTATAAAAAGAATTTTGTCAAAGAAACCAATTTTAATGTCAGTAAATTGTCAGTCATTAATACTTAATAACTGACGTAAGGATTTCTGCATATATCTAAAAATTTTTATACAATTTTTTCAAAATTTGAAAAAAAAATTTGTATTTTTTAAAATAACATTTTTTATTTATTAGGGATGTTTCAAGTCAACCGGCCTAGAACTCCTTCCAAAATTCTAATCAACGAAAGTCAACTTATAACGGCTCTAAATAATCGTCAGTTCATACTCTTTCGAATAAAAAGTGGCGAATTCAAAATGGCGTCCTTACTGCACCACTGTTATCAAATTTTTATATTAACCCAGCTAAGAAATTTATTTATTTTGGGGTCGCTGATTGCAAATCTAAAGTTAGATTTAAAAATTTTAAAAATTAAAAATGGCGGATCTGATATGGTGACCAAAATTTTAAAAAAATTATTAAATTTGCTTAAAAGTTGTTACTCGGGGGTTTTTAGGGTCGCTGATTGCAAATCTAAAGTTAGATTTAAAAAATTTTCAAAATTCAATATGGCGTATCCAATATGGCGACAAACAATTTTTAAAAAATTACCAGATTTGCTTTTGAAACTTGTTTCTCGTGGGTTTTTAGGGTCGCTGATTGCAAATTGTGCAATTTTTACAACCTTAAAACTTAAGTATAAAAGAAAAACTAAAAATTTAGTATTTGACCATTGCTTAAACAATGTATAGTTTTTAATTTTTCAATTGTTTGTATTATCGTCAGTAGATATTTTACTTATGGAAGATTATACTATTGAGAAAAAACTGTAAATTTATAGCACTAAGTATAGATAAGGAAAACAAAATAACAATAATTAATTGTTTAAACAATTAAATAAATGATTTTTTATTAGTAGTAAATATTTTTCTCCTAAAAAATTGTACAATTTAGAAAAAACTAGAAATTTCTAGTCGCCAGTACAGTTTATGAAAAAAGTAAAAATAACTAATTGTTTAAACAATGTTAAATGAATCAGAATTAGTGGGATTATTAAGGCGTGGTTAGATTGCGCCAAATATCTTGTTTCGGTTCTGCACGTTTCGCACACTCTTACGTTATATATTTAAATACGTGACACGCTTGTGTGAGGGGAAGTGCAGAATCAAAACACGATATTTAGCGCAATCTAACAGCGCCTTCGTAATCCCCCTATATTTGTCCTACCCCTACTACTGCAGTTAGCCCTCCTGTCTCTAGTCTTCTTGTGTTATTAAAAAAATGTTCAAAAGTAGAAATTTCAAAATTGGACATATCGATAGAGAATTTAATTACGAAGATTTAGAAAAAAAAATCGTTTTGGTAAAAAATTGAGACCTGTAGAGTGATTTGAAAATTTAAAGTACATTTTTCGCCACTGTGAAAGGGGGTGGCTTTTGAATATCGAGGTAGCTTTTTAAAATAAGGGAGGTTTTTTAATACTTAATTTAATGTTACTAAGATTATAAGAATTGTTAAATATTTCTGCTACAAAAATTGTAAAAAATTTTCTATTTTAATTTTTAAGGGGTAGTTTTTGTTGTTAAGGGTGGGTTTTGACAAATTGTATTGGGGATAATTTAAAGTCTTAAATTAACCATAATTTTTCAGGAGTGAAATTACTAAACTACATATCAAATTAATGTCGTGAAGCTGAGAGAACTAAAGGTTACATTGTTTGCATTTCCCGCCTTATGTCTTTAAGTTACGCTGTTGTGCGCTAGGTGGCAAACATCAACTTTATTATATCTATCTCACTAGCGAGTTTAATCCTTAATACCTTAAATACAAGTGCATTGGTGGATATACTTTTTCTACGTGGTCTGTTGCTTGTACGTATATTGAATACAACATTTTGAATTTTGAAAATTTGTCCAATGTAACTGAATATTCAGAATTAGCGACCCCAAAAACCCCCGAGTGACAAGTTTGAAGCAAATCTGATAATTTTTTTGAAAATTTTAAGTCTCTATATTGGATCCGAAATTTTGAAGTTTGAAAACTTTTACAATATAACTTTAGATTCGCACTCAGCAACCCTAAAAACTCCCATATAACAAGTTTTAAGCAAATCTAATATATTTTTTTAATTTTTGGTCGACACATTATATCCACCATTTTGAGTTTTAAAAATTTATTCAATGTAACTGTAGATTCACAATCAGCGACCCCAAAATCCCCCAAGTAGCAGAACCAAAAGAATTCCGTAAAAAATTTCTGTACGGAATTTCTGCAAATATTCCACAATGTATATTTTTGTAAAGTATTCAATATAACTTTTAAACACATTAATAAGCTAAGGATTATTTTCGTATAAAATTAATAAAAATTGCATTACAAAATATACAAATAAGGAAATAATATTAAAAATTATAAAAAAACTCTTACCAACTCCAATTATTGCAGTTGATAGATTTTAACAATTTTTATTATCTAAGGATTTTTTCCGTGTAAAATACATGAAAAAACATTTTTAAAATATAATATGGAAATAATATAGTTTAAAAACTATACAAAACTGTTACTAACTCCAAATGGAGTTGGTAACAGTTTAATTTTATTTTAATTTATGGAATACTCTACAAAAATATACAATTTAGAATATTTGTAGAAATTCCGTACAGGAATTTTTTACAGAAATCCGTATGTCATTTCCGTAGAATCGTTGGATAAGAAGCGTGCGGATAATAAATACAAATTAAAGTAAAATTTGTATCTTTGGAATTTATTAAAGCATATTATTCTTAGCTTTAAATAATATTAATAATAATTTATTAAACTGAATAATAATAAATATTATAAATTAATAGAATAATTAAAAAAATTAATAATAATATAAGTTTCATATTTAAATCGCCATGATCGCGGGGCCCCGAGGTTTCACCCGGTTTGCCCTATGGTAGTTCTACCACTGACAGTCCACAGCATCAAAGATTTCCTGAAACTCAACTGAACCTCATTTAGCGAGGTTAGAAACGTTGAGTGGTGATGTTCATGAGAGAGTGCGTGGATGTTTAAATGTCCACATAAACAGAACATTAAACATCAACCTTTAACAAAAATTAAACTCCAAATATGTACTTGCGATGTTCAGTCAATATTGGTTTACACGTGTATCATTATCAAACGAAATTTTATAGATAATGTAAAACCAAAAATTAAATTCTTCCATATGTGCTTTTTGAGAAAAATGATTTTTTAAATATTTTATTATATAATCATAGATTTAGTTTATTAAAATATTATTTTACTCAAATTCGAATTTCTGAACATGTTTTATACTAATATTGTGTATTTTACATTTATATTAGTGTCATTTGAAAAAAATTACACGCTCTGTGGGGCATTTTGCGCGCCCTAGACTCGAGTTGTATGTAAATTCGTTTCTTTTAAGTATATGTGCTAGGCTATAATATTGTTTGTAATATTGTTGCTTTTCAATGAGCTGTAACATTTTTTATAATTTAAAATGCCACACACAGCTCTCAGCCACTATGAAAATCGATGCAAAGTATGCTTTTTGTGTTGTCGAAAACAAAATTTAATGTTTATTATAAAAGACCAATTGAAAAATGACGTTAAAAGTGTTATTAGTAATTACGTTGACAGAGATAATTTGCCTGCCGTTCTGTGTGGTACTTGTAAAAGACATGTATATCATGCTAAAGATAGCAAAACTCAACTCGAATCTCCAGATTAATCAATGTTTACAGCTTTAAAAATAGGCACACGATCACAAATTAGATGTGTATTAGTCGGTAACAACAATAGTAAAAATCCTGCAATAATTTCACAAGTGTCGTGTGACAATATGCTAGCTATAAAAACTGATTGTAATTTGAGTAACCGCGCTATTATTAAAATTGCTTCTTCTCTCCGTACGGCAATGACAGATTGAAAAATTATTGAGCCAGGATTAGAAATTAAACTTCAGTCGAAAGCTCATGATGTAGATAATATTTTTAGACATAAAGAGTTGCCATTCGTTAAAGTAATAGAAACAAAAGTTACTAAATCACCTGCATCGGCCGTCTACTGTACTAACTTAATTGCTTTCACCAATCACGTCAAGAAAATGCGACAGGCACAAGAAGTTCATTTGAAATATGGTATTGATGGAGAAGTTGGATTTTTAAAAATGTGTCTGTCAGTACTATCAAAGTCAACTGAAGTAAATAGAAGAAAACGATCATAGTATGAATACGGAATTGCAGTTAGGAGATTTCAGGATTCTGGTGTCAAAAAATTAATTATTCTTGGAATCGCATGTAATTCACAAGAAAATTTCGACAACGTGTCACAACTGTTGAATTTATTGAATATTAGCTCTTTTACTGGCTCTACGTTCGCGGTTGATTTGAAGCTCGCTAACATATTAGTTGGAATAATGTTGCACAGCAGTGCTTATCCATGTTGTTGGTGTTATGATCTAAAAGATGAGCTTCATATTTGTGGCGAATGGAGATCTTTTGCAAATGTAATACGGCGATTTTGTTGAACGCTAGTAGTACTTTTTCCTCCAAATTAGGAATAAAACAATTAAAAATATAGAAATAAAATTAATAGAATGACGATCAATGAATTATTTTACAGTGTTTAATTCAGATAAAAGCGGTTATTTTTTTTTTAAATTCATTAAGCCAAAGTACTTTTCTGTGTATTTATGGTGTGTTTTAAATAGCATATGGGAGCGTTCATAAACTACGTAGACCTATTTTTGTCACTTTTTGACCCCCCCCCCTCCCCCGTATGCTACGTAGTTTTTTTTAAATTAAAATTGCGAATATAGCTAAATAGCTATATTCGCATTAAAAATGATTAAAAATTAAATTAAAAACAATGTCAAATATTCTGAATAAAATATTTAAATCTTGGCATATAGCAACATTTAAAAATTAACAAATTAAAGGTTTTCTAATAAAATTTTTTAAAATTATAAATTTGTCAGAAATCTTCGGTGAACGGTGAGACCAACCATTCCCGTAAATCTGTTATCACTGACAATTCCTCTTTCATTGTGACAATTCGGTCCCGCGCAATTATAAAAGACGCAAAATTAATTTTAGCTTATATGTATTAGCTACGTAGTAAGAGTCGATCTCCCCCCACGTAGACTAGAGTAGACTTTTGCCGAATCCCCCCTCCCTCTTAGCATGCTACGTAGTTTATGAACGCTCCCTATTTGGTGAATAACGAAAAGAAAAAATGAGTAAAACTTGCATAATTTAACAAAAGTAATCATTAAAGCATTTATTTTTTACATATTTAGGGTAAATTAATGTTTACTTATTGAATAATTAATGTTTAAAGTTGGAGATGCTAGTTCTACCGTGAGATGTATGCGTGTGTGTATGAACTTAAGGAGGATGGTGACCGTAACATAACCTCAAAATCTGTCAAAACTAAAAAATAATTTCTAACGCAAACAAAAACAAGATAAATATCAATTATAAACAATTTAAAAATATCTTGTTTTATTTTTCTCAACAAAAATTATAATAAGACAAAATGTTTTGTTAACAATATTTTTTCAACATTTATTATTTTTTTCTTTTGCGATCAGACAAAAATTGCAATTTTCAACCAATTTTTACAAAAAATAGCTCATTTAATTCAGTGAAACATTCTCTACAATCGTTATTTTTTTAATATTGTTAAAAGTATGTTATTAAAAAATTATAAAGAAAACATTGTTTATTTATTGAATAATTTTATAATAACATACTTTTAACAATATTAACAAAATCACGATTTTGGAGAATGATTAACTGATTAAAATGAGCTATTGTTTATAAAAATTGGTTAAAAATTGCAATTTTTGTCTGATCTGAAAGAAAAAAAAATTAAATGTTAAAAAAATCATTGTTGACAAACTATTTTTCCTAAAAATAATTTTTTTGGAAAGTTGTAAAACTAGATCTTTTACATTTGTTTATAATTCATATATTTATTTTATTTTTGTTTGCGTTAGAATATAATTTTTATTATTTACAGATTTTGAGGTTATGTTACGGTCACCATCCTCCTTAACCTTTTTTTCATTTAATCAACTACAAAGACAATTATTAGTATATTTAATAGAATATAAAAAATAAAAATATCAGAAAATAAATAGAAATTTGACTAATATTTATTCAAGATATTCTTAAAATAGCGTCATTTTTAATGTTTTATAAAAATTTAAATTACTTCTGAAATAATAAATCATGTTTTATTTCTTAAATTAATTTTTTCTTCATTTTTGTTTAACTAAACCAACAAATATTAAAATTTGATTGTAAAAATAGGAGGAGTTTGTTTATTATTTTTATTAGTCTAAATCATTTATTTTTTCTTTGGGGGTTGAAAAGGTATGTTTTATTTTTCAAAAATTATTTATTTCCTTATTTTGTTTAAGTAAACCAACGAACAGACAAAATTCTGTCTTTTAAATGGAAGAAGTTTGAATCTTATTTTTTTGTGCGATTCCGTGGGAGATTTTAGTCTTTTCGGAGTAAGTAAACCAATTGCAATTAATTTCAGGAATTTTAATCTACACATAAAAAGAAATATTTCCACCAAATATTACGTCAAAATATTCAGTAGTTTTTGAGATGTCAAAATTTTTAAAATCGTTTTATCTCCTTTCCATTTTAACCAAATCCCTTGATTCTTTTTGGAAAAAATTCAGCATAAAAAACGAAAAATTGTTTAATTATGTTTACACAAAATTTTTATAAACAAAAAAGTTATTAAATAATAATTAAATAACTTTTGAAATGCACCACGAAATTGAATGAAACAAACACTAAAATAATCTTACCAGTGAATTTTAGTGAATCAAATGATTTGGTTAAAATGGAAAAGAGATATCGTCGGGTTAGTGCAATATCATACTTATTCGACAAAGAAAGCAAAAACATACTTATTCAGAAAAGAGTCAAAAACATTCCTATTTAGAATATAATGTAAAACATATGAATTGGAAAATTAACCTTTTCTGCGTCAAATTTTAAATTGTACTTTTATTCAAATGTTTTATGAATAATTATTTTTATTTCGTTTCATTAAAAATACCTTTTTTAACAATTTGTTTTACTAATATGAAAAGTATTTTTGATAAAAAAATATAATTCTCTTGATAATTTGAAATCAAAAAGAAAAAGGTTAATTTTAGAATTCATTTGTTTTTACTTTATATTCAGAATAAGGATCTTTTTGCCTCTTTTCTGAATATGTATGTTCTTGTTTTCTTTGCCGAATAAGTATGATATTGCGCTAACCCGACGATATAACGATTTCAAAATTTTTCCAAAATTTTGACATCTCAAAAACTACTGAATATTTTGACATAATATTTGGTGGAAACATTTCTTTTTATGTGTAGATTAAAATTCCTGAATTTCATTGCAGTTGGTTTACTTACTCCGAAAAGACAAAAATCTCCCATGGAATCGCACATTTATCGATTTTTTAAAACAAATAACAATGAAAGACTGATATAACTGCGATATATTATTTTAATTTGAGCGTTATCTCTTTTTAAATGTTATTGATATATTTATATTTATAGATTGTTATTATCATGCGAAAAACATTTATTTAAAAATTTTTTTATTTTTAATATGTAAGATGTATTCATGACTTGCCATGGTTAAAGATAGTCGATCGTCTGGAACCACACTTGTAACGCTTGCAGTAATTGCGTTGAAATAAATCTTTCGTTTTAACCTTTAAAACTACTTCTTTAAATTGTTTCGTTTTTTTACCAAATGTTAACGGTTATTTTGTGCGGAATCCCTTCTGTCAAATTGGACATAATATTTAAATTATTTATGCAAGAATCCCACAGATAGAGCGGTTTGCATTACATGCGTACTCTCAGTTTCTCTCTGATTGGATAGATATTAAGTATCTATTATCAGTTTTCCTACAGAAAATAGAAGACGTACAGGGATGCAGAAAATAGATTAAATATTAAATATATGCAATTTTGTGTTTTTCGCAGAGTTAACATCATTTATCTAAAAAATTATTAATTAAAATATACGGTTATATAACAGTTCTTCCAGATGGTAGCAGCAACTCTTTCAAGCGATAATTTTGAGAAATGAGAATCGTGGAATTTTAATGCGCCCTAAATTTACATACCTTGGCAAAGGCTTGAACAAATTCTTCAGGACCAATGTAAGAAAGCCTCTCTAGTTCAACATGAGTTAATTGTTGTGCCAAAATTGTAGCAGATGGACACAATTCCAGTAAATCAATCTGAAAGCAGACGTACAATGTAAATTTTAAATAATTATTTCAGAAAATTAATTAAGATATTATAAAACTCTGTTTAATAATTAAACTTAAAGGAGTTTAATAATGTTAAGTACTTTTTTGTTCTGAACACGAATTTGTATAGTCAAAAATGTTGCATCACATCAGGTTATTGAAAAAAGGGATTGAAACCCACTAAAAGTGCTATTATCGCATTAAAAAAAAAGTATTTATGCTGAAACTATATGTGTAATAAATTTTGCTCTTATCAAAATTTAAGCTTAAAGTATGTTACGGTCTGCTGACCGTAACAAATAGGTGACCCCCTTTCCTCGGTAAGTGTTACGTATTTTTTGAATAGGCTCTTAATAGGGTTTGCTACACTTAAAATTAAAAACACAAGGAGAATCTTTGACTTCTAATATTCAATATATTTGGTTACCTTTATTCTAAAAGTATTTTAGAATGTTGGGATTTTTAGTGCATTATGTTAATAATTTTAACATCAATAAAAAAATAACTTAAGTTCCTTATATCATACGATAATTCCAACCTTTTTTCCATGTATAGATAGAAAATATAACAGACACTCTAACGTAACATACCAATTTTGGTTTAATTAAACAAAAATGATCTTCACAACTACAGCACATATGAGGGTAGGGCGGACTCGAACCCCAAGTCTCATAGGATAGCCCTCGAAGTGAACTGCTAGGATAGCGCTTTATGCGCTCAACCAAATCGACACTTGACTTTACAGGGTTAGTTTATATATCATATATTTCATTCTATCTTTGAGTAAATATATATAATATATAAACTAACCCTGTAAAGTCAAGTGGCGATTTGGTTTAGCGCATAAAGCGCTATCCTAGCAAGTTCACTTCGAGGGCTATCCTATGAGACTTGGGGTTCGAGTCCGCCTTACCATTATGTGTGCTGTAGTTTTTAAGATCATTTTTTTAAATTAAACCTCCTCGGGGGCGCGTTACTAGCCCCTTTCAGAGTACGCAGTTGAATCAACCTTGCATTGGCATACACAACCTCTAAATGTATTTGCAGTGTTCCTTCTTTTCTCTCAGTGTATATAGAAGAAAATTTATTTGAAGGATTTTTAAAAATGTTATAAATTAAACGACTACAAAGCTTCCTCACGAGGAAGCAAAATTAATTGGATTGGCTTGAAAGTTGGCGATTTAGTTCCTGTTTAGTAACTCTGACAAAACGTTCAGTCGTTCCTACTATTGTTGTAGTAGATGCGACTGTTAAATTTGTCCGTCGAAAATAAACAAAAGTGTTTAGTTATCAGAAATGAACCGATAGTCGCCTTCACTATTCTTTTCTCTCCGTGTATAAAAAATTAAAACCAATATAGAATGTAAAATCCAATGGCAACCTCCTCGTGGTACATTCTAAGGTCGTGAATTGAAAAAACGTAATAAATTCTAAGAATTGAATTCACTAGCTGATGTCGGGTTATTAAACCACATTTGATTTTATAAAAAATTACACAGGTCAACAAAAAAGGCTTACTTTTTTTATGAGATATGATAGTGGTTTCTGAAGTATTTTTTGACGCTAAACACGATCCCGGGTCCAAAAATTGGCCATCACGTCAGGATTTTGAGAAAAGTGGGGGTAAAGACCCCAAAAACGTGTTTTTGAGCGTTTATAATTTTTTTTTCTCCTAAACCTGATGTGCCAGAAACTTCTACAAAGACTTAAATTGAAGCTTGAATTGTCCACTACAAGACCCATATCCGTATAACCAAAAAAAATAAAAAATTTTTTCAAAAAATTAGGTTGAAGTTACCAAAAATGTGTATTTTTGGGTTGCTTTAATGGATTTTTAAAAATTATCTTGGATTCGTTTGGAAATTGTTACTCGGGGGTTTTTGGGGTCGCTGATTACGAATCCGACATTAGTTTTGACAAAATTCAAAATTTCAAAACTAATCTGAAAAGTATAAAATAAAAATATTTTATGATTTAAACAGTTCAGAAATCGTTTGAACAAATAATTGTTATTGTTTATTAATTTTTTATTCAAACAACCTAGAAACATGCAATTTTTTTCTAATTTTACAATTACTACTACTACTATACTCTGATTAGCTATTTGCAAAATAAGAAAAAAAGAAATCTGGTTCAGGAATATTTAAGAAGTTTTTAACCACATTTTTTAAGTTGTGCATAGGGGTGATTTTCCGCAAACTATGATATTTATGTCCCTATCGGGTTTTAACTGCATATTAATGAATTAACAATCTGCTTCAAATAAATTATATTTGGTACTCACTATTCTAAGTGGACCCACAAAACAAGTTGATTTTTTTTGTAGTCGGAAGTATAAAATCTGCGAATTCAGATACCTGAGTAATAAATTCCAGGTTATGTGGAAATGACCGCTCTTGTTCTGGTCGACCCACTAAAAACCCCGCCAGGGGGAAGTCACGGGAGTAGGAGGAGGAACTAAAACTTTTTCCTCCTCCCGCAAATCACCCCCGGTGATCTCTCCAGATTAACCTCTTCTTCCATCCACATCTTTTCTCTTCATTACCGAAGTAATGAAGAACTCGATGTGGCGCCAAGAGTCCGCGCTTTGGAGCATAATCGAGACCGTGTTATCAGCGGTGAATTGAGTTTTTACCGCGTCAAACATGGTCCGCCTCAGCTCACTCCATTGCCTGCAGGAGAAGAGAATTTGTGTGTGAATGTGTGATTAATGAAAAATGGACGCTTTCGAGTCAACGCGTATCGTTGCATAATTATGTATTTCCTTTTTTTCTTATTAATGGTTCATTATTCAAAATGTTAAAAGTTTGTTTAAGTCAAATTAAAGTGGTGTTTTTTAAATAAAATAACTTTTCTTTTAAGCAATCAATTTTTAGTAGAATTTATTACATATTTTACATTTTGGTGCCGAAACCCGGGAACGCGTGGTCTTTTTCCGTGGACATTTTAACGAACATTAACGTGAATAAATCTAACGTGCTCAAATTGATTTAACTTTAACGTGAAAAGAAAAGTTTTAAAATGAATTCAACTCTAAGGAAAACATATAGATCGCAAATAACGAGACTTGGAAGGCCAGGCTAATCACCTCATAAACGGTGATTTGGATATTCAGGAGGCTGTTGGTTTGATTGCTTGCATGAAATTTGCCAATGATTCCTTATCGGAAATAAGTAAAGCGATGCTTGCTGAAGAGGATGAAGAGAGCCTTGAAGATGAGTGCGTCAAGATAATAGAATATGAAGAGAAAGCAATGGCAGCAGTTTCCAAATTAGAATATGCCATTAGTCGAAAAAACATGGCGGGTGACGAAGCGAGAGAAAGCCAACCAGCAACCGGCAACATCGCAAATGGTGGGAACACGAATGATACTGGCAACGGTGGAGACGCGAACAGAGTTGACAACGGCGAACAGACAGGTCCACGTCGACAAAAAATGTCGGTGAGACTTCCAAAATTAGAATTAATAAAGTTTAACGGAAATTATAATAATTGGCCTGCTTTTTAGGAGCAATTTAACATTGATATTCATACAAACGAAGATCTAGATGAAACTTACAAATTCACCTATTTAAAGTCAGTATTAACGGGAAACGCTGCGTTGACAGTTCAAGGTTTGGCGACGAGTGCTGCAAGTTATAATAATGCCATCGAAATGCTGAAGGATCAGTATGGGAATAGTGAAAAGGTTATATACAGTTATATACAGCAGCTTTTGTCTTTGCCACCTGTGAAAAGTAGGAACGACGTTGCATCTCTAAGATCATTATATAACACAGTTTCCAAAATAACGAAATCGCTGAAATCAATGGGAATGTCAGCAGCAACTTACGGTTTAATGGTAAAACCTATGATTCTAAAGGCTCTATTATTTAGTATGCGAAGTGAATTTCATAAGAAGCGGTCAACAAGTGCTGATGACAACAGTGATAACGAATCAGTTCACAGTAGTGTCTCTGGGAGTGTCAACAATTGCGATCAATCTTACGAAGATCAAATTAATCAATTGTTGATTTTTATTAAAGTGGAGCTTCCAAAGCTTGAGTTGACGGCGGCCGTTTGTGCTGTTCGTTTACAGTGTTTTATATTGGAAAATATAAATTTAAAAATTAGTGAATGTGTTCTGTGGAGTGATTCCAAAATCACTTTATACAGGATAAAAGGAGCAACGAGTAGATGAAAACCCTACGTGCGTAATAGGGTGATTGAGATCCAAAATTTATCACGTGGTGAATGGCGTCATTGCCCTGTAGGGGGATTACGATTGGAGACGGTGCTATATAGATCAATTATTTATATTTTGTCAAATATTATAAATTTTTATTAAAATATGTTTTACATGATGTTAATAAACATGAAATGTTATAATTGTTTAAAAAAAGTTAAGTAATAAGAAATAAAACAAAAGAGAAATTTGTGTAGCGCTATGAGTTAGCGAATTGACAAGAATTTTCTGTCAAATCGCTACTATTTTGTCTGAGAATGATGATGGCATAGAGATCGCATAGAGACAGCTATAGATGCAGTACTTATAGATGTTTTAAGATTAGAGAATAAAAAACTAATTACTGTCATCTAAAACAATTAATCCTTTCGTGTGTATATAAAATATTATATATTGAAAATTCAAAATGGCGCATAATTTAATTTTTATAACTTTTATTAAAATTAGCTTCACACTTTTCACCCGGGGTTTGCGAGGTCACGAATTACAAACCTATTATTAAATTGTTAAAACTTAAAATGGCGAATCTAATATGGCGGACAAGTTTTTATAATTTTATAATCATTTTAAAATTCATAATGGAACATTCAATATGACAACATGTAGGATAATGAATAAAAAATTAGTGATTAAAGCATACGTAATGCGCCTACATCTTAGGGTTTCGTGGCCTAAAAGGATACAAAAAATTAATAAATAATATAAGTAATTTTAATTCCGTGGAAAAAAAAATTTCGAGAAAAAGGAGACTAAAGGCCACCCGGGGTGCACGAACGGACGGGTTTCATAGTGCGCTCTGTTCTCACATCTTGTATACATACTTCTCAGTCATGTTGACCTTCAGGATTAATTCTACATTATTAGCAATTTATAATTTATTATTTAAATAGCAATTTACGTAAAAAAAATTTCGATTTTTTTAAAAATGTTTGGAGGAACATGGCCTTAAATATAAAAAATGGTCAAAAATATCATTATTTGAATTTTTTTATATAAGAATTTTCCTTTAACTATTAAAATACTATAACTATCTTATAGATTAATTAAAAGAACATTTAATAATAATTATATATAATTTATATATATATATTTATATATTTATATATATTTATATATAATTATATATAATTTAATAATAATATTATTAATAATAATAATTATTATTAATAATAATATTTAATAATAATGTGTTTCTACAAAATTTTTCAAATAAATTAATTAAAAAAATAATAATATGGATAATAATAACAAAGAATTTTTTGAAAAATTTTTTGTTACATGCTTATATTTTTTCTAAAGGGTAAGAGGTTTCTTTCTGCTTTCTTTTTCACTAATTGAAATATAACCTTAAAATACATATTTCAATTTTTAATTCTAAAATAATTTTAATTTTTTAATTTTTATTTCAGATAATTTAAAAATTTAATCCTTTTTGAAATCTTTTGTGTGCTGTTTTGTTTTTTTGGATTATGTATTTGTGAAATATTCATCCCCTGAAGAGGAGCCATATATGGCTTGAAACTAGTTGGGATTAAAATAATAAATGTCATCTTTAAAAACCGTAAAATAGGCCTTTTTCATTATCTTACAAATGAATAATTTCAAGTATATATATATATATACATATATTCGGGTGGCCGTTAAAAAAGACATTTTGGAATTTTGTCCACTTCCGGGTCTCATTTTGTCATAAATTGAAAAAATTAGATAAGTATTTTTTTTTTAAAATTAATATTTAGTGGTTCCTGTATGCTGGTGAATTTTTGTATGTATTTTGCATGAGAAAAAAACTTTTTTTGTACATTTCCTGTAAAATTGTTAAAAATTAATATTTTTTGACCGGACTACTATGTTTCTCTTTATAAATGTTCAAACAATAATATAAAATTTGTAACAAATGAAATTTGTTAAGTTAACTATTTTTTACAGGATCCAAAAGTTTACCAATAAAAACCAAAATAGGTTATTATTAGCAAAAATATTAATACTAAAATAAACGAGAAATTTAAACTGCTAATCATGGTTTCTATTGTTTTTGAGGTCGCTGATTACAAAAGTGAAGTCAGAATTCAAAAATTCAAAATTGCGGATCCAATATGGCAGCCATGAAAATTTTTTAATTAATATCTGGGTCAGAATTTCTCAAACGGATCACTTTAAAAAAATATTTTTTATTTCCATCCAAAATAATTTTTTTTACTCCTGGTAGAGTAAAAGAAAGACCCTGAAAATTGTAGACCAAAAAAAATTTGTTTGTTAATATTATTAACAATTTAGTTTTTATGTAGTCTTAAATTAAAATTTTTTTTCTCGAAATCCAGTTGACCGATTTTAAAAATTCAAAAGGGGTTTTATTCTTCTTAAAACAAAGTATTTAAAAATAATTTTTGTTTTTAAAAAAATTAATTTTTAATAGTTTTTTATATAATTTGTTTATAAATTGTTAATAACAAATTGTGTTCTGCGCTTCCTAGAAGAAAAAAAATTGTATTGCATTGCCAATTTCGCCCTGAGAAAAAAAACGTTTAGAAAAAAATGTACATCAATTACAAAAAAAGTTATTAAATAATTAGTGTCGCGGTGCAGAGCGATATATGACTCGCAAGCACGGCTCTCATGGCACCTGTGTGCACTGGCGCTACACGATAAGTTTGTACAAATCCTAACAGTCTTAATATTTAAGGAAAAAGTAATACCGTTTAATTATTCGTATATTTATATAACATTTTGTTTAAAAAATACTAATATTACAATATACCTAATAAAATAACAATATAATTATATATAGAGTTTAACGTCTTGTATCGCTTTGTAAGGCCGCGGTTATTATTTACTAACATTTTTCATAATTAACGTGGGCAGATCACAATTTGTTATTAACATTTTATAAACAAATTATTTCAAAAACTATTAAAAATAAATTTGTTTAGACACTAAAATTATTTTTAAATACTTGATATTATAAAGAAGAAAATCCGATTTATTATTTTTAAATAAGTTTATAAATAATTTTAACTGAAATTTTTAAAAATATAATTGAATTTAATAAATTTTTTTTGATATTCAAAGTAATCGTGTTTATTTGTAGTAATGTATATTACAGTTTTTTAAAATAAATTTAATTCAAAATTTTATAAGGGCCAAAATAAGTGAAACCGGCCACATGGAAAATTTTTGTCTCCAATTTTTAAGTTATCTATGATTTTTGGTAGATATATGAGTACACTTTTTCCCCCTGAAATATTTTTCAAAAAAAAAATTATTTTTGAAGTAATCAGGTGTTAAAGTTTTGGGTCATTTTATTTTCATTTTATTATTACTATGAAACAAATAAAGATAATTAAGTGAATTTTTTTAAAATTAAAGCTTAAAGTCTATATTTCAAGGATTAAATAAAGCTATTGCTAAAAAATGAAAATTTATAATTGTTTTTAAGAATTATTTTAAACAATTGCAAATTGAAGAATGTTCTCAATGTTTTTGAAAGATTAAGTTACGATGTATTGATGCGCAAAACTCCAAGCATTGAAATAAAAAAAAGAAAAATCAGTTACCTCGAATATTATAAAAATTATGTAGATTTTTTTGACAAAATATAATAATAATAAAATGAAAATACTTAATACAAAGTTTCCGAGAAATTGATAAATTTTAAAATTTTCATGACCGCCATACTGCATCCGCCATTTTGAAATATGACTTCAGTTTTGTAATCAGCGACCTTAAAAACAAAATGTCGTTTTTAACGGCCACCCTAATATGTATATATATATATATATATATATTTTCTTGTTGCATATTTAAGAAGTTTTTCTTAAAATTAGAATGTAATTTTTTAAGTCAAGTTGATTGATAAATGACAAATTCTGTGTGGGTTTTTAAAATTTCAATTATTTGAGTTTTGCATGAATGCTTTCAGGACTTGCAGTGTTCTTCTTTTTACATTTACTAAATTTTCAATGTTTTTTGAAATGTATTCGAAAACAGCTATTTTCTGCTTCTAATTTTAAAAATGTCAATCGCAATTTACGGAAAAAAATATTAAAATTATTAAGAAAGTATATAATATTATTTGTGGGGTGCATGAAAAGACTCTAAACCAGATTTGTTAGAAATGTTATTTAATAGAATTTTATTACCTAGAATATCATTATAGTAGAATATATAATTGTTAGAATGATAGCTTGACTGAAAGAAAAGTAGAAAGAATATTAATTTAGTAGAATATTTATTCGTCCGAATTATAATCTGATAGAAAGTCAATTTGATCGAATTTTAATTTTCCAGAAATCTAATTTTACCGAATATCAATTTATGCCAATCGTTTTTTCGTAGAATCGTAATTTTACAGAAGCGTAATTATATAGAATCTCAATATTGCCGAAAATATTTTTGATAGAAATCTACTTTATCAGAATGTACATGTGTTCGAATATTAATTTACTAGAAATTCAACTTATCCGAATATCAATTTGATAGAATTATTTCGACGCGAATTTTAAAATTGACTAATCAGAAATTATCAAGAAAATTGTGATTGGTCAATTTTAAAATTCGCGCCGAAATAATTCTATCAAATTGATATTCGGATAAGTTAAATTTCTAGTAAATTAATATTCGAACACATGTACATTCTGATAAAGTAGATTTCTATCAAAAATATTTTTGGCAATATTGAGATTCTATATAATTACGCTTGTGTAAAATTACGATTGTACGAAAAAACGATTCGCATAAATTGATATTCGGTGAAATTAGATTTCTGGAAAATTGAAATTCGATCAAATTGACTTTCTATCAGATTATAATTCGGACGAATAAATATTCTACTAAATTAATATGCTTTCTACTTTTCTTTCAGTCAAGCTATCATTCTAACAATTATATATTCTACTATAATGATATTCTAGATAATAACATTCTATTAAATAACATTTCTAATAAATCTGGATTGGGGTCTTTTCATGCGCCCCTTATTTGTCTTATGTTTTCACAATTATTATGTTTGTCTAAATAAATTTTCAATCAACTCTCATTTGTATACATATAACTTTGTCTCTATGTTTTCTCTATATAGCGTAGCACTATATAGCGCCGTTTCCAATCGTAATCCCCCTAATGGAGTAGACAATTCAGCAGATCTTCTAACACGTGAAATAAAATCCAGCAAATTAATGGATTCCAGAGTTTGTAAATCGTTATGTTGTAGAATACAGCCTATAGATGTCTCTGCAACATTATTTGTTGAATAAAACGAGGAGAAGAACAAA
Organism: Leptopilina myrica (nomen nudum); assembly: GCA_032872475.1. NCBI lineage: Eukaryota > Metazoa > Arthropoda > Insecta > Hymenoptera > Figitidae > Leptopilina > Leptopilina myrica (nomen nudum). Next base: position 20,149,667 of record CM065461.1, on the reverse strand, counting down.
ATTTAATTCCTAATTAAATTAAAACAATTATAAACAATAATAATTATAACCTTACAATTTAAACTAATATTAATATTATATTATACAATATCAATATTATATAATATAATATTATAAAAGAGGAGATGTGGAAGATTGTGAATTTGGTATAAAGTGGGGAGGGATGGCCAGAAGAATGGAAACCCGGATTGATAGTGCCTATTATAAAAAAGGGTGGAAGAGTATAGGGAAAGGGTGGTGTGATTTTAAGGAATGGAAGAATATATACGCTAGCATATGCAGATGATGTGGTTTTAATGACTGAAGATGAAAGTGGTATGAAATTATTAATGAAAGAGTTTAAGAAATATGTAAGAGAGAAAGATCTAAGCGTGAATGTGGAAAAACGAAAGTGATAAGATTTAGAAAGAAAAAAGATAAAGAAAAGATAGAATGGAGAATGAATGGGAAAGATGTGGAAGAGGTAAATGAATTTTGTTACTTAGGATACTGGTTTATGAGTAATGGAAGGCAGGAACTGAATGTGGATATGAGGATTGAAAAGGGGGGTTAAGCGATGGGGAAAGTGTGGGGAATTGGAAAAAGATGATTTAAGGATGATTGGCAAAAAAGAGTGTGTCTGTTTGATGCGTTGGTATGGTCGATAGTGAGTTATGGAGTAGAAGTTTGGGGATGGAGTGAAATAGAAAAATTGGAAAGTATGTATGAGAGATATTTAAGGTGGACGATGGGGGTAAGCTGGAACTGGCCGGGATATATGTTGAGGGAAGAATTGGGTAGGAATAAGATGGTGACGAAGCAAAGAATTAAGGGAAGGAGGAAAAACTAGAGTAATAGGGAAGGATGTAATAGAGGGGTGGAGCAAACAGGATAGGGAGGAAAGATGGAGAAAGATAATGGTACAATAGATGGTATAAGATAATAAAAGGAGAGGGATTGCCGAAATATCTGAGGAGGAGAAGGAAGTACGAAAGGTGGAGTAGGGTATATAGGTTTAGAATGGGTGAAGGAATGAGGGAATGTAAGTATTTGATGGAAGAGGATGTAAGGAAATGCAGAATATGTGAGTATGAAAGAGAAGATTGGGGACATGTGTTAGAAAGATGTAGCGGAGGAATGGATGAAGAGAAGAGTGTGACTGAAAGAGTGATGTGGATATTAGATGAGAATGGACAGGGAGAGAGATGGATGAACGATTTAGAGGAATTGAGAGGAAAGAGGAATGAGGGATTAATGTACAGTCGTAGTATAGGGTGGGAATAAAAAAATATAAATATATAAGTAAGTCATGTGACGATGCCAAAAAGGGCATGGAAGAACTGGAAATGGAAGCCTTCGTACTGAGCGACAAGGCACGATATATTTTAGATTATATTAGTAGGTAGTTTTAAGTTAGATAGTTGTAAGTTGCGTTAGAATTTAAGGAAAAATGTATATTAGGTTAAGATGTCTATGTATGGTTGGTAATCTCGAACCCTGTATAATGCAGGGAGAGTAAATAAATATAATAATATATACATATTTTATAAGAAAAAATTTAATCTGGCAAAGATTTTTAATTAAATATTTATTTTAATTGCCTAACTAATTATTGCATAATAAATTAAATGGATTATTAATTAATTAATTGCCTAAGTAATTCATTTATTAATTGACCAATTACATAATTAATTAAAGCACTTTCTGTAACCATAAGTACCATTTAATGTTTGAATTTATTTAACTAATTTAAAAAATGGAAAATTATTTTAAAATACTATTAATGGAAATATTCATACAGAAAATATGAATTAAAAAAACAAACCGCCTTTTAATTGTAAAATATATAGAAATAGAAAGGAATATTTTTTATGTTTCTAATTTTCAAAATTAATAATACAAAAAAATTTTCTTTTAAATAGTAAATTAATTAATTTTTCCAAATGAGTGACATAACCACACTTTCGACTGCTAAGGAAAAATAATTTCTGTTTAAAAATAAAAACTCTTACAATTTTAATAAAAATCCGTATGTAAAAAAGAAAATTAAACAATTTATTTACAGCAAATAAATTTTTTTTATTACAATTATTTTAATTACAAAAAAATTCAAAGTGATTCACTAATAAAGTGAATTTTGCGGTACGAAGAGAAAAATTCTAAAAATGTGAAAATTATATTTTATATAAGTAGTTAATCTGTCAAGAGTTTAATTAATTTAAAAATTAAATTTTTTAATAATTTCTCCAAAAAATACTCTACACATTAAAAGTAAACGAAAAAACCCTAAAATAAATTTCACTTTTATTTTACACGGTTAAATACTACATTAACAAATTTTATGTAATATACTTTTAAACGAAAAAAAATATGAGTATGTTTTTCAATTCAATTTTTATTATCCACACTTAAATTGGACACCAAAAAATTCTACACATTTAAAAAAATATTATTTAATTAATTTAAAAAAACAATTGTTAACAAATTCTACAAAAAATACTTTACACATTAAAAGTAAACGAAAAAAACTTCAAATTTTCATTTTTATTTTACACGGTTAAATACTACGTCAAGAAAATCTACACAATATAAAGAAAAACATATCAATTATTTTTTTAAATACATTTTTAATATTCTACACAGTTAAATTGATGACCAGAAAACTTTACACAATGAAATAAATTTTTTAAATACTAATCAAATTTATTCTTCAAGAAAAAAATAAAAACTAAAAAATTACAAAATAAAACTCTACACACAAAAATTTTTGGCAACAAATATATTGTATTTCACTATTTAATTTTAATTATATGCAATTAAATTGTATATTAAAAAACTCAACGCAGTTCAATTGAAATGAGGCAAATAGACAACTTTATTAGGGGAGACTGGGGCGAAAAGTTAAATTTTGCATAAATGATTTTTTTTGCAATATAATCCGCTTAGATGCAAATATTTGTATATCAATATTGTAGGGCAACTTGTCCTCTACAACTTTCAATAAAAAAGTTCCTGATATTTTCGCATAAAATACATGTTTTGTCCTTTTTTGGAAATTTTGTTTTCTTTAACTTTTCGCCCCATGCTGGGGCGAAAAGTTAAATTCTATTTTTAGTCTACTAAAACTATTTTCTGATAGGTGATAAGTATTAGATAAGTTAAAGTATACGTAAACAAGTAATTTAGTAAATAAAAGATCTTTGTTTAATTAACAAAATCTTTAGAATAGTTGTAAAGTTAAAAAATTGAAATTTCAAAAAAAATAAAATTTTTTTGTTTATTTCATGTAAACGGTCTTCTTTTTTGACTGACTACTTGCCCAATGTTAAATAAATAATTTTTAAACAAATAAACCCAAAAAAACGAAAAATAAAAAAAAATTATATACATCTAAAAATACATTTAACTTTTCGCCCCAGGGTGCGTTTTTGGCTTTAACAACAAATATAAAAAATCTGACTAAAGATATTTAGCAAATACCTTTAGGTATCTCTTCAGCGAACCCAAATAATGAAGTAAAAAAATCGCGGTGAGGATAAATGCAAAAAATATACTTAAAAGTTGATATTTTCTTTTTCGAAAAAATTTTCAAAAGTAGGTTGAAAAAAAACTTTCAATATAGACACCACAAAAATTAACAGAATTGCACACAACTCCGTACATTTATTTAGGGTGATAATACCCTTCTATAATTAAAATTACAATGCTCTAACTATTCCCGTTCGAAAGATAATGAATTTTAACGGTTTTGGCAGTTTAACTTTTCGCCCCAGTCTCCCCTACATTTAATTGTTTTAGGTGTAGTTTTATTTTATACAATTATATTTTCACTGTTTATCTAATTAAAAGAATTCATTTATATGGTTTTTTTGTGTTAAATTTAATTGCGTAGCATTAAAAAAAGAATTTAATCTTATCTGAAAATAATATAGGAAGACTTTAAAGCTTGTGTAGAGTGAGAGTTTTCGTGTAGCTTTCCAGAGTTGCATTTAATGTATAGGGTTAAAAATTAAATTAAAAAAAAGAAAGAAGATGTTGCTATTTTACATGATCAAAATTTTCCAAGATTATTATGGAAATTGGCGTGAGTGACTAAGGTGTTCCATGGACGAGATGGAAAGATTCGAGCTTGTGAAGTAACTACAGAGAATAAAACGACCTTGAGACGACCAATTCAACTTCTTTACCCCTTGGAAATTACTTCGCCGAGGGAGGATGTGGAAAATTCCTAGAAAATTACTAGACATTTTCGTTTCAGTGTGTGGCAGCACTGTGAACTAAGAGAATTTGTGTGGGTATGTGTGACTAATGGAAAATGGACGCTTTTGAGTCAACGCGTATGGTTGCATAATTATGTATTTCCTTTTTTTTCTTATTAATGGTTCATTATTCGAAATGTTAAAAGTTTGTTTAAGTCAAATTGATGTGGTATTTTTTAAATAAAATAACTTTTCTTTTAAGCAATCAATTTTGAGTAGAATATATTACATATTTTTCAATTAAAGTTTTTAACAATATTAAATTAAAATATTATTTTCTTGAGTACTTTTTAACCGATTCTAAAAACCGAATAGGCGTTTTTATCGTCTTGAAGCGTAGATTTTAAAAATATATTTTGTTTGACAAAATTTTTTATTGTTTTTGCTTCCTCATATAGAGGAAGTATTGTGATACCAAAATTTTTCATTTTCGATTTTTTAACATATCTGTATGTTATTTGACCTCAGGAATTCAAAAACGACAATTAAAAAAAATATTATTTCTTCTGTGAGTGTTTTCAACTCATCATATTTTCATAAATATCTCCAAATTATAAAAAGCTTTTAGGCTGATTTTTTTTAGATTGTAGGTCTCACCTGCTGACATAAAATAAGAGTACTTTGAGATAGATTAATAAAGTTTAACTATACGTTTTTACCCAAAACTTTCAAAAAATGTTAGGGCACGTATAAATGTTTTTCTCTAAACAATATTAAATTATTTTTGTCACCGTGTAAGCCGTTTTGATGGTGTTTGCTGCCGCTGCGCTGTTTTCGCGTTATACATCAAGTTTAAATTTAAAGTTCTTTTGTTTTTTAATGTTTTCTGACAGGGCAGATATTTTTTATAAAAAAAATGTATGTTTTAATTCAAATGTATATTAAATATTCATAAATTATTAAAAAGAATACAATAATTTTAAATAACTGCTTATAATAATTTAACATAACTTTATTAAATTTCTCATATACTTCAGTAGCTAATTCTTTACTGCAGACTTTACAAAGTTGTCTGATGTTGAAATTATCCTTATTAATAAAATCTGACGTCTGTCTGTACATTGCTTAAAACTTCAAAATTTTAGCATAATTAGTTGTTATTGGCATAAAGGATTCCAGAAATAATCCTAAAAATTTTAATGTATGTATGTGTGTGTATATGTATGTCACCAAATCTTTGAACACCAATCACACAAAAACGCGTTAACCCATTTGAACTAAATTTGGCACATTGTTAGATATTGACCCAAAGAAGCTTTATCAATTTACGGATTTAAAAAATTGAATATCTTCCCACATAGCACAAAAACTTCCAGGAAGTTTCCCGCAGGAGCCTTTGGAAGTTCCCCCCTGGGTAACTTCCTGAAAATTTCCAGAAAATACAATAATATCCGCAGGTTAGAAGCTTCACATAGAAACTTCCTGGAAGTTACCAGGAAGTTTTCAAAAAACCTCAAAGATATAATGAAATATATAATATATAAATTAGCCCTGTGAAGTCAAGTAACTATTTGGTTGAGCGCATAAGGGGCTATCCCAGTAGCACACTTTGGAGGCCTATGATGGTTCGAGTCCCTTTTTTAAATAATAATTTCACGCAAAAAAATGTTATATAATTTTTGGAAACTTCCTGGTAACTTGCAGGAAGTTTCCATGGGAAGCTTCTAACCTGCGGACATTATTGTATTTTCTGGAAATTTCCAGGAAGTTACCAAGGGTAACTTCAGAAGGTTCCCACGGGAAACTATGCTACTGGGTAAAAACTTAGATGTTAAAAATTTTTTTATTTTAATTCTAGATTTCAGTTTTAAAGATGTTTTTAGCAATGTAAAGACAAAAGTTATAATAACAGGGTGTCTACCAACCGTGAAAAACGGGAAATATCCGTGAATTTAACGTGACCGAGAAAAACTGGGAATAAGCTAAACCAGGAATTTTCTTATAAAAAAATATTATATTAATTCGCACAAATTAACAAATATTGTTCTTTTCATTTGAATTAGTTAAAAATAACTGATTGGATAATAAAATGTCTGTCCCTTATTCAAATAGTAGTATTTTCCTACTGAAACAGTTAATTATAATTAATTTTTTTTCGGTCAATATAAATTCCCTATTATTTTCCGGTTTTCCAGATTGGTAGACAAACTGTTATATGTATTGGTAGGAACTAAAACCCGTCGAAGTCGGGTACGACAGCTAGTTCTATATATTATATTAATAACAATATTATAAACATTAATTTTCCAACAATTTCTCAGCTATTACAAACATACATTATGAGCATAAACGCAGACAAACATTAAAAAAAACAAAAGAACCTCAAATTTATCCGATCCTAGAAAGTTGTAGTTTTTTTTATTGTTTCTATTTATTAACTTTTTACAGAATGCACCTAGAAAATTGCAGTTTTTTCTTAATTTTGCAATTTACTAAATTCCAAATAAAAAATAAAATTGAATTATTGTTTAAGGGGGGAGCCTACTTTACAATCTAAATTATTTTTCATGTTTTTCGTTGATTTTTGTCGAGTGTAAAAAGTTAAGTTAAAAAACATTGAAGGTTACAACCAATTGTTGAATTTTTATAAATAAACTAGAGGAATTGTAAAAAAAAATTTATTTTTTTATTTTTCGAAAGTAGATAAAATTTTGTTCAGTGACTTAAAATCGCGATTTTTTTATGCAAAATTCGAGCAGATTTATAACATTAACAATTGCTTGGCCACCCGCCGGGTGGTTTACATATGTAAACTTTAAAATATTTCTTTATTTTTATGTTTCAAACAAGAATTGCGGTCTCTATCGTGCCCACCGTTTTTTAAGTCCAGATGTGCACCACTATCAACAATTAATTTAAACTTATCTATTTTTTAATATTTCATGTCAAAAATTTTTTCACAAATGCTTTAAATATGTACAAAAACATCTCAAAAAGCCCGGAGGTCTAAGTTATTTTTCTCCTTCCTAAAAAAATTCTTAAAAAAGCGCTATTTTTAAGCCTTCTAAAGTAGGCTCCCCCCTTAAACAATTTTTAGAGAAATTAATAATTTGTTTCTAAATTGCAAAATGTAATCATATAAGTTTTTGTGAATTGCAAAATTAGGAAAAAACTGCAAATTTCTAGGTGCATTCTGTAAAAACTTTAGTAAATAGCAACAATAATTTGTTTAAAAATTGTTTAAATTATAATTAATTTTTTACTCTTTATCTATTATCATATAAGGTTTAGTAAATAGCAAAATTAAAAAAAACTGCAACTTTCTAGGTACATTCTGTAAAAGTTTGATAAATTACAACTGTCTGTGATTTAAATAAAAAAAATTATCAATTATAAATAAATATTATTGTTTTTACCAAATTTAAATTTTAATGCAATATCGTTAAAAAGTGAAACATTTCCTACTTCATAAGTGCAAAATGTTATACAATGTTTCTCTAAACATTGTGTTGTATATATTGTACATAAGGTCACTACCGTGGCAGTACTAATCGACTATTTCTAGAATATCTTTGAAAATTTTACATTTGTAGAATGTACACTTTTTACACTTTTACTACTTATTCTACTAATTGTAAGAAATACAAATAGAATACAGTTATTAACAATTTTTAATTCGATAGTTTAAAAAAATTTAGCATCTGAAATATCACAGTTTGCGGAAAATCACACATATATATGGGGTATTCTCCACTAAGTGGTAACTTTTAACGACGGGAACATTTATTTAAAAATATTAATTTTTTTGAAAATTTTATATGTAGATCTTTATAATGAAACTTAAAAATAATTATTTTGTACATATTTAAGCTTAAATTCATGTTTTAATTTTATGTAAATAATTTTAAAAATTTCCGTTTAGAGTGTTACGTCCGTAACTTATTCCTAATATACTACATTTACTTATAATAATTACGTGTTTATTCTCTTTTTAAATATTAAATCTTACCTATATATTGTAAGATATTATTATTGTTATTAAAATGCTTGTTATTGTATTAATACAATTTCTACATATTGTTGCATTATATTCAGTATTTTTATGGTCATTGTTATAATATATGTCTTACAACGAATATATAAATTGTATCAAATACAAGAAAGAAGAGTAATATTTAGAAGTATGTAAAAACCTTTGCCACAGACAATATTAACCTTGACTAATATAATCAGAATAACGATTAAGCATCATTTCAACGACCTTTCTATAAGAAAGGAAATCAACAAACGAGCAAGAAATAATCCATCAAGGGATTAACCTGTGAGGAACAGCTAACCGAACGAGCGGCACATATCCCCACTTACAATACATGCGATAACTCCAGAGGCACGCATAAAATTAGAAAAACAATAAAGAATAGCCATCTCTTCACAATTCCATTTAGCACCAAAGGCACAAAGCTTATGGGGGAAGTCTTATAAATAAAGGGCACTAGCTCTCTACATTCAGAGAGTAATTTTTTGAAACACCAAGTTATAGTCATCGAACCATCAAGTTGAACACATCGTCTACAAGTGAACTAAAAGTACAAAGTTTAAAGTGAACTCCTAAGTGTTTAAAATCAACCCAAGTTTATTAACAAGTATAAATTTCCAACAAATATAATTTGAAGTAAACACAAATATTTTTCCAAGTGTTTAAGTTAAAACGAACTTCGATTTAGACTTTTTTCCCCTGTTCTTAAAATAGAACTTTAAATAATTCTCAAAAATTATTATTTGGGAGATAGATTCAAGTTTCGATAAAATCTATATTGAAACAAGACATTCCAAATTTCGAACCATCGAAATTTGCTCAACTGCTGACAAACGTCTGGAAGAAAGCAAATATTTTCAAAACACAATACACTATCACATTAGTGTAAACAACAGTGATAAAATCCCACACTAAGGACAACTGTCGGAGGCCCACTTTGTGAAGGACCATCTCAAGATTGGATTAACAGATTATTATCACCAGCTCATTCACCACCACTAATCGTTATTCTGAAAGTAAGATTTATAAACTAAAATTATACTCATTGTATTTTTAGATACAATTTAAACTAATTTAAAACGAGGAACGTTAGGTATATTTATTAAAGGTTTCTCGTTTTGACGTAACAGAAGCCCTTTTTAAATTTTGGTGCATCGGCCCGGGAAAATTATAAAGTCGATCAGCCATAATTTTGTCAAAATTTTAATAAAATTTGAAAATTTTAATGAATATAACTTTTAATTTACTAAAAATTTTAATAAATCAATGAGTATACCAATTGTTAAAAAAAGGGGAAATTTTTTTTTGAAGATCAATAATGGTAATAAGTAATATCAAAAATAATTAATGGCATTCAATATTTTCATTTAATTTGGTACATTTTATATTGATTGATAATATTATACCAGACTTAAGTCGCAAGGTGCATTCATTAATATATTTTATATTGGTTTTAATGAATAGGGGTTCGAGTCCTCTTAACTTATAATTTTTAAAGTTGCAAGGTGCATTCTTAAAATAAATCCAGTATTATATTGATGAATAGGGGTTCGAGTCCTCTTGACTTATGGAATTTTTTGTCTCGTATATGAATCTTTTTAATATTTAATATGTGCTAAACCAAATTTTGTTTTATTTTTTAAATTGTGATTTGTTGTTATTATTATTGAGTGTTTAAAGAATTTTATCGTCCTGAAGCTTAAAAAAAAGAATTTTACTATAAAAGAAAAGTTTATTTTATATTCAAGAAACAAGATTGACAATTTTACAATTATTGCGTATATTATAAATTTGGATATTATGCAATTTTTTAATGTCTTCTTCGAATAAAAATACAACCGATTCCTCACATTTAACTCGCTCTCAAATAAAAAATAATCCAGAATTGTTATTGAATTCAGGAATTCCTTATTATAAAGAAAAACCACACACAAGTACACCTAGATATTCTAAAGAAAATCCTGATTCCGAAGAAATACATAGAGAGTTTGACTCGGGTTTTGTTAATTCTAACCTTTTTGACACTGACGATAATTCTTCAGAAACTGACAATAACGACAGCAAAGATTCTACATTAGAAAATACTCTAGTAGATAAAAATTCACCAAATCGTTCCGAAGTAAATTCAAGCTTAAATAATTCTTTAATTGAAGAACGCGAAACAAACGATCATTCTGAAAACAATTCTTTTGATAACTCGACAAATAATATTAGTTTTGAAGAAAATATGGCTCTTCCAAATAATCAGCAAGTGTCTTTACGCGATGCATTAGAAACTATACCAATGTTTGACGGAAAAAATATTCCATTATCTATATTTATTGAAAGTTGTTTAGAAGCAAAATCTATGCTTCCTGAGAACGCACAAGTACAAACAAACTTAGTAAAATTAATTAGGAGTCGAATTTCGGGTGAAGCAAGAAGAATTATAATAGGAAATAATTTTAATACAGTAGAGCAGTTGACAGAAAGGTTAAAACAAATTTACGCGCCAGCAAAATCTGTTTATCAATTACAAGGGGAACTAGGAGCAATATATATGTGGGAGCACGAAAATGTAATTTCTTACGGTTCAAGAATCGCAGAAGCAGCAGAAAGAATATTAGACGCGCATAGGCTTAGTAATGAAAACGCAGTAGATGAAGCGTTTAAAACAAATTTAGATAAAACAACTGTCGATTGTTTTTCTCGGGGACTTAAACCAGAAATTGAAATAAGAATTGGTACAGCAGACACATTTCAAGAAATAGTTAATAAAGCAGTAGAAATAGAAAGAAAATTATTATCACACCGTGAATTAAGAAAAAGTGAGCATAATACTGAATATAATTCTCATCCTAAAAATAATAAAGAATTTGCAAAAACAACCAAAATTAATATCGCTCAAGATAATGTAATAACTTGTTTAGTTTGTGGAAAACAGGGTCATTTTGCAATAAATTGTTTTCAACTTAATAAATTGATAGGAGCAAGACGAGAAAACTCCTTTTCTCCAGGATCACGCCAAATTTTTTCAAATCAAAATCGATTTAACAATCAAAATCATGCATTTAATAAATTTCAAAGTCAAAATACTTATAGAAATCCACAACAGAATCAAAGACAAAATCAATTCCAAAATCAGTTAAGAAACACACCACAAAATCAATTTCGTCCTTCATACCAAAACACACAACAAAATTCTTTTCAAAATCAACAACGAAATTTTTCTCAAGAATCACGAATTAACAATACATCAAACTTTGCAAACAGAAATCAAAGTATAACTTGTAACTATTGTAAAAAATTAGGACATATTTCCACTAATTGTAGAAAAAGAATGTGGGATAATAGCAATAAACAACAACAACAACAAACAAATTCGCAAACTCAAACTCAGGGAAACTCCAAAATTCCTCTTCAGTAGGATGCTCTGAGGAAGAATTAAAAAGAAATTACTATGCATCCAGGAACATTAATTTAGCAAAAACCAACACTATACCATATATTCGAATTGACACTCAAGAATTAAAAATTCCAATAACAATGATGATTGACACAGGTGCAGGACCAAATTTATTAAAAATCCGCGCATTAAAATCAGATATAAAAATTGATGAAAATAAATGTCTAAAATTAACAGGAATAAACGATCACGCTGTTTACACTTTAGGTCAAGTTGAGATTAATATTTTTGGAATCCTAACAACTTTTAATCTTTTATCAAATGATGTTCCAATTGAACATGATGGAATATTAGGAACAGAATTTTTCATAAAAAATAAAGTGAAAATTAATTACGAAGAAAGAAATCTAGAAATTAATAAACAAAAATTTACTTTTGACTCGGAAAATTATTTTACAGTACCAGCAAGGTCAATTTACAATATTCATGTAAAAATTTTAAATAAAAATAAAAAAGTAGGTTACATTCCAAGATTAGTAGTAAAAGAAGGTGTTTACTTAGGTGATGCGGTAGTTTCAAATATAGAAGGATTAGCTTATTTACAGGCTATAAACACATTAAACGAATCAATTGACATCCCAATTTTGGAATTAAATTTAGAAGATTTTGATGAAATAAAGCAAGGAAGTTCAGTAAGCAAATCTGATAATAAAAATGAAGATTCAACAATTAAACAAATTATTGATGCATTTTCAAAAAATATCAAATCTGAAAATGTTTTTAACATTACAGGAAACGATAGAGTTGAAGAAATTAAAAAATTACTTCGTCTCGAACATTTAAATAAAGAAGAATTAGAACACATCATGAATTTAGTAAAAAATTATTCCGATAGATTTCATATACCTGGAGAATATTTGGAAGGAACAGATCTTATAAAACATAGGATAATAACTACAGATGATACACCAATTATTACTAAACAATATAGATTTCCACCTGTTCATAAAGAAGAAATGACACGTCAAGTAAACGAATTATTAAAACAAAAAATTATTAAACATTCTGACTCACCTTTTAATACACCAATATGGATTGTACCAAAAAAAGATGACTCACAAGGAAATAAAAAATGGCGATTAGTTTTAGATTTCAGAAAGCTAAATGAACGCACGGTAGGTCAATTTTACCCCCTCCCTAATATTACGGACCTACTAGATCAACTCGGAAATGCTCAATATTTTTCAGTCTTTGACTTGGCGTCAGGTTTTCATCAAATCAAAATAGATCCTAGAGATTCTTATAAGACGGCATTTTCAACGCCATTTGGACATTATGAATTCGATAGAATGCCTTTTGGATTAAAAAATTCACCAAGCACATTTCAAAAACTTATTGATCAGGTATTATTAGGATTACAAGGATCAGAATTATTTGTTTATTTGGACGATATTGTAATTTATGCAGATACCTTAGAAGAACACGAAGAAAAATTTTCAAAACTTATGGAACGACTACGTTATGCTAATTTAAAACTACAACCAGATAAATGTGAATTTTTGAGGTTAGAAGTAGGATACTTACGACATATTATTGATAAAAATGGTGTGCGGCCCGACCCGAAAAAAGTAGAAGCTGTAAAAAAATTTCCGAAACTAAAAAATGTTAAAAATATTAAACAATTCTTAGGACTAGCGGGTTATTATCGAAAATTTATAGACGGTTTTTCTAAAATTGCAAATCCTTTAAATCAACTTTTGAGAAAGGATACACCTTTTCCTTGGACCGATAAACAACCGATGACCGATGCTTTTGATACTTTAAAAAATAAACTTTGTGAGGAACCACTTTTAAAAAGACCAGACTTTTCTCAACCATTTATTTTAACAACGGACGCTTCAGGTTTTGCAATAGGAGGAATTTTATCACAAGAAGTAATTGGCAAAGATCAACCAGTCGCTTATACTTCACGAACTTTAAATGAATGTGAAAGAAAATATGATACTTATGAAAAAGAAGCCTTGGCAATTATATATAGTGTGCAACATTTTAGACCATACCTTTATGGAAGAAAATTTACCTTAGTCACGGATCACAAACCACTAGTTTGGTTCCAAAATTCTAAGGATCCTTGTTCAAGAGTAACAAGATGGAAACTTAAATTAGCAGAATATGATTTTAATGTGGTCTACAAAGCTGGAAAAACAAATGTTAATGCTGATGCCTTATCCAGAAATCCAGTTGAAGATATAATTGAAGAAAAAGTACAAGGAATAAAAGAAGAGAAAATTCAAGAAACTCAGGAAATTCAAGAAAATATAATTAAAAGTGTGCACGAAAAATTGAAACATGTAGCAAATGAAAATGAATCAAACTTGGAGATAATAAGAAGTCTCCACGATATTGAAAAAATGTTTATGGACAATGAATCCAATGGAAATTCGGAGATACTAAGAATTCTTCGATCTTTTAAAAATTTATTTGAGGACAATGAATCCTATTTGAATTTGGAGATAAGAAAAAGTCTCCCATATATTGAAAAAATAATTAATGACAATGAATGCTACATGAATATGGAGATAAAGAAAATTCTCCTATCTATTAAAAAGATATTTAATAAAAGAAATTATTGTACAAGTATTGAAACTTGTAACGTTATTACGAGAAATCAAAAAAGAATACAAGAAAATGAAAATCAAGAAAAGAATATATGTGAAAAAGAAAATGAAGAAATACAAGAAATTGAAGATGATGAAATAAAAGCACAAACCAAGAAAAAAAGAGGTAGACCGAAGAAACAAAGCACACGTTTGAATACCTCCTTTTCAAAGAAAAAAAGGGGAAGACCGAAAAAGGTATGTAATAGAGATAATCAAAGAAAACAAAAATTTTATAATAAAGCTTATACTGATGAAATTAAATCTGATCCTGAGTATATGAAACAAATATCAAAACCAAAAAATGAAGAAATTGATCAAGGCTACGAAAATTCAAACTCCGAAGAATCATCTGATGAAGAAGATAACATAATGGAAAATGAAAATTGTGATAAATTGAACGTTAAACAAGAAAAATGTATTGTCGACTGTAGAGACCAATTACCAATGCGTAGTGATAATCTAACATATTTCCTTTCAGTCGATGGAGATCCTCGAGATAATGGATCTAGATCATTAGCAAAACGCGAAAAATTACCAAAGTTTGGTAAACTCCAATTAGGAACAGCAGAAAAAATAAAGAGAGGTATGTATTACCATATTGCTCTCCCAATTGAAAATGAAATAAAGGAAAATTTATCTGATACAATAAAAAGAATTAAATCTTCAATTGTTTCATTGAAAAATGTATGTGAAGAATTAAAATTAAAAAGTATCAGTGTTGCAAAAACAGCACAAATAAACAATGTAACATGGGACGAAATCCTGTCAATGATTAAATCAATTTTTGAAGACTCATTTGTAAGAGTTGTTATTTGCAATGGATATACAAAATATCCTACGAAAGAAGAATATATAAAATTAATTGAAGAAGCTCATTCAAGCTCAGTTGGAGGACATAAAGGTGTAACAAAAACTTATGGAAGAATACGTCAAAATTATTATTGGGAAAATATGAAAAATAACATTCAAAAATATATTCAAAGTTGTCTCCAATGTCAATTAAAAAAATTAGTTAGAGTTAAAACAAAAGATCCAATGATTATAACAGATACTCCAGGTACAGCATTCGAAAAAATAGCAATGGACATTGTTGGTCCATTACCAAAGACAAAAAACGGAAGTGAATATATATTAACAATACAAGACAATTTAACTAAATATTCTTTAGCAATTGCACTTCCAAATCATCAAGCTAGTACAATAGCTGATGCATTTATTAAAAGATTTATTTGCATTTTTGGATCACCTAAAGGAGTTTTAACAGATCAGGGTACAGACTTCTTAAGCAATTTAATGAGAAGATTAGCGAAAAGATTTAGAATTAGACAATTTAAAACAACTGCTTTTCACCCTCAGTCTAACGGTTCAATTGAAAGATCTCATCATGTTTTAGGAGAATATTTAAAACAATTTATAAATAAAAATGAAGAATGGGACGATTGGTTAGAATTAGCTATGTTTTCATACAATACAAGTATTCATGAAAGTACTAAATGTACTCCGTATGAGTTAATTTTTGGAAAATTAGCGAGATTACCTTCCAGTGATCCACCACTTGAACACGAAAAATTAGAAACATATGATCAATACTTAACGGATTTAATAACAAGACTTTATGAAATGAGGAATATTGCTAGAGAAAATTTAATTTTAGCAAAAGAAAAGTCAAAATTTTATTACGATAGAAATTGTAATCCACAAAATCTTAAACTCGGTGATGAGGTATTTCTACTACATGGGGGGAAGATTCATAAATTTGCTGATCAATATACAGGCCCACACAAAATATTAGAAATATTAAATAAAGGAAACGTTAAAATACAATATAAAAATAAACAAAAAATAGTACATACGAAAAGGCTTAAACTATCTCGAATTAAACAAGAATAATAAAATACTCTTAATAATGCATAGTTTTATGTTTCAGGAAGGACTTAAATAAAAAAAAGAAATTAAATTGATTTACACTTTTATAAATATTAAACAAATTTTTAGTCACTATAACAATAACCTAATTTTTAAAAAGTATTTCTTTTAAAGGTTCGCAAGTTTATAATTAAATTTTTATAATATTTTGTCAATTTTTGATTCTACATACTTGTTTTGCACTATAACAAATTGAAAACTTAATTTTTTACACATTAAATTAGTCCTATAATTTATTCAATATAATTTAATTAAAGAAGACTCTAAAATGGCATTATTCAAAATTTCTAATAAAAAACAATGGCAACTTACAGATTGTACCTTATTATTGACTAAATTGTATAATCATAAAATTACTTCAATAGATTTATTTCAAAATGTAACTTGAGAACGAAAGAAATTTAAAAGAATGACATAACTAAAAATGAAACATAAGAAATTTAAAAAATATCGAGTAAAATAGAATGAATGAAATTAATGAAATACATGCATAAATAGTCATAGCAAAAAATAATTATTGTACTTTCAGATGAAAAAATATTTTGAATAAAAATTGTGAACTAAGTATGTGCATAAACGATAATAGCAAAAACTAATTATTGTACTTTCAGATGAAAAAGATAAGAATAAGTTTGAATGAAAATCATTTTTCTGAATGTAAAAGAAGAGTGGATTGAATATATGCGAAAACGGTTATAACATTTCCTCTACATTATAAATTTTCTATTAGTTTGAGCATGTTTTATTTCATTCCCATGCTCAATCTAAGGGGGGAGGTGTTACGTCCGTAACTTATTCCTAATATACTACATTTACTTATAATAATTACGTGTTTATTCTCTTTTTAAATATTAAATCTTACCTATATATTGTAAGATATTATTATTGTTATTAAAATGCTTGTTAATGTATTACTACAATTTCTACATATTGTTGCATTATATTCAGTATTTTTATGGTCATTGTTATAATATATGTCTTACAACGAATATATAAATTGTATCAAATACAAGAAAGAAGTATGTAAAAACCTTTGCCACAGACAATATTAACCTTGACTAATATAATCAGAATAACGATTAAGCATCATTTCAACGACCTTTCTATAAGAAAGGAAATCAACAAACGAGCAAGAAATAATCCATCAAGGGATTAACCTGTGAGGAACAGCTAACCGAACGAGCGGCACATATCCCCACTTACAATACATGCGATAACTCCAGAGGCACGCATAAAATTAGAAAAACAATAAAGAATAGCCATCTCTTCACAATTCCATTTAGCACCAAAGGCACAAAGCTTATGGGGGAAGTCTTATAAATAAAGGGCACTAGCTCTCTACATTCAGAGAGTAATTTTTTGAAACACCAAGTTATAGTCATCGAACCATCAAGTTGAACACATCGTCTACAAGTGAACTAAAAGTACAAAGTTTAAAGTGAACTCCTAAGTGTTTAAAATCAACCCAAGTTTATTAACAAGTATAAATTTCCAACAAATATAATTTGAAGTAAACACAAATATTTTTCCAAGTGTTTAAGTTAAAACGAACTTCGATTTAGACTTTTTTCCCCTGTTCTTAAAATAGAACTTTAAATAATTCTCAAAAATTATTATTTG
Organism: Leptopilina myrica (nomen nudum); assembly: GCA_032872475.1. Classification (NCBI taxonomy): domain Eukaryota; kingdom Metazoa; phylum Arthropoda; class Insecta; order Hymenoptera; family Figitidae; genus Leptopilina; species Leptopilina myrica (nomen nudum). The sequence goes on along the minus strand of CM065461.1, from coordinate 20,131,862 downwards.
GGAGATAGATTCAAGTTTCGATAAAATCTATATTGAAACAAGACATTCCAAATTTCGAACCATCGAAATTTGCTCAACTGCTGACAAACGTCTGGAAGAAAGCAAATATTTTCAAAACACAATACACTATCACATTAGTGTAAACAACAGTGATAAAATCCCACACTAAGGACAACTGTCGGAGGCCCACTTTGTGAAGGACCATCTCAAGATTGGATTAACAGATTATTATCACCAGCTCATTCACCACCACTAATCGTTATTCTGAAAGTAAGATTTATAAACTAAAATTATACTCATTGTATTTTTGTCAATACTTTTCTTTCTTGTTGGGTTTTAAATAAATTATTCTCTCACAACATTTAGTAGGCTCATTGACTTATCCTCATCCCAAATTAGATTCAATTTATTTGAAACTAATTTAAAACGAGGAACGTTAGGTATATTTATTAAAGGTTTCTCGTTTTGACGTAACAAGAGGTAAAATAATAAGATTAAAAAAGTCATGTAAAAAAATTTTTTATTTATATTATATTATATTTTTAAAGATGTGTGATAAAAAAGAAATTTTCAAAGGAACATATACAAGTGTTTATGTTTCTTTGAAAATTTACACATTGAAAAACTTACTAATTATATGAAGATAAATTCGATCAATAGGAAGGTATCAAACATAAAAAAGGATTATGTCATATTTAAAGTTGCGACGTTTCGATGGTGTGGTGTACCATCCTCTTCAGGCTGAATATTACAATTTAGAATACATTGCAACTAGTCAAGATTAAAAAATAAATATAAACATAAAATTTAAAAGAATAAATAACACGTATACGAAAATGGACAAGCACGTTTACGTGTTATTTATTTACATTTTATGTTTATATTTATTTTTTAATCTTGACTAGTTGCAATGTATTCTAAATTGTAATATTCAGCCTGAAGAGGATGGTAAACCACACCATCGCAACGTCGCAACTTTAAATATGACATAAGCCTTTTTTATGTTTGATACCTTCCTATTATTGATCGAATTTATCTTCACACTAGCTGTCGTACCCGTCTTCGACGGGTTTAAGTTTCTACAGATACATTCAATAGTGTGTCTACCAGTCTCGAAAAATAGGAAATAGCGGGGAATTTAATTTGACTATAGAAATAATAATTAGCTACCATTAACTATTTCATTATAAAAAAATTATTATTTTAAAACAGTGATTGACTTTTTATCATTAAATAATTTATTTTTTATTCATTAAAATGCAGAAAACAATGTTTGTCAATTATTTGTAGAAATTTAATTATAGTAATATAAGTTAATCCAAAATTTCTTCCAGTTTTTGGAGTTATAGTAAAGTCAAATTCGAACTAATTGTATCATAATTGCTTAAATCTAATGTGAGACTTATATTGCCAGCTGAATTTATAATTTTTCCCGATTAAATTAAATTCTTGCATGTTTCCCCTTTTTTTCCAACTTACAATGTTTTACATTGCTCAAAACATCCGTAATAGTTAAACCTAGAATTAAAATAACAAAACTTTTTACTATCTAAGTTTTTCTCCAGTAGCATAATGCAAGTATCGTTTCACAGGTATATTCTTGAGTTTCTGTAGTATTAATTTTATCATAAAAAATCTTCATTTTCAATATTTGAAAAATAATTTTAAAGCTATTAATTAATATTTTTTAATATTGTTTACCATTTTATCATTTACAATTTTTAATATTTTCAAAGTTTTGCAATTTTTACGTCAAAAGTTTAAAAAATATACATTAAAAAATAAAAAAATTAGAAATTTTCAATTTTTTAAAATTTTTGAAAAAATTGAAACCTCCCGTTCTAATTAATACGTTTAAAAACTGTAAATTTATTGTTTACATATATATCACAAAAGTAATAACTGATTAATTTACTGCAATCTATCAAAATGTAAAATTTTTTTTGCCAATAATAATGACTTATAACCAAAACATTATAATTTTGTAATTAATTTTGTTATTAACATTTTTTATTACATGTTATTTTGTCAAATTTTAGCATAATTTTTCCAAAAATTGTCTCTTATAAATAAATAATTAATTCGTTTTTTTTAAATTTTTCGAAAATATGTTTATACTTACATCTGAAATATGGAATAGTATTTTTTTGTTAAATTATGCTAAAATGTGACTAAATAACATGTTATACTCAAATATAGATCGTTTAAAAGCAATACATTACAAATTTTTAAAATTTCGATTTTTTGAAAACATTTTTACCTTTACATCTTAGTTATAGGACACAATTTTTGCAAAATTATGCTAAAATTTGACCAAATAACATGTAACAATCAATAGTAGATTGTTTTAAAGAAATTCATTAAAAAATGTCAACTTTGAAAATTTGCAATTTTTAAAATATTTTGAAAACATTTTTATATTTAAATCTTAGATATAGGACACTATTTTTTGCAAAATTATGCTAAAATGTGACTACAGAACATGTAATACTTAATTATAGGTTGTTTAAAAGCAGTTCATTAACAAATATAAAATTTGGATATTTGCGATTTTTTGAATTTTTTAAAAATCATGTTTATACTTTCATCTTAGTTATAGGACATTTTTTTAACAAATCTATTCTAGAATGTGATTAAATAACATGTTATACTCAATTAAACAAAGTTTGAAAGCATTTTTTAAAAAAAGGTAAAATTTGAGAATTTTTTATTTTTGAATTTGTTAAAAAAAATTGAATATCTCCCGTTCTAATTAATTTTTTTTTCAAATCTGTAAATTTAAAAACCTTCCTTGGCCTAAGGCCAAACATTCTGCCAAATTTGGTTTCAAACGGTTAAGCCGTTTTTAAGTGATTCGCGAACAATGATTCTGTGACATACGGACATACATACATACACACACACATACATACATACATACACGAAATTTTTTATTGTAATTTTTGGAATCCTGGGTGCTCAAAAGGAATAATTATTAGGGAAATTTAGATTTCTGAGCAATGTACAGAAAAAAGTCTCATCTTATATATATATATATATAGATATTTATTTATTAAAATGTCAAATTATAATATTATGTAATACATAAATCGTACCTCTGAAATGTCAATTCAAAACAAATATGTTTTTTTCAAATGAATTAAATATATATATATATATATTTCTATAATTTGAAATTGTCTTCAAAATTCACTTGTTTTACCAATAACGTTAAATTAAATTTTATATTATTCAAACTATATTTTTGATCTTTACATTGGATTTTTTTCAATTCAATGAATTGTTAATTAAATGTTAAATAATTTGCTTATTAAAGTATTTAAAATTTTTTAATTTCTTTTATTTTTTGAACTAAGCATTTAAAAAATTTTTTTTAAAATTTTTATTTCAGTTAAAAAATTAAAATTTAATGAATTGATTTTAATAAAATTTTTACCTTATATTAAATAGAAATATTAAGTCATATATTAGTGTTTGAAAAAATGAATAAGAGTTACCAAAAATACAACTGAATTTAGCTTGGTAGTAATTGGTAACAATTATAATTTTTTATTCTTTCGAAAATTTTTAAATAAATTACAACTTAGTTATAGAATAGTATTTTTGCAAAATTATGCTAAAATGTGACTAAAGAACATGTAATACTTAATTATAGGTAGTTTAAAAGCAATTCATCAAAAAATATGAAATTTGAAAATTTTCGATTTTTAAAAAAATTTTTTATACTTACATCTTAGTTATAGAATGTTATTTTTGGTAAAATTATGCTAAAATGTGACTAAATAGCATGTATTACTCATGTATAAAAAGTTTAAGAGCAGTTTTTAAAAAAATGAAAATTTATGATTTTTTAATTTTTTGAAAAAATTACATATATTCCGTTATAATTAATATTTTTCAAATCTTTAAATTTATAAACCTTCCTTGGGTCAATGTCTAACAATCTGCAAAATTTGGTATCAAACGGTTCAGCCGTTTTTAAGTGATTCGCGGACAAAGATTCTGTGACATACGGACATACATACATACACGAAATTTTGTATTGGTATATTTGGAATCCTGGATGCTGGAAAGAAATAATTATGTGGGAAATTTAAAGTTTTGAGCAATATACAGACAAAAGTCTCATCTTATATATATAGATAGATAATTACACATTCGGAAGGGAATTTTATTTTCAATTTAAAACTTACTAAGTTTGAATAAAATAAATATGATTTAATGAAAAACATTTTTCAATACTTGTTTTATTATTTCTATCTTCTTGAATTAATAAATAAAAACTTATTTTTACTCAAACCTTGTAAGGCTATGAGTGATGAACAATACAATACCTTCCTAATTTTGAAGTGTGAAGAGTGAGTGAAAAAATTTTTTTGATAATTAATAAGTTTGACGTTATACTATGTAATAGCAGCATTCTCTCTGTAACGATAATTAATTTTAAAAGCATTATTTTGTAAAAATAAAACTAGAATGTTTAAACATTGAAAAAAGGGTTTTCTACTAAACGGAGCTAAAAACCGGGTTTAGAGCCTTCCAGTCAGTAGAAAAAGCTTTTTTTCAATGTTTAAACATTCTAGTCCCACTTTTTCATATATATGTCCTTTTAGTAAAGAACCTCAGCTTTCGTTTAAAAAAAATCGTATCTTTTCTCCTCAAACATAAAAATTTATTTTTAATTTTTTTGGGTCAAAAATTTTTTTTCTCAAAATGCTTATTTCCAACTGAAAGAGCATAAAAAACCCCTTCCAAAAGTGTACTTTGCCAAATTTTTATGTTTAATTGTTTAAGAGTAACAAATTATCAAAATAAGCATTCTACCGAAAAACCCAAAAATTTAACCCCCTCCCCCTTGGAAAATATTGGACTACATAAAAAAATATTTTCACGAAAAATTACTATCTATATTAGTACAACAAAAGCCCCAAGTTTTGCTACGATTAGAGAAAAATTTTTGTCCATGTTGATCACTTGACATGGAATCTGTCATATGTACTTAATAATTGTTAATTTTGAGAATTCCGAATTTTAAAGCGAATGGGTCAGTCCATTATATTTTACCTGAAGTCGTTGCGGCCTATTTTTAATAAAATCTCATAATTTGTAAAAATGATGTTTAATATATATAGAATTCATTTTTGAGAATTATTTTATAAATTTTTTTTAATTTAACTTAGAATTTCAATTTTTAAGCTGAGTTTCACAGAAAAAAAGGTTAGATGGACAGTTATGAAAATTTAATAAAGAAGCATGGAAATAATTCAGATAATATAAATTTTTTGATTGATATTTGTTAAAAATGAGCTAATTTACTTGAATAAATAGATTCCCGTGTGGAAAAGTGAGATGGGCCCACGTTGGGTCCCAGGCGGGCTTCCCAGGTTCTAGGTGGGCCCCAGCAGGGATGGCCCAGGTGTGCGATTCCTAGGTTTGTAACGGTGAATCCAGCCACAGCACACTAAGCCAATTATATTTTATGGATTTCGATCTATAATTTCTTTTAGTATCTTTGTCTGGCAGACTAATTGAGTAGCGAAGAACAATATTAGGTTCATTAGATATGTCTGTTGCGTTAAATTTTATTACTCTATCTCTGGCGTGCCTATATATATGATAAATTATTGGAACATTATTTTCATTTTGAATGTACTTATATTTGTCAAGATAAATAAATGTTTCGGGGGATAAATAGCCCTTTGTTATTAATTTTCTTAAGGTCACCTCCCTCTTTTCAAATGGAGAGGGTATCAGTGGGTTGGTGCCATTGTCAATGGCCTTCGCGATGTGATCTCGCACAAGGCCAACGACAAACACATCAACCCTTGGTATATCCGCTAGGTTATATAATTTTTTGTTTGAAAGATGTCTCTCGAAACCTGTCTCGGGATCTCTATATTTCCTCAGGCAGCATCTTAAACAATCTCTCTTAAATATTCTGATTTTCTCCATCTGGGAGGGAGATATCCCAAACCACAATAGGCCTCCATATGCTATGATGGGTCGTATTAGTAGTACGTAACAAAGTATTTTAACTTTTTCATTTAATTTTTTAGATAAAAATAAGTTTTTATATTTAAAAAAAGCATTTTTTGCTTTTTCAAGTGTTGTTTTGATATGAACATTTAATTTAAGTCTGTTATCAAAGTGTATACCTAGGTATTTAACTACTGTCTTTTTTTCTATTGTTTCGTTATTATTATTGTTATTAACTTCAATTTTAAATTCTTTCTATGTTGCCCTGCACACCCTGGTCATATCGTGGACCAACGGTCTGAATAGAATCGCTTTACATTTGTTGTAATTGCAGCTGAGTTTCCATGCATCAAAAAAATTGCATACACTTTTGAAAGTGAACTGCAATTCCCCTTCCGCCTGTAGGACTTTTCTATGTATACAGTAAACTATAATGTCATCTGCGAAACCTATCCCTTTTTTATTTTCAACTTCATTCAGACCATAGGCCCGTAATAGGTCACTGATATATATATATATATATATATTAAATAATATGGGGGAGTTAACTGCACCCTGTTGTAACCCATTGTGTAATTCATATTCTTTACTATTTTCCTTATCCCCCAGTGAAACAAACATTTTTCTATTTTTTAATATATTCCATATTAATTTAACAAGGTGAGGTGGGAAATCTTTTTTTATTAAACGGAATATCAGTCCCTTAATCCACACCGAATCGAACGCCTTTTCTAAGTCCACGAGACACGCCGCCACGAACTTTCCCTCGCTTAGAGCTTCAGCTACATCTGATGAAAATTTCGAGGCCGCGTGCAACGTGGAGTTCTTCGATCTAAATCCGAATTGTTCAAATGGTATGACTCTATTTTTGTTGGCAACTTTTACTATTGCTTTATTAATGAGTATTTCATATAGTTTTCCTATGTTTGGTAATAGACTGATTGGACGATAACTGCTTACCAGCGTGGGATCTTTATTTTTTTCAGAATTGGTGTGATTTTGGCTAGTTTCCAATTGTTTGGAAAATGTCCGTTATTGATTAGGTTATTGAACAATATCAATAGCAAAGTAACGATATTTAATGGTAATTTTTTAATCGCCACATTTGGAAGTTTGTCGATACCACATGACTTTTTTGCATTCAGCTTATTAATAATTAGTTTAAGAGAAACAATGTCAAAAAAGTGATGTTTTTGTTTGTCATATATCGGTCTTGAGGATTTATTTTGTTCGTCAAATTTCAATATCGACTTTGCATATTTTCCTTTCGGATCATCGATATTGTCAATAAATTCATTAACTTTTTTTTCCACAATTCTTTCTAGCCCTTCACTATTGGATACACGTTTCTTGTTATTTATATCTGCAAGATATTTCGCTAGCAAGTTCGCTTTGTCCATTCTGTCTGAGACTATAATGTTATCTCCTACTATGTAGCCCTTGTTCACACTCATAACATTATTTACAAGTTCTTTATTGTTTATTGGGACCACCAGATTTGGTATATCGCCAGTGCTTTTTACTTTAAAAATTGATTTAATTTGTGGAAACATATTTGAGCTATAATGAGGTTTGATTTTGGCAATTCTATTAATCCAATATTTGTTTACAGAATTGTTAAAACTGGTCTGTAACATTTTTTTTTATTTTTGCTAAAAGTTTTTTAAATATGGATAAGACCGAGTCTGGTGCTCCTTTTTTGTATTTAAACGCATGTAAAACAGATATAATTTTTCCTTTCAACTTTTGTAATTTTATTATTTCTACATTCAAATATCTATTTATTGAGTCGCTTTGCGTGTGAACCGGGGTAGCGTTGTAAAGTTTGTTTTTTATTGTGTCACTAAGGTCGTTCAAGTATTGTTCAATTTCTTGATTGGCTAGGTTTTTTTCATCCGGTATTTTTAAATTAAATTTTTCTAGATTATTAGTAAATTTTTTCCAATTAGTTTTTGTAAAATTATAACGATTTATTTTCAGATTAGGTTGAAACAAGAATTTGTCTATATTTTCTATTTTTACTTTAAATGATATAGCGTTATGATCGCTATCGTAGTTCAATACTCTGACTTTATTATTTTTCATATTAGTTATTTTGATTCTTGAGTCGTGTATAAGTAAATCAAGATATGAATCACACGCTGGATATGTGGGACGTTCGGGACCAACTAGTATAGTACGAAAACGTATTTTGTTGTCATTCACCCATCTCAACAAACAGTTGCCCCTGTGGCTCGTGGCATTATCCCCCCATTCTGTATTTTTTGCGTTTAAATCACCCGCCAGGATATAGTAATCGTTGTTTATGTCTAGTTTTAATTCTTTGAAAATTTCAGTCAAGTCATGGTCAAATTTTGCTGTGATATTACCTGGGGCGTATGCACTAATGATATAAAATGTTTTTTTGTCTTGAAATTTAATTTTTATTGTTGTACATTCTAAGGGTTTTTTTTTAATTTGATAATTAAGTTTAATATGTTCAAAATTAATTTCCTTTTTGATAATTATTGCAGTACCTCCACCATTTCCGTCCCTTCTGTCATCTCTAATTATATTATAATCATCAAAATAAATTTTATGCCTGTTTTTGAGTTTTGACTCATTTATTATAGCTATATCTACTTTATTTTTTCTAATAAAATGGATTAAATTATATCTTCTGTTATTCGCTACTATAGTGTTTACATTTATTGATATTATATTTAATCCTTTAACGCCCAGATGGACAAAATTTTGGCATGAAGTTTGAAGACTTATTTCGGTACTTAAAAATCAATAGAAAAATTCACAAATTATCATTTCTTATGTTTCCATATGCGCTCTATCGAATGGCGTTAAAAGAACCATCAAAAATTTATAAACAGAAAAGTTATTAATGTTTTTTATAAAAAAAGTCCGATTTTTTTCCAATTTTTGTTTAATTTTCAATTTTTTCTACTATGAAACGGCGTAAAAATAATTTCAAAAATTACAAATAACGTGACATAGATATATAACCTAGAAGATAGGACTATAGAGAAAATTAAAAATTAAAATGGCGGCTCAAAAAATAAAGTTTGAAGTTCAAATTTTTTTCAAAATTTTGATTCGAAAGTACGAAATTATTAAAAGCGTTTAAATCGGCTTGAAATTTGTTACTCGGGGGTTTTAGGGGTCGCTGATCACGAATCTGAAGTCCAATTTTCAAAATTCGAAATGGCGGACAATTTTTTTAAAACTCATTAAATTTGCTTGAAACTTGTTACTCGGGGGTCTTTGGGGTCGCTGATCACGGATCTGAAGTCCAATTTTTAAAATTCCAAATGGCGGATCCAATATGGCGGACAATTTTTTTTTAAACTTATTAAATTTGCTTAAAACTTGTTACTCGGGGGTTTTTTGGGTCGCGGGTCAAAAATTTGGAGTCCAATTTTTAAAATTAAACATGGGGATCCAATATGATAGACGAATTTTCAGTTAAAAGTCGGTAATCACGTTAAACTTTATTATTTCATAATTTATTTAATTATTTCTGAATAACAGATAAAATAAATAAAAACGTTTTAGTAGAAAATTTCTTATTCTTTTTTTGGAAAAAAATAACCAAAAAGAATTTTTCTACTAAAAATTACAAATTTTGGAAGTTGAAAAAAAGAAAAATATTTCTTTTCTGTTAGTTTTTGAATGAATCAAAAAAAAAATTTCTAATTTTAACGCAATTTTAACATATAAACTTTCACTACCGGCAGAAATTGTCGGTACGAACGACGGGCGAGCTACGAAAAGTTGCTGCCGAAATTAAATTAACATATTTTATTATTGAAAAATGATAGAAACTTGGTTCTTGGATCGTTTAAAAGCCAATTAAATTCTGCGTCGTTTGATATATAAATAAAAATTATTTGATATTTTTAAGAGATTTTATCACCTAAAATATTTTGGAAAAAAATTGATTAATTTTTCTATTTTTGTCCACCATGTTTGTGTGGCTGCATAATCTAGAAAAATTTAGAGAAGAATTTTAAACTCTAGCAACATAATCTTTAAAGTCTCAGCTTTTATTTGAGCCTTGAAAATTGAAAATCCGTTCAGTAGTTTTTGAAATATCTAAAAAAATGTCCAAGCATGTTGTTTTATAATTTAGGCTGTGATACACACTTATTGCACTCTCGCTGATCACCTGGTTCGCTTTTAATAATTTCGTACTTTCGAATCAAAATTTTGAAAAAAATTTGAACTTCAAACTCTATTTTTTGAGCCGCCATTTTAATTTTGTCACGTTATTTGTAATTTTTGAAATTATTTTTACGCCGTTGCATAGTAGAAAAAATTGAAAATTAAACAAAAATTGGAAAAAATCAGACTTTTTTTTATAAAAAACATTAATAACTTTTCTGTTTATAAATTTTTGATGGTTCTTTTAACGCCATTCGATAGAGCGCATATGGAAACATAAGAAATGATAATTTGTGAATTTTTCTATTGATTTTTAAGTACCGAAATAAGTCTTCAAACTTCATGCCAAAATTTTGTCCATCTGGGCGTTAAAGGGTTAAATATAATATCAATAAATGTAAACTCTATAGTAGCGAATAACAGAAGATATAATTTAATCCATTTTATTAGACAAAATAAAGTAGATATAGCTATAATAAATGAGTCAAAACTCAAAAACAGGCATAAAATTTATTTTGATGATTATAATATAATTAGAGATGACAGAAGGGACGGAAATGGTGGAGGTACTGCAATAATTATCAAAAAGGAAATTAATTTTGAACATATTAAACTTAATTATCAAATTAAAAAAAACCCTTAGAATGTACAACAATAAAAATTAAATTTCAAGACAAAAAAACATTTTATATCATTAGTGCATACGCCCCAGGTACACATGTTTCAGACTTCTTTTTAATTATTTTTTATATAAAAAGTTGAATAGAGTTAATTGAGGGGCTAAAAATTGTTTCAGTTTGTTTATTCGCATGTTTTACAAAATTATAAAATGCAATACGCTCCAAATATTTAATATATTCAGTAAAATAAATCACATAAGTAAATGCACTTGACAATAAAAGAATTGTTTTCATATCGAAAAACATTATTTACTTGAATAAAAAGTTAAAAAATATCTACTTTAAATATTTAATTAAAATTTAAAGTGAAAATACAGTGTCCTTTTCAAGAAAAGTAAGGATTAATCGAGTTAAAGAATAGTTTTAAGGTTATGTTTTAGGTTATGTTGTGTCTCTTGTTTACCAATCTGAAAACATTAAATAAATATGTTGTAGGAGACACATTGTAACGAAAAAATAATAATTATAAACTACTTTTAATTTAAAATCTTGATTAACTGAGAATACATTTAATTAAACATATTTTAATAAAGTATTTATTGTGACAAAATAAAGTGAGATTATTGCTTTCACACTTTGCTTATGAATATCTCAAAATATTAAGCAATATTATTTAATGTACTGAATGTGACTGGTTCGTAGTATTTTCTTTTTTACAAATTAATTTAATTATTGAATATCATGCTATATTTTAGGATTTTTAAATATAAAACTTGCGAATTTAGAAATTATTCCATGTAAAATGTCAAAATTAACCGTTGTGTTAGATAAAAATTTCTGGCACCAGAATTAGATTAGCTTGAAATTTTTTACTCGGGGGTTAAGAAATTTTCTACTAAAACGTTTTTATTTATTTTATCTGCTATTTTGAAATAATTAAATAAATTATAAAATAATAAAGTTTAACGTGATTGCCGACTTTTAACTGAAAATTCGTCCGTCATATTGGATCCCCCATGTTTAATTTAAAAAATTGGACTCAAAATTTTTGACCCGCGACCCCAAAACCCCTGAGTAACACGTTTTAAGCAAATTAAATGAGTTTAAAAAAAATTGTCCGCCATATTGGATCCGCCATTTGGAATTTTAAAAATTGGACTTCAGATCCGTGATCAACGACCCCAAAATCCCCCGAGTAACAAGTTTTAAGCAAATTTAATGAGTTTTAAAAAAAATTTCCGCCATATAGGATCGGACATTTTGAATTTTGAAAATTGGACTTCAGATTCGTGATCAGCGACCCCTAAAACCCCTGAGTAACAAGTTTCAAGCAAATTTAATGAGTTTTAAAAAAATTGTCCGCTTTATAGGATCCGCCACTTTGAATTTTGAAAATTGGACTTCAGATTCGTGATCAGCGACCCCTAAAACCTCCGAGTAACAAATTTCAAGCTAATTTAAACGCTTTTAATAATTTCGTACTTTCGAATCAAAATTTTGAAAAAAATTTGAACTTCAAACTCTATTTTTTGAGCCGCCATTTTAATTTTTAATTTTCTCTATAGTCCTATCTTCTAGGTTATATATCTATGTCACGTTATTTGTAATTTTTGAAATTATTTTTACGCCGTTTCATAGTAGAAAAAATTGAAAATTAAACAAAAATTGGCAAAAAATTGGACTTTTTTTTATAAAAAACATTAATAACTTTTCTGTTTATAAATTTTTGATGGTTCTTTTAACGCCATTCGATAGAGCGCATATGGAAACATAAGAAATGATAATTCGTTAATTTTTCTATTGATTTTTAATTACCGAAATAAGTCCTCAAACTTCATTCCAAAATTTTGTCCATCTGGGTGTTAAAGGGTTAAGTTTTTTGGCTTGTAAAATTTTGACTTATTTAAAAGATCATCTTTGTTAGCGTTAATATTTATCTTGTTTTTCATACATGCTGAATAATAAATCGATCTTTTGTGTATTTGCATTTACGTTATTTTTAACTTCATTTAATTGTGTTGTTAAATAATCTTTCATTTCCATCATAAATGATGAGAGTATTATTTCTAATCTATCTTTAGTTTTGTGTACATTTGTTCCGCTTACTAGTTCGGGGTTTACCTCGTGAATACCAGTATCATTCTCTATATCATTGTCACTCACACTTGCATTTATTCTCGCTTCGTCTGGTATGACTAAATTTTGAGTGTTGGTAGATTTTGTTCTAATATTAATTTGATTTGTTTTTTTAGGTTCGTTAACTGTATTTATTATTTTATTTAAATTACCATTTTCATATGTATAATTTGGATACTTTTCGGTCGATAACATTGCTTCTTTAATTTCACTTTTCGCTTTTTCGTTTAATTCGAGATTTTTTGCAACTGTTGCATATTGTAAATTAGGATTAACCATTTTTTCGAAATATTTTAATTTCTTATTTTTTAAAATTTGAATGTTATTTAATTTTTCGTCGTACATAATTTTGTTTTCTATTAATTTAGGGCAGCCTCTGTATGAGGCTGGGTGACCTTTTTGCTTACAGTTGATACAATAGATTTCATCTCTAGGAGTCTCACTGTTTGTTTCGATCGAGCATTTACCTGGACCTTGTCCTTCGTCACATTTGACGCATCTGTACGACTGATTGCAATAAGCGGCTGTGTGTTCGATGCGCTGACAATTAAAGCATTGGATTGGATTTTTAAGATTTATTTTTTCCCATCTAGTTATTTGGTTAGCTAGTCTATTAATATTTATTAATTCCCCACTATTGCTATCACTGGATATTCCGACGAGAAAGGCATCTCTACCCCATTTAGCTTTAAAAAATTCCATTAAATTTATTTTTTTAACATTTTTAATTTTTACATTTTTAAGATTCAAATTTAGTAGTTCATTTAAGATGTCCTTCTCGTCGTAGTCACCCGATATTCCTTTCAGTAACCAAGAATTTGTTTTTTCTTCTCGTGGTGCTTTAGTGTGGAATTCCACTTTATTTTTTTAGTGTTGAGAAAATTAGTTTAAACTTATCATAATTAAATATGTTACCTTAACATTTTGTAGTATAAACGGTGGTACCTGCGAGTTGAATTTCTTTTTTGCTGTCTTCACATTAGGAACGTTGAGTTTTTTATTGCTATTTCTCATGAAGTCTTCGTCGTTGTTTGAAGTTGATGATGTTCGTCATTTTGAAGATTATTTTTTGTATTATCTTCTTGTCGTTTGGGTGAGTAATTCTGTTTTTGATTCTCGGCTGAGTTTTCATTTATTTGTGTGTTGTTATCAACCTTGTTACTTGAAGGACGTATTTGGTTTGTCGTATTTTCTGTATATACATTTATGTTTTGCGTGTCCGTTTTAATGGTAAATGATGATATATTCTCTGGAATTTTATCTTGCTTTTTTTTGGATCATGTGTGTTTTTATCATTTTTGGCAGTTTTTGGCGCACTTGCTGCTATCTCTTTTATGCTTTTTTGCAGCAACAATCTGTCTTTACGTGATATACTTTTACTATTTTTTACTGAATCTGGAGATATAGTTTCAGATTTTTGTTTGTTCGTTTGCATTTTTGAAGACAGTATACTACTTAACTTGCGTGATTTTGTAGTCCATGATCTCGTGGCTTAATAATTCTATAAAACTTGACACTGATCTTGTGGATTTTTTCCACGGTATCACTAGACACTTAAACAAATATATTACTTCCACTAATGTATGGCACACACAAGTTAGTGCACTTTAAAAATAGACCGTAACAAATAAATAAATAGCTTAATAATAATAACAATATTAATAATGTAATAATAAACGATAAATATCCATAAATTAAGATTTATATTCATATTTAAAAAATGTCAATATATTTTAATTAAAAATGCAGTTTTTATTATTTACAATCATTATAAACATTGATTTGTTGGCCTAAAAAAATTTTCTTAGTTGTTTGGACTTAGAAATGTTTGCTAATTAATTATGTGGACGTTACATTTTAAAAAAAGTATTAATACATTTTTGTTCAAAACACGTTTTTTCATAACACACTGCAACAGCATTTTTATTTCTGGGATCGCATATGGTGATTTTTGTAGGTTTTTTGATGCTGCATCCGAATCCGTAATCAGAATTGCTCCATCACCCTAGGTTTTCGAGAAATTTGACCTTGGAAATTGAAAAAAGACTGTTTTGGGGTACATTTGGTTTTTTATCAGGGTATACAAACATTTTTTCCAGGGTTTTCATGACATGCGTTTGAAAGCTCATATTCTCCTCAACAATCTCCAATTTAAACCTTTTAAAAATATTTATTTTTGGAAGAGTTATCTTTGTTTGAAGTTCGCGTTGAATCGTAAAATTATGAAAAATGACGTTTTTGAGGTATTTTTGGTTTTCTATCAGGGTACAACATTTTTTTCTAGTGTTTTTGTACCTTTATATTTATTACATGTTTTAGCATGCGTTAATTTCAGACTGATTTGAATAATATTGTTTTTTAAATTATAGGAAGCTAGATTCTCTAAAAACATATTCAAAAAAGAATATCTCATCTAAAAATAAATATTTTTAAAAGGTTTAAATTGGAGATTGTTGAGGAGGATATGAGCTTTCAAACGCATGTCAGGAAAACCTTGGAAAAAATGTTTGTATACCCTGATAAAAAACCAAATGTACCCCAAAAACAGTCTTTTTTCAATTTCGAAGGTCAAATTTCTCGAAAACCTAGGGTGATGGAGCAATTCTGATTACGGATTCGGATGCAGCATCAAAAAACCTATAAAAATCACCATATGCGATCCCAGAAATAATAAAAAACTGAAATTCTGTTGCACTGTGTAATCTGAGTCATTATAAACATTAATTTCTTGTTGAAAAAAAAATTTGTATGTTTGGACTTAAAATTTTTTGCTCATATACCTAATTATTGATGGGGGCCCCCAAAAACTGAGAAGCCCAGGTAGGGCTCAGCTAACGCCCACTTATAATATTATTTCGCTTTATCGGATCCCATCGTGGGTGGGTCAATAGACACAATCTAAAATGCTTCCGAAAAATTTTAACTATTATATTTTTTTTATTGTTCATTGTTTATTTATAACAATTGTCAAGTCATGTACGAAGATGACCACAGTAAGTTATATCTGAGCTTTATTATTAAATGCTATAAAGAAAAACTAAACTAATTGATTTTTGTTATTATATATAATAAAATTTACTAATGTTATATTGCAGTCTTCATTTGTTTAAATAAATAATTGTTGTTAATTAATAACTCTTGACACAAAATACCTAGAAACTTGCAGTTGCAGCACAGTTGATATAATATGCAATTAATTAAATGAAGGTTAACGCCGAAGACAGCCAATAAGTTTTCTTGTCAATTTAAATAAATAAATTAACCATAACCCTCTTAAAGGTTAACATTTTAAGGCAGTCAATGCTGAATTTAAGCAATATAGATTTTGTATGATTTAAGGGGGGAAACCACATTAGAAGACTCATGTTTATGGATTTTTTAGGGAAATGATTAATTAAAATTAAATTACATTTGGGCACCTTTTTATTAGTGTTTTGAATAATGTTTATAAATTTTGTTGAACTATTTTAACAAGAAATAAGGCATTTATGCAGTTGTATCCGCTGATGGTTTTGATATATTTCTCAAATTGCGTGACACGTAGAAATTTTAGTTTTTATCTGAAATCAAATTTTGTTTTTCGTTACATTTTTAACTTATTTTCAAAGAATATGAACCTCAATCCAGATAAAAATATTAAAAATGAACAAATTTGAAGGTGTTTGAATTTTTTTACATTTTTTACAATTTTTTAAAATTTAATTTAAACACCTTCAAAAATTTTAATTTTCATTATTTTTATCTGGCTTGAGGTTCACATTCTTTGAAAATAAGTTAAAGATGTAACGAAAAGCAAAATTTGATTTTAGATAAAAATTAAAATTGCTACTTTTAGCTCTTTTAATTTCTCTTTGCTGCAAATTTTTATCCTTTTTATTATATAAAGCATTAATTAACCAATATTATTAACAATATTAAAGACTTTATGAAGTATTACAATTTCAATTCAATTTTTTATTTAAAAAAATATTTTTAGAGTTTTCTTACTTCTATTTATAACCTTTTTTAACATATCAAGTTAGTTATTTATTGGAAAATATTTTTTTTAAACTACCTTTTTACTTTTGGGACTGTATTGATCTCTTTTTATCTCTTACTCTATCACTCTTTATCTCTCACTTGATCTCCTTTTTAAAGTTTTAATTTCTCGTTATAAGGGCAAAAAGGAGCATAATAATTTCAATTTTCAAAAATTTTCTCAATGGCGGATTTTTAAAGTGGGTCATAAAAATTGCACCACAATGTTACCAAGGTTTCATCACATAAATGAGTGCTTGGATACAACAAGGGGACGTACGCTCGGCGAGTCGCTTTAAAGCCAGTCAGAGGGGCCAAAAAGTGTAAAAAATGAAAATTCAAAAATTTGAATTTTGAAAAATGCTATCTTTTAGGAAATAAAAATGCGCATCTTTTTTTCTTTTGAGATTTTTTTAAATAATGAATATTTTTAGATAATAATTGCAAAAATGTGATAAATCTTAATTTTCAAATTTCATTGAATTTTTAAACATTAATCGTCATATCTCCGTCAAAAGTTAATGAATTCTCTTGATTTTTGGTATACATGTTACGGTTAAAGTGCAAAGTTGGTGAATGTGCACATTGACCGGTGAATGTGCACATTGCCCGAATTGGGCGTTCGTCGGATGGTGAATGTGAGAATAGCCTACAAATTATGTGTTTTTACGCACTTTAACCGGTGAATGTGCACATTCACCAAGTCGTTTTGGTCAAAGTGAAAATGAAGAAAAGTACAAAGGTATTTGCTGAAGAAGACAAATATATTTATTTATTTATTTTTGCAAGGTCCACTGCCATGACATTTTGAATTGCATAAAAGATTTTCTTGCTTACAGCTACACCTTTTCGTGTTGCATTTGCCTTTGCAAGAACATCTTTTATTATTTTTTTTCTTTATAATATTTGCAGCAAGTTCGTCAAATTTTTTTTTCATAATTTCACTCATTTTAATTTTACTATCAAATCCGCACAGTGTCACTGCCGAAAGCAAACTAGAATAATAACTGACGTTTACAATATAGGTAAACATTCAACTTTTCAAAATTCGCAATTGTAAAAGTTTGATTGATAAATAATTGACATTTCTGTTTTTATTTACATTTATATTTCTATTTCTCGATCTATTAATATTTCTATTTCCTTATTTAAATTTATATTTCTTAATTACTTATGTTATTAAAATTTATATTATTTAATTACTTACATTAAAAATTAATTTATTAATAATAATAATTTAATATTATATTAAAATGAATACTATTTAATTACTTATATTAAGAATTAATTTATTAATAATAATTCCTTACATTAGCATATTTTACAATAATTAAAATTAATAAACAAATTACTTACCTTCGATTTCTACATTTACCAACTAACTAGTTGGTGAATGTGTACAATCACCAACTAAAGTTGGTCAATGTGTACAATCACCAATTTACTTGGTAAATGTACGTAATTTCATCCGTGAATGACAGATTATTCACTTTGACCAAAAGTCCCGGTGAATGTGCACATTGACCGGCGAATGTGCACATTCACCGGACTTCGCACTTTAACCGTAACATACACATTCATTTGGACCTATAGAAAACGACAATATCACAAACATGTTAAAAGCAATTAATTGTTTATTAATTTTTAATTGTTAATACTGACCTGTCGAAAATAATTTTTTTATCTTTGGCTGCAAAAAGTATGCGAGGAAAAAGCCTAAAAATTCATTAATATGGAAAAGAAATATTACAAAAGTCTGTAGAAACAAGGTAAAAATTAATAAAAAATTAAATTAATATTTTCGTTTTCTTATCTGCACTCTTTCATGCATTTAATAATTTAAATAGATAAACAGTTATATTCTTATAATTGAAATAAATTTTTAGTAGATTATTTTATTTAGAATTTTTAATATAAAATATCTTTTTAAAAATTAAAAATTTTATTTAATAAAAATAATTGTAAAAATAAAAGAAATTTCTACATAAACCTTATGTATTTTATTTAACAAAATATTTTAAAAAATTGGTTTCAATGAATATTTTATTTATTAAGAATTTCTCTAAAGTAAAATCTACTAAAAATGCAATGCGTATTAAAAGTTTTTAATTTTTAAATGTTACTTTTATAATTGCAAAATAATTTGTTACCGTTAATTTATTAATAACTATTTATTTTTATTTACTACTTAAAAGGTAATATATAATTCCACTAAAACACAAGAAATTAATTATTTATCTATATTTTTAAAATAAATTTATCAATTTAATAAGCATTATAATTATCATTTGAAAATAATTTTCTGCTATTTTCGATATTATTGTATATATTAGAAAACAATAACTTTAACTCAAGTAAAATGTATATATGGAAATATTTACATAGAAAAAGTAACATTTAAAAATTAAAAACTTTTAATACGCATTGCATTTTTAGTAGATTTTTCTTTAGAGAAATTCTTAATAAATAAAATATTCATTGAAAGCAATTTTTTAAAATATTTTGTTAAATAAAATACATAAGGTTTATGTAGAAATTTCTTTTATTTTTACAATTATTTTTATTAAATAAAATTTTTAATTTTTAAAAAGATATTTTATATTAAAAATTCTAAATAAAATAATCTACTAAAAATTTATTTCAATTATAAGAATATAACTATTTATCTATTTAAATTTATTTATTAAAATTTATTTAAATTTTATTCAGTGACAAATGTACCAAACAATTGGGTTGTAAATAAACGATGTACTAACAAAAATAAATATAGAAATAATCTTATTTCAATTAAATATTGCTGGAATTATTTATTAATTATTACATATCAACAATATATAATGTTTTATAATGTTATTAAAAAAGTGTATATATTGTATGATATGTAATAATTAATAAATAATGTAATGCAAATATTACACACATATATATTTACATATACATAAAACTTTACCGAGCAACTGTCTTTAAAGACCCGACGGTAGCGATCGTTGGCGGCGCGAGCATTCTCTTAAAACTATTGTATTTCTGTAAATATAAAAGTAATCTTTTTGCAATTTTACAGAAAACTTCTTTATATCATAATAAACAAATGTCTCACTGGAAGTTGTTTGAATTCTAAAATTCCTCGCATACTTTTTGCAGCCAAAGATAAAAAAATTATTTTCGACAGGTCAGTATTAACAATTAAAAATTAATAAACAATTAATTGCTTTTAACATGTTTGTGATATTGTCGTCTTCTATAGGTCCAAATGAATGTGTATACCAAAAATCAAGAGAATTCATTAACTTTTGACGGAGATATGACGATTAATGTTTAAAAATTCAATGAAATTTGAAAATTAAGATTTATCACATTTTTGCAATTATTATCTAAAAATATTCATTATTTAAAAAAATCTTATGAAGTAAATATTCTAAAACAACGTCAAGGGCGATTTTTGAAAGCGCTATTTACGATCCTAATGTCAAAAATTTATTTTTCAAATTAACCGATACAATATGGCGGATTCAAACAATTTTTTTATACATTCCTTAAATACGCGATTTAAAGAGCAGAGGAAAATTATAGAAATATAAATGTAAAACAAATTTACATTATATATGTAAAGTTTACATACATGATGTAAATTTGTTTTGAGCATTTTTATGACCCACTTTAAAAATCCGCCATTGAGAAAATTAAATTTTTGTCGAAGTGCTATCTTATAGTGCAGCTAAAAATGAAAATAAATGTGACCTGGAGAATTTTTTGCAAAAAAATTAAAAAAGTTATGAATTTGTTTTTAAAAAGTACATTTTTTACATGTATTTTCAATGGGAAATTTCGATCAATTACCTTTTTTCAGTGTGAAAAAATTTATTGAACAAAATTATCCTTTTTTTCTTAAAACTTTATTTCCCTTATAAATTTAACTTTTATTTTACTTTGAAAATTCATTTCTATTATCTACATTTACTTTAAAATAGTGTTATATTAATAAAAATGGTTTAAAAGTCACCTCGTATACAAGCATTTATACACTTCTCATTACGGAAAAGGCTCGTATGAGAGATTTCTCATACGAGCTACCGAGCTCGTATACGAACTCCGCGGTCCGTGTATAGAATTTTTTTTACTGGGAAACAAAAAGTATTCACGGTGAGCAAAATGTATTCACCGTAACCGTCAGGTTTTATCTGATTTATTGTTATAAAATTTTGATAATCTAACAAGATATTATATTAATTTTATTATACTAAGTTTCTGCAAGTTTTTTCTATAAAGCCGGTACCGGGCCAGTACCATACCAGCGGTTTTTCATTAGCCTTAGTTCCAACGTATAATGACATTAACAAATGTTATTATAATTATTAACTTTGACATTACATTATTCAAACTGTATCTTAGAACAGGTTTTTTCTATGAATTTAGAACATTTTGTAATTGGTCCTGATGTCACACTTCATAAATAAACTTTCCATACACTTTTCATAAGCAGGTTTAGGTTAGTGGATGCGGCGTCGACTTTGCAGCCCTAGGGTCCTGAGTTCAATTCCTCATGTCTTCAGATTTTTCGTTAACAATTAATAATAATTCATATGTTTCAGCATTCTATTTAATGTTTACAATTAAATTAACTGATAAATAATATTAATAAGTTGTTAGAGATATATCCTTCCATAGATTGTTAATGTTGAAATTATATATGATCTTGGGAAGGTAAGATTTGAATAAAAATTCAAAAGTGTGTCGTTAAAAGAGCGACGTTTCGTTGGCTAGGGTTTGCCAACCTCATCAGGCTAAAATTTTATTAAATAGATAGGTTACACATCAGTATTTGTTTGGAAAGGTCTAAAAGCACTATTTATATAAATTAACAATAATGATATACCTAAATTTCGTTAGAACATCGAACACATGCTAACACGTCAAAGATTAAAATTTTGTCAAAATATAATAAAAATTCACTCCACACTTATAAAAATAAAATTTAAAATAGAGAGAAAACATTCTCGTACAGCGATTCACTGTCAACTGAAAAGAAATTTAATCATCTTACAAATTCAAACCAGGAAACACGTGAGAGAAGTCAACGAACCAAAACATCAACACACTCTTGAATGAGGTACAAGTTATATTGATTTTATTATTTTCTCTATGGACACGAGTCCATACGACTAAGTAAAGGAAAGAATGTTTTGTTTAAGGTGAAGATATCTTCCTTTCTGTTGATAGTGAAATGATTTGTTTTTATATGGATCATTTCAGATATTCGTCTTTTTCTAAAATTAGTTTCATTATCCAAAATTTTTGTATTTTTCCAATCAAAATCATGATTAAAATTTAAACGATGTCGATAGACCACAGAATTATCATTTACTTTTTTATGTTCGTTGATGCGCGTTTGTAGTGATCGCTTTATCTCTCCTACACGGAGAAAAATTTTCTGTTAATGATTACAATAGTCGAACAGTACTGCTCGGATATGTGACCACTTTTCGTAATGCCTAAAGTAGCTTCGTTGTAACAATTCTGTAGTAGTCTTTACAACAGGACTATTGTAAAAGAAGGTGACCGCGACTGCCTTGCCTTCTTATTTTACTATAGTTCTTCGTAAAGACTACTATTGCTATATTTCTGATTACAAATGACTGTTGTAAAGTTAAAAAATAAAATTTTCAACTAAAATAAAAATTTTTTGTAATTCATGACTTCTAATCATGTATTGCACATTAATTTCACTCTTCCAAGACTACCCACTTCAAGATAAATTATATTATTAAACTAGACAATTTCACTAAACCCTAAGTACATAAATCTAACTTAAATACTAAACGCATAACATAATAACGATCGCTATTTACACATATTTATACATGACTTAAACTTCCTTATATACTAACTGCTATGAAAGTTCACAGCTTGCGAGAAAGACTTATACACTTTAAATGTCAAAAAATCACTTCGTTCTCAGTAATTAATAGAATTATTGTTCATTGTTAGTCTTTAATATTGTAAGGTTTATTTTTTATTACATTTCCATAGTGAAAAATTTTTTTTCTAACACACGCACCGAAGGTACAAGATTTCTTGCCTGTATAAATTCTTATATAATTTACACAACTTACGTAAGTTACGTAAATAAAAAAGTAAGTTGCATAAGTAAGTTAACTGACGTAATTTACGTAAAATATAAGTTCCGTAAATAATGTATGATACGTAAAAATATAAGTTACGCAAAAAACGTAAGTTGCACTTACGTAAATAACTTAAGTTACGTAATGGACGAATTATTGTAAATTGCACTAATTAGGTAACTTACGTACTTTACGCAAGTCATGAATTACAAAAAAAACTATTTTAGTTGAAAATTTTCTTTTTAACTTTACAACAGTCATTTGTAATCAAAAATATAGCAATAGTAGTCTTTACGAAGAACTATAGTAAAATAAGAAGGCAAGGCAGCCGCGGTCACCTTATTTTACTATAGTCCTGTTGTAAAGGCTTCTACAGTCTGTATCAATGATTTCCTTAGACGGCTACACATGTGAACAGAATCCAAGATTTCCTTTTAACGTAGACTATTGTAATTATAACAAGTCTCTGCGTGAATGCCTACAGTACCCTTTCTGAACCTGTACATCTAAATTATTAATGATTCCAAAAAATAAATTTCAACACGATTAATACAGTGTTTGGATTCATTAAAGTAACTATAGTAATCGCTCCTACTAAATTTTTAATAAATTACATAGTTTTCGTAATCATTACAAAAAGTGGTCACATATCCGAGCTGTAATATAGACTATTGTAATCATTACGAAAGAAATTTTCTCCGTGTATATAAGTTGCTGGGCAGTCTTTACAATCAAACTTATATACGACATTCGTTTTATCCCATTTTTTAGTTATATCTTTTCCCAATTTTATAATAGAATTACAGTTTTTGTTAACGATGGGAATAGAGGTACAATTGAATTCCCTAAGAACATTTGACAACTTAAAGAAATATTTTTCGTTAAAGGGCAAAGCCACCTTGGGGATTTGACTATATATACTAACTTTATTTTGATCGTTATGATTCTCATTCAAATATTTTAATTTGTTTATTCTAATACCAATATGTTTTTCAATAAAATCTAAGGGATAATTATTTTTCTTTAGAATTTTTCTAATTTTCTTCAAGTTGTCAAAATGGAATTTTTTATTGGATAATGAAATAGCTCTATCAACTAAGTTGTACACAATATTCTTTTTTTGTTGAATTGGATGATCTGAAAAATAATTAATTAGTCTGTCGGAAGAAGTAGGTTTTTGATACCAGTCAGTGATTATATGATTATTTTCTCTAATGAGTGTCAAGTCAAGAAAGTTAATGGAATTGTTTTTTTCTATTTCCATAGTAAATTGTAACTTTCGGTTATAAGAGTTGAAAGTGTCAATTACAAGATCGACGTGTTCTCTTCTTACAGCCAAAATTGTATCATCCACATATCTGAAGTAGAATAGTGGAACACAATTAAATTTTTCTTTTAATATATCAAGACAATCACTTTCATCATCATACGTGTTATTGAACACAAACTTAGTGCAGTCGATGATGTCGCAGAATGGAATTTTACAATTTTGATTTATAGAGCGTATGCGTCGATCTAAACTCTGAATGGCTAGTTCACAGGAGATGTTTGTAAACATATAACTTACATCAAGTGAAAGAAAAGTATAGCCATCGTCCATGGCAAGGTTACATAATTTGTTTTTTAATTCTAAACTATTGTTGATATGCGATCCATATAAATCCATATAAAAACAAATCATTTCACTATCAACAGAAAGGAAGATATCTTCACCTTAAACAAAACATTCTTTCCTTTACTTAGTCGTATGGACTCGTGTCCATAGAGAAAATAATAAAATCAATATAACTTGTACCTCATTCAAGAGTGTGTTGATGTTTTGGTTCGTTGACTTCTCTCACGTGTTTCCTGGTTTGAATTTGTAAGATGATTAAATTTCTTTTCAGTTGACAGTGAATCGCTGTACGAGAATGTTTTCTCTCTATTTTAAATTTTATTTTTATAAGTGTGGAGTGAATTTTTATTATATTTTGACAAAATTTTAATCTTTGACGTGTTAGCATGTGTTCGATGTTCTAACGAAATTTAGGTATATCATTATTGTTAATTTATATAAATAGTGCTTTTAGACCTTTCCAAACAAATACTGATGTGTAACCTATCTATTTAATAAAATTTTAGCCTGATGAGGTTGGCAAACCCTAGCCAACGAAACGTCACTCTTTTAACGACACACTTTTGAATTTTGAATAACGCCGGCAGAAAAGTAACAAAATAATTTTTTTTACTACCGGCCCGGTATCGAGCCGGTGGTTTACCGGCACCGGGGCGGATATTTCCGGGATTATTATTGTGTACTGGACCGGCTCCGGTCCGGCAGAATTGCCGGTACCGGGCCGGTGTCTACATTTTCACTGGCCCGGTATCTTTCCGGTGTTGTGCTGGCAATAAACCTGTACGAAAACACTGAAAACCAGAACCGGCCCTGTACCGGGCCGACGGTTTACCGGCACCGGAGCGGATATTTCCCGGGTTATCATTGTTGACTGGACCGGCTCCGGGCCGGCGGTAATGCCGGTCTCACGCCGGCACCGGCAAGTCCACCCTTTGTACTGGCCCGGTACCAAGCCGGTCGTTGATTTCTGCCTGGGTAGTAGCGGGGTATTATTTCCTTAATGGTTTCTTACCCAAAAATGTATGCAGAATACGATAGTATTTTTTAATTTTACGTATAGCATGAAGAAGACTGTTTTTGATTATAATATTATAAATAAATAATCTAAACAAGTTGTGAATTAAGATGTTCATTACATGAACATTTTGCTTCCTCGTGGAGGCAGCATTAATCATTATAATAATAAAGTGAATTTTTTCATTTTATTTAATTCTATTAATGCTAGTAAAATATATTTTTTTTATACATCAATCGTTTCGTCTTGATAAAATGAAGATTTTTAGTTTGTTTTTAAGTCAAGAGTAACATTTTATTATAAGGCATCATGATTTTTAAGGAGGAAATACTACTAAAAGTGCGAATTTTTGGTTTTAATTATGTTTAATTCTATAAATTCAAATACAATATATACCAATCGATCCGTTTTAATGCAACGGATAAGATTATTGAAAAAATGAGTAAAATTTTATTGTACTGGAATATAATTTTGATGAAAGATCTAAATTTTTGATAAAAAAAGGTAATTTTTCTGCTTTAATTGCCATTAACTCTATAAACTCTCATACAATTTATACTTTATATATATACCAATCGATTCGTTTTGATGCAAAGAATAAGATTTTATTATATATTAACTTCAATATTTAATTAAAAAAAAAATTTTTTATAGATTTTTTAATGGCCATTAATCTATTTCGAGATATTTTTATGATAAATATGCCTAGCAATTTTCAGCCGAATTCGTTGTTTGTTTCACACACACACACTCACACATACACACACACATACATCCGGACAATTGTTCAGGGCCTTAAATAACATATTCCTATATAGAAGAAAATTTATTTGACGGATTTTTAAAAATTTTATAAACTAAACGACTACAAAGCTTCCTCACGAGGAAGCCAAACCAATAAAAAATAAAAAAAAATTTAACAAAATATATTTTTAAATTCTACGTTTCAAAACAAAAAAAGCGCCTATTTGGTTTTTAAAATCGGTTAAAAGGAACTCAAGAAAAAAATATTTTCATTTAATATTGTTAAAAACTTTAATTTCTAATAACTATAACAAAAAAATTTTTTTTGCTTTCAATTTTTATGATATTATTTTCATCACATAAAGATGAGAATAAAAGATATTTCATAAAAAAAAAAAAATTTTAATTTATCTGATCCGTTTGGCTAAGCCTGACCATATTTTGAAAGTTCTGGAAAATATTCATGTGATTGACGTTTAGAATTAAAGTTTACATAATTTTCTTGAAAATATTTGTGTTCTAGATCTTTTGACGGGAGTCACTCTCGTGAACTTTTTCACGTGCTCAAAGTTTATCGAAAACTCGATTTTTGGACCTCGAATTTCTTAATAACTAGAGCCGATGCTTGTACGTTTAAAAATTAAAACTAATACCTGTGTGAGTTGTTCGGTACTAGTTTCCTTAGCTAATCTCGCAAGCCCTTCTTCATATCTTTCAAGAGCTGTAAGCCTTAATAGTAAATTTTGCAGAAAATTTGAAACCTCTTGTCTAACACCAGCGTCAACCGCAGCTATTTTTTGTGTAATAGATTTAACATGACTCATCATTCTTTCATCTCGAAAATCATATGGAAATATTCCAGTCCACTCAGAAAGTAATTGTACCATATGATGCACAAAACGTAATAATTTTTCCTGCAATACAGATAAAAGTTGATTTAAAGTAAAGTAAGGTTCTAATCAAATATTGAAAACAGCTGAATACTTAATAAATATGCTGGCCAATTTACAACGAGAAAATATAGTATATTTTATTTTATGTAAATTTTTAATTTTGACTTATTTTTAAGAAACCTTTGTAATTCTATTATTTTGAAAATATCTTATCTTACCTTTCCATTTTCTCCACTTAAATTCTGTTGACTCTCACAGAGAGCGCAAACTTCTCCTAATAATTCATGTGGTTTAATGAAGAGTCTAGCACTTAATAGAAAAGAAAACAGATATGCTTGATCAGGATAATATTCTGCTGTTGGTACCATATGTTGAATAAGGGCTTCTAACGATCCTGATACGAGATTACCATCACGGTACACTAACGCCTATTAAATGAAGAATTTATATCATTTTATTAAAATAGGAGATTCAAAATGTTTACACTTTCTTCAAAATCTTTCTTATGTTTCTAAGAGAAAGTAACTTTCATTTCAGTGACAGTTCTACTGTGTCAGTAACTGTGATGGAGAATGAAAAGTGAAATATAGTATTATTTACTACAATTCATATAGACATTGTTCAATAACAAATAAATTATCTTACATGCTCCTTATCTATGTCATCAGTCTCTCGAACAACATGGAGATTAGAATTACCACCAGTAACAATTCCTGAATTTGGATTTAAATACATTTCTGCTCCATTGCCAGTTGCCTCCTTCGCGTCTGTATTTTCGGTAGGATTTTGTGACGACTGTAACATTTAAAGGAATTCATACTTTAACATCATCATTCATAATTATAAATGAAAAAATTCGAGAGGCAGATATATATACATATATATATATATATATAATGAAAAGTACAACCTTTATGGTTGTAATCAATATTTACTGCATTATCAAGTTCGAAATTAAAATCTCACCTTGTGTCGAGCTTGATGCCAGAGATATTGATTTGGATTTTCATTACAAGCTGCAAATATGATTTCAGAGGTAATAGTATCAGAAGTGGGAGTTTTAATGTTAGGAGAACTTGAAAATTGTTGTGGACAGCTAGGATGAAAATAGGACGGTTTTTGTAGATGCTGAGATGACTGCGGCCCAAAGAGATTTTGAATTTCGTGACAGCGGCATAATGTATCTCCACCTAAACTTTCTTCGCTATTTACACCTCCGATTGATGAACCGTTTAGTGAGGCCGCAGTCAACTTACTGGCATAATAGTACATCGCGCACATTTATCCAACAAGAATTTATAATCGCGATATAAATCTCTCTTTCCTTCGGTCATCACTTACGACAAGAGTACTCACTATCTAGCCTTTATCTAATCACCACAAAATAAAATTACATAAGTTTTTAGTTTACTAAAATAATTTAAGGATCGTTTTAAACTATAGTCATTATAACGCAAGTTGTAAAGTCAGTATAAATTGACTTATCAAGATGTAATGAGAAGGTATAATTATATATTGTATTACACTTAAATGTCTTGTAATCCTGCATTATATGACAAAGGCTTGAACAACAATAATAATTAACCAGCACTGGTAATTATATCGTATAAATTTACTGAGTTAGCCTTGAATTCCTGGTACTATGAGACGTTTTGCAGATTTGTCTAAAGTATGTAAAAAATCAGTTATTCGCGGAAGGAAAAAACTACTTTTTTATAGCATAAAACTAATCACTGCTCTTCTAGAATGAGCTTCGCTTACTAATAAAACAATAATTCGAGTAGTAGACGTATACAATTAATAGTTGACCCTATCATACCTGCGAGTAATTAATTTTAACTGAGCTTTCATAAATTTGACATTATAAAAAAGTGAATCAGTTTAACATAGAATTGTCATGTCAACTTTACATAGTCAATGTCTTTTTCTCGGTCACTCAAAGACATATCTTTAAAGAGTTAATTAATTCTGACATTTATATCCGCGGTAAACAGTGTTTTAATTTTGAGGCCATTTTGTTTCTTGAAACAAGCTATTATATCAAAAAGAATTGAAATATTAATAATTAAATACTTGTTTTCGGTAATCAAAAGATTTTCTCAGAACGATCTTAATTTTATTTCACTGATAAGAAAGGAAATTTACATTTTGTTCAAAAATTTCAGTAATAATAACTCAAAATTGTTAAGTGGCCAAATAGTGATTCACTCTTCCTTATTATAAAATAGCAATTTCTAAAACGACATAAAAAATATTCTCTTCGTTAAAAAATTCTGATTCAATATTGATTTTTCATTACAACTTGTGAGATATTGTTTAAATCAATAATTTTAATTTTCCAATAGTAAAAATGTAGTTCTTCTGTCAACACTGAAAGAATGTTACATGCTGTAATATTGATGTATTAATGTAAATATACCAGTAATGGTTCATTATTAGCGCAAGCAAATCTTTTACAATAATGCAGGCGAGGTACTGTGGCAGTGGAGTTCCTCGATGTAATATTTTAATAATTAGAAAATTACTTATTTCTTCAGACACTTTGTATTTTAAAGCACAACTTAAATCTTTATATTCCTTTAGATAACTTAGAACAAAAAATTATTTGTTTAAAATTTGTGTGGTAAAACTTTTCAAATTATGTAATTCCAAATCTTATAATATAACATAAATATTACTTATATAAGTAGTGATGTAAACGATAAGAATCGTATTAAAAAAGTTAACATAAACACAAGACTTGAAAAAACTTCATAAGTCAGATTTTATTCAAGAGATATTTAATGTTTGTAATATTTTGTTTAAAAATAGTAATATTTATATGCACATAAAATTTTATTTTTTAAATAAATGTGACGTTCCACGGTGAAAGGGAACTTAGCTGCTTAAAATTTTAGGTTATGTTTAGAGTAAATTTAGCTTCATTAAAAATTTATTATTGATTATTTAATATCAAAAGCATATTTTTCTGAAAATATTGCATATAATAATGAATTAAATATTAATAGTTTGTAAAGAAAATCAGTCATTTTTATTTATTTGTACTTCCAATTTTAGTTCTGTTAAAAACAGCTAAGGTCCCTTTCATCGTGGAACGTCACAAATACTTAAATATTAAAATGTATAAGTAATTTCTTCAGTTTATTTATAACATGTATAAATAAAAAATGAATGGAAAGTTAATAGTTTAAAAAATGTTATATTCCTCTTTATTTGAAAAATGTAACATTCATTTTATGTAATTAATAATAAAATTTATACTTGATTTTATGAAAGATTACTTTCCCTTGTGTAAATTAAAGAAAATTTTTTCACCTGGTTGATGTAATTGACTATCCTGTTTTTGAAATATCCAATTTAATTCACTTTTTAGAATCACTTTTGCTCTTTTAGTTAAAACCACATTACAACAAATAATTGTATTTATTTAATTTCGTTATTAATAGTTACAAATTCATTTGCTTTTTGTTCTAAGTCACTGTATTTCTAAATTCATTGAACAGCTTGAAAGTACCGTAAATTACTCTTGTCTTTGAAATCTTATCACTTTCACTTTGGCTTTTTGATCTCAAATTAGTAATCTTAAATAATATTTCTTACTTACTCAAATTTAAACAAACTGGATGAGACTAAATTAAGTATATAAAATCTTTTAATTTGAATGAGTGAATAAAAATAAAAGGACGGTTCATATATGATACACTAAATAATAAATTAAATTTCTATTTTAAAAATAATCATTATAAGAAAAATATAACTTAAAAGAATTACCGTGTATAAAAAATTCACGTATTTAATTTAATGAAAAATAATATAATATAAAAATATTTCCAGTCAGAATAAAAAAGAATCTTAATTGTTTTCAGACTTCTAATTTACGATAAAATGGTAGTGAGACTCTTGAGTGCAGTACAACGCAAAGGGGTGTCACCCTCCTTTCAGCTAGCACCAGAAGGCAACGAAAACGCGAACCCGTAAGCTAAATGCGCTTGCGTTTTGGACCTGCGCTTATGGACAGCTCTGAATATATATGTATATATAACAATAAATATTACTTTCGAACAGGTTTATAGGGTATTTATTTCTTTATGGAATTATGAAATTGGATTTATAATTTTTTAATTTTTCCATTAAATAAAAACATTTAATCTTAGTAAAAAATATAGTATATCTTATATGCTAATATTTCCACAAACTTTTTAATTGATTTTAATGGGTTCTCTACATTATGCTTTCTAAATCTAAATTAGTAGAATTTTACTAAGGAATAGTAAAATTTTACTCATTTAGTGGACGACATTTCACCATTTCATTAATAACTTTCTACTAATTCAGAGTAAGGGTGCAGTCCCATGCTGAGCAGAAAACAGAATGCAAAGCAGAATTTCGTGAGAGTGGAAAGAAAGTTATAATTCAATTTGTATTTTTAATTTTTATTAGAAATTTAAATTTATTTATTCTAGAAACTATAAAAAGTAAGAATTTCTTCGCCGTTACATCAACTTTAAAAAGGCATTGAAAAATATATATTTCAACGACTTGTCCAATCAGTTAAAAAGTTTGCAGGAAGTTTATTCGGAAAACTTGCTGCAAGAGCTTTGCGTGAGCTTAACGAACTTTCACACTTTTTTACCTGATATTTATCACACGGTATCCGTGTGCAAAAATAAGATGGACCCACGGTGGGACCAAGGTGGATCGCGATTCATGATCATGCGAAAAACGGCCATTATTTCGACTGACCGAAACAATCCAAACAACAACTATTAAAAGCTTTCGTAACATGTTAACAATTATGTGAAGCGACACGAGAAAAGAGACCTATCACCTCAAAAGAGAATTTTACAGGGAGAGCGTTTAAAGCGACGCCCGAGCAGAAAACCCGTGTATTTAAGCGGACACGTTTAACTTTCGGGATTTATTTTTAATTTTGCTAACCAATCTGAAAAATATAAAATAAAAACATTTTGTGATTTTAACAATTCAGAAATTGTTTAAACAAATAATTTTTATTTATTAACTTTGACAGAATGAACCTAGATACATGCAGTGGGGAGCATGATTTTTCCCCAAAATTCAATTTTATAATTTTCAAACATCAAAATTCTTTTTATCAAAATGTCATTTCACATAATTTTCATATTTCGAAATACCATTGAACATAATGTTTAATTATTCGAATTATTCTTTATCCTAATATTTAAATATTATAATTATTCTTTGTCATCATTTTTAATATGTCGAAAAATTATTTGACATAAATTTTGTTACTCCGAATGACTATTTGTCATAATTATTAATCCTCCAAATTCTTATTAAACATAATTTTGAGACCTTCCAAATATTACATAAATTTCATTTTTCTAAATTATATTTGCCAGAATTTTCATTCATACGAATGTTATTTAAATGATAAAATAAACATTTATCCGAATTATTATGTAAACATAACCTTTAAATCTTCGAAAAATCATATTTAAGAAATTATTCTTTATCAGAATTTTATTTATCATAATTTTTGATTACTCGAATATCAAGTGACATAAAATGCTTATATTCTATATAATCCTCATATGACATAACCTTCAATTCTTCGAATAAATATCAAATTTTCAAAATTCCTGTCTACTTTTTCACCTATAATGCAAGTCACAGAAATTTCATTTCTCCTAAAGTAACATTAGAGATGAGGAAAATATTTGAAAATTTCATTGTTGTTTTAAGAGAAATGAAATTTCGGTGACATTGCATTATAGGTTAAAAAGTATAGATTGGAAATTTAAAAATTATCACAAATGGGATTTAGACAAATAAATTTTATGTTAAATGATTATTCGATTAAATGAAAATTATGACAGATAAAATTTCTATAAATTGAAATTTCTGAAATATGATATTTTGAAGATTTAAAGATTATGTCATATATGGGAATTCGGTTAAAAATACTTATATTATGTTCAAATTCGAGTAATTAAAAATTATGAGAAATAAAATTTTTATAAATTTAAATTTCTTAAATATGACATTTCGAAGATTTGAAGGTTATGTCATATGAGGATTAGGGCATAAGCATTTTATGTCACTAATAATTCGAGTAAACAAAAAAGATTATAATAGTAATTGTTTTAGGTTGTAATTTTCTGAAAAATTGTCTACATTTATTTTTTTTCCATTATAAAATATTATTAATGACGAAGCTTTTCAATTTTAGAAATTTATTCTTACATGTTTAAAGTATGTTCAATATTATTTTTATGTAATTTAATGATAAGTTTACTAATGGCAGAGGTTTAAAAAGTTAACAGAGTCTACATGACCCTAGAGTGTGCTTCTTGTTCGAAAAAAACGTGTGTGCTCCGAATGTTCATTTAAAAATGAATTTTAATCTTTCTTCTTTAAATGAAATTATTCCTCTTAAATTGAAATAAATTTATACTCGAAAGAAGATTTTTATGTTGTTTTTTATGGACGCAGCTTCAAACTGTTTAAAAAGTGACATTTAATAAGAAATATAAAAAAGGAAAATCCTCTCAATTAGAAAGGAAAACTTTAGTGCCCATATGTAAGAGGAAAAAATAGTGCAAAAAAGAGGATTCCTCTAAATTTGAAATAATATTTTTTTCGGTATAACAAAAAATTTTGTAACAACAACAACAAACGAAATTTGTTAGTTCTATTTAACAATTCATTTTTCTCTGTGTAGTGCAGTGTTCATTGACATTATATGTAGTAGTACGACACATGTGATTAAACTTTAAGACAAGTATATCTCTGGAGATGCATTTTCTGTTTATGTATTATTTACAACAAATAGAGGAAAAAAAATTTAAAGTCATATATGATCTTTTAGTAATTTTTTCACACAGAATCGAATGGTATCTATAACTAATGGTTAGTTTTTAAAAATTGATGAGTTTTTTATTTACTTAAACAGTTTTTAATTTAAATAGTAATTATTTATCCTGTAGTCTATTTTCACTATTGACTTTGATGATAATTCCATTTTTAAGCTTAAACGTTAATGGTTTTAATAAATTTATTTAATTTTAATTTTTAATAAATTTATTGTTTTTTTTAATTTTGTAAATTTATATGATTAGTAAAATTATGGTGTAAATTTAAATAAATGACGAATCTGATGTGATGTTAGATTTTGAAAATTCAAAATGTCGGATCCAATGCGGTGGATCGAAAAGTTTAAAATTTGATGGGTTTTTACGAAACTTGGTATCTATGGATCTTCGTGGACTCTGATTACGAATATGGTGTCAGATTTTGATAATTTAAAATCGGCGACCCTACAATCCTCTAGATACCAAACATTAAATTTTCAAAAATATTCAATTTTTGGTCTTTCATCTTAGATCCACCATTTGTAATTATAAAAATGTAACATTAGGTCTGTTCTCGTTGCCAACACTAAGTGTAACTTTAACACTACCTCAAGAGTAGGTGCAGAAAGTGTAGCAAAATGTACTGTAAAATGACGTCACATCCGGCAAAGAGAACAGCATAGTGCAGGTTAGGTGTTAAAGTGTAAGAAGTGCAGGCAACTAGAACAGAACTATTAGATTCATAATCAGTGATCCCGAAAACCCATAGGTATCATTTTGCAATTAAATATATTCACCTGAGTGTCATAGTGATATCTATCGGGGATATTCTTGTGATACTGAAGAAGCGTCAAAATGTCCGGTTCTTGAAAATCCCCGTGACATTCCTGCGATTTTGAGGGGATATTGATGTGATGTTGAGAAGATACAGCTTTGATATTGAGGCGGGATATTGCTGCAATATTGCTCCTCAATGTCATAGCAATACAGAAAAAAATTGGGCTCATTTCTGTTGCAACTCTATGTTAAATGACATAGGACGTGGCGCCATCTACGAGGTTTATTTTTGTTGCAGCTTATAATAAATCACTTTTCTGACTCATTTTGAGTTCAGTTTTTTTTGTGAATGCCCTTTAATATTGCAGGAATATCACAGAGTTATTTAAGAAGCGGGCACTTTGATACTTCTCAAGTATCACAGGATATCGCTATGACACTTAGATGATACAGCGTACTACTTGAGAGCGTATTTACTAGTGGACGTTGAAAGGTTAAATCAAAAACTATTTTAATTTCATACTTTTCAGATTAGTTAACTGCAAAATTAAAAAGAAATTGCATGTTTCTAGGTCCTTTGTATTAAAAGTTATAGGCCAGTCGTTGGGTCGAAAAAGTGCACAAAAATGCAACTTGAAAAGTCTCAGTGGTTTATTGTAGTTTGGGGGCTCCTCATAAGAGCCCCAGAGTTTGCTCTCAATTATCAGTTGCGAAAAATAGCGTAACCAATTGTCAAAGTTTGGAAAACGTGGTTTTTCGATGACCGACGCTACGGGTTACATTTTAGAGGAAAAAGTTGTTATTGCAAGTTGTAGAGCTTGAAAATAGCTTTCAAATGACTGGTCGTACGTTAAAAAATGTTAATTAGTTTAGTTGCAAACAAATTTAAACCATTAAAAATTGATGTTGATTGGTTGGAGTAAAATTTATGCCTCCCTCTGTTGTTAACGTCAATGTTAGCAGTGGCGCGAAGTTTGTAAGTTATTAAAAAAGTAAATAAAATTTCTGTGGACACAGTTAATGATCAGTATTCTGGGTGAAGTGATGTGTAGAAGATGCAATGATAAAAGCAATTCGGACAGCCAGGTAATCATTACTGTTGTTTTAGTTAGCTGCCGTATTGGAAAGAGAAGTACAGGGACATTGAGGAGTGCAATTCAGATTAATACAAAAGTCCATTCAGAGAGTTCGAGGTCATTTACAGATTTAATTTGGTAATTATTTAGAATCACGGCTTTTGCGAATTTTAGAGATAAATGATTAATTCTTTTTGGCAAGGCTTTCTTTCAGCTAGAAAATGAAAAATTAGGTGGGGGAGGATAAAAAAGTTACTTACAGAACGCCAGGGCTGAGAAACAAAATTTTTTTTTGTTTTTGACGTTTTACTCGGTAAATATTAAAAATTTTGAAAAATGTTCTATATAAAAGTTGTAGATCTTGTTAAGATACACATTTTATGTTACATGCAATTTTTTCATTAATTGAGTATTTTTCGAGAAAAACACAAAAAACGGAAAATAACCATAGAAACGTTTTAATGCAGAAGGGAGCCAAATTAACTTCCTAGATGGTACTAGAGGGTGTTTCCGACATTCGCTCTCTGAGCGCTCTGAAACTAGGAAACATGATTGGTTGGATTAGGGGAATTGTGAATAATGTTATGAGAATTGTGGATTTTGATTGGCTACAACTCTAACTTGACAGTTTCGTACTCTGCTCTCACGCTCCGTACATGTTTCGTAGTTTCAGAGCGCTCAGAGAGCGAATGTCGGAAACACCCTCTAGTACCATCTAGGAAGTTAATTTGGCTCCCTTCTGCATTAAAACGTTTCTATGGTTATTTTCCGTTTTTTGTGTTTTTCTCGAAAAATACTCAATTAATGAAAAAATTGCATGTAACATAAAATGTGTATCTTAACAAGATCTACAACTTTTATATAGAACATTTTTCAAAATTTTTAATATTTACCGAGTAAAACGTCAAAAACCAAAAAAAAATTTGTTTCCTAGCCCTGGCGTTCTGTAAGTAACTTTTGCATCCTTCCCCATCTAATTTTTTATTTTCTAGCTGAATGAAAGCTTTTCCAAAAAGAATTAATCATTTATCTCTAAAATTCGCAAAAGCTGTGATTCTAAATAATTACCATTAATTTATTCTAAATTTCAGCTGGCTTGAAACGTAATTGTGAAATGATCATGTTCCAAAAGTGACGATCGAATTCTTGGAAAGGGATTGAGTTCCTGGTCATTCAATATAACTATATCCTGCAAACAATGCAGTTTAGTGGAAAGTGGATTCATTGTTCATGACAGGTGGCGAATCATATGGCGCATGTTGAGAGTTCTTTATATCGATAGTGGTGGAGTGTTAGACTCAGACAAGAGATTGCAGATTGGTGTGGACCTCATACATCCAAGTATTGTTCTCAATGCCTGATTTTGGATTCGATCAAAAGATTTTAAATTATACTGGGCTGAATCGGCAAAAAATTGGCAACCCCATTCGAGATGAGAACCGGTTAATCCCTTAAATACAGTAAGCAAGGGTGTAGGATTTGCCCCCAAGAGATTCTGGTTAAAGACTAAATTAAGTTAAGTGTTTTAGTCGCATTTTGAGAAATTTCATTTACATGTTTTTGCCAGGTGAGTTTTTTATCCAGGATAATACCCAACTATGTCAGGTCAGTCTGGGCCGTAACAATAGTATCCTAAATTTTAACAAAACAATCCGCACCCAGCTTAAAATCCCCGTACAGGATCCTTAAAGGATCCTCTCGAATGCGCAAGACATTTTTCTGTCCAACATTGATATACGAGCCTAACATATTAAAATGTGAAGTCTATGTATGTCAAATGATGCTTAACATATAAAAACTTTAAAAAATTAAAAAGTTTCCTGTACAGGATCCTGCACGTGTTCCTGTACAGGAACCTTTACAGGAACATTTGATAGCTAAGGTTCCTGCATCGGAACCTGCACAGGAACCCTGTCCCAAAATCCCGTACGGGATCCTGTACAGGATCCTTAAAGGATCCTGTATGGAATCCTGCACAGGATTCCGAGAGGATCCTTTAAGGATCCTGTACGAGGATTTTAAGCTGGGCAAAGCTCTCATTTGTCCTTGAAAAAATGGTCAACTAAGACTTTCCTGGAGAGATGGACAAGCCCACCTCCGCGAGCCAAGAAGTAAGTTTCGTGATTGCTTCCTCCAAATGGCGAAGGGATGACTGGGGGTCTTTGAATGTAATATAAAGTAGCAGATCATCCGCAAACATCAGCCACTTGACCGCAGCGGGGATGACCTCCCCAATCCTGCTTAATGCCAAGTTAAATAACAGCAGGAATAATACTCCGCCCTGAGGTACACCTATGTAGGAATCCTTATAGTCCCTACTTTCAGAGTTGAAATTCAAAGTTGAGAATTCTTGCGAGAGTATCCAATTCCGTCAGTTTATTATGGATAGATTGGGGAAGAATATTAGAAAATGCTCCTTTCAAGTCCACTGCAAGAGCAAAAGTATTTAAAAATGAGGTTTGACAGCTTCCAGCTGTCAAAAAAGCTGTCAGTCTTTTTAAATGACAGTTTTTGTGTCAATTTAGACAGTTTCTGTGTTTAACTTAGTAAATAAGACCGAATTTTGCTCATATAAAAATATTTTAAAAACAACAAGGTTGATAGCTGTCAATAAAACTGTCAAACTTTTAAAAAAGAGAGTTTTTGACTGTTTTTACTCTCACATTGCAATAGGAGGAGCCCTAGGCCCAAGAGTGAGCATTAAAGTCTCCGAGGAGAATAATTGGGTGTTGTGAGGAGCAATTCTTAACAAGGTCACTCCATTGATTCATAGGAATTTTAATGTTAGGGGGAGCATATACTCCTAGGAATTGAATTTTAAACTGTGTTGTGACAATATTTATTCTCACGCAATCAAGGTGTTTCTGTGCTATGTTTGAAATAGTAATTGGGGAAACAACTAAGTCCCATTAAACCAGAATCATCAGCCCACTCCCCGGGCGTCCACTCCCTCGGTCATGGCGGAAAGTAAGATAACCTCTAATTTGCCACACTGTGACTTTATTCGTGAGCCAAGTTTTAGTGATTGTTAAAATGTCTAGGTTATGAATGTGGAGCAGTGATTCTATTTCTGCATTCTTATTAAGAGCACTATGTGCATTCCAGTTGCCGTACCGCAGGCCTCTGTGTTTAGCATCAGAGGACATTTAATTATTAATAAAAATACGTATACAAATTAAGTTTAATAAATTATGTTCAGCTGTAATCAACAGCAAAGGGTGAGCAAGAGCAATAGTGAGTTCCAGACAAAGCAATTGGAACGGGAGCCAACCCTTAACAAGCAACAGAATAGAGAGAGAAAAGAGACATTACATTAATTCAATTATTTAAAAGAAAATTTGCATAATTTTTTCGCAAAAATCAATTGTTTTAACATTTGACATTAAATTCTTTAAAGTAATTTAATTATTTAGAAAATGAATAAAATTCGATTATTTAAAAAAATTTTAATAAAATTCATTGCAAAATTTCCATTATTTTTAAAACTGTTTCTTTATTTAATAAATTGTATATCAATTATTTCAATAGAAATTCTCAAAAGAATTTAATATTATTTAAAAACAATTTTGATTGATGTCTCTGAAATCTCTAAAATCGATGTTCTTTATATTTCTAATATTTTATCAATACATTGTATTTAAAGTTATTTATGAATAACTGTTGTATGTAGCCATTTTAAAATTGTTTATAAGTACTCTCTGAATTTTAATCAGTAAAAATGTTTACTAATTTTAATTAATTACTGACTTTTTGCTTCATAATTATTAAATTTCATTCAAAAATTAGTAGAGATGATTATATATTAGTAAAATTCACTAATTCAGAAGCAAAAGTCAGTCTTTAAATGAAATTAGTAATCCAGGGTGTCTACAATATTAATCTAAAAAACATTTTCCACACATTTCCAGGCTTTCTAAAATTTTTTTTCAGGTTTTAAGAATCGACATAGCTAACATTTGAGCCGGCTGATAGTAAAACCACGCATAAAATTTTGATGATCATTTTAGTTGGCCTATGAAATACACAAATACAATTTAAAAAAACTTTTTTTTGAATTTCTGTCTTACAGAAACTTAAAATAATGTAATTAAATTTTTTAAAAATTTTCTAAGTTTATTTGTGCGTGACAAAGGCCAACTAAAATGTCCATCAAAATTTTATGCGTGGTTATACTATCCGGCAGCTCATTTCACATACATTCAAATGCAAATATAATTAATTTCATGCGACATTTTATAGCACTGTTATTAAATCAGAAAATTTCTTATTTGATTTGATAACGATGCTCTAAAATAAACTAATAAATTTCTAAACATTAATTTACGTGACTGTTTAAAAAACATTTTTTAACTCCCAATCTTTTTCTTGACTGAGTGCAATTTAAGTGCTAAAACGCAGCAAATTTTCACTTAAATAGCACTGACCTCTGAGTCTAATTCCCCAGTACAATTTCAGTCTATTCTTCCGGCAGGGAGGGTAGCGTAGAACTGCGATACAACATCTGGTGTCGACCCTATTATTGTGTCAGACATTTTTAGTTGTGTCTTTTTAAAATATATCTTCCACAAAAAGACAGAAAATCAAGTTGGCTGTTGCAACGGAATTATCTTCACCAGATTTTATATCCTTTTTGAACTTTGTGAAAAACTTATTTATAAAAATAAACATATGTAAGATAAAAGTTATTTCTTTTTTGAAAAATCTTTTATTTTTTAAAAATAAAATTGACAATAATTTGAATAACTTAAATTAAAAAATTATTTCGTAAATGGTTTTTATTTAGGAAAATGTAATTCTGTTGGTTTACTTCTGATATGGGTAAATACACGTTTTCTGGCGTTTATTACCGTAAATTAAGAGAAAGTTTACCCTTATCAAATTTTTAAAAGATTCAAATATATGTTTTGTTTATAGTCTCAAATTGTACCAAATTTTTATGTTCACAAAGTTATATTAAAAATCAGTAAATTTTATAGTGTCCGAAGTTTTACTCCTCCCCTTAAAGGCTTACATCGGACATTTGGATTAAAAATATCACTACACAAGAACCTAAGATGATATATTCAATTAAAAAAGCGTTTTGACAATGTAATAGGTACAATCTTTTGTTTGTCCTTCTCAAATAGAATTGTTTCATTTAAGATTGTTGTTGCTCACCAGAAAAGGTGCTACTTCGTATAAAGATTTACAAACAGTTAATGAAGTTAATTTATGAAACTTTTATTCAGCCTGTTTAGCATTAGGTCTTATAGAAGATGTTCGTGAAGGGATTAGAACAATTGAAGAAGCTGCAGTATGGATGATGCCTCAACTACTTCGTCGATTATTCGTTAGAATTTTAATTCACTGTCATCCAGTAAAACCGAATAAACTGTGGAATCGATTTAAAAGAATCATGGCGGAAGACTATCGAGGAATTGACAATATTGAAGCACAAAAAAGAGCTTATAGATATATTAAAACATTAATATACTAAGAAGGATATCGTTTGACAGACAGATCAATGATTATTAGATATAGAAGACGAACAAAATATTTGTATAGAAAATAATATTATCAATGTTGAAGAGCATGTTATTCTTGGAAATGAAAAGTATACTTAATTGAATGCAAAACAAATAATGTTTTTGATTATGTATTAAGATCAGTGGATAATTCTGTTACAAATAATTGTAGATGTAAATATGTTGATAGTCCAGGTGGTTCTGATAAAACTTTTGTGTATAATACCTTGTGGAATATATTACAAAGTAGAGGGAAAAATATGTCATTTACAGGAATTGCAGCAACGTTATTACCTCATGGTAAGACTGTTCATAAAATATTGGTGAAATATTGGTGAAAGTACAATCTAAAGAAGGAATTTTTTTAAAGGATGCTGATGTTTTTATTTGGGATGAAGCACCAATGACTCTAAAATAGGCTTTAGAAATTATGGATAACTTATTGAGAGACATTATGACATCTAGTAAACCTTTTGTACGTTCATTTAATTTAATAAAAATATATTAAGGTGATCATAGAAGTATCAAGTTAATAAAAAACTATGTTTACACTGATGTTTTAGAACAAGTTGATGATATTGGCAATACTTGAAATTATTCTGATAGTTTGTATTAAGTAGTAAGGGAGACCAATGCGTAATGGATCACTTCAATTTATTCAAAAGTGGTAAATCAGAGAATTTCGGTTTTTGATCAAAATAATGTACTTGGCATACTGTAAGTTTGTACCAATTTTCATTGTTATTCATTTATTATTGTTGAAAATATGGTAGAAAAAGTGATTTTGACACTCGAAAATAAATTTTTGAAATCTTTGCTTTTTTGTTATATATTTTTCTGGGGTCAAAATAGCGATTCGACCAACACCAAAAAAATCATTGATTTCTTTTTTTTAATAATTTTTTTTAGACTAAAAATTTTTTTTTATACCTTTCTAAAGTATGCTATTGGTAGGCAAAATAGTTGTACTTTCAAAATGTAAAATAGAGAAATTTTGATTTCAAGATGGCGGAATCGAAATTTTGAAAAAGTGAATGCATTATAGTAAAAAAAAATTTCATAGCAATATTCAAAAAGTATCCAAACTCGATTCAAAATTTATACTCGGGGGTTTTCGGGGTCGCTGATAACGAATCCCATGTCTGTTTTTCAAAATTCAAAATGGCGGTTCCAATATGGCGGACTTTTTTGAAAAATTTCTTGGATTCGTTCGAAATTTAATACTTGAAAGTTTTGAGTGTCCTGATGCCAAATTCGATGTCAGTTTTTGTAAATTTACAATGACACATCTAATATGACGGGCGCTTTTTAAAAAAAAATTTCGTTCTATTTTTAAGGTGTTTCCAAATTTTACCACGTGGAAGTGTACGAAAGAAGAACTTTTGTTTTTGTTTATATCAAGCCTCCCCGAGTGACAAGTTTTAAGCGAATCCAAGAAATTTTTCAAAAATAGTCCGCCATATTGGACCCGCTATTTTGAATTTTGAAAAACTGTAATTGGATTCGACATCAGCGACCTCGAAAAAACCCGAGTGACAAGTTTTAAGCGAATCCAAGAAATTTTTCAAAAAAAGTCCGCTATATTGGACCCGCTATTTTGAATTTTGAAAAACTGTAATTGGATTCGTCATCAGCGACCTCGAAAAAATCCGAGTGACAAGTTTTAAGTGAATCCTCGAAATTTTTCAAAAAAATGTCCGCCATATTGGATCCGCCATTTTGAATTTTGAAAAACTGACATAGGATTCGTTATCAGCGACCCCGAAAACCGCCGAGTATAAATTTTGAATCGAATTTGGATACTTTTTGAATATTGCTATGAAATTTTTTTTTTACTATAATGCATTCACTTTTTCAAAATTTCGATTCCGCTATCTTGAAATCAAAATTTCTCTATTTTACATTTTGAAAGTGCAACTATTTTTCCCACCAATAGCATACTTTTGAAAGGTATAAAAAAAATTGTTAGTTCAAAAAAAATTATTTTAAAAAAATCAATGATTTTTTTGGGTGTTTTTTTTAAATCCGCCATATTGGATTTTGTGTTGGTTGAATCGCTATTTTGACCCCAGAATCTTGAAGAGCGACCCCCAAAACCCCCTATACCTCATTGATGCTATAATTCATTTCCTGAAAGTACTTTAAATCGTGTGTTGAAGTTTATGTTAAAATTGTGGTCATTTGGGCGTTAATGGGTTAAGTAAATGGATTTTGCATTTCGCTACAATTTTTTAAAATAACTTTTGCAATAATTTGAGATTTTATTAATTTTCTGGACAGTTTTGGAATTTTTAAAACAAGGTTATATTTTTTCATTCGTTAAAAATTAGCATTTTTTAAAAGTCTATTTTTTCCCAAATAAAAAAATTATAGCTATTATGGCATAAACACTTTAACCCATTTAGTCCCAAATGTCCGTATTTCTTTGTACAAGTTTGAGCTTTCCGATCTACGAGTTACGAATTTGGAAAAAATCGGGACATAGGTTTTTTTAGATTTGAGTGTCCTTTTTTAGAATCTGAAAGAAAATTTCAATTTCAATTTAGTCATAAAAAGTTGTAATTGTTTAAACAAAAAAAAGCAGTTTCTTTAAAACGTTTTTTGTCATTAAAATTAGATTATTT
This sequence comes from Leptopilina myrica (nomen nudum), assembly GCA_032872475.1. Classification (NCBI taxonomy): domain Eukaryota; kingdom Metazoa; phylum Arthropoda; class Insecta; order Hymenoptera; family Figitidae; genus Leptopilina; species Leptopilina myrica (nomen nudum). The sequence goes on along the minus strand of CM065461.1, from coordinate 20,087,758 downwards.
ACTCGAATTCGGTTAGGAAAAATCCGGGACAAGAAAATATCACGTCCAAAATGTTGGGACTATCAAATAGGCATAATGCCCAAATTTTTTTTTCTAATTTCAAAATGGCGCCTTCAAAATGGCCGTCAAAATATTGAAATTTGTAAAAATTATGTTAAAAAATATTAACATTATTTTTTTTAACTTTTATGCTTTATTTAAATAAAAAAATGTCGTTTCAACAAAAAATATTGTTATCTGATATTATTTAACAATAATTTAAACATTTTTTATATACAATTTAAAATCTGTGTTTATAAGCATTAGATACTTTAGTTTCCTGTTTAATGACAAAAGAAAGCTAGTGGGTTAGAAAAGAAGTTATTTTCCACTCTTAAAATATTTTTTATAGCAATTGTTTATAAAAATTGTTTATAACATTTTTAAATATTGTTAAATAATGTTAAATGAAAGTTTAAACCTTTAGCAACATTTTGATTACAAGAGAACGTAATATAATCAAAAAATAATTTTTTTATAGGATTCTATTTCATGTTTTGCAAATTGTTTATAAAAATTGTTTATAACATTCTTAAAAACATTTTAAAAAACTGCTTTTTTTGTTTAAACAATTACAACTTTTTATGACTAAATTGAAATTGAAATTTTCTTTCAGATTCTAAAAGAGGACACTCAAATCTAAAAAAAACCTATGTCCCGATTTTTTCCAAATTCGTAACTCGTAGAACGGAAAGCTCAAACTTGTACAAAAAAATACGGACATTTGGGACTAAATGGGTTAATAGGGATCTAAACTAAAGCTTGTAATATAAACCTTCGATGAATTTAATTATATCAAGAATTTTTTCAAAAAAAGCTTTAAAAAATTTCTTTTTAATAAATTACAAATAGTATTTATAGTTTTAGTACAAAAGAATACTTTATCTTTATTTAACAAAAATAATAGCTTTGATTTTTATATAACAAAATTTTTTTATAGTTTCCTATTTATTATTAACAAAGAGGTTAAAAATTTTGATATTGCTCAAAATAATAATAATAATAATAATAATAATAATAATAATATAGGGAAGATTAGGATAATGTGGGTCACACTTTTTCTTAGCCGAATATCTTATATAAAAAAATTCTTTCTCAAATTTTTAAATTTTTTGTGTCACACAGTGATCGGAAAGACTCATTTTATGCGAAAAATTAGAAAAGCTGCTACGATTGCAACGAAACTTTAGTTATTTTATTAATATTTACCTTCATTGAGTAATTCAATCGCCAAAAACAAGGAAGAAGTACTCCCCCAAAAACGTGGCCTACAATTTCCCAATTAGGATATATGAGATATGATTCCATACACGTTATGAACTCAATTAAAGTACAAAATTTATTTGTATTTTATTTGCATTTTTCGAAAATTTGCCTATAATCTATACAGGTAAGAAAACTTAACTTTTCAAAATTGTCTTCACGAGATCAAGTTTTTCTATAAATTTGAAATAAATTAGTTTTAATCAGGTTAGCAATATTTTTCTTGCAATCCACACTTAAATAATTAAATGTTTACACTTTGACTTTTTCAAGTCCAAACATATATAAAATGAAGCAGAAGTATGTAGCATTGGGAAAGATTAACAAAATTTTAAAGTTTTTTGAAAAAATCATCAAGAAAGTCAATTTTAATGGGGTTTGTTTTAATTTTCCTGAAGTGCCATCTATAAACACTCAAATGCATTAATGCTGTCCTTCCGGTTTAAAGAAACTTTGAAAAGTTGTGTCATTTCTATCAAATATTCTTAGTTCGTGAAATACGAATGTTCTCATATGTCTTGAACTAAAAACATTTTGACAGAAATCATACGACTTTGCAAAATACCGTCAAACCGGAAGGACAGCATTAATGCATATGGTTATATTATGTAACATTGTATCTTTATAACTTAGATTATCATCAATAAACCAGGTAGAATCGGCGCGCATAACGCGCCAATTTGGTTCTAGTGGTATGTTAAGATTTTTAATATCCAATTTTCTCAGTGCGTCAGTAACAATTTGTACTTGTAACAAATATGTAAAAAATAGTTAAATTAGCCATTTACCATTTTGTGTGAATAAATTACAAATTAGAATATAAAAACCTGCAAATCATAAAAAACTTAATAAAACAACTTTTTTAAGCACTTCGGATCACTGAATACGAAAATAAAGTTGGTGTTTTGAAATTCAAAAAGGCGGATTACATTTCCAAAATTTAAAAAACCTTTTAATTTGTTCAAAGTGTGTTATTATAATGTTTTCGAGGTTGCTGAATCCAAATATGATGGTAAAAATGTAAGAATTCAAAATGGCAGACAAAAATTGTTTAAAAGTGCTTAGATTTAAACGTGAGTTTGTACTTTGTTTTTATATACAAAACTACCCGTCTAGAAAATTTCCAATTGCTTAAATTATTTAAATTTATTAATTAATTATTAATGATTCATGTCATTCATTAATTTTACATTCTTTATAAGATTTGTACCAAAGTTTAAATTTTTTGTGGCCATTGAAACTAGTGCAACTGGTGTTTTTTTATCAGGACTAATGCTTTACTGTAATTGTTTTAATATATTTTAATTCTTCTGCATGGGAAGTATGCGTACTTCTTTGTAAATTTAATTACAGTTGTACATTTTTTCTGATTTTAATTGTTTTTCAGCTAATCTTTTTTTAAAAGTTAACTATTACAGTAAAGTATTAATCTTCATAAAAAGCACCAGTTGCACTAATTTCAATAGCCACGAAAAATTTATTCTTTAATACAAATCGAATATTAACTATTAGAAAATTAAAATCTTAAATTCTATATAAAAACATTAATGGGTCAATCCATTTTATTTCAACTAAAGTCATCGCCGACTAATTTTAAAAAATTGGAATATTCTGCAGGAATGATTTTGATGTTACCAATATAATGAAATCAAAGGATTTTTTCAAAAGAATTATATATTTTTTAAGAAATAGTACGTTTTTAAAGGTTAATGAATGTAACTTTTTTTAATTTGAAGATAGTTTATTATTATTATCAATGCTCATCTAACTTCAACTTTATAAAAAATATTTTCATTAACCTTTAAAAACGTACTATTTTTAAAAAATTTATAACTCTTTAAATTGGCCCGGGACCAAAGTGAAAGTTGTAGTGTTCGTTTAATTAGTAATTAGTGAATTATTCCTGAAAGTCCCATAATTTTCCGATTTTCTCCAAAGAAGTTGTACGCATTTGAAAATCGTCAAAATGGGCAAAGTGGCGTTTTTATTTTAGATATTATTTTTATTTGAGTAGAAAATTGAAGAAAACTTTAAACAGAAACTGAAAGTTCATCGAAAAATCGTCATATTTCGTAAGTTTTTATTTAATTGTATAATCCCATTTCCCCATTATTTGTTAATTAAAATCCTAAAATTAAGTTACTTTGATGATGAACTTTAAGACAATATTTTATTTATTATTTTATAATTTTAAATGCTTATATTAATTTGTAATAATAAATTTAAACATTCTTAACCAATACCAACAATTTTTGTTATATTTTTGTACTAAATTGTATTTCTTTTACATTATTTTCTACTGGCAGAAAACTAAGTTTTAAGCATCTCTTACATTTTAAATTCATATTTCATAAAAAATATATAATTCTTTTGAAAAAATCCTTTGATTTCATTATATTAGTAACATCAAAATCATTCCTGCAGAATATTACAATTTTTTTAAATTAGTCGGCGACCACTTTAGTTGAAATAAAATGGATTGACCTTAATACAAACTTATGTTTAAATCTAATCACTTTAAAAAAAATTTTGTCCGCCGTTTTCAATTTTTAATTGTTCCTATTTTGAATATATTATAATATAATTAATATATATGGGGCATTTCATGTCAAGTGATCAAGGTGGAGAAAAATTTTCCTCCAATCGTAGCAAAACTTGGGGCTTTTGTAGTACTCATAGATAATTTTTCGTGAAAATATTTTTTTACCTAGTCCAATATTTTCCGAGGGGGAGGGGGTTAAATTTTTGTGTTTTTCAGTACAATGCTTATTTCAATAATTTTTTACTCTTAAACAATTAAACATACAAATTTGACAAAGTACATTTTGGTAAGGTTTTTTCATGCTCTTCCGATTGGAAATAAGAATTTTGAAAAAAAAACATTTTGATCCAAAAAAATCAAAATTAAAAATAAATTTCAATTTTTGGGGGAGAAAGACCCAATTTTTTTTTTTTTTTTTAAACGAAAGCTGAGGTTTTTTCCTAAAAGGACATATAAATGGTAAAGTGGGACTAGAATGTTTAAACATTGAAAAAAAAGAATTTTCTCCTAAACGGAGCTTAAAACCGGGTTTTGAGCGCTCCGGCGAGTAGAAAACTCTTTTTTTCAATGTTTAAACATTCTAGTCTCACTTTACCATTTATATGTCCTTTTAGGAAAAAACCTCAGCTCTCGTTAAAAAAAAAAAATTGGGTCTTTCTCCCCCAAAAATTGAAATTTATTTTTAATTTTGATTTTTTTGGGTCAAAAATTTTTTTTTTCAAAATGCTTATTTCCAATCGAAAGAGCATGAAAAAACCTTTCCAAAATGTACTTTGTCAAATTTGTATGTTTAATTGTTTAAGAGTAAAAAATTATTGAAATAAACATTGCACCAAAAGACCCCTTGATCACTTGACGCGGAATCCCCCATATATAATAATTAATATATAATAGGTATAATATATTTGATATATTATACCTATTTAAATTCAACGACCTCGAAAACATTATAGTCCCACACGGAAAAACTTTTTTCAAGATTTATTACGAAATTTATTTAAATACTCAGGATATGGGAAAAATTTAGAACTTTTTTAGAAAAGTTCAATATTCATTAAAGAATTTTCACGTATTTTTCTAATGGCTTGGAAATAATTTTTCTTGACGCTGCGACTGAGTGCTTCAATTCTTAATACAGTTCAGGACTGTTTCAAGAAAATTCAACAAGTAGTCCAGTAGGGGGATTACGATTGGAGACGGTGCTATACAGCTCAATTATTTATATTTTGTCAAATATTATAATTTTTATTAAAATATGTTTTACATGATGTTAATAAACATGAAATGTTATAATTGTTTAAAAAAAGTTAAGTAATAGGAAATAAAACAAAAGAGAAATTTGTGTAGCGCTATGAGTTAGCGAATTGACAAGAATTTTCTGTCAAATCGCTACTATTTTGTCTGAGAATGATGATAGCATAGAGATCGCATAGAGACAGCTATAGATGCAGTACTTATAGATGTTTTAAGATTAGAGAATAAAAAACTAATTACTGTCATCTAAAACAATTAATCCTTTCGTGTGTATATAAAATATTATATATTGAAAATTCAAAATGGCGCATAATTTAATTTTTATAACTTTTATTAAAATTAGCTTCACACTTTTCACCCGGGGTTTGCGAGGTCACGAATTACAAACCTATTATTAAATTGTTAAAACTTAAAATGGCGAATCTAATATGGCGGACAAGTTTTTATAATTTTATAATCATTTTAAAATTCATAATGGAACATTCAATATGACAACATGTAGGATAATGAATAAAAAATTAGTGATTAAAGCATACGTAATGCGCCTACATCTTAGGGTTTCGTGGCCTAAAAGGATACAAAAAATTAATAAATAATATAATTAATTTTAATTCCGTGGAAAAAAAAATTTCGAGAAAAAGGAGACTAAAGGCCACCCGGGGCGTACGAACGGACGGGTTTCATAGCGCGCTCTGTTCTCACATCTTGTATACATACTTCTCAGTCATGTTGACCTTCGGGATTAATTCTACATTATTAGCAATTTATTATTTAAATAGCAATTTACGCAAAAAAAATTTCGATTTTTTTAAAAATGTTTGGAGGAACATGGCCTTAAATATAAAAAATGGTCAAAAATATCATTATTTGAATTTTTTTATATAAGAATTTTCCTTTAACTATTCAAATACTATAACTATCTTATAGATTAATTAAAAGAACATTTATTGAAGCAAGATTTATTTATTTTTTAATATAATATAAAAAGTTATTCTTTTTAAAAAAAATTATTGTACTCAATATCAAAATTTAATAATAATTTAATAATAATATTATTAATAATAATAATTATTATTAATAATAATATTTAATAATAATGTGTTTCTACAAAATTTTTCAAATAAATTAATTAAAAAAATAATAATATGGATAATAATAACAAAGAATTTTTTGAAAAATTTTTTGTTACATGCTTATATTTTTTCTAAAGGGTAAGAGGTTTCTTTCTGCTTTCTTTTTCACTAATTGAAATATAACCTTAAAATACATATTTCAATTTTTAATTCTAAAATAATTTTAATTTTTTAATTTTTATTTCAGATAATTTAAAAATTTAATCCTTTTTGAAATCTTTTGTGTGCTGTTTTGTTTTTTTGGATTATGTATTTGTGAAATATTCATCCCCTGAAGAGGAGCCATATATGGCTTGAAACTAGTTGGGATTAAAATAATAAATGTCATCTTTAAAAACCGTAAAATAGGCCTTTTTCATTATCTTACAAATGAATAATTTCAAGTATATATATATACATATATTCGGGTGGCCGTTAAAAACGACATTTTGGAATTTTGTCCACTTCCGGGTCTCATTTTGTCATAAATTGAAAAAATTAGGCAAGTATTTTTTTATTTTTTTTTAAATTAATATTTAGTGGTTCCTGTATGCAGGTGAATTTTTGTATGTATTTTGCATGGGAAAAAAACTTTTTTTTGTACATTTCCTGTAAAATTGTTAAAAATTAATTTTTTTTGACCGGACTACTATGTTTCTCTTTATAAATGTTCAAACAATAATATAAAATTTGTAACAAATGAAATTTGTTAAGTTAACTATTTTTTACAGGATCCAAAAGTTTACCAATAAAAACCAAAATAGGTTATTATTAGCAAAAATATTAATACTAAAATAAACGAGAAATTTAAACTGCTGATCATGGTTTCTATTGTTTTTGAGGTCGCTGATTACAAAACTAAAGTCAGAATTCAAAAATTCAAAATTGCGTATCCAATATGGCAGCCGTGAAAATATTTTAATTAATATCTGGGTCAGAATTTCTCAAACGGATCACTTTAAAAAAAATATTTTTTATTTCCATCCAAAATAATTTTTTTTACTCTTGGTAGAGTAAAAGAAAGACCCTGAAAATTGTAGACCAAAAAAAATTTGTTTGTTAATGTTATTAACAATTTAGTTTTTATGTAGTCTTAAATTAAAATTTTTTTTCTCGAAATCCAGTTGACTGATTTTAAAAATTCAAAAGGGGTTTTCTTCTTCTTAAAACAAAGTATTTAAAAATAATTTTTGTTTTAAAAAAAATTAATTTTTAATAGTTTTTTATATAATTCGCGCATGTGTGAAGCTCTTGACACAGCGTGGTCTTAATGGTCTCTCGTTCAATTATTGTTTTTTTATATTTTACGCCACAAATTTTATAATTGATCTACCTCTGACTATTTAGTTATTTTTTTCTATTATTATACGCTATTTTAGTGCTACTTTGTATTGCTACAAACTCTTTCTAAGTGGTTTTGTGTTTTCTAACCTCAAAGTGTCATGGATCCCTCTATGCTGAACTTAAATGATCAAAACTGTCGTGTCTGTAATGTCGATGTGCAAAGAGAAATTGCCCGATGCGAAAAGTGCAATGCACCATATCATCCTTCTTGTTTTAAAATTAAGAAAAAGTGCTGCAATTTGAGACCGAACTCCCCGAATCCTGACGCTTTACCTGTCACCAAGAATGATATTGCTGCTATGTTTGCCGATCAATTGGCGAAGATCAACAATCAATTTGCTCCTCTTAAGGATACTTTAAATAATATTTCCGATCGTGTGGAAAAAATTGAATTGGCTGTATCTCGTGTTGAAACTCTAGAAAAGGACGTGGATGAAATCAAAGGTGACATCGCATCTCTTAATTCTAGATTAGAAGATGCATCTGAACAAATCATGGGGGATTGTATTCACGAACTGAATGATCGAAATTATCGCAAATTTAATGTATTATTTTTTAATCTTCCTGAAGCCGCTTCAAACAATAATGATTCTGATCAAGATTCAGTTTTTATTTCAAAATTTTTAAGTGCATTATCACCTGATAATATTCTGCCTATTTGTTCCTTTAATCGTATTGGCAAGTACCAACAGGTGTCTCTACGACCACGACCATTGCGAGTAACATTCACTGATGATACGAATGTCAAAAAAATTATTATGATGTATAGGGATCTTCGTTTAAGCAAAAAATCTCTGCCGGATTTTGTTCCAATGACTCTATCCTTGTCTTGGGATAAGACACCGATGCAAGTGCGACAGTATAAGAAGACCAAAGGTACGATGGATGAACGTTCCAGAGAGGGAGAAACTTATCTAAGGCTGGTGTATCAACGTGGTGAGCCCCATATAATAAAACGCAAGGCCACAGCAAAATCCAACTCTGTGTCTCAACGGCCCACTACAAACTGATGACACTCGTTATTTTATTTTGATTTTTGGTAAACAGAGACACATGTGTTCTGTATGTTATTTACCTTGTGAGAGTATATTGGTTCAATTCATGAACCTTCATTACCTAGTCAGCTGATTTCTTCGAAAGACATTTAATTTTTATTTCAATATTTATTGGCTTGAGATCCAATTTACAAACTTTGCATTTTTTATTTCTATTTACAGATGTTAATTCAATTATTATTTTCTATTCATATACTCACTTATGACAAGATTGTGTAGATGCTAATGAGTATTATTTTAATGTTGGTTACTACAAAGTTTATCTTACTAGATTTAACGCTAATTCTTGCTGATTGTTATTCTTTGCTAATTACGTTATATTGTCATTGCTTCGTTTTTTATTTTCTCAATTTAAGCAATATTCCAGTGCTTTTGTACGAAAGGGTGTTAACCCGTATACACATTAAATAAATAATTTGTTTATAAATTGTTAATAACAAATTGTGTTCTGCGCTTCCTAGAAAAAAAAATAAAATTTGTATTGTATTGCCAATATCCCCCTGAGAAAAAAAACGTTTAGAAAAAAAATGTACATCAATTACAAAAAAAGTTATTAAATAATTAGTGTCGCGGTGCAGAGCGATATGTGACTCGCAAGCACGGCTCTCATGGCACCTGTGTGCACTGGCGCTACACGATAAGTTTGTACAAATCCTAACAGTCTCAATATTTAAGGAAAAAGTAATACCGTTTAATTATTCGTATATTTATATAACATTTTGTTTAAAAAATACTAATATTACAATATACCTAATAAAATAACAATATAATTATATATAGAGTTTAACGTCTTGTATCGCTTTGTAAGGCCGCGGTTATTATTTACTAACATTTTTCATAATTAACGTGGGCAGATCACAATTTGTTATTAACATTTTATAAACAAATTATTTCAAAAACTATTAAAAATAAATTTGTTTAGACACTAAAATTATTTTTAAATACTTCATATTATAAAGAAGAAAATCCGATTTATTATTTTTAACCCTCGGAGAACACATGGGGTCATTTTGACCCCACGATTTTTTGCGAAAAGCTTTTTATCTATTGTTTAATATTTTTTATAAGGATTTTAAAGTACACAGACTTATTTTATAGAGTTTAAACTATATTTTCAAAAAATCCGTAGGTTAAGCAGATGAACAGTTCAAAATTGGTTGAGCATTGAAAAATGACCTAAAAAAGAGGTGTGTTCTCCGAAGGTTAAATAAGTTTATAAATAATTTTAACTGAAATTTTTGAAAATATAATTGAATTTAATAAATTTTTTTTGATATTCAAAGTAATCGTGTTTATTTGTAGTAATGTATATTACAGTTTTTTAAAATAAATTTAATTCAAAATTTTATAAGTGCCAAAATAAGTGAAACCGGCCACTTGGAAAATTTTTGTCTCCAATTTTTAAGTTATCTATGATTTTTGGTAGATATATGAGTACACTTTTTCCCCCTGAAATATTTTTCAAAAAAAAATTATTTTTGAAGTAATCAGGTGTTAAAGTTTTGGGTCATTTTATTTTCATTTTATTATTACTTTGAAACAAATAAAGATAATTAAGTGAATTTTTTTAAAATTAAAGCTTAAAGTCTATATTTCAAGGATTAAATAAAGCGATTGCTAAAAAATGAAAATTTATAATTGTTTTTAAGAATTATTTTAAACAATTGCAAATTGAAGAATGTTCTCAATGTTTTTGAAAGATTAAGTTACGATGTATTGATGCGCAAAACTCCAAGCATTGAAATAAAAAAAATAAAAATCAGTTACCTCGAATATTATAAAAATTATGTAGATTTTTTTGACAAAATATAATAATAATAAAATGAAAATACTTAATACAAAGTTTTCTAGAAATTGATAAATTTTAAAATTTTCATGACCGCCATACTGCATCCGCCATTTTGAAATATGACTTCAGTTTTGTAATCAGCGACCTTAAAAACAAAATGTCGTTTTTAACGGCCACCCTAATATGTATATATATATATATTTTCTTGTTGCATATTTAAGAAGTTTTTCTTAAAATTAGAATTAGCCCCCACAGCACCGAAATTTTCCTAAATATTTATTAAATATTTACTTGCAATATTCGGCATATTTAACTGAAAAGTTTAGTGAAAATTATGTAAAGATTTATATGTCCCGATTAAATAAGTGTTTATCGCGAAACTTTCCTGAACATTTTAATGAAATCTTCGCCTAATTATAATTATAATTATAATTAGGCGAAAATCTTCAGGAAATGTTCACACTAAACACTTATTTAATCGGGACATATAAATCTTTACACAATTGTTACTAAACATTGCAATTAGATATTCCGAATATTGCAAGTAAATATTTAATAAATTTTTAGGAAAGTTTCGGTGCTGTGGGGGAGAATTCTATCAAATTGATATTCGGATAAGTTGAATTTCTAGGAAATTAATATTCGAACACATGTACATTCTGATAAAGTAGATTTCTATCAAAAATATTTTCGGCAATATTGAGATTCTATATAATTACGCTTCTGTAAAATTACGATTCTACGAAAAAACGATTCGCATAAATTGATATTCGGTGAAATTAGATTTCTGGAAAATTGAAATTCGATCAAATTGACTTTCTATCAGATTATAATTCGGACGAATAAATATTCTACTAAATTAATATTCTTTCTACTTTTCTTTCAGTCAAGCTATCATTCTAACAATTATACATTCTACTATAATGATATTCTAGGTAATAAAATTCTATTAAATAACATTTCTAACAAATCTGGATTGGGGTCTTTTCATGCGCCCCTTATTTGTCTTATTTTTTCACAATTATTATGTTTGTCTAAATAAATTTTCAATCAACTCTCATTTGTATACATATAACTTTGTCTCTATGTTTTCTCTATATAGCGTAGCACTATATAGCGCCGTCTCCAATCGTAATCCCCCTAAGAAATTCACTACAGTTATCCCCGAACAGCTAAAAATAATATTTCAATCTACGTTTTTGTAGTATTTCTTGTTTTTTCCATATCCTGAGTTCTTGAATAAGTTTCTAAATAACTCTTGAAAAAGGTTTTTGCGTGCAAGTATTATTGAAATCGAAGCATTATTAAAAAATTTTGTCCACCATATTAGGTCCGCCATTTTTAATTCTTAAATTTTACCATCATATTTGGATTCAGCGACCACAAAAACGTTACAATAACACACTTTGAATAAATTAAAAGTTTCTTTTTAATAGAAATTTAGTCCTTTGAATTTCGGAACACCAATTTTATTTTTGTATTTAGTAAACAAATTAAGTTTACCAAAGGAAATGTTATTTATTATTTGAGATTATGAATCTTAAATGGATATTCAAAAATTCAAATAGGCGGATTCAAAATTGTGAACTATTTTGGATGAATATTGGAACGCCATTCGTAAAAAGTATTAAAAATTGGTTACATTAAAACCTTTATAAAACCATTTAACATTTTTAAAAAATAATTTTTTCTTGTCCTATTCATCTTCATTTATCTCAAATAATAAGAATATTTTATTTTGGCATGTTTAACTTGACTACAGACATTTGAAATCGAGTTCAAGTAGGAACGCCATTTTCGCACTTTTTGCCGCTTCTGCCACTTGCTCATGAAACCCCTAATTGAAACGCCATGCCGCCAAAGTGGTTAAAATAGCCATCGCTACGCGAAAAGAAAATAAAGTTGAGTATTTTACCCTTACACTTATGGAAGAAAAAATAAAATCTTTAATATTAAAGAGAATAGCAGATGATTTTACTGAAAGCGAAATTTTTAAATTAATTTCCGGACATGTTGCCGAGGACGTAATTACCCAAAGTTAAAAAATAAACACAAAAAATATTTCTTGAGCAGAAAGGGGACAGAACGCGTTTCAGATTCAAGTCGCGGGAAATAGTAACTTATCTAATTTGTTAAATTTAAAAATTATTGCAAATCAGACAGTGACTTGTGATAAAATAAGAAAAAGATCCCCAATTCAATGTTACAATTGTCAAAGATGCGTCAATTGTTATAAAAATCATGAACCTGGAAAATGCAAGCGTGAGAGGGGGGACGCTCAATCGAGGACCCGGTTCATTGTGTCGTCTGTGGGGGCGGGGGGAAATGTATTGTTAATTGAAAATGTTTTACATCAGCAAAACACAGTGAAGCCTCAACAAATGACTTCAATTTTGCATTCCCCACTCGCCTCACCAGGTAAAGGGGTGTCGACCGCTACGAGAGTCACAATAACCCCCCAAGAAACAAAGTTGGAAGAGATCCTAACTCTATTTAAAATTAAAATCATATAAAGAGCAAATTGCTTCGTTTTCTTCCCAAGTCATGGCAAATTCAATATAAATTGAACAAATCTGAAAACATTTGAATTTTAAAAATGAATAATATGTAAAATATAAAACAAACACAAATTAATCATTTAAAAACCTATAATAATTCTATTCCAGGTTTCTATTTAACAATTATTGTTATAATTTACAACAAACATTAATTAATTTAAAAACAGATATAGCTTTCATATGTGAAATTAAACTCAATCCTTAACAAAGACTTCATTTAAAAAAATTTTTTTTTTTTGAAACATAATTAGAAGTAATAGACAAGATGCTTCCCGGAGTGGCGGAACAGCAATTATTATAAAAAACCGTTAATTTTAAAAATATTGTACTTAAAAATAATTATAAAATGAAAAAAATCGAATGCGCCATAATAAAAGTAAAGTTAAAATAAAAAAATGTATCTTATTAGTATTTATTCTGCAGGAAAAAATAGGAATGATTTTATTACGGATTTGTCAATTATTTTAGAAGAATTGAGACTAGATTTACCAAATAACTTTTTTATAATGTCGGGTGACTTTAATGCACGTCACCTCAGATGGGGTGATTTATACTCAAATTATCGCGGTTTGGTGCTAGATAATTGTTAAAGAAAAAACGATTTCAAATATAACACTGCGCTAGCTGGCTCAAGTAGAGCTATTTTCCTCAAATTCAAGGAATACGGAAATTGAAAATTATCTTAACAAATTAGATGATATTGTATTAAATGTAGGGGAAGTGTGCCGGTTGTGGGCACCCCTACGTAAACTTCGACGGCAAGCAGACTTTACTAATCTAAGTATTGCAAGTAGTTTTTTTTAACAATACGGACTTTTCGTATTGATAACAAAACAAATATATGCATTTGTGTAATAGCTGTGAGCATAATAAAGAAAATTTGCATTAAATAAATAAAAAAGTAATTTTGTATCATTTTCGAAGAGCAACATATGGGTGCCCAGTGTGCACGTACTATAACTGTTCTAGACCAAAAAAAGAACAGTATTCTAGAATAAGTGTTACAATTTTATTATAGAACAATTCTAGAGCTTTGTTCTAAATTTGTTCTGGAACAATTGTTCTGTATTTGTTCTATAACAGACATGTACCATTTGTTCCAAATTAGTTATAGAATTTTGATGTAACATTGTTCCTACAGTGTTCTAGAACACTGTTACAAAAATTAAATATAACTGTTCTTTCACTATAAACTCGTGTTTATTTTCACTACACGGAAAAAGGTTATTATTAAATTTTATAAAAGTATTTTACAAGTGTAGGACAAAATGCGACAAAGGAAAATTTTGTTATCAACAAAACTTACACAGTAAATCTTATTTTAAGATCGGTCTTAAATTCAGCACTGTCTGCTATAATGTTAAAGGATACAAAAATGTTGTATCTTAATTTAAGGCTGCTTTCCTGCTTTAAAATAAGACTTTCTTTTTACTGTAAAATTTTAACAAAACGTACCTATATAAAATTTAGTAAAGTTATATTAAAATTTGTTAAAAGTTTTCGATATTTGATATAACTTTACTAACTAAAGTATAATTTTTATTAAAGTTTAATACTTATAATATAATAACTTTCTTTCCGTGCATAGTGCAGCCGCGTTTTTGCATGAATTACAAAAAATCTTTTGAATTTAGATATTTAGAAAGACTCGTATCGATAATTCGTGAAAAATTAAATAATTTTTCACTGTCAACTTGCATAAATTTTCAAAATTTTTAAAAACATTATTCACCAAGAATAACATCAAATATTTAATTAATTTATTATCAATTATTAATATTAACTAATTAATTAAAATTTGTTATTATTTGTAGCATAATTATATATTATTCTTTGAAATAAAAAAAAATAAAATATATATATATGGGCCCGATTGTGGGCCCACGATCGGACAAGGCTTAAAACATGTTAATTTAGTGCAATATTCTTACAAAAAATTTGAAAAAAATTCATTGAAACATACATTGTTAAAAATGAAATTTTATTTAAAAAATTTTTAACAATATTTTTATTAAAAACTATGTGTGAAAACAAAACTTTTCATTATAAAAACGTCTAATTTGATCAATTTTTGATGCAAAAGCAAAATAATTTCCGATTTGGCCTAGAGTGCCTCATATATAGTTATTTTTTTAATAAGTATGTTACATTTTAATTTATAATTTTAGCGCTGCACATAACGGTCCCTCAATTGAAAAGGAAGTTGAAGTAAAATCACTTCCAAGCTTGCGTGGCTATGCGGTATGCGTATTCGACTTGTGTCCTCTAGGTCTAGGTTTCGATCCCCCGTGCGTGCGTAATTTTTCATTCTTAGTTTTAAGTGTTCTGTGTATAATTCTGAATATTGTTATATAAAGTATAAGTTCAAATAATTATTAACAATTATAATAATAATTTAGTCATTAATTTAAATAAATAAGATAGTCTGTTTAAATTATTAAAGAAAATAAATTTTTTTTAAACTTATTGCAAAAAAAGATATTCTATTAATTATTCATATTTTTATTTATACTTATAAACATTTATTTGTTCTATGCAACTATTAAATTTCTGCTTGGGTATTATTTATGATAAATCGTTTTTGTTATAGAATTGTTATATATTTCTTCTAAAACAATGTTCTAGTTTTGTTCTAGAATTGTTACAGACTTTTGTTCCTATTTTGTGCCTCCAGGGGGACGACATTTTGACCTGCCTGTTCCTCACTAGTTTCAGAACTTGTTATTTTTTGTTCTGGAATAGTTACAGAATTATTCTGTAACTTTGCACACTGGGTGTAGATTCGTTCAAAAAAAAGGGTTTAATTTTTTTTGCAGTGTTGCCATTATATTTTGTGATTTACCTTCGTGTTTAACCAAAATCCTGCATAACAAAATGTGTTGGTCTTTTTAAAAAATGACTGTCATTCCCGGTTATGGGCACCTTTATGTCAAGGAGGCTCTACCATCTGACAATGATGTGGACTACTGTCTCATCTATCTAATCTTTCTGACAAGGAAATTGACATCCGCAAACTCCATTAAATGCGATGAATATAGTCGTTCAGTGCATTAAAAGTGCTTTATGATATGCGGGCCAGCTACTTCACATGCTAGCATTATGCTTCTGTTAGCGATGAGCATAGTGTGAAAACGTGTAATCATTTTTGTTCTTTATGCCAGCGAAGTCTATTAAAATAAAGAAACTTTGATTTCCTCTATATTTGTGTTGGTTTCCTTTAATATTTTTCCGTTTTTAGCGGATTTTTCAAGGGTGTCCACAACCGGGTACAAAAATTTTTTATCAAAAAATTTCCATTTCACTAAATTTCTTATAAAACTTATTTATTTAAAGGAATCAATTTAATTTCTTCACTGACAGTCACCTTAGACCTCTAGCTTGAAATTCGTACACATATATTTCAATAATATGCAAATGTACAAATGTTATGAGACTAAAACGAAAGGGTGCCCACAACCGGCGCACTTCCCTTACTAAAAAAATCAACCCTCCCTCCTAAGCCTTTTGATTCAATTAGTAGATACTTAACTAAAGAAATAAAAACACTTCAAAAAATTAAAAGTTACTTGTTGTCGTCACTTCATAGAGAACAGAAGAAAAACAATTGTAGCATGACATTGTTCGGTGGATTGAGATCGCTGATGAAAATGACTAAACAAAAAATTAAAGAATTATTCATGGTATCACCAAATAAATATTCGTCGGAAAGATTGGAAAATATAAAATTCCAAGATAATGAAAAAATTTTTCATAAAATAAATCCTATCTTTCGTCCTTGCTATAAAAGTGAAATCAACACACTTCACATTTCTGATAATAACATTTTGCTATTGAATAACGCGAAAATAAATCTAAATACCGTGACCAATGTGAACAATAATTTTCTAATCACAGACCCAGTATTAAAATTAAATATTCTTGGGTCACATTATGTTTTAGTAAATAATAAAAATAGACAATCAAAGAAAGTCGCGTTTAATAATAATATAGTCGCTAATACAGTAAATAAATTTTTGCTAGAGAATGAGCCGGATCAATCAGAAAATGCTCCTCCGGTTCATTTTTCGAGCAAAAATACTGCAATTTCACCTAATTCGATGTTGACCCCAATTTTTTTTGTACGTTAGAAATGCTTAAAAGGATATTAAAAAAGCTAAGAGCAAAAAATCGACAGGCATTCATGGCCTTCCAAATATTGCTCTTAAAAAATTACTAGATAACATTCTCTTTAGCTATCTCACGCTGTTTAACAATCTATTCAATAATAGTTTTTTCTCAAACAAGTGGAAAACTGACAAGGTCAAACCATTAATAAAAAAAAGATCCTTAAATTGTCAGTAGTTATAGGCCAATAAGCCTTTTACTAATATGAGTAAAAAATTTTAAGTGGTTTTAAATAAACAAATAAATAAATATGTTAAAGAAAATAATGTTATCCCTCATGAACAATACGGTTTTAAACACAAAATTTTCACTGTACATGCAATTTCTAAACTCACATCAGACACAAGTAGAGCTATTGCTGGCGGGAACCTGGTAGTGGCATGTCTCTTCGACCTAGAAAAGGCTTTTGACAGGTGTGGCTCGATGATCTAATTTTTAAATTAATTAAGAAGGGCTCCCCCCACTTGATCCGCATATTGTGGAATCGCCTTAAGGGAAGAAAATTGTTTACGCAAGACGGTGAAACGGCATCTAACCTAACCTTTGATTTGAACAATGTTCAGCAACAAGGCGCAGTCAACTTGCCCACCCTATTTAATATATATATATATATATATACTAAAGTTAGTTAAAATAAACTTAAAATGTTTTTTATTTAACTTATTTAAAATTTGTAAATTAATATTTTATAAATCAATAAATCTTTGGTAGTTAATTGTGAGATCTTTTAACGTATAACATCTAGATTAAATGTAAATGAGATAACATATTGCTTTTCAAAGTTCAATAGCTGAAAAATCATTAAAATGGTTATTAATGTAGAAAATAATGGAAAACATAATCGCATAATTGCGTTTTTGACAAAAGGAGACCAGCATAATAACATAACTGCATTCAGTTTAAAAAACAATTGACATAATTAAAAATAAAAGTAACCTTTAAGAATAAAAACAATAAGAATTTTGTAATGAAATATTTTTAGTAAAATACATTTTTTGTACTTTAAATTAAATATATTTATTTTAATAAAACTGGAACAAATTTTTATAACATAAATTGTGCATTTAATTATGTACTTATTTTAAAGGTTATTTCTATTCAAAAAAATTTTGGAAAGTTTTTCAAAAATAAATTGACAAATTCAGTAAAGTACATTTCTTTTCTCGTTTTAATAAATTAAAAACATTTTATAAAAAAATAAACTCTTATCATTTTTTCTAACGAATTAATAGTTTAATTTGTGTTTGTGTAAACAAATCTTATTATTATGACAAATCAAACCAAAATAAATTGTGACATTAAAAGTGTCTGAAGTTGGACTCATATACAAACTGAACTTGCATAACCGCATAAGTGCAATAAAACTCATGATTCCGATGAAAAATTATCAAAATTTATACCATATCGTGTGTTTTATTAAATGTTATAAACGAATTTTGAAAATATATTAAATAATTATATTAAATGCAAAAGACCGAACAAATCTGTTGATTTTCTGAATTGACAGAAGTGAGAGAACATTAAAATTAATTTATCTCGAAATCATGACTAATGCAGTTATGCTGTTATGCCTTTCTTCCACAGAATTACAGTTATATTCATAAAACAAAAACAAATTTATTTAGGGTAAATTTAAAAAAATGTTCAAAAATAAAAAAATTCCCGGTTCGGTAATCAAATTCACGGTCTTTTCCCGGTTTTCCCGGTCACATTTTGAAATCCCGGTCATTTCCCGGTCCACTCGCCACCCTGTTAGAGTCTTTATTGACGACAGGCTAAAGTCTGGAAAACATATATTAGAAGCAATCAAAAAAGCCAAAAAGGCCTTCTTAATTTAAAAAGTTTATTCTACTCGCGGAAAGTGGACCCCAAGGTAAAACTTCTCTGTTACATAATGCTTATCAGTCCAATATTGGTCTATGCGTGTCAAATCTGGTATAGAATCTCTCCTCATACTATGAAAAAGATGAGGGAGGGCCTTTGAACGCACCTGTCTGAGGGCTTGCCTCGGCATGCATCGTGACCCTTCAACAAATTATTTAACTATGTTTTCAAATCAAAAAATATATAATAAAGCGAAAATTCACAGAATTGATTGTTTTATATTAAAATTAACTAGAAATCATATTGCGAAAGCAATTAAAAATACAGAAAATCCGTTTATTGCATTACCTTTTACCACAAATTATAAAAATGCAATTAAAAATATAATTTCGAAGGGCCACCTGCCTCTCGAGGCATTCCCTATTCCAGACAAAGAAGGTTTTGGTTAAAGTGATTGTAATTTACCCATAATTTACCATATTTCAAGATATATGCATAACGGAAAGAATATCTCTAATAAACATGACTTAATTAGAGATAACACAATCAAAATGGTGCTCTCAAGGGCTCTGCCTCATAGAGATAAAAATGATGAGACTACGAAGAACGCGACAAGGTATGTGTGGCTGCGGAAGAATGTGAGAGCACGGTCCCATTTCCTCCTCTTTGTTTACGCTTTTTTTTCCAAATTTCTTTCCTTTTTCTCTCTCAATTTATCGTTTTTTCTTGCGTATCCGCACGCAAAAGAATAGTGCTGGATGTATATTTTAGATTTGACTATTTTTACTCGGTAATAGACCGTTTTTTTCTTGTCAAAACATCTTATTTGCTCAAAAGAGAGTTATAAATAGACTTTTATCTTTTACTTTTCTGTTTTTTCCTTAAAATGTTGTATGAATAAATGCATACTATCAAAATAAAACAATGTCGCATCTGCGAGTGCAGTGTTACACTGCTGTTTCCTTTTGTATTTCTTTATGACCTATATAAGACTGACAATGTTATTAGTTGTATATTGAACTTGTTACTTGTTCCCATGTATTTTTATTATTGTCATTAAATAAAGTGACTTAAAAAAACCGAGAGCATAAGGCGGAGAGATCTTGAGTCTCGAGGTCTCAAGTTCGTCTAGTCACGCTGGCAAATTTTTTTCGTTAATTTCACATCTTTTTATTTTTAAACCAGTTCAGGACTTTTTCAAGAAAATTCAACAAGTAGTCTAGAAATTTACTACAGTTTTCTCCGAACAGTTTAAAATAATATTTCAATCTACGTTTTTGTAGCATTTCTTGTTTTATTTCCATATCCTGAGGTATTAACGGTCAATATCTGTGACAATATCCACAGATATTAAAAAAGACATGTTCAAACATAACCTCAAATTTGTAGATTATACTTGTTAACATCTGAGATATTAACCCATTATATTTAAGATATAATTTCATATACTAAATATGCTTCCTAAAAATAACTGATGCGTTTCTTGATGTTTTCGGGGTCGCTTTACAAGATTCCGTGCTCAGATTTTAAATTTATCGCACAGAAAAAAAAAACTTATGAAACTTTCAAAATATGCAAAAGCGGAAATGAAAAAAAACAAAATGGCGCTAATTTGAGAAAAAATTTAATCAATTCTTTCGATAGTGCACCGATTCAGAAAATAGCTATGAAATGTAGTAGAACTTAGTGTTTATATGTTTTCGGGATCGTCTATTATGAATCTCCTATTGGATTATCAAAATTCAAAATGGCGGATCCAATATGTCCGACGAAAATTAAAAAAATTTTCTCCTTTCCTTTGAATTTTGTTACTTGGAAGTTTTCGGGGTCGCTGATTATGAATCTGCAATCGGATTTTCAAAACTCAAAATGGCAGATCCAATATGGGCGACGAAAATTAATAAAATTTATTAGATTCGCTTGAAACTTGTTACCCAGGGGTATTTGTAATGACAACGATTTAATTACTACAATAAATTAAGCGAATTTGTATAAAAACTATACAGATAAAGAAAGTAAATTTGTAAATGATAATCAATATCACTGGATCAGGGGTAAAAAATTATTGTATAATGAGACTAAAATTAAAATTCCATAATATTGGTCAACTACACCTTATCTGTCATCTCAAATTGTTTCATCAACAATGTTAGGTTATAAGTTTTGCAATATTAAGTCTTATGCTAAAAGAGTGTAGAACAATTTATCTGAGCTAAAACAATTAGATTTAGACTAACAAATTTTTCATTGTAGGAGAGAGTGGGGCAAACCGGACCGATGGGTAAACCAGACCCCTTCAATATTTCCGAAATGGCGAAATTGTCAAAAGAGCTATTTAGAAATTTGAAACAACCATGTGTAGTATACCTTATTTTTTCAATTTGACATTTTTTACTTTTGTTTGTGCAACGCTGAGAGCAAAAGTTTTTTTTTAGTTTTTTTCTACACTTTTCCGAATTTTTTCTTAAGGAAATTCTGAGGAAATCGTGTAATATTTCCAAATATTAGGTCTTGGTTTTTGAACGTACACACCTCAGGAATATTTACTACCAAAAACTTTGATAAATTTGCAAAGCGTTTCTTTTTGACAAACATTTATTCTCAAAATGGGCCTGTGGGGCAAACCGGCCATAGGATATTTCCATTAAATTAAAGTTTTATAAAAATTATTTTTAAATAAAATGTTTCTTTCATTGAAATATTTACTTACAATGAAAAATAATTGTCTTCCAATGAGAAGTAGACCCTTTAATACTGTTTCTCTGATAATAACAAACATTTTTATTTTTTTATTAAAAAAATATTTATTTCTTAAAAATTCAATCCCGAATGACTATTTTCAATACTACAACCATTGTTTACATGATTCTTTATGTTTTTTATAAATGTCGATTACGTAAATGCAATATTATAATTAAAAAACCAAACGGTCCGGTTTGCCCCATGGGGGGTCCGGTTTTCCCCACACTCCCCTATATTTCTAATGGATTTGATTTATAGTATGCCTTATACTGACGGCAAATAGAAAGTCACCATTTTACAAATTTTGAGACGACTAGAATTCATTTAAACAATTTTCGTCGGCCATATTGGATCCGCCATTTTGAATTTTGATAATCCAATAGTAGATTCATAATCAGCGACCCCGAAAACCTCTAAGTAATAAAATTCAAAGGAATGGAGAAAATTTTTTTAATTTTCGTCGGCCATATTGGATCCGCCATTTTGAATTTTGATAATCCAATAGGAGATTCATAATAGACGATCCCGAAAACATATAAACACTAAGTTCTACTACATTTCATAGCTATTTTCTGAATCGGTGCACTATCGAAAGAATTGATTAAATTTTTTCTCAAATTAGCGCCATTTTGTTTTTTTTCATTTCCGCTTTTGCATATTTTGAAAGTTTCATAAGTTTGTGCCAATTTGTGGCACTTGTATTTATTTGAAAAAAATGTCTTCTGTAAAAAAAATTATTAAAATTTTTTTTTCACTTTTTTCGCAATTTGATGCACAAAATTCGCCATGTTTAATTTTCTATGCGATAAATTTAAAATCTGAGCACGGAATTTTGTAGAGCGATCCTGAAAACATCAAGAAACGCTTCAGTTATTTTCAGGAAGCATATTTAGTATGTAAAATTATATCTTAAATTAAACACAAAATTTTAAAGGTTTCAGGCGTTAATGGGTTAAATAATTTTTTTAGTGAAATTATTATTTAAAAAGTTTAAATGATTCAAATTTTGCATTCTTTTAAAATAAAAAAGTGGGTTTAATTTTAAAAAATGATGTTCACAACTACAACAAACATGAGGGTAAGGCGAACTCGAAACAACCATAGGCCTCAAAAGAGGCCAGGGTTAATTTATTTATTTAATCCTTGTTCGGATTTTGCATTTTGAGGTGCAACAGGATGCCGTTTTTCTGCCGTTTTTCTGTATCATGTACTGACGACTATCTCGTTCATACTTTGTTCAAATAATCTTTGCTGATGCACATAGCCAAAAATTTTGTACTTTCTTTTCCGAACAAGGAAATACTGCAAATCATGCAAGTTATATTACTGTGACAATTGCTTTAAAAAAACGTATAATACAAATTAATAGTTTTCAATAAAAAGTTGAAAGAAGTAAATTATAAAATTGAAAAAAAAATAAAAAAAACAAAAGAAAATTAAAAATCACTGAAAAAGTTAAAAAAATGATTCTCTATATCGCCTACCTCCTCGTGGTTATCCCCAGGGTAACAAATTTCATGCAAATCTCAGTAATTTTGGAAAATTAAGCTGCCATTTTGGATCCGCCATTTTGGATTTTTTGAATCTGACTTCATATTTGTTATCAGCGACCTAAAAAAACCTCCGAGTAACAAATTTAAAGCAAATCTCAGTAATTTGAAAAAAATTAAGCCGCCATTTTGGATCCGCCATTTTGAATTTTTTGAATTTGACTTCAGATTCGTGATCACCCAAAAACCTCCGAGTAACGAGTTTCAACTGAATTCAATGAGTATCACAAAATTCGACCGCCTTATTGGATCCGCCCATTTGAATTTTTTGAATTTGACTTGAAATTCGTAATCAGCGACCCCCAAAACTCCCGAGTAACGAGTTTCAACTGAATTAAATGAGTATCACAAAATTCGACCGCCATTTAGAATTTTTGGAATCTGTCTTCATATTTGTTATCAGCGACCCCAAAAACCTCCGAGTAACCAATTTCAAGCAAATCTGAGTAATTTGAAAAAAATAAGCCGCCATTTTGGATCCGCCATTTTGAATTTTTTGAATTTGACTTCAGATTCGTGATCACCCAAAAACCTCCGAGTAACGAGTTTCAACTGAATTCAATGAGTATCACAAAATTCAACCGCCTTATTGGATCCGCCATTATGAATTTTTTGAATCTGACTTCAGATTCGTAATCAGCGACCCCCAAAACCCATGAGTAACAAATTTCAATTAGATTTGAGCAATTTTGAAAAAGTTTGTAAACTTATATAAAATTAGTAAATTTTTTTGTCCTTCAAGCGCCATTTTTAATTCAAAATCGAAAAAAATAAAAATTCGAAATGGATATTTTTCAAGTACAACTATCGGGAACACGTTTCTGATACTTTTTGTTTTATTTAAAAAATGTTATGGCGGAGAAAAAAATTATTTAAAAAAAATTGCATTAAAAAAACTTGACATTTTAAAGTATTTTTGAAAAAAGAAGGGTTTAATATCATTTTTTGAAAATTTGGAACACGCCATTCGAAAGAGACCACCCCAAAAATAGAAGAATATGGACTTTTGAAAAATTTTATGGCTTCTTTCTACTAATTGTAGGCGTTTGAAATTTATGTTGAAAAGCAGCACATCTCGTCGTTAAAGGGTTAAATAAAGATAAATTTTTTTTTTAAATTAGAGTTCTAATAATATTATATTAATTATTTATGCTATAGAAATATAATTGTAATATAATTTTATTATTACTCTTGTATTATGGTCATCTGGTGTAAATGTAAACAGTAGATGTTTTTGCCAAATTTACAAATTTAAAAATAAGTTCGACGTCAATATCTTTACCTCAGCTCACCTACACGGAAAAAATTAGTCGCTGAAGTTTTCAGCTACTACTCGAAGACTCTCGGATATGAAAAAATACTTTATGAACTTATAGAAATACTCTATGATTTTAGCAGAAATTCTCTAAAAAAGTCGAGGACTTTTTATAAACCTAGTAGCGGAAAAAAGTCGTGGAATTATTGTAACACTTTGATACAAAGTTTCGTCGACGAGTCGAGGAAAACGGTGCGCAGAAAAGATGCGCATACTCTCAGGCGATAAACGCGATCTGCAGTCAATTTAATACCGCTCATTTACAAATTCTTGTCTACAGTGTTTGTGAATTATATATTGGAGGATTAAAATCTTTTTATATGTATATATAAAATATAATTATTAATCGTTAAATAAGTTTTTAGAATAATGAACAGAAAATAATTTTATTGCCTTAGTTATTATTTTAATTAAATATTATCATTTTTCTATTCATTTAATAAATTAAAAATAATTGTAAAATAGTCCTTAACGTATACTGAAATACTCTTTAAAATTCTAAAATATGTTGAAGAGAAATATTTGAGATTTTTAATTTTCAAAATATTGCACTTTTTCTCACAAGCGGTAAAGAAAGGTTCCATTTAGTATATAAGGACGATGAAAAAGTAGATCCATATAGCGTGCGAAACAACGAAAGTGTAGGATAATATGCGTATTGGTGTTAGCTATTTAGTTTTAGGCAGGTTATTAGTGATTAAATAGTGTCAAATTACATGTGATGAGTGTCGTGATTATGTATAAATGTAGGATTGTAATTAAATATAAGGCATAAAAGGAATGAAATAAATAAGAACTGAAAGAATTTTTTTTACTGGTCCGCAGAATTTTTCATTTTCCGCGACTATCGTTGAAAGTTTAGAATACTGTAGAAGAAAATTTGGACACGTCTTTTTTCCTCGACTGTCGCCGAATAGTTCGCGCTGGCTGTGTTTTCATTTTCCTCGACTGTCGCTGAATCGTTCGCGCTGGCTGTGATTTCATTTTCCTCGACTGTCGCTGAATCGTTCGCGCTGGCTGTGATTTCATTTTCCTCGACTGTCGCTGAATCGTTCGCGCTGGCTGTGTTTTCATTTTCCTCGACTGTCGCTGAAAGTTTCAAATCCTTTTTCTAAATTCTCTTCGAATGTAGTACATTTTTTCTTCGATCTTTCAATATAATTTTTAAAACAGAGTGATTTAAAAATTTAAATACTTTCGACTACATCCGAAAGTCTTCTACAAAGTCGAGGAAAATTTCAGCAACTATTTTTTTCCGTGTACAAGATGTTCTGAGTATTGACAATATTTTATTTTAACAATTGGCAATGCCATAGTGTAAGTTATCTTTTAATGCAAACAAATTAAATATTAAAATCAAAATTGGAATTTTTTTAGCGCCAGAGTCCTCTTATATATGTCCTATAAGTTATTGAAATCACGGAAAATCAGAAAAGACTCAAAATTAAAGGTAAATTTTTTTACATTTCTATAGTATAAATCGAAAAAATCAGCACATTATGTGAAAGTAGATTGAATGTATTAATTATTAATCAGTAATACATTTTTTAATATGTATAAAGTTCTTCGAAAAATTTAATTGAAATATGGTGACATTCAACATTTCATAGGTAAGTTTTAAAATTAATTTTTATCTATTATTTTGGGTATGTTTACGTAATAATCTTTTTATACAAGTAAATTGACACCTTTTTAACAAATATCAATCAAGAAATTTGTTTTATCTAAATTATTTACATGCTTTTTTATAAATTTTCATAGCTATCCAACCAACCATTTTTCTGTGCAACTTAATTTAAAAATTATAATTATAACTTTAATTAAAACATTTTTTGAAAATTAATATTATTTTGTATATTATATATTTTATTATATCTTTGAGGAAACTAATTTCTATTTAAGATAAATTCTTTTGAATTAAATTTTACGATATTTGGATAGTTCGAACTACTTTTAGAAAAATCTCATCATTTATACAAATAATGATTAATGTCTATAGTATTCACTTTCGATAATTATTTTCAAAAAATGTTTTAATTAAAGTTATAATTATAATTTTTAAATTAAGTTGCACAGAAAAATAGTTGGTTTGACAGCTATGAAATTTTTTTAAAAAATCATGTAAATAATTTAGATAAAACAAATTTCTGGATTGATATTTGTTAAAAAGGTGTTAATTTACTTGTATAAAAAGATTATTACGTAAACATACCCAAAATAATAGATAAACATTAATTTTAAAACTTACCTATGAAATGTCGAAAGTCACTATATTTTAATTAAATTTTTCTAAGAACTTTATACATATTAAAAAATGTATAACTGATTAATAATTAACTAGCGACATATACCTCGCTCACTGACGCTCGCTCCGTTGAAATTTAACTTATTTTTTTTTTTTTAATGAGTTAAATTTATTAGTTCTTCCTCGTGGAGGAAGCTTTGTATACTTTTAAGTTACAAAGTTTTTAAAAATCCTTGAAACAAATATTCTCCATATAGGACTATGTTATTTAAGTCTCTAAGCAATTGTCCTGATGTATGTAATTTTGTGTGTGTGTGTGGATCTCGTTTTTGTAAACACGATAACTTTAAGACGTTTCAACGAATTTATTTAAATATTGCTACATATTTTTAGTGTGTAAAATTCAATTTTACTTGTTAGTGTTGCAAAAATTATTTTCCTATTATATCTTGAGTTAAAAAAAACTTAAGTTAATTGTAAAAAACTATTTTTTAAGTGGGTAAGACTCCGTCAGAAAATATGCGATTTGCATGGGATTCTTGGATTAAGCTGTTATTTGGTGAAATTGTAGTATTGGATACTAGAAAATAGTGTGCCAAAAATTTTTTGAAAATTTTGAAATTTGTTGAAGTTACGCCATTTTGAATTTTTTTGTTATAATTTTTTTAAATCCTAATATTTCCGAAAGTTCTTGATGAAATTTAATAAAATTGGGAAGGCTTATACTTGAAATCATGTTTCTTCTGACTATCATAGAACAAAACAAAACAAAAATTTTTGCCCAAAAAAAGTAAAACAAAAATTTTTGAAACTGTTTTGCCCAAGCGGGACCGATTTTTGAGTTTTCTTGTCAATTAATAAAATATTCCTTATAATTTTACCTTTCATTAAAAAAAAGAAATCGATGGAGACTCAAATAGTTTTCGAGATATTGCAATTTTTGTAGAAGCGCGACCACGTTTCGGTGCCAGCGCTGTGTTAGTGCCCGGGACGCCTCGCACAGTAGGATTCTTACACTTTACTGTTCAAAATTGTCTAGAGCCTACAAATTTTATCCGATTTTGATGTTCTTGGTCTTGAACGAAAGGAGATTTTTTTTTTAATTTTTGTAAATTGTTAACTTTGAGTAACCAAAGAATATATAATCAATTAAAAATTAAAATATCGGGTTTCAGGGAAACTCTTAGAAACTTTATCTCCTTTCGTTCAAGACCAAGAACATCAAAATCGGATAAAATTTGTAGGCTCTACTGCGCGAGGCGTCCCGGGCACTAACACAGCGCTGGCACCGAAACGTGGTCGCGCTTCTACAAACATTGCAATATCTCGAAAACTATTTGAGTCTACATCGATTTCTTTTTTTTAATGAAAGGTAAAATTATAAGGAATATTTTATTAATTGACAAGAAAACTCAAAAATCGGTCCCGCTTGGGCAAAACAGTTTCAAAAATTTTTGTTTTACTTTTTTTGGGCAAAAATTTTTGTTTTGTTTTGTTCTATGATAGTCAGAAGAAACATGATTTCAAGTATAAGCCTTCCCAATTTTATTAAATTTCATCAAGAACTTTCGGAAATATTAGGATTTAAAAAAATTATAACAAAAAAATTCAAAATGGCGTAACTTCAACAAATTTCAAAATTTTCAAAAAATTTTTGGCACACTATTTTCTAGTATCCAATACTACAATTTCACCAAATAACAGCTTAATCCAAGAATCCCATGCAAATCGCATATTTTCTGACGGAGTCTTACCCAAGTATAAAATGAGAAAATATTTTTGTTTACATATTATTCAAATGTAGGGAGGAAATCGAAATTATTACATCTAGGGGAGATTCGGGTAGCCCCGGAAACTTAAGGCGGTGTCAAAGTCGATTGGATTTTTGCATTGAGCTTCAATGGGAAAATCGCATCGACTTTGACACCGCCTTAAGCATAAATAATTTGTGTTTATATTTTTAGAATGTTAATTAAATTTTTTTATATAGAACAGAATACTTCTTTTAACCTTTAGCATAAATTTATTTCTAAAATAATCAAACCTTTTAGGAAAAAATAAGGGAAAATATGAGTATTAAAATTCTAACCTTTAACAATTTGTCGGGTAGCCCCGGAAATGCGCGAAAATATTTTATATTTTAATTATTAAACTTGATAAACTAACGTCAAATTATATTTAAAACAATGAAAATAAACCATGTAATAGAAATAAATTGAAAAACCTATTTAATATTCACAAAAAGTCAACATAAAAAAGATTTTATAAGACATTTAATGTGACGTAGGGGAGAGTAGGGCAAAATGGGTTACCTTTTTGTAATTGGCTGTTTACAGAGAACCAAACGAATAAATCGATTCAACTAATCATCAGAATTCTTCTTTGTACTCTTAGGTTTAAGGAAATTATGATCATAGCGGAGAAAAAAATTTTTGAAAAAACTTATATCCCATTTTCTGAGAAGGTGCAAAAACCCCATTTTGCCCCCTGGATGGGGCAAAATGGGGTGGTATCAAATTACCATACAAAACATGGAATATTTTTTCAAAATTTGTTAAAGTCTTGTGGTAAGAGATTATAAATATAAACAAAAAGTAAAATTCTTTATTATTATCAAAAAAACAAGCAATATTTACTAGAAATTAACAGAAAAACATCGATAATGAAAAATATCGATATATCGATAGTGAAACATCGATAGCATAATACCCCGAAACAAAAATTTGACTTTTCTGCAGAAAGTTGTTAAATATGCATAATTTAACGTTTTTAAGTAGTTCAATGAATATTAAATTGTAAACAATTTAACAATCTATCCTATTGGAAATTACTCTTGAATAAGTGCCGAAAAAGATCCCACAATTTCCAAATTATATAAATTATCCCAAAAAGTTTTATAAGCACTTTAATTTCGAAAAAAATCGATATTTTTTTCGCTCAAAACTTTAAAGTTGTATAACTTTCAAAAAAAAAATTTTTTTCATATTGCCCTCATAATTAATAACATTTTCTTATCAAAATGAATGAAATATATCGAGGATAAAAAAATTTAAAGTACCCATCATGGAGAAACAGAGGTACCCCATTTGACCCGCCTACCCCATTTTGCCCCACTCTCCCCTACATACATTTTCTAAAGTGTCCGGATACTTTTAGATTTTTTAGAAAATTCAATTTTTGTAATAAAAGAAAATAAAAAAACTGAGTAAATTTTTTAAAAATAAAAGTTAAACTGTATTGCAAATCATTTGTAATTTATTTCAATAGTAATAACACATTATTCTATTAGAAATTAAAAGTGTCCGGGGTTACCCGAATCTCCCCTAAATTTAATAAATACTGATATTTTTATATGACTATTCGATTTTTCTACACTATTACTATTTATAATTGATATATGTAAGGACCAAATACAGAATAAACAATAAATGAATCAAAACGAAAATACGAAAGGTCTGCATTTGGCCATATATATGTTTCTCTGATTAATTTAAGATAAAAAAATAATTGCATATTTTTTTTACGTGTTAAATAGCCTTGATTTTTGTAATGAAAAATTTTGTCTAGTGGTTTGAAAATTTTTGGAAACTTTTAGCAATCTGAAATTTTCACATTATTATAACTAATAACCCCGAGGTGCCAGCGGGCTGGCACTTTGCAGAAAAATTGTTATGACCAATAGGTATAAAAAGGACCAATAATACATAAATATATAGTTTCTTCCATATTGGGGATCTGAGAAAGGGGGCTCTATCCGGGAGGTGCATCTAACCGCACTTTACCTTATTTGTCAATTATTTCACTCTTTCTTATGCATAAAAATCATTTGCTGTAATTTAAACAAGAACATATTCTATGCGGCACAATCTGTCCCAGCGTTGACACAACCGACCCCGCAGCGTGGATCCTTGAAACGCATCGCCGCACTCCAAAAAATCTCATTTTTATTAATAACTATAAAAAATAGTTCAAAAGTATATATAAATTCAATAACTACACAAAATTCTACTCCAAATAGTTAAAAAAATAAAAACAAACAGTTATTACTTTACTATTATTTTCATTCATTTTGTCGAAATCGGCAATTTCAACCCCGCTCACCCCTTATATAATCCGTCATTTTGAATTTTTAAATTTTAATGTTTTTATTCAACAATATTAAATGCATAAGTATTTTAATTTGTAGTATCAAATATTTAGCTATTTTTAGGAAATTCGAAATAATTGAGTCAAATGAATGGAATAATTGAATCTAATAAATATTTGGTCAGAATTCGTGAAATTTTCACTAACAATAAAAAGTATATTTTTTAAATCGAAATTTTGAAAAGATATTTCTATTTGGCCTTAGGAATATGTTTATAAAAAAACAGACATAAAAATATTTTTTATCAAAGTTACGGCAAAATGAATTGTTTTGCAACTTTTCATACAAAATTTTATTTCTTTTTCAAGCAGGCATATAATAAAAGAGATAAAATATACTCTTGTTTGGAATCAGAGACTTTTTAAAGAGTTTATTTTTTAATAATTATTTAATAAATTTTTTATAAACAAATTGTTTTCAGGGTTCCGTACATCTACCGTGTACTGACGGAACCCTATTGGTGAGTCTCTTGTGTCCGTAGCCAAATCGTGCCCCCCCCCCTAACGACTAAACTATTTGACCAAGAGAGCTCAAATTTGGTACAGACACGTATTTTCACACGTAGATTACAGGAAAAATATAGATAATGTGATTGGAGGTGATGGCCATAGCGTTGTCAAGTAAATAACAAGATTTTTGTCCAAAAATGCATAAAAAGTAACCATTCCCCCCCAACTTCTAAATTATTCAACATGGAGGGCTAAAATTTGGCATACTGGTGTATTTTAACGCGAATATTACAGGAAAAATATAGAGAACTTGCTATGTAATAGTGGCCATAGCGTTGTCAAGGAAAAATTAATAAAAATTTTGAAAAAAATTTTTTTTCCTAATTTTTACATTATTTGATCTGATTAACTAAAAATGGGTTTTTAGTATATTCTTACAGTTTGATCACAAAAAATATATCAATAAATCTTTAAAAAATAATTTTTTTTTAATTTTTAAAAAATTTATTTAAAAATTTAAAAAAAAAATAAAAAAAAATGGACAAGTGTGAGTTGCACTCGTACTGAATTGGCGGGTTTTGTACAAAAAAAATAATACTTGTGATATTGAAACAACAATTGGTAGGATTTTTTTCACTTTAGTATTATTTTGGTAAGTTGAATTTTCGACACTAGGTTAAAAATAAATAACAAAGAAAAATTGAAGTATTACATATTTTATATTCTAAGCAATAAGCACAGAGGAGCCAATTTTGGAACAAATTTAAAAAATTGGTTTCTCTTAGAATTAAAACTATAAGAAATTAAAATTTGTGGTGAATATTTGTGAGCGACAATTATATTTAAAAAGTTACAATCAAAATTATATTGCGGAAATGCAATTTTGGGTTTTTTTTTAATTAAACATTATTTGCATATATGAAATTTTTTTCAAATTTTTAATATGCGCAGAGAATTAAAAAAAAATTTATTTATAAAAAATTTATTAAATATTTTTTAAAAAGTAGATTCTTTGAAAAGTCTCTAATTCTAAACAAAAGTATATTTTATCCCCTTTATATTCAAACTTGATTTATTTAAATAGGTTTATTTATTTAGGAACAATAAAATTGTGTTAAAAAAGTTGAAAAAAATTCATTTTGCAATAACATTTATAAAAAACAATATTTTTAATTCTGTTTTTTGGTAAACACATTCCTAAGGGCAAATAGAAAGATTTTTTCAACATTAAAAAAAAATACTTTTTATATTTCGTGAAAATTTAACGAATTCTGAACCTATTATAGCTTTAAATTAATTATGAAACTTATTCGACTCAATAATGCATAGATTTTAATTCAAATAAATATTTATTTGCATCATTAAAATAATTATTTAAATTTTTCCAGAATTTTTAACGAAACAATTGTCAACTCATTTAGTAAGACTCTTCACTAAACGTGAATTAGAAACTACAATCCTATAACAAATATTTGAAAAATAAAAATCGCCATTTATAAAATATAGGGTTTTCAATTTCTTTTTTATTTTTTCCAAAAAATGCCAAAATTTCTCTGTTGAATGATCTGGTAAGTTTCATTGTGGGACCGCCATGGATTTTCGAAAAAGAATTAAATTTAATGTGATGCATGATGAAAAAACTATTATGTTTTATATATTTTTTAGAATAGCTTTTAGTACAAAAAAATTATTTCAAATATCTTGCATTTTTTTGTCTAACTTTGACGACCTGCATTTTCTAAGAAAAAAATTACACATTATTGTCTAAAAGTAATTTACATACTGTAAAATATAACATTTTAACATGTATTATTTGTTCCAGATTTGACCGGAATTGAAATTTTTGTGGTATAGGATAAAACATATCGTAGTCGATCACCAAACAATAATCATCCGTCTAATAATAATTTAAAGTGGATATTGTTTAAATTTTTGAACAATATATAGATTTTGTTTAAAAATTTAGTAAACTATTACTCTTTAAATTTGAATTAGTAAACATTGTTACTAATTAGAATTAGAGACTGGCTTTTTGCTTTTAAATAAGCGAAGTTTACTAATAAATTTTAAAAAATGACTATTTATTAGTAAATTTTACTAATTCAAAGTCTCATTTAGAAAATACCATTTCCAACCTAAAATTAATCGTTCTTTCGGAATAAGAAGCTACATTTTTTTAATTATTTCCAAAAAAATGTATTACCATTTTACTGCTAAAAAAACACACTTTTTTACGGAAAATTTTTTTTTCAATTATTATTTTGACATGGAAAACTAAATAATATAGTCTCAAAAGCAAAAAATATCGCGTCCTTGAAACCTTACCCATAATTCACTTCTTTAAAATTCAAGATGGCGTATATGAAAATGGACATTTTTCAAAAATGCAAAGACCGGAAAAAAATTTAGGGTAATTTTATTCAAAAGTGATTGGATTTGCTTGAAAATGGTTACTTGGGGCTTTTGGGGTCGCTGATTACGAATCTGATGTTACTTTTTTAAAATTCAAAATGGCGGATCCAATATGGCGGACATTTTTTTTAAAGTTATTGGATTTGCTTGAAAATGGTTACTTGGGGGGTTTTTGGATCGCTGATTACGAATCTGATGTCAGTTTTTCAAAATTCATAAGGGTAGGTCCACTAAGGCGGACAGCTTTTTAGAAAGTAAGTGTATTTGCTTGAAAATGATCATTCGGGGGATTTTGAGAATGCTGAATATGCATCTGACTTCAAAACAATATTATATTTATCCTCCACGTCCGTTAGCCGTCAACAAAATTTTATTTACGTTGCCCAGTTCTTACCACAAAGAGGTCGACGTGCAAAAAAAGCCATTGTTTATTTTATTTTCTTAATATATTAATAAATCTAGATATATTATGCGAATAAGCAAGCGAAGAATTAAAAACAAATAAATATCAAACAAGTTAGTCACTGACTAACTGAAAATTTAGTAAAACTTCACTAAATCAACAAAAATCATTCCTCGCTTGCCTATTCGCATAATACATCTAGATATTAATAGGTAATTGTTTTTTACTAATCGAGAAGATTATTATTCCCAGAAATACTTGTATTTAATTATTTGCATAATGTTGAGAGCAAAAAGACAGAAACGGTTTCATAGTAGTAAAGAGATTGATGTAGAAGAAGATGAATAGACCATGGATATAAAATTACAAAATAGTAGCTTTTTGTACGTCGGCCTCCTTCTGATAAAAGCTGCATAACGCCAATAAAATTTTGTTGACGGCTTACGGACGTAGAGGATAAACATAATATTGATCTGAAGTCAGATTCGTAATTTCAGCTAAAATATACTGACTCCTCGCCAATAAATATTTCGCTGTGGATCTAACTCAATCTACTGAGACTACGTATCGGACACGCCACATTTTTTTTGAGCCCCTAAATAATTTATTGGTCTTAAAGTTACTACGACTTTAAGGTTTACATTCTCATCAAATATGTGTTGATTTGCAGATTATCATTACATTAATTCTACTTTTATCGAAAGAAAAAAATTATATATATTTAATGTATCACCATATCCTATATAAAGAGAAAAATAAATAATAAATACAGATTTCTGCATTTCTATTATGAACCGTTCAAACGATATCAGCAATTCATAATCTTAGTACAACAACAAAAAAAACAACTCAGGCAATAGCATTAATTTATTTTCTGCACTTTTTTTTTAAATTTTAATTTGGTATAATTTATGTCTTATTTATTGTCTGGTGGTCGAACTAAATTATTTTAAACTGAATTACATCATGTGCATTAACCGAATAAAGAAATCAGCCTCCAGTGACCTCCAATTTAATTTCAAACAAAAAACAATTAAATCGGTTATAAAATTTTAGGCTATGCTCATTTCTGAACAAAAAATTATTGTTAAACATTCAAAATACATATTATTCTATAAACAAATTATTTAACAAATGTCCAGATATTTGAAATGCAAATAAATTTGGTAGAAATAAAAAGGACCCAATCTCTAAAAAAAAATTTATAATTTAACAATACTGAAAAATCAAAAAAAAATTGGCTGCATAACAATTACAGGGATACATTTGAATCATGTTGCAAGTCGATTCATAAAAATTTACTCGAGTTATCGTCCAGACAAAAATTTCTACAGACAGACAGACACTTCTCTAAAAACCATTTTTTTGGAATCAGGAGGTCATGAAACGTAAAGATTTATAAAAATTAGAAATTTCTCAAAATCGTACAAATCCAAGACTTTCTCATTTTTGATGAGAATGTAAAAAGTATCAACAGATTCGTAATCAGCGACCTCAAAAACCCCCGAGTAACCATTTTCAAGCTAATCTAACCAGTTTTTAAAAAATTGTCCGAAAATTTTTTCCCTGCCTTTTGCATTTTAGAAAAATAGCCGTTTTTATATTTGCCATCTTGAATTTAAAAAAAAAGTAATCATGATATCTTCTAGCTGAGAGTACGAGAACGCGATATTTTGTCCTTTTGAGATCATATTCTTTAGTTTTTCATGTCAAAATAATAATTGAAAAATTTTTTTTTCGTAAAAAAGTGTGTTTTTTTAGCAATAAAATTGTAATAAATTTTTTTTAAGAAAAATAAAAAAAAATTTTAGCTTAATATTCCGAAAGAGCGATAAATTTAAGATCGGAAATGGTATTTTCTAAATTTTTTAACTAATTATTTCATACAAAATAAGACTCGTGAAATCTTGGTACATTTTGCGTCCTGGTAGGCGTTAATAGATTAATTCATAAAAATAAAAACAATAATATATAAAGTTTATTTAATTTTTATTTTAAGAATTTTTATAAATATGAACGATTTATATATTTATAAGTTAATTGATAAAACAAAACATAAGTTACAATAATATATACTGCACATTTAAAATTTTAAAGTGATTACATTTGAAAATTATTAACTTATTTATAATAATGATCAATTTATTTGTTCTTTTTTTATCACAATGACCATTCTAATCCATGGATGCGGAAAGTTTTTAAATATGACTAATATAATGTTTTTAATATTAAACATTGAATTCAACGATCAATTCCGAGTCAGGAATAAAAAATTAAACAACAATAGTTGTTTGACGTTTCGACAGCCCCGCTGCCCTCTTCAGAAACTAAAATTTATTTAACAAAAGAAAAAAATAATAAAAATTAAAATACATTCTTAAAAAATAATATTAGTTATAAACTTATTTTTAAACAATTTTTTACCGAAAATTAAACAAAATTTAAAATCGTTGCAAAAGAACGTCTTATTTGTTGCGATTACAATTGGACACTGGCGAATAAAATGTGTATAGGTTTCGAAATATAGGTAACTGACATGAGGTGAATGACCGTGTCAGTAAACAAAATTCAGGAAATGTCAAGGTAACTCAGAACAGATTAAGAATATTTCATTTCATTTATAAAGTGATTATAGCAATTACTAAGATTTTGTACATCTTCCTTTTTATTAACCGAATTTTTTTGTAAATTAATGTGTATCATTTCTGATATTAAACGTTTATTGTAGTTTGCTTCTTTGTCTAATATAAGAAAATTGTTCCAATCAAATTTGTGTCTAAAAAAATCATTGTGAGTAGCAATTACATTAGAAGTTGAATTTTTATGTTCCTTAATACGAACACCTACCATTCTTTTTGATTGACCCACATAACATGCAGAGCAATTTTCACAGTTAATTTTATAAACAGTATTAGTGTTTTCAGATTTTACATTATTATCTTTGCCTTTTTTAACAAAATTATGATTCATGTTCTTATTTTTGCAAGAAACTGATAAAATAGTATAATTATTCAGAACTAAGGCAGTTTTTTCAAAAAGGTTCGGAACATAGGGTAGGAGAACTTACGGTGACCTAGTGTAAAATATGACGTTTTTGTCAATAGGATATTGAGAATTAGATTCTATAAAAGAAATACGTTTTATTATATGCTTGTTTATAA
The DNA here is from genome assembly GCA_032872475.1 of Leptopilina myrica (nomen nudum). Lineage (NCBI taxonomy): Eukaryota > Metazoa > Arthropoda > Insecta > Hymenoptera > Figitidae > Leptopilina > Leptopilina myrica (nomen nudum). Next base: position 20,050,390 of record CM065461.1, on the reverse strand, counting down.
ATTATAATGGATAATTATTTTTTAATAAAATTTCTTTTACATACTCTATATTTTTTGAGTGAAACTGATTGTCAGAGAGTTTTATAGCTCTATCAATTAAGTTAAAAATAATAGCAATTTTTTGAGTCATAGGATGTTTAGAATGGTAATTAATGGTTCGTCCAGAAAATGTAGGTTTTTTATACCAATCAGTAATGAGCTGATTTCTTTCGTTAACAATAATAAGAACATCCAAAAAATTAATAATATTATTTTTTTGTATTTCAAAAGTAAACTGTAATCTTTCGTCATAGTTATTAAAATATTAATCATTTCGTCAATTTTATCTTTTTGTATGCAAGTATTTATATCATCGACGTATCTATAGAAAAAGTGGTTTAAAAGATAATTAAGCATTACAATGAGTCTTAAGATCTTCCATGACCATATCAGCAAAAAGACCAGAAATTGATGATCCCATGGGCGTACAATAAATTTGCTGGTAGTATTTATCATTGAATCTAAAAAAAGTATTATCGAAAAGCAATTAACATATGTTAAATAATTCATCTAAATCAATATTAACATTTTGAAATATTGTTCTATAACGTTTGATGATAGAATCACGTACATGTCAAGAACTAACGTTAGTAAACAAAGATGAAACGTCAAGACTAATTAAAATATGGTCATCGGGAATAATAAAATGTTTAATTTTTTCAATAAAATCAAAACCGTTTCGTACATAAGATTTCGGTTTTATAACAGATTTATCAAGTATTTCGAACAATTGTTTGGATAAATAGAATGTTGGAGAACCAATAGTTGTAATGCTTAATTATCTTTTAAACCACTTTTTCTATAGATACGTCGATGATATAATTACTTGCATACAAAAAGATAAAATTGACGAAATGATTAATATTTTAATAACTATGACGAAAGATTACAGTTTACTTTTGAAATACAAAAAAATAATATTATTAATTTTTTGGATGTTCTTATTATTGTTAACGAAAGAAATCAGCTCATTACTGATTGGTATAAAAAACCTACATTTTCTGGACGAACCATTAATTACCATTCTAAACATCCTATGACTCAAAAAATTGCTATTATTTTTAACTTAATTGATAGAGCTATAAAACTCTCTGACAATCAGTTTCACTCAAAAAATATAGAGTATGTAAAAGAAATTTTATTAAAAAATAATTATCCATTATAATTTATAAACAAGCATATAATAAAACGTATTTCTTTTATAGAATCTAATTCTCAATATCCTATTGACAAAAACGTCATATTTTACACTAGGTCACCGTAAGTTCTCCTACCCTATGTTCCGAACCTTTTTGAAAAAACTGCCTTAGTTCTGAATAATTATACTATTTTATCAGTTTCTTGCAAAAATAAGAACATGAATCATAATTTTGTTAAAAAAGGCAAAGATAATAATGTAAAATCTGAAAACACTAATACTGTTTATAAAATTAACTGTGAAAATTGCTCTGCATGTTATGTGGGTCAATCAAAAAGAATGGTAGGTATTCGTATTAAGGAACATAAAAATTCAACTTCTAATGTAATTGCTACACACAATGATTTTTTTAGACACAAATTTGATTGGAACAATTTTCTTATATTAGACAAAGAAGCAAACTACAATAAACGTTTAATATCAGAAATGATACACATTAATTTACAAAAAAATCCGGTTAATAAAAAGGAAGATGTACAAAATCTTAGTAATTGCTATAATCACTTTATAAATGAAATGAAATATTCTTAATCTGTTCTGAGTTACCTTGACATTTCCTGAATTTTGTTTACTGACACGGTCATTCACCTCATGTCAGTTACCTATATTTCGAAACCTATACACATTTTATTCGCCAGTGTCCAATTGTAATCGCAACAAATAAGACGTTCTTTTGCAACGATTTTAAATTTTGTTTAATTTTCGGTAAAAAATTGTTTAAAAATAAGTTTATAACTAATATTATTTTTTAAGAATGTATTTTAATTTTTATTATTTTTTTCTTTTGTTAAATAAATTTTAGTTTCTGAAGAGGGCAGCGGGGCTGTCGAAACGTCAAACAACTATTGTTGTTTAATTTTTTATTCCTGACTCGGAATTGATCGTTGAATTCAATGTTTAATATTTAAAACAACCGAGTGATAATATCATATAATAATGTTTTTAAGTTGTTCAATAAAACCACGTAGCACCCGGTATGTCCCAACATACCGGGTACCCCATTCTGCCCCAAACTATATATTAAAACAAAATGCAATGTTTCCAAATGACTATAAACAATTTGACAATTTATCCTATTGGAAATTACTCTAGAATAAGTACTGAAAAAGATCCTTAAATTGCTATATTAAACAGATTAGCCCAAAAAGTTTTATAAGCACTTGAATTTCGAAAAACATTCATTTTTTTGCTTTAAACTTTAAAGTTGTATAACATTAAGAAATTTTTTTTACGTAGTTTCTTCACAATTAATAATATTTTTTTATGAATTTTAATTATATAAATCGAGGATAAAAAAATTAGAATCACTCATCCTGGAAAAACAGAGGTACCCCATTTGACCCGCCTACTCCATTTTGCCCCACTCTCCTCTATAAAGAATTTTATATATTTATAAGTTGATTAATAAAACAAAAACTTAAATTACAGCGAAACTTGTCGAATAATGCATCTCAATTTTAAAAATTGTATTACAGAAAACAATACTCAAAAAATTGTTTTATAATTTAAATTTGTAATATTTTTAGTTTTAGAATATTTTGAAATCAAGTGAAAATAATATATATTTGATATTTTTAAATAAAAAAATTTTTTAAATAAGGTTGCATTTTGACAAATGCCAGTGTAGAAATTTTGACCGGGCCAAGACCAGGATTCCCCAAACCGGAGTGAAGCAATAAAACCGGCCGAGGCCATGGAGAAAATTCCGATTAGCCGAGCTCCCAGCTCCATGAAAAAAATTACTGTAAAAGCAACTTTAGAGCGATTATCTCTCCAATTTTTCATGAACCATAATAAACTCGTCTTAATACCATTAGAGTTAAAAAAATTTTTACCCTTTTAAAAAAATTAAAAATAAAAAAATTACAATTTTTATTTATTTATTTTTGAATTTTTTTTAAAGTAATAAATATTCGGTCAGATTTAGTAAAATATTCCCTAAAAATAAAAAATATATTTTTTAAATCGAAATCATGATAAAACATTTCTATTTCACTTTACGAATGTACTTTCACATAATGTGCTGATTTTTTCGATTTATAGTATAGAAATGTGAAAAAATTTACCTCTAATATTGAGTCTTTTATAATTTTCCGTGATTTCAATCACTTATATGTCCTCCGGCGCCAAAAAATTTCCAATTTTGATTTTAATATTTAATTCGGACTTCCTTTTCCATTCTATCAATATGGTGACTTTCGACATTTCATAAGTAGGTTTTATAATTAATTTTTATCTATTATTTTGGCTATGTTTACGTAATAATCTATTTATACAAGTAAATTAACACATTTTTAACAAATATGAATCAGGAAATTTGTTTTATCTAAATTATTTACATGCTTTTTTATTAAATTTTCATTGCTGTCAAACGAACCTTTTTTCTGTGCAATTTATTTTAAAAATTATAATTATAACATTAATTAAAACATTTTTTGAAAATAAGTATCGAAAGTGAATACTATAAACATTAATCATTATTTGTATAAATTATGAGATTTTTTTAAAAGTAGGCCGCAACGACTTTAGGTGAAATAAAATATTAATTCAATTTTTGAATTTGTTATTTAATTGAAAAATGTTCGAACTATCCAAATATCGTCAAATTTAATTCAAAAGAATTTATCTTAGGTAGAAAATAGTTTCCACAAAGATATAATGAAATATATAATATATAAATTAACCATGTAAAGTCAAGTGGCGATTTTGTTGAGTGCATAAAGCGCTATTCCAGCAGCTCACTTTGATGGTTATCCTATGTGACTTGGGGTTCAAGTCCGCCTTTTTCTCATGTGTGTTGTAGTTGTAAAGATCATTTTTTTTAATTAAACTCACTTTTTATTTTAAAAGAATGCAAAACTTGAGTCATTTAAATTTTTTAAACCTTTTTAAATAATAATTTTACTAAAAAAATTTTTAAATAATTTTTTGAAACTTCCAGGAAGTTTCTATGGGAAGCTACTAACCTACGGACATTATTGTATTTGCTGAAAATTTCCAGGAAATTACCAAGGGTTACTTCCAAAGGGTGCCACGGGAAAATTCCTGGAAGTTTTTGTGCTATGTGGGTATTTGTTAAAACATTAATAAATGAATTTATTAACCTACTAGACAAACAGCGCCGCCATCGGCGTTGTTCAACATACATGTCACTGTTAAGGCGCTTTTTCAGCTCTGCATGCATAACAATGCATGCTAGTTGTCATGGTAACACATAAGAGTAAATAAGTCAGAAACAAAAAGTTTAGAAACAGGAAGTCCAACTCCGGTAGTGGGGGTACAGGCCGAATACGTACGATTATGGTCTCCTGAAAGAGGCCGAGCAAACTGAACAAGTCCTGAGACCCGGTTGCCTTCTGCGCAAACTACTTTTAATTTATCTCCTGGTGGTAATTCAGCATAAATATTTAACACTGATTTGTATATACATATATGAATCGATAAGATGAATATCTAGTTTTTAATTACAAATCTGTAGGTAATATGCGCAGAAGGCACTGCAGCTCATGAGTTTTCAACCTCTTTCTGGAAACCGCAGTATTACGTAACCCCCACTATCGGAGTTAGACCTCCTATTTGTAGTCTTCTTGGTTAGTAAATTCAAATTAAATCTTTTTTCTCTCTTACTCTCATGCAGGCAGTAAAGCTGTGCGAGCGCCTTTACTATTGAGAACGTACCCCATGATCGGAAATTTAAAAACTAAGCTGAAGTTACACCTCTGCAGGCAGCCTGCCTGTCTGCAGGTTGTCTTGGTAATATTTAAAAGTAAGAGAGTCAGTGAATTGAACATTCTCTCTCACTCCAGTTGCTCCTGTCTGTGCAGACAGGCAGCTTGCAGGGGTGTAACCGCAGCTTTATGATAAATTGAATTTCGGACAAATAAAATTTATGTTAAATACACGAAGTAGGAGACCGAACGAATATGCAAATTTTGTATTTATTATTGAAAAATAACGGGCTGAAGACACTAAGTAAATACTCATTATTAAAAATGATCGAAATTTCTAAAAAAAATCATGAAGCTTATTTTGTCTCATGTTTTTCAAATGTTATTAAACTTTTAATAGATTTTTAATAACCAAGCTATTCATATTATTGTTAATATTTACCTCTATTTCTGAATTTTGCATAATGAGAGATGTTCGAGGTGGTTTCTCAGGTGGTATTTTCTTTAACGTTCCAGTAATATGAATATTGCTTGGTGACATCATCACTGATGAATATTGTAAATTTGTGAGCTTATTAGAAGGATCCTGTAGTCGATTAAGTTGATTGTACGAGCGGCGTGATGAATAATTAACATCAAGTTGTGACTGATTTGGATAGAGAATATTAGGAATGTCAGATGCGAAGGAGTCATCAGTTTCCCTCTGTTGTAATCTTGGTGATAATCTATCATAAGTATTTGGTGGTTGTGAAGAAGATGTCAATGTATATGATGATGATGTTAGAAGATTTTGATTCATTAAACTTTTCTGCTGTTGATATAAAAACGTAGATGATTCTTCATCCATTGTATTTGATGTTCCTTCAATTTTCGTAGCAAGTAAGTGTGTTGGATAATTTTCTGGGATTTTATTCTTTATCAAATAATACTGACCGTGTAATTGTACGTCGCTTTGACGATTTTGAAATTGTGCAACCTTATCTAAAAATTGATTCTGATTTTGCAAACACTGAAGTTTTGCGTGAAGATCGCTTTGCTGAATTTCGCATTGTTTTAATTTATTAGAAAGATAGTCTAAACTTTGATGTTGATTTTGAAATTGTTTTTGTTCTATTGGATGCAAACAGTCCGTCTCTGTCTCTAAACAGACTTGCTTGTCTGTCTGATTTTTGCCGTATACTGACAAATTTGAGGAAAGCACGTGACTCTTTCGATGACTGTGAATAATATGATCCACTTGATGAAAAGGCTTTTCTATCGCATCACCAAAATCAGTAAGAACAGTTAATGCAGACTTGGTATCGATTTTTGTTTCACTATGAGCAGGATATTGGTTATATAATGTAGGGTTTACTTTTTGAACCCAAACAACATTAGTTGTAGGCACTAAATTTGAAACTGATCCACTAATTGAATGATCATTAAATTCTTTATTAGTAAATTCAATGTGCTTGGTAAGGTCGGCACTAACGTGTCGTAAATGTCGACGTTGTTCGAGTAGAACTTTTTGACTGATATCAGGTACTGGATGTATATTTGGAGGTAATATTCTCATATCTTTACGATTATTAAATTGATTCACTAATTTTTCATCAATCCTTTCCTCTACCTGATTTTTTGATCGTGAACTCGTGATAAAAAATTGATTCTGTTGTTCTCCTCTTTCTATTTCCTGTCGTTGACGTTGTTCGGCCCAAGCGCTTAACTCCTGTCTTGTTTTTTCAAATTGTTGGTCCTGAAAAGAAGGACTTTTTTGACTTCCTTGTTCCAATAATGTGTCAGGATTGGGTACAAAAAGCATTGGCGATTTTCTTATATCTTCTAATCTGTTACCATCAAGTGTCATTGATATTTTATATTCATCCATATAGTCACTTCTTATGCTTTCCTTGCAATCAAGAGGCAGAAAATTTATATTTTCATTGTGTTTCACTTCTGATGAAAATATCGGATTTAAAGCATTTTTCATGTTAACAGCAGATGATGTCTTCCGATCAAATTTGATTAGTTCTGAATTTGTGTCAATGGTAAAGTTATTTTTTTTAATACCTGTAGCAATGTCGATAGATTTTCGATTTTCTAGTTTAGATACATAAACTGGATTTGAAATAATTGGTTCTGTATTTTCATTTGGAAAATTACTTCTTGAATCATCTAGCAATCCATCCTGTCTCGTTCTCGGTTTTTGTGTTAATGATGTGATGAATTTATTTTCTCCGTCAATTGTTGATTGAGATACAGAAGACGTTAATGCATTTTTCTTTTTTGGAAAAGTGCTTGGTCCTTGGTAGGCTGTTTGGACAGCTGTATGTTGAGGCGTGTTATTAGTAATTTGTGTTTTATTTCCAGCATCGTAAGTTATTTTCGAGCTTCCTCTAGGCGGTACCAAAGGTTTTGGTCCTCTACGAGAAATTTTGTCTGTTGTTTTCGTAACCGCTACAGACTGCTGAATATTTTGAGTACTTGATTGAGCGGCATGTTGCATTTGGTAGTGAGTTAAATCTTGAATGAAACGTTGATGCTTTGCTGGATTTTGAATCGAGTAAATGTCTACAAGTGGATTGTAAGGATTTATTATTGTCTGTTCTTTAATATAAGCACTGACTACAGTATCGGGACAGGAATTATATGAATATTGTGGCTGCCTTTCTGTGGTCACAAATTTTTGATCCAACGGAGAAGCAAATACACCAGAACAATAACGTGGTTTTGGACTTGTTGATTGTAGGGATAATTTTGATGATTGCTGATTTGTGACATAATGATTTGCAACAGTTGAAACAGGATTATCATTCTGATATATATTGTTCATACTAACTTTTTCAGCTGTTACGTAACAAGCCTTTTCAAAATTTTGTTTTTCCTGTGGATACATTTGTGATCTAATTTCAAATTGACTACGAATATTTGAAAAATTACTAAATTCTTCTTTACTTTCGGGAATAAAATGTAGTTGTTGTGGTTGTGATTGTGTTTGCAATAGTGGTACATTTTGAGTACTTTCTTGTAGGGAACATTGTAAATGATCAACAAATTGTTTCGACAATTTTTCAACAGAAGAATGTGCCTCTTCTGTTTGATTAACTACTGTCAGTTTTGGACTATTTTTATGTATTACACTTTTCAATGAATCAGTCAACGTTGCATATTTGTTATCCGGTGATGGAATAAAGTGTGAACAGACATTTATATTTCTTTCTTGTGAATGGTAATCGAAATCTACAATTCGATTTTCAAATCCATTTGAAAAATCCGGTTGCTCTATATCAGATGTACTTTCATTATTACGTAATAATCCTTTGCAAGAATTTGACTTTTCTTGTGTGTTCGACATTATTCTTATTTGATTATCAATTTGATTGAACGATATTTATATATTATTTTTTAAAACAATAAATAAAAAGCTTTTAAGCCCAGTCTTTTTTGTATATTTACAATTTATATTGTAAATATAAAATTAGATTAAAATTTTGTAGTATAATAATTATTATGATATTTAAATCTTAATTTGATTTACAATACTTTTGAAGCTCATCACTACTTCCTCAGTCATGCTTCTTCAATATAATGTAGAACATTAAGAAAGCCTTAACTTTTTATGTTTATTTTTTTAATTGACGTTTACAAAAACTTTCATACTAAATAATAATTTCAATTATTTATATACTTTCTAAATATATCAAACGCAGAGGTCAAGGTCAAAATTTAAAACCAGCGACTTTAATAAATTATTTAGGATACATCCAAGACGAATAATCTGAAACAGAAAAAAGGAAAAAATATTAAAAATCCATATATCTTTTGTAAAATTTTCTTATGCAATGAGAACGCAATTCGTTTGCTTTTATATTAAAAATTCTTTCTCTAATTCTATTTTGCATTTAAATAAATATACTTTAAATATATAAGTTTAGAAAATAAATGATTAACGATCTGCCACACACCTTAGAAATAATTACACACGTTTAGAGGGAATCCCTCATCATATTGTAAAATCAGCGACATTACAGCATAAACGACGGAATCGTCAAAAATTTAGTTTTAACACAAACTTACAAATATGTAGTAAATTATTCTAAAATTAATAAAATTAATTTTCGGCCTCAAAAATAATAATTATTTATACGATTGCTCACCCTGCCGGAAGAATGGACTGAAAAAGTACTGAAATTGTACTGGCCTCCAGTACAATTTCACTCCGTTTTTTAAAAATGTTTCGGTAGACATTTTTAAAGTCCTTTAACAATAGTTTCACACGTAGGTTATGTCAAAAAACCATTGTTAACAGTTTGGAAGTAAAAATAAGAAAAGGTTAAGAAAATTTTTAACGGAATTCCCGTTAAATTTTAAACTTATATTTGCAACCCCTGATTTAACAATAGACCCGAAAGCCTACTGTTGTATGGGATTATAATTTTATGGCTTAAAAGTTTATAATTTAAATAATTCAATTTTCAAAACAAAAAAATGTGAATCTGTGATGTTTTATGATTACAAATATCTAAAATTCATTATAAAAAATGTTTAATTAAAAAGGTTATAAACTATCTCGCAAACTCTAATTGTTACATTAAAACGGATATTATTTTAGAATTTTGATTAACATGAATATTTAGCATACATAATAATTACTTGTAAAGAATCTGAGTTCTTGAAAAACAAATATAATGTTGAAATATAAATAAAAATTATTTTTAACATTAACAAAGAAATAATCGTCCTTTAACTTAATGACGGTCAGGTCATAAACACCACCTATAGCGACCCTTTTGACGGTAATTTTTCCTAGTACAATTTGAGTGCTAAAACGCAGCAAATTTTCACTGAAATAGCATTGAGCTCTCAGTACTAATTCCCCAGTTCAATTTCAGTCCATTCTTCCGGCAGGGCATCTTTGAAGGAGTTTCACTTTACATGTAAAAGTAATGTAACATTAACAAACAAGCAAAAAATCATAAAATATTTAATTTTAATTATATTTATAATATAATTTTGTCATTATCTAACAGTGGAACAAAAAAAGTTATGAAAACTTGATTTTTTAGTGATAACATAACCTCACTTTTTCGACTATTTTTGGCTTTGAAGCCTCATAATTAAAGATTAATTATGTTTAAACTAAAGAAAAAAACCCGACTTATTTTGGATGCAATTCATTTGGAAGTCGGTCTCGAAATGAGTAATTGTCAACTTCAAGTGACTCAAAATGAGTAAAATGACAATGTTCTAATTAATTTTTTTTGTGTTTCGCATGTTTCGTGTTATATGGTTGCCCATCCCTGTCAGTCAATTCACATGTGCGTCTAATCTAAAATTTTTTTCATTTCTCATAAATGCAATAAATCGACTACAAGCATTAATGTTTTGACCATGAAGTAGCCCAGCCCACTCAGCACCAAAGATTTCCTGAATCTCGACAGAACCTCATTCAGCGAGGTTAGAAACGTTGAGTGGCGATGTTTATGAGAGATTGCGTGGGTGTTCAAATGTCCACATAAACAGAACATTAAACATCAACCTCTAGCAAAAATTAAACTTTAAATATTTACTTGCGATGTTCAGTCAATATTCAGACAATATTGGTTTATACGTGTATCATTATCAAACGAAATTTGGGAGACAATAATGCTTGTTAATGCACATAAAAATCACGTCGTGCAGTACGTGTGTGACAGCAAGAATGCTAGCCCGTTGCCCACACATGTATGCGAGAGCTTATACTAGATCATTGTGCCCTCTATGATCTCCCAATGTGTATCATGATGTGTTATAACGATGTCCATTATTTTGTTGTATTTATAATTAATTTAATTTAATAATATAATAATTAACTATAATAATCTTCGTAATTTATTCTTTCTGTCTGTACACATATTTAGAAGTTAGTTTTTGTTTCTGCTTTTCTATTTTTTTCAGTAGAAAATAATCTTTGACAAATCGAAAATATGCAGCCTCGATAACAAACAGCAGTTTGTATGTGATCTCCTTTATAATATTGAAAATTTATGTATAAATTATTTACATGAAAACAACATTAAAATAGCAATTTTTTGTTATATTTAAAATGTTGTTGTATATGAGCTATTCCACGTCAAGTGATCAAGGGGTCTTTTGGTGTAATGTTTATTTTTATAATGTTTTACTCTGAAACAATAAAACATACTAATTTGACAAAGTACATTTTGGAAAGTTTTTTTCATGCTCTTTCGATTAGAAATAAGCATTTTGAAAAAAAAATTTTACCCAAAAAATCAAAATTAAAAATAAATTTCAATTTTTGGGGGAGAAATATACAATTTTTTTAACGAAAGCAGAGGTTTTTTACTAAAAGGACATATAAATGAAAAAGTGAGACTAGAATATTTAAACATTGAAAAAAAGAGTTTTCCACTCACCGGAGCGCTCTAAACAAGGTTTTGAGATCCGTTTAGGAAAAAATTCTTTTTTTCAATGTTTAAACATTCCAGTCCCACTTTTTCATTTATATGTCCTTTTATTAAAAAACCTCAGCTTTCGTTTTAAAAAAAATCGTATCTCTCCCCCTCAAAAATTGAAATATATTTTTAATTTTGATTTTTTTGGCTCAAAATTTTTTTTTCAAAATTCCTGTTGAGGGCGCTGAAAATCGTGTACGATTTATTTACATTGCTCTCTTATGGGACCTTCCACTCTCCTTAAGGCTGCGGTTACACCTCTGCAGACAGCCTGCCTGTCTGCAGGTTGTCATGGTAACGTCCAAGAGTAAGATAGTCAGTGACTTCAAACTTCTCCCTTACTTTCGTTGCTCCTGCCTGCACAGGCAGGCATCCTGCAGAGGTGTACCCGCAGGTTAATACTCTCTGGAATATATTAATTGTATATGGGTCATAATTTTTCAAACGGATCACTTTAAAAAAATAATTTTATTATTCATCAAAAATAATCTTTTATATTCCTCATAGAGTAAAAAAAGACCCTAAAAATTTTAGAAACAAATTTTTTTTGTTAATGTTATTAACAATTTAATTTTCTTGTAGTCTTAAATAAAAAAATATATTTCTGGAAACCCAGTTGATTGATTTTAAAATACCAAAATGGTTGAAAATATTAAAGTTTGTCTTCTTTAAAGAAGATTAAATTAAATTTCAATCGAGAATGACCATCAATGAAGGCACAATTTAAACGTTTTTCTTTCTTATTATTAAAACCACTCGGACGTTAAAGACTTACTATAAAAATTTGTTCTTTATAAAGCCTGAACTCGGAGTCACTTCGCGCCTGGGCAGCGTCAATGGAAGCCATGCTTGCGAGCCATAAATCGCTTTGTACAGTAACAGTTATTATTTAATAACCTTTTTGTAATTGATAAACATTTTTTTTCGAAACAGTTTATTAATCAGAGGAATGTTGGCAGTACAAAACAATTTTTTTTTCTCTAGGAGGCGCAGAACTTAATTTGTTTTTAACATTTTATAAACAAATTATATAAAAAACTATTAAAAATAATTTTTTTAAAAATAAAATTATTTTTAAATATTTGGTTAATGACGGAAAAAACCCATTTTGTTATTTTAAAATCGGAAACTAGGTTTCGAGAAAAATATTTTTTTATTTAAGACTACAAAAAAACTAAATTGTTAATAACATTAACAAAAAAATATTTTTTGTTCTAAAATTTTCAGGGTCTTTTTTTACTCTACAAGGAGTAAAAAAAATTATTTTAGATGAAAAATAAAATTATTTTTTTGAAGTGATCCGTTTGAGAAATTCTGACCCTAATATATTATTTACATGAAAATAATATAAATACTCTAATAGTATATTGCCATGAAATTTATACACACTTATAATATGAATAAAAATAATAACAAATTATTATTAACAATCAACCAAGCTTCAGTAAAGCCTGAATTCAGCGTCACTTCTCACCTCCCCCACAGCACCGAAACTTTCCTAAAGATTTCCTAAAGATTTATTTGAAATGTTCGATATATTTAATTGCAATATTTATTGAAGGTTATGTAAAGATTTATATGTCTCGATTAAATAAATGTCTAGCACGAACCTTTCCTGAACATTTCCTGAAAATTTCCGCCTAATTATAATTATAATTATAATTATGCGAAGATGTAATTGAAATGTTCAGGAAAGGTTCGCGCTAAATATTTATTTAATCGGGACATTTAAATCTTTACACAACTTTCAATAAATATTGCAATTAAATATATCGAACATTTCAAATAAATCTTTAGGAAATCTTTAGGAAAGTTTCGGTGTTGTGGGGGCTGGGATTGTTCACAATAAATTACAATTGACTTACGAAGTATTCCCATTTATTATTATATTATTATTATTATTAGTATTTTAAAAAATTTGAATTTGATAAAATTGTAATACTGCATAAGCTACATATTTATGACTTAGATTTAGCTTCAAAATTAGGGTCTGTAAGCAAATCTAATAATTATTTAAGTGTGCCACAATAAATATGTAGTAAATAAAATATTAAAACATCTTAAATAATAAAACAGGCTATAATACAGATGGACGCGTGCAATGCATATGCGAAGCATATTAGGACATATATGTTTTCAATGTTGCCCTAACGACATAACACGTCGTGCACTCACGATGCAGACATGCTGGAATCACATTGATATCTTGGTAGTATAAGGAGACCGAATGACCATGCAAATTTTGTATTGAAAGTGGGACAGATTTCGGTACCTGAATAGTGGGTAAAAAATACCGAAAGGAACACCAGCGCTGCATGTGGTTAATTGTTGACTATGAGAAGCACAAAACATATCCTATATTATTTGTTTATGGGGTTGTAGAGGGTTAAGGGAGGGACAATTTTGTTTTTGGTAGTCTTTTTGGGTTTCAGCGACCCATAAAACATAAGAATAGACACCCTACTCGACTTTTATTTAAATTGAAACTCTAACCCCCGGGAGCAGGTGTGAGAATGTGGTAGCGGGAAAATGGACTATAAAAAAATTTTTCATGGTCATATTCGGTTTCAGCGATCCAAAAACATGGGGATAGGGGGTGTGTCCTATGGGTTTTGACTTTTAATTTTTTTGTGTGCCTGTGTTATTAACAATTAATTTAATTTATATTTTTATGAATTATTCTTAGTTTTTTCAACATGATTGTAATGAGACTCATTTTGAGTTCGGTTTTTTTCTGTGTATGCTCAGAATATATTATGCTGTTTTGAGAACTGAATTATGCTTTTCAATGCTTTTGCAAAATGCAATTATTTATGATGAATAATATTTTTAAATGCGAATCTTAACATTAGACAAAATTTTCAAAAATTATGCTTTTACGCTCAAGCATAAAGTTTCTGATTAGACAAATAATGTTTATATGTAAATGTGAAGAGTTTTCTGGTGTGAAATTTTGAAATTATATAAGTATAATTAATTAATTAAAATTTCAATATAAATTGAGGGTCCAGATCAAATAACTCAACCAACGCACGAAGACAGGCGCTAATGCCAGTCTGGTAACAGTAAGTGCCTCTGGGACTTACTAAATTGCTTATAATTCATTTCTTTCGAGGGTTTTATAGTTAGCTACTTACGAATCCGATGTCGAATTTTAAAAATAGGGAACTTTTAATTTTTAGGCTGTTTTTTGTCCGGTCATTTATTACCAAATTTTGTAGTCTATTTAATCGAAAGATGTTAGTAAAATCGAGAAACATGAAATTCGAACATTTAGGGCATGATTCATACACTCTTTTAGAGAAGAAAATCAAGTTTTATTTTTATTTATGGAACTTTACACGTTTTTTTTCAAAGGATCTTCGTAGTGGCTTTTGTTTATTAGAATGTAAAACAGAATCACTTTTGATTGCTTAAAAAAATAATTTCCACACCTATCGATATCTAAATTAAGAAAAGACGTATTTATAGGTCCAGAAATAAACAAAGGGGTGATTCTGTATTATATTTTAAAAACAAAACCAACTATACGAAGATCCTTTGAAGAAAAATGTGTAAATGATCATAAAGAAAAATAAAACATTTAATTTTCTTTATTAAAACTAAATACCATATTTGATCCGCCATTTTAAGTTTCGAAAATGTGACATCAGATTCGTAATATGCGACCTCAAAAACACCCAAGTGAAGAGTTTCAAGCGAATCCGTTAAATTTTTTAAAAATATGTCGCCATATTACATCCGCCATTTTGAATTTCGAAAATCTGACATCAAATTCGTAATTAGTGACTTTAAAAACCCCCGAGTAAAAAGTTTCAAGCGAATCCGATCCTTTTTTTATTTTGACAGCCGCCATATTAGATCCGCCATTTTGAATTTCAAAATCCAACATTTAAAATCAACGATCCTAAAATATTAAGAATCAGATGCTTAAGTTAAAGTACTTTCCAATTATTCTATTTTTCCTTTTCTCAGTTATTAGGTCGTGTAACCGAAACTTTAAATTGTTGTACCATAGTGAAAAAAGTAGGATCGGATTGGGTGTAGAATATTTTGAAAGGTGGTTAATTGTACTTTCTTTTAAAATTTGTTCCAATGATAAAAAAATTTTTTTGTAGATTTTATTGAGAGTCGAATGTTGCCAAAAATGGCCTTTTTCACTCTTTTAGGTTAGAATATCTCAGAATCCTGACGTGATAGAGCAATTTCGCTGTCAGTTTTGGATTCAGGGTGATAAATTACATCGGAAATGACTTATTTCGTTTCTGAGTCTGAAATTTGTAAGCCTGTGTTATTTAACATTCAACTTTTATTTAGTATTACACGTGTAATTATAACAATTATTTTTATTATAATAAAAATGATTTTTAATTTCCCTAAAGAACTAGAGTTATGAACTATTATCCGTGATCAGTGGATAACAGTTAAAAATTGGTAACGTCGTAGCAGACGTTGATATTATTATTTAAGGTAATATAGTGAAGAGCCTGCTTAGGGGATTTATACTTATACTCTACGCGAAGCAAGTCGTGCGCGAGAGAGGTATTTCTCGCCGTCTAGCAAGAAATTGGAAAACTAATAGAACTTTCTCTTATAATTTCTAACTATATTATTATAAATGATAATATCAACGTCTGCCACGACGTTAACAATTTTTAACTATTATCCACTGATCACGGATAACACTGGGTAACAAAAAAATGGCCATGCCGTGTTTATTTCAAAATTGTAGTGTTTATTGAAAGTCAATGAAAAAGAAAATAACCACAGAATTTTTTTAAATTTATTCAGACCCCTAAAAAGGAAGGTTGAATGATAAAAAACGGTATTTTTTGCACTTTTTTAAGTCAAGTAAAAAGAAAACGTGAAGACATAAAAAGCTAATATGACTTGAAAGAAAGCTCAAACCTTTATTTTTAAGAACCAAAACTGAAAAGTAATATAAAAATTGCAGGGAACCTGTGTTCACCAAGTACCCCCTAATGTATCGTTGACATCCTGGTAAAAATGACTGGGATTCAAAGCATTGGTACATATCCATTTTTCAAAATCGGCTTGGTTCGTAATTTGTTACTCGGAGGTTTTTGAGGTTGCTCATTACGAATCCTAAGTCAGATTTTAAAAATTCTAAATGACTGCTAAAACATGGCGGACAAAGTGTTAAAAATCGTTCGGATTCACTTGAGACTTGATACTTGAGGGTTTTTGGGGTCGCTGATTACCAATCTGAAGTCCTTTTTCCAGAGTAACAAATTACAAACCTATCCGATTACGAAACATTGATTTTACCAGGATGTCAACTATACATTAGGGGGGGGGTACTTGGTAAATACAGGTTCCCTGCATTTTTTATTTTAATTTTTAGTTTTGGTTCTTAAAGATGAAGGTTTGACCTTCCTTTCAAGTCATATCACAGAAAAAAATTGGACTCATTTTTGTTGCATCTCATAATGAGTGTATATTAAATGACCTAGAACGTGGCGTCATCTACGAGGTTCATTTTTGTTGCAGCTCATAATGAGTCACTTTTCTGACTCATTTTGAGTTCAGTTTTTTCTGTGATTAGAGCTTTCATGTCTTCACGTTTTCTTTTTACATGACTTCAAAAAGTGCAGAAAATACCGTTTTTTAATAATTCAACCACCCTTTTTAGAGGTCTGAATATATTTAAAAAAATTTTGTCGGTATTTTCTTCTTCATAAGAAGAAAATACCCACACTTTCAATTAACACTAGAATTTTGAAATAAACACGACATGACCATTTTTTGTTAACCAGTGTAATAGTTCACAACTCTAATTCTTTGGGGAAATTAAAAATAATTTGTATCATAATAAAAATAATTGTTATTATTACATGTGTAATATTAAATAAATGTTGAATGTTAAATAATTTATTTAATATTATATAATATTAAAATATAATAATAATAATTCTAAAATGACATGCTTACTGCGTCACCTGAAAGACACCAAAATCCAAATAAAGAAAATATATCTATCAATTAATTTTTAAAAACGGTACAAAAATGATAAGTCATGGCATATTTTAATGTTTTCGGGGTCGCTGATGACTAATCCGGTGTCAGTTTTTTAAAATTCAAAATGGCGGATATTTTTTCTAAATTTTTTGAAAATTTATTTATTTCGCTTGAAACTTGTAACTCGGGGGTTTTCGGGGTAGCTGATGATAAATCCGATGTCAGTTTTTTAAAATTCAAAATGGCGGATCCAATATGGCGGATAATTTTTGAAAAAAAATTTTTATTCAATTGAAACATGTCACTTAGGGGTTTTCGGTGTCGCTGATGACGAATCCGATATCAGTTTTTCAAAATTTAAATTTTGATTTTTTAGTAATAAGGATTTTGTAGTCTTAAAAAAGGCTGTTTGTTATAATTTGCAAATTTCCGATATTTTTTTGGCGATTTTTATAATGCTGCTTCGCTCCATCAGAAATATAGATTATTTTCTTTACCTTTCGGCAAAACTTTTTGATAATGGGTATATTATTGTCTGTTATAGAAAGTAAACTGCTGCGGTATCATGAATGTTACAATCAGACAATAATATCATGCTACAGTGTTTTAATTCGCCTTCTTGCTTGTAATATAAAACTACAGGATCGTACACTGATCATTGTTATAATGCAATTCTTGTGCAGCATCCTAAGCAACAAAATAATAGTTCTCGGAGAAATCGCACTACACAATTACCGCATCTTCTTTTAAATTGTCTTTCAAATATTTGAAGTAGCTGGACTGATTTGTTACAGATAAAATGGTGCTGGGAAATTTTTTTGAAATCATTTGATAGATCTGTGACATAATCTTCCGCAGAATAACACAATTTTTTTAAAGTGCATCTATTATTATTATTAAAATACGTAAAGCATTGAAATGAATGAACTGCATAAAATCTGATTGACAGAATTCTGAAATGAAACAATTTTCACGTCTTTACAGCTTACGTTGAAGTCTACATGCAGCGCGCAGTTCTTTAAGAATCATATAACTTTTTTATTTTTTAAAGAATTTATTTGAAATTTTCCAAAAAACTTCCTTAAATGGTAAGGAACAACTTTCTCACTGCAACTTTTCTGAACTCAAAACTTCCCTGCATACTTTTTCTCATTGAAAGTAACAAAGCTTCATCGATGACATGTCATCATTTATAATAATAAAAATTAAAAACAATTAATAATTTTTAAACTTTTTAAGACTTTGTCAGTTTCAGGAGACCCAAATGAGTATACATACCAAATTTCAATCAAATTCATTTAAATTTGTACTAACTAATACGATTTATGTTTTACAATTTAATTAAATTTTAGAAAAAAAAATTTCAGTTTTTATTTTTCATTTTAAAAAATAATTGTTCTATAAAAAAATGACAATAAGAAAAAAGTTGTGCTTTTTCATTTCCTTTAAGATAGCATTTTTAAAATATCTAAATTTTGAGTTTTTATTTTTTCCTATATTTGATACCATTGACTGGCTTCTCAGCTGTCAAGCAGAGCGAAGATCGAGTTATTGGACTGAACTCCTCAATTGCATTACTACAAACACATAAAGTACTGAAAGTTGACAAATACTATTCCTGAATAACAAATTCGATAGAAAAAAATCTGTCACCGATTCAAATTGTAATATTTTCCTAACGAAATAGTTAATGGTTACTAATTATTATTTTTCCCAGTAAAATTTAATTCCCGGTGGGTAGACACCCTGTCAAATATATTAGCAGAAACTAAAACCCGTCAAAGACGGGTTCGACAGCTAGTAAGAAATAATTCCACTTTTTAATAACATTTGTAAAATTTACATATTTATTAGTAAACAGACGTTAATAATTAAGAAACTTCCTAAAAATATTTTTCAACTATAGAAAATAAATTTTAAAAATGTTTCTCATTTGTTATTAACAATTTAATGCAAAACAATTTTTTTACATTTTGTTATTTTCGAGTATGGTCCTTTTTCGAAATATTTATGTAGTTTTGTTTGTTTTCAAAAATATTTATTTAAATCTATTCTGAAATGTGAGCAATACATTCGGGGTAAAGTCGCTCACATGAAGTCAGGGTAAAGCCGCTCACTTATTAAATTTGAGTAGGAAGCAGAATCAGTATTAACAGTATTTGCGTTTTTTGGCGATCTTAAAATATTTACCCTACTGAAAAAACACGTGTATTTATACATGTTATAATACATACGAATTTAAAACAAGATTTATACAATTTTTATTTTAACAATTTGGCATAAACGCCATTTGATAGATTGGCATTTCATGAATAGAACCCAACAAAAAAAATTAATTTTCATCCGGCCAAAAATGTAGAAATTCCATTTTAAAAAATCATGTTTTTGGTTAACAAATGGAATTTCTCATAAAGTATTTATCGAATCGTGTTCAGATTTAGCACACATCTTGAGAGTCTTGAGAGGAAAATTTTTGGAAAATATCGAAAGAATTTGTTAACTTTTGTTCAAGTTATTAAACAAATAAGAAAGTGCCATTTTTAGTGGTTTAAATTCATTTGCAAGTAAACAAATGGACCAATTTTAACATATGACCCATCATTTTAAAGGTATTTTCGAGCTCTATAACTTTTATTAACAATTTTTTCTCCTATAATTTGATGGGAAAGAACGGTCATCAAAAAACTGTTTTTCGGCACCTTCAAAATTGTTTATAACGCGCAGCATGAGAAATCTCGAGTGGGAAACATATACATATTCATACTACCACTCCACACTATATAAATCCACAATCAGACTTCAGGTATCAATTTTGTCAAAAAATGACCACTTTTTTCACAGGGCGACTGGACTACATGTATTTATACGTGTTTTTTTTAACTTATTAAAATTTTAATTACTTTTTTATTTATTTTCTTAGTACAAATAATTATTTTAAAAATTTATATTTTTCATAATTTATTAATAACATTTGTCAATACATAAACATACGAAGGTTATTAATCTATTACAGTAGTATTAATCAAATTTAAACGACATTTAACGTAAACAATAACTGTCAAAAGTTTTTTTTATTATAATACTTATTAATAATCTTATGATGCATTCTTTATTTGTTTAAACTGTTTATTAAAATTGTTAATGCATAACATTTTTCTTCTAACACTTAGAGAATTGCATTTCTTTCGTAATTAGGAAATAAGTTAATCTAATTATACACTGAGATAACGATTTATTTGATTCAAAAATATTGAGTTTATATTAAACTTAAAATATGTTTTCTATACAGTCAGAAAAATTTAAGTTAAATTCAAATATATTTTTTGGTTTATTTATAGAAATAATATATTTAATTCAATCATAATTTATTTTTGATTTTAAATTAATTATTATTAACTTTTAAGTTTGAATCAAACATACAATTTTTAAACTCATTTTTTGTTTAAACCAAAACAGAAAACATGTTTAAATTAAACATAATTATTCAAACAAAAATTATTTTTGAATCAAAGCAGTAAATATTGTCAACATATTAGAATTAAGCTTAAAAACTAATTGCAATGAAACAAAATCACTTAAAATTATTATTTTACTTGAAACGAGTATAATGTTATCTCAATGTAGTAAAAATAAACATTAAATATAAAATTGTCATTTCAAGAATTGTTAAACAAATAATTGTTGTTATTGACTAACTTTTGACATACAGCATTTAAAAATATATACTTTTTGCACTTTTTGTAGTAAACGAAACTGAGTAGTACAACGTAAAAATCTTTTAGCAATTCAAAAATTGAAAAATTTGTTTATACAAATAGTTGTTACTATTAACTAACGGGACGCATGATTATTTCCCAAATATCATTTTTCCGTACTGCACTTTTGCGAATAGTCATTTTTGCTAAAAGTCATTTTTACGAATTGTCAATTTTGCGAAAATTACTTTAGTAAACTTGTACGCATATGTAGATTCACTATAGGAATTTTCGCAAAAGTGCCAATTCGTAAAATTGACAATGGAAGCGTTGAATGCAACAAGGGCGTATAACAAAAAAATTAGGAGAAATTTGCAATTAAATTCTTATTGATAATGTTTATCAAAACTAATTTATACGCCCATTTTGCAACCAGCCACTCGCCTAACCACACAATGTTTTAGGCTTTTACTTCATATAGATCATTTAATTCGAATTCATGTAAAGAATAAGATTTTTGATAATTCATTTTAATGAAAAGAATTTTATTGTACGGCAACATATTTTTGAAGAAGAGATTGAACTTTTTAATAGAAGTGCGATTTTTGCAGCTTTCTATCTATTTCGAGATATATTTGGACGTCCACATAAAAAGGGCTCATATTGTCGGTTTTAGTTTTCCAGATAATTACAATTTAATAATTTTGGTGCAAAATCTGAATTTTTTATATTTTTTATCATCAATCTACATGTTTTGACAAGTTGAATCATGCGGTTTTCATTAATGAATCGACAATTTAACTGTTTGATTTCATTAATTCATTAAAAAAATAAAAAGTGCCCATTTCGTCTGTCATTTTCAAAAGCAATCTGTATTTTAAAAATGGATGTGTGGAAAAGTTAAAAACCTTTTAATTTTTCATCTTTAAGGTGTCCTATACTGTAAAAAATTCTTATCTGAATAACTTCTTAGAATAACCAGAGATATTAATGTTAGTTTGTTTTTTAATTATATCGAAATGAAAATGTGTATATTGCTTCAATTTTTTATAATAGAGACTGTCAAAAAATTTTAAATAACTTTAATATCTATTATTTTTCTTCAAATGACACAATAAAATTTTACCTAATCATTAATCTGGTAAAAAATGGTTTTTTAATAAATTTTCGATTTTTCTTATTTTCAAAATTAAGAGGGGGGGGATGGTCTTACAAATTTAAAACCTGTTGGCTTTTATCTTTAAGATACCCTGAACTGGAAACAATTCTTATCTGAACAACTTCCAAAAAGAGAGCCAATGATACAACAATTAGTTGGTATCGCAATCTTTGTTTCCGTTTTTCCGTAACTCAGTGAATTTTTAATCAAAAAAGTTCTAAGACCACTCAAAATCTTCCAAATTTTGACAGAAATGCGCCCATATAGATAACTCCAATAATGTCAAAATGGGCACTTTTCACGTGAACGTCCACATATGATTATAACAATATATCTAGTTATTTTTTGGTTAAACTCATTAAAATCTCTTCGAGTTATCGTATTTGCAAAAACGGGATCCACACAAACATACATACATAAATAAATACATCCAGTAAATTGTTAAGTGTCTTAAATAGGTGATTTTTCTAAAAGTGCTATTTTTGAACATTAGTTTTTAATTTATTTTTTTGTGAAATTGAGATGCCTTATTTTAGTTTAAAATTTTTAAAACTAGATTAACTATTCGTTAGAATTTTTAAAGTCGGAATGACTTTCTGTTTGAAGCGCTAAAAATTTAAATACTTATTTTTCGATTTTTAGAAATTCTAATGTTTATTTGTTTAAATTATTAATTTGTTTTTAAATTTCTATGCATAACAAAATACTAATTCACTTCTAAGACTATGAATAACATGCAGAAAGTACTCACTATTTAAATAAAATTCAAACAATAAGCATTTTAATATTTAAGAATTCTAATAAATAAGTATTCTAAATTTCAGAAATTCGAAAAATGGAAAATCCAAAATATTAAAACGTCGAACAAATGAGTATGCGAAATTTTTGGAATTTAAACAAATAAACATTCGAAATTTTAATAATTTGAACAAATAGACAAAAAAACATTCGAATATTTACCTTTTTAAGTTGCAAATAATTAGTTATTTAAAATATTAAAGTATTTTATTCTTTTTAAAAGATTGACTTTGTTGTTACATTTAATTATTTATATTTGATATTTTATTTTGTTTATGCATAAAAATATCATTATTCATCGTTTAATAATTTTAACGTAAAACTAAAGACTGAATTACTTTATTTTTACTAACCAAGTAGCACGCTGTATCAACTTAGCGTCATGGCGATATCTATCGTAAATATTCCTGCACGGAAAAAAAGTACGTGAATTATTCCCTGAAAGTGCTTGACTTTTGGATAGGACACAAAATACAAGGCGGTATCATATACTTTTTATTAGAAAATATAAGAAAGTGCTAGAATTCTTTTAGTGCTAGTATGGTCCACAGTGTCTTTTAAATTTTAACCAAAAGGAAAATCACAGCTGATCGTCTGTTTCCATTTGTGTTAATTTCAGATGTGAATATACTATTATTTTATGAAAAACAAATAGTGTTAATATATATTTGTCTTCAAGAATTGACTTTCAAAAAAATATTTTTTATTTTGTGTTTCTCACAAAACAGAATGTTATGTAAGTCTCAGTTTTCAGTGAAATAGCATGTCTCTCAAGTCGTGAAATATTTCACCATGTGGTATATATGAACAATTCGATACGTACTTTTAAGTGTCAAGTGTGGGTTTATATTTAAGTTTTACACGAATATATGTGTCCTGATATTCTGGTGATACAGCGTGTTACTAGAGTATAAAAATGGTTAATAATTAAAAGGCAACAGATTTTATAAAATTAATCGAGACATTAAAAATTTCACTATCAAAAGAATCACTCATATCACTCTCCTATAAAGAAAAACTTCATTTCAAATCTTTTTTAAAAATTTTATAAATTAAACTACTATAAATAGCTTCTTCAAAGAGAAAGGAAATGAAATTGAGATCTTAACACAAATTATCTTGAAACATTAAGCCTTTTTTGAATTTTGTAATGTATAAAGCTGAGTAATGTAACATAAAAATGTTTTAAAAATTTAACAACTTAACAATTATTTTAAAAATTTAGTTTATAAGGATATTAATATCAACATATTGCCATTTTGACACCTCTTCAGAATTACTGGATACTTGATACATTTCTTAACCCGTTGCTTCACAGTGGGTGGGTCTCGCGGTTTTTGCAATTCTATTACATATTTATTAATAAATTAAAGAATATCTTCGTTCTGGCATGTTTCTTATAGATGATTAAGTATAAAAAGTTACTGAACCCCAATTTTGTTAATAATAAAACCATTATAAATAAATGAAAAATAGAGAAAAATGTCCCTTTTACATTAAAAAATCATTTTCTAGTAATCCATTACAACTGTTAAGATGTGAATTTTTGTCTCTACTTATTATATCCTACAAATTTTTTGTAAATTCTTTTTTGCAATGTCACGCTAGAATTTTTAATAATAAATTACTTTATTATGTAATATTTTCTAATTAAAAATGTAGGGGAGACCGGGGCTAAACCGGACAAGTCAAATATTTCCGAAACCGTGAAGCATTTCAAATCGTGTAAATAACCTATTAACGCACAATTTCGTGATGCATATGCTGCATGAGGTTTTAGGGACGTGTCAATTTTCTTGTAATAATAGTTGCCGTTAATATGTGAAAATGTCATTTCTTGAGGTAAAAGTAAAAAAAAATTTTCTTCATTTTTTTGGGTTTTTATCGTTAAAATTAAAGTGCAAATATCATACGAACATTTTTCTTTCAGCTCAAGGTGTACTGAGTTTATTAGAAAAAAAGTTTAATGGAAAACATTAAGAAGAAAAAATATATTGCAGGTTAATTAATAGATGACGGTGTGGGGCTGAATCGGACATCGTGATTAAAAACAACTAAATCTTTGAATTCTTTAATTTATTTTATATAAATTAACTATTTTATATTATATTCTTTGCTTAGAACCACTTTATAAATAAATAAATAAAGAATTTATTTTAAAACTCGAATTTGCAAGCGAGTTGCTACAAACAGACAAGCCTGAAAACTGTAATTCATTTTATATTATAATTATTACTGATTTTACATATTATATTATATTCTTTGTATAGAACTATCTACAAATAAATAAAAGAAGAATTGATTTGACTTTTTTACCAAAAAAAAAGAAAATTTGTATCTCATTCTTTAATTAATTGGCCGTGTCCGATTTAGCCCCATGGGGTGTCCGGTTTAGCCCCACCAATTTTCGGATTTTCGTTTTTGAGGTAGTCACCTTCAAAGCAATATATCTCTAAAGCTATTGTACTTTTTTTAAATCGAACAAGTGCGATTTGTAGGTGAAAGTACAAGCTTCAAAACGGTATATTACACTTTAGCAAAAAGTATGTTTTTGTATGAGTTTTCTGGTCAAAGACCAAATCCGTCCGGTTTAGCCCCGGTCTCCCCTATTTTGCAAAAATGATATTCTATTTAACAATAAAAAGTCATTTGGGGGTTTTTGAGTCGCTGAATACGAATCTGTAGTTATTTTTAATATATTCAAAATGGCGGAATCAATATAACGGACATACAAATTAAAAATCGACTGAATTTGCTTTAAACTCATTACTCAGTGGTTTTTGAAGTCGGTGAATACGAATTTGTGGTTACTCTTTAAAAATACAAATTGGCAAATTCAATATGGCTGCCATAATAATTCAAAATCGACTGAATTTATTAAAACTAGTTAGTGATATATTTTTTTAGAGTAGTTCCATACGAAAATGAAAATAGATTTTGATGATTCAAAACGGTTAAACAAATGCCTACACAGCACCAAAGATTTCCTGAAACTCGACAGAACTTTATTCAGCGAGGTTAGAAACGTTGAGTAGCGATGTTCATGAGAGATTGCGTGGATTTTTAAATGTCCACATAAACAGAAAATTAAACATCAACGTTTAGCAAAACTTAAACTACAAATATTTACTTGCGATGTTCAGTCAATGTTCAGACAATATTGGAATATACGTGTATCATTATCAAACAAAATTTTTATAACTATGCGAAAATAGCATTCAATATTGATACAATATTAAATGAACATCCCAAGTAAATATTAGGAGTTTAATTTTAGATGAAGGTTGATATTTAATATTCTGTTTATGTAGACATTTGAACATTCACATAATCACTCATGAACATCGACACTCAATGTTTCTAACCTTTCTGAACGAGGTCCTGACGACTTTCAGGAAATGTTTGGTGCTGTGTGGGTGTAAGACGCTTGTATATAATTCATGGTAGAATTATTTACTTACAGAAAATTTTACAAATTGAATATTATTGAAAAAAAGAAATTAAATTAATAATAATAAATTGTTTAAACTAATATATAATGTCTTTTTAACATAATAGTTATAAAATACTGTGTGGAAACTAAGTAAATACAATAATCATTATTTTAAAAATTTGAAAAATTGTTAAAATCATAAAATATATGAAAAATATAAATTTGTTACATAATTATTAATACTAAGTAAT
Organism: Leptopilina myrica (nomen nudum); assembly: GCA_032872475.1. NCBI lineage: Eukaryota > Metazoa > Arthropoda > Insecta > Hymenoptera > Figitidae > Leptopilina > Leptopilina myrica (nomen nudum). Next base: position 20,023,736 of record CM065461.1, on the reverse strand, counting down.
AAAGAAATAAAAAATAATAAAAGTTTTAATAAGTTTAAAAAGGCATGTGTAAAAACACATGTACATGCACGTGTAATTATACGTATAAAAACACATATACATTTATTTATAAACAAACATTTAGTATATATGAGGCGTTATTTCTCAAACGTCCCAGTCCAAAATTATAAGTCTTTGGATTGTGTTGGTATTTTGGGAAATTGTTGCCCTATATGAAAGTAATAAATCTGTAAAATATTAGCTCTTTAAAAAAAAATTGTAGAAAGTGGTGGGGGTTAAAGTTTTGACATTTTAAGTAACACTGCCATTTTCAAAACCATGTAACTTTTATAAAACTTTATCGATTTTAATTTGTTTATAATGGATTTAAAGCATTTTTCATCTACTTTCTAAAAATTTTACAAACAAATTTTTAAAAAAATTTTTAAACAATTTTTTTTCAAAAATTAAGTTTATTTTTTAATTTTGACCTTGATGGGTATTTAAAAAAAAAATTTTTTTATTTTTATTGGAAAGCTGACATTTTTCCGGAAAAAACCATATAAGTTTCATAGTGGGATGACCAGAAGTTTAGAAGATATTTGAAAGCAAAGTAAGCGGTGCGCCCGGGTTACTGTACGTTACGCCGGCGCTGCGCCGTTAAACGACATAAAAATCACTCTTTTATCTTCATCTGCTTCAGTAAAAGCTCTGCATTTAAACAGGGTTGATACTTCCTATGAATCTTTTCATATCAATATTTTTTCAAAATTAATTATTTTAATTGATGATAATTATTGTTCCTTTAAAACTTTAATCTTTCTTTTTCAAAATTACTCATTTTAATTGATAATAATTATAATTTATAAAAGTTTAAACATTTGTTTTCAAAATTATATATTTAAATTTTTTTCGGTAAAAGTAATGCAGGCATTATTTTATTGACAGTCTCAACCCTGTTAAATGCAGAGAGCTACTATTGAAAAAGATTCATAGGAAGTATCAACCCTGTTTAAATGCAGAGCTTTTACTGAAGCAGATGAAGATAAAAGAGTGATTTTTATGTCGTTTAACGGCGCAGCGCCGGCGTAACGTACAGTAACCCGGGCGCACCGCTTACTTTGCTTTCAAATATCTTCTAAACTTCTGGTCATCCCACTATGAAACTTATATGGTTTTTTCCGGAAAAATGTCAGCTTTCCAATATAAATAAAATTTTTTTTTTTAAAATACCCATCAAGGTCAAAATTAAAAAATAAACTTAATTTTTGAAAAAAAATTGTTTAAAAATTTTTTTAAAAATTTGTTTGTAAAATTTTTAGAAAGTAGATGAAAAATGCTTTAAATCCATTATAAACAAATTAAAATCGATAAAGTTTTATAAAAGTTACATGGTTTTGAAAATGGCAGTGTTACTTAAAATGTCAAAACTTTAACCCCCACCACTTTCTACAATTTTTTTTTAAAGAGCTAATATTTTACAGATTTATTACTTTCATATAGGGCAACAATTTCCCAAAATACCAACACAATCCAAAGACTTATAATTTTGGACTGGGACGTTTGAGAAATAACGTCTCATATTTAAGTATAAATAAATACTACAAAAATTATAAACACATATAAATACACGTGTTTTTATACATGTAAAATCGCATTTTTTTGCACGTGTATTTGTACGTGTATTTTTTCAGTAGGGATTTTATTATTTACCTTTTTTTTGCTTAGGGACTTTTGGGAAATCTGCCCACAGATACCTTGGATTCCGCACTCCAAGGTTATGTGGGGTTGGTAAAATAAAAGAAGACATATGGAACGTTTCACGTTAAGCGGGCCACCTCAATGGCCAAAATTGAGAGCTTCCAAAAAAATTACTTATACCCAAAAATTATTCATATAAGTACTTTCGAAAAATATGTTGCCTTTTCAAAAATCCAAAATGGCGGCCAAAATATAACCTATAAATGTGTCTTAATTCAAAAACAGAGGCCTAAAAGTGCTAATAAACAGGAATTAAATAAGGAAATCACCTATGTATTGGCGGTAAAATTAGCATTAGGATACATACTTTATATTCCATAAGCAATAACGGTAATTTAATATCGGTTTTCAGAAAATAAATATGGCGGATCCAATATGGTGGACAACAAATTTTTTAATGCATCGGATTTACTTGAAATATGTTACTCGGAGGTTTTCGGGGTCGCTGATGACGAATCTGATGTTAATTTTCAAAAATTCAAAATGGCGGATAAATTTTTTTTTATGTGCACAATTTGTCATGACTCGCCATGACGCCGACTAAATCGGAACTGAAAATTATACGCTTACTTCCGGCTATGTAAGTTCCTAGTTACTACAAGAAATAAATGTCCCTAACATTCGACCATCCAAAATTTCAATCTCGACCTCGAGATCGTAGTTATAAATGAAAATGGTTAACGTAGAATTATAAACGAACATAATAAAATATAATTTTGATCTAAAGAAACATATGATATTATTTTTACTAACTGACATTTTTAAAATTCAAAAAATAAGAATTTTCTTTATTTCTCTTAATCGTTAATGCCTAAACGTTTCGGGGGTTTTCTCAATATTTTTGGTCTTGAACGCGATTCATCATAGTCCGAGTTGGTCTTCGATGGTTCCGTTTCCGAATTGCTCTTGACGCATTTCGTATCGTCATTTTCGAAAGTTGATGAGTCTGAATTAGAGTCCATCTCGATCAAATCCATTGAGCTGTCGGGATTCCTCATTTTTAGTTGGCTAACGTGTGAGGTTGATGCGTATCTTCTGTCTAGGCCATCCTTTCGGAGTGTAGCGACTCCATAAGTGTCGTCTGGTTTAACTTTCGTTATGACTAATGGTTTGTATCTTGCTCGAACATTCAATGATTCTCCCGGTGCATATTTTGCTGCTTGCATCATGACTATGTCGCCTATTTCGAATTTGACGTTTTTCACTCGGTTTTTGTCGAATCGTGTTATATATTCATTTTGTCCTTCTTCAATCATGGTTCGAATTTCGTTTTGGATGATTTCGGAAAGTGTGTAACGGCTGTCGTCGTCTAACGTGAGCTTCCTTAGTTCACCTTCATCATGTGGATTTATAAATCCGTAGAGCGTTTCAAATGGACTTTTTCCTGTTGTTTTGTTCGGAAATTCGTTGAGATTCGGTATCAGCGATCCCAAAAACCCCCGAGTAACAACTTTTATACAAATTTAATGAATTAAAAAAAATTTATCCGCCATATTGGACCGCCATTTTAAATTTTTGAAAATAAACATCAGATTCGTCATCAGCGACCCCGAAAACCCCCGAGTAATATATTTCAAGTAAATCCCATGCATTAAAAAATTTGTTGTCCACCATATTAGATCCGCCATATTTATTTTCTGAAAACCGATATCAAATTACCGTTATTGCTTATGGAATATAAAGTATGTATCCTAATGTTAATTTAACCGCCAATACATAGGTGATTTCCTTATTTGATTCCTCTTTATTAGCACTTTTAGGCCTCTGTTTTTGAATTTAGACACATTTATGGGTTATATTTTGGCCGCCATTTTGGATTTTTGAAAAGGCCAAAAATTTTTGAAAGTACTTATATATACGAATAATTTTTAGGCATAAGCAATTTTTTCGAAGCTCTCAATTTTGGCCATCGGGGTGGCCCGCTTAACGTGAAACGTCCCATATGTAAAATTAATAAATATAAAAGAAATAAGATAATAAATTTAATAAACTGGCGACCTACTGCCAGCCCCGACCCACTAAAACCCGTAACCCTTCTTTTGGAGCCCTTTACTCTCCATCGGAACTGTCGTACGACTTTGGCCTTCGAGTGTGGCGCTCCAGCTCTATTGCTGCTGCGACTTTGTTCTTTGCCTGCGGCTCTCCTGCGTCAATTTAAAAAATTCAAAACTATTATAATATAAAAGCGGAATCAACAGCACAACATTAAAAAAATATAAATATATATATATATATATATATAAATAAACGGGTGTAAAACAGAAACATATAAAATAAACAGATATATAAAGTCAAATGTAAAAGTTGTATAGGGACAAATAAATCACAGAATAAATTAAAATAAATAAGGACAAATAAAACACAAAATAAATTAATACAAAAAAAGAACAAACAAATTAAAAGCTGTTTAACCCATTAAGTCCCATGAAGAAACCAGCAATTGTATTAAAAAACTAAAAATTGGATTCATAAGCAAATGGAAAAAAAGATATACCTGTTTTTTGTTTTTAATTTCTAATTGTTTGACAACAATTGTTTAAACAAATTAACAAAAATTAATTTTTTTTTAAATCTGTTAAAGCTAATCAATTCTACGTGAAAAAATAAGAATATTTTATATAGGTCATTTTTTTCTCCAAGTCGTATTTTTTTATAAAATTGTTATAAACCAATTAAGCTGCGTAAAGGGTGTTTCATCCCAAGCATAAACAAATGGATTTTAAGTAAAACGAACAATTGGATTTATAGGCAAATGAAACAAAGATGTGCCTGTTTTTTTGTTTTTAATTTCCAGTTGTTTAACAACAATTGTTTACCCTGCTTAATTTGTTTATAACAATATTATAAACAAAATACGAGTTGGAGAGAAAAATGACCTATACAAAATATTCTTATTTTTTCACGTAGAATCAATTGGCGTTAACAGATTTCAAAAAAAATTAATTTTTGTTAATTTGTTTAAACAATTGTTGTCAAACAATTAGAAATTAAAAACAAAAAAACAGGTATATCTTTTTTTCCATTTGCTTATGAATCCAATTGTTAGTTTTTTAATACAATTGCTGGTTTCTTCATGAGACCTAATGGGTTAATTACGCTTTTTTGGCGGCCGTCGAGATCCTTCCACGACATGACGGAGATTATGAAGTTCTCGACTTGCCGCCAATTTCCTTCTGACTGGGTCATTAATACCATGTTCTCCGATGTAACTTGACTGTTTACACCTTCGAACATAGCCCGCCTCTCCAAGTCCCACTCCTTGCATGAACACCTCATTTTCGCGTAATTTAAAGCGATACAGGTACGCGTTAAAACACCCGTGACCTCTAAACGCTTGCGTCAAATAATCTGTCTTGCCAAGTCTCGACGAGTCTGCTCCTCGCATTCTTGCGGACGCAGGCATTGCTGAGTCTTCCTGACTCTGGGTTCTGGGGATTATTTCTTTTTTTAAAAAGAAGAAACAATTCCTCCCTTTCCCTCGCCATAAGATCGGCCGGCGGGACACTTGCAAGGACCTGCACAGCACTTGTCGAGACCGTACAATACGCAGATACGATTCTGGCATTCATACCTCTCTGGACCGACAGCATGTTCTTGCAAATTGTTTTGCTTCTGAACTTGAGCGAGGGAGCCCACCCTATTGAAAAATCCGATATCGGAACCGACATAAAAAATATATAGGAAATGATTCCAGGAACGTCAACGGCATGGATATCGGATTCTATAACGTTAACTAGAATGGAACCTATGTCGTAAATTGATAGCAGGACCGTGAACATTTCCGATGTAGTTTCCGATATAGTTTCCGATGTTCGTTTCGATGTGGTTTACAATTAAAATCTTTAACATGATATTAAAATTATTTTTGTAGTTAATAGGTATAATTATTTGAAATAAGAATCCTAAAAGTTTCCAAAGTTTATTCTGATATAGACTAATTTTGTTTTCTCAGTTTTTTTCTGACGTCATAAATTTTTTTCTGTAATGTAACCCCCTAATTTCTTCAGTCTTGCAGCCCTTTTATATCCTGTGACTCCAGCGTCAGTTATCTTTTTGTAAAGTAAATCTACAACATAATGATGTATTTAATTAGAAAAATAGTACTAAAATTGCGAAATTATTATAAATCGTTTAAAGTTGCAAATATAATTTCTTTCTTCTTTACATTTTCAACGATTTTTAAAGAGTAATACATTTTTCCAGAAAAATATATTACTATTTTTACTTCAAAGAAATTGATTAACATTCTTTCCTTTTTTATGACTTTGTTAAAATTTATTTTTAATTTTAACTGCTCTGTCATGATAATATATGTTCTCAAAAAATTCTTATCCTATATCAAGGAAAATATGACTAAACGGCGACTAGAAAATTACAAATTATACTTGGAACCAGGTTCCAATGAATCAATCCCTTCATCTTCACTTTTCAAATACAAACGGGAAGAGAAACAGAAGGTGATTTCTAACCAATCAGAATCATTTATATCGTTCAAAATTTCAAATTCAAAAAAAAATCTTTGTTCTTTTTCTCAAATTCAAATTGAAGAATTTTTAAAGTTCTGTAACAAATAAATGCATAGCGGCAACGAATTATTCTTTATTAAAGTATAATTTAAAATATATAATTGATAAATTTTAGTTTATATTTTTAATTAAAAAAATTAAATTTTGACATTTTAATAAAAGAATTAAAACTAAAATATTTTTATACTTCACAGTTAAACGAATATGAATACAAATATCCTGAATGTGATGAGAAAATGGTGCATGAAAATGAACCTAACATAACCGCAGATGAAACTGACGATTTGGTTTTATCTGACCAGATTATGGAGGAGTCCTTTTATATCATGAATACTTCGAAGACTGATACCGAAGATATTGTAATGGTATAAAATTAAATCAGTAAATCATACAAAAAATATATTAATTAAAACAAAAAGAATATTTATGTTTCTACGAGAATGCAGGGAATTTTGATTTTTACAATAATTTTTTACAAAGTTTACGGAAAAATACTAAGAATTAGAATTATAAACATTTGAGAAATTTATTTAATTTTAGGTTAATTATTTTCTTTCCAATATCCCTTTTTTCAAAAATTTTTAAAAAAATATAATTTCACAGGCGAATATTATGTTTTAAATTTTAATTCAATAATATTTATAAGTATAATATAAATGAATTAATAATATAATATTTTAATATTAAATAACAAATAAATATATATGACAATTATTTATTACACATAGTGTTAATATATCAATAAAATATAATAATAAGTTGTATAAAAGATAAACTTTAAGAATAAATAAACACACGATAATAATAAAATTTGTAGATGGATATTGAAAAAGAAAGACATTGCGGTATGGATAAAGAAGATTTTTTTGTAATTATGGAATCATTACGTGAAGATCTGGAGAAGGAAGAAAATGATGATATGAAAAATTACGAAGTACGTTGCAAAAAAAATTTAACCTTCGCGCTACTAGGACGATACTTGAGACATTCGCAAGCAATGCAATTATTTGTTCAATTTTAGCACTAATTTAATCGCGATTTTAGATCACTTCACAAAATTCTACTATACACTAATAAAAAAAACTTTTTGGTTACCAGAATAACTTCTAATAATCTGCGTACAAAAATACTTGGTGACGTGAAGGTTAATTGGTAGACTTGTGGTTAAAATAAATCGCTAATATTTAATTTTTTATATTTCTTTATCGTCTCGCAGTATAACTTTATATGAAGGGATAATAATAATAATAAATTAGTTTAATAACAAATTATAAATTATTAAAACAATTTTTTTTATAATAAAGTTAGAAGATGAAGAAGATATTTTCTTGGATGCCTTAGATGACAGTTCAGAGGATTTAGACATAACTTCAGATGATGACACTGAATTATAATTTAAAAATTGCTTTTCATCAATAGACGATTTACTGAAAAATCCAAGAATGAAATCACCAACCACGACTCCTGCTAATAAAAGCCCAGCTGAAATATTACTTATGATTATAAAGTATTCAGTTATACATGCTCTATCGTTGACGGCAATATCCGATTTATTCATTTTAATTAATTTTATTTTTGCTGAGTGTATTTTACCAAATACTAGATTCGTAATTGATAAACTATTTTGTCCCAAGAAAAACATGGAACTGCATGCAACATGCCCAAACTGTGGGGCTTATATTGGACGGTTAATTAAAACGATAAATTTATAAAATGCCCAGTATGCAATTCACAAATTAATGTAAAAAAGAATAAGTACAAAGACTCCTTTGTAATGATGGATGTTTCTGAACAAATTTCGAATTTAATTGAAGCTAATAATGATTATTATAATTTTATTGTTAATGATAGAGTTCATGATAAAAATATTTTAGAGGATATCTATGACGTAAAATTATATAGAGAATTTGTTAAAAATTTAAATGAGGCTGACAAACACAATTACGCGACTTTAACTTTCAACACTTATGGTGCACCTTTATTTACCAGTTCTAGTTATTCGATTTGGCCAATTTTTATATTAATAAATGAATTACCAGTTCACATTAAAACCAAAAATTTATTGTTAGTTGGTCTATGGTTTGGTAAAAATAAGCCCAATATGAATGTTTTTCTGCAGCCGTTCACGAAAACAATGAATAAACTGACTACAAATGGAGTACCTTGCAATATAAATGGAAAAGAAACTTGTATTAAAGTGTTTACTCAACTTTGCGTTGTAGACTCTGTAGCCAAAGCTCCTATTCAGGGTTTTGTTCAATTTAATGGGGAATGGGTCCAGAATCCGCACATAACCAATAAATGTTGCGGTAACATTAAATACACTTTACAAAATGAACAGCCAAAAAAGTGAAATATCACCGACACAAAAGAACATATGAGATCAGCCAGACCTGGAAAACCTGTATTTGGAGTAAAGAATCCTTCGCAATTAATTAATTTAATTAAGTTCAATTTTCTTTTTGGTTGTCCTTCAGACAATATGCATTTGTTTAGTGGAATTGCAAAACAATTTGCTACAATGTGGTTTGGCAATTCAGGGAAAAGAGGTTTGCTTTTCAAAACATTTATTGATATAATTGACAAAGCTCTACAATCTATCAAAGTACCAAATCAAGTTGGGAGACTAACACGTACTATTACAGAAAAAGCGTTTTGGAAAGCACGAGAGTGGGAAAACTGGATTTTTTTCTATAGTTTGCCTATTTTACAAAATATTTTGCCAGAAAATCTTTTTACACATTGGGCTCTATTCGTAGAAGCTGCTTATTTGTTAATGAAAGATGAAATAAGCATTTACGAAATTAATTTGGCTAACAAATTATTGCATGAATTCGTTGCAAAAACACAAATATTATACGGAAAAGTAGCCATGACATCTAATGTACATGCGCTTCTCCATTTATTACAAAGTGTTTACCATTGGGGCCCACTTTGGGCTCATAATGCATTTTGCTTCGAATCTGGAAACGGCGATTTATTAAAAGTTATTCATTCCGCAAAAGGCGTTCACCACCAGATTTGTAGACAAGTGAGCCTAAAATACACATTATCATTCCTAAAGGATAAATTGTATCCACAATGTTCAGGTACCGTCAGACACTTTTGCAATAATATTGGAACTAATCATGTTCAAAAATCCATTCAAATTTCAGATGTGCGATACTTTGGAGTACCTACTGCTATACTTAAATTATGGCAACAAAGGTTAGAAATTTCAGATCAATCAGTTTCGTATAAAAAAATAGTAAAAGAAGGTTGTTTGTTCATTTCATCTAAAAAAAGAAATAATAGGTCTGATAATTCATTTGCGAAATTGAAAAATGGATCTTCTGTTCAAATTTTAGATTTTCTTGTCGATGTGCAAACAAAAAAAGAATATACTGTAGTCAGATTCATTGAAACTACAAACCATTTGTCAGAAAAATGTCACATGATGAGAAAAATAATAAGAATTCACTGACTACTAGTATTTCAAAAATATGTGTTCACATGTCTTTGGACAAAAATAATGAGTTCCTATGTGGTCTTCCTAATCTTCATCATTATTAAAGATTTGTTAGAAATCCTTTGTAGGACAAAGTTTTATTACAATGAATTAGATTCTTATTGCAGTGCTTTTCTAGCACTTTACCTAGTAGTACGTTTAAAGTAGAAATGAGAATATATCTTCTATTTGAAACATTTTTGACATAGCTATGCTATTAGAACTTAATTCTACCTATGAAAAACCTATGAAACTACCTACCTACCTACCTATGAAACTGATTAATTATACATTTCTACCTACCTACCTATGAAACTGATTAATTATACCTTCCTTTCCAGTTGAGTTAAAGTTTAACTTATACTACTTATAATTTAACTACAATTTACACTCTTTGCATTTACCTTAGGTACGTGCGGCTTTTGCTGAATCCAGTTGTAAATTAATTTAAAACGTATAAACTAACTATTTACAGATTTCTAAAGGATATCCAGAAATTTTAATATTTCTAGGATTTTCAGAGAATATTCACGAATATCCCTAATGTATCAATAGGATATCCGAATATCCGGATTTTCTTAGGATGACAGTAAGTTATTTTGAATAGCTGGATGCTTTGAATGAAAACTTATTTTAAAATCTACTTGATATACAGTTTTAATAGCTGCAAAAAAATGTAATTTATGAATGATGATTCTATAAAATAAGAAACTTTTTTAGTTGATAACCAAACTAGCTATTTGTTTAGATATTTCACAAAACAAGTGCATATTGAGTCAAAAATAAAGCACTTAAAGACAACACTAATTAAATTAATTAATTCTAATAAAATTTTACATAAAAATGGCAGGATAAGTTGATTTATTTTTACCTATCTTTAATACTTAGTGAATACATTTAACTGGACACTTTTCATTCAATCGGAAAAGCAAAACATTCATATTGAACTTAATGTACCGTTCAGCCAACAATTAATATAATTAATTTAGTTTCAAAGTTAAAAATAATTAATGGTTATAAGAAATTGGTCAATTAATTTAGTCATATTCAACAAAATTTTATTCCGCATATGTAGAATGAAGGATATTTACATAAATTATTATAAAACTAGAAATATTTAAAAAATTTGTTTTGTTCTGTAATTGAACATTATTGTAGATTTCATTTACTTTATATTAAACTACAGTGAATATTATAATTATTTATATAAATTGTATTATTAACGTTATTATTAATTAAATAGTTGTTACTTGCTCTGTATAAATAGATATCAAATAAAGAACATTGTATTTGAATTTTATATGCTCTTTTATTATGTATCTACTATCATTTAAGATCAATATTTTGAAAATATTGAATGTCAATATTGTCAACATAGGCCGGTAATGATCTGGTAATATTGACGCAATATTGCTTGTAATAGTAATATTATTACCTCTTAATAAATTTTATAATATTATAATTATTATAATATTTTAATATATCTCATATTTTCATTTAAGCAGTATCATTTCTAAATAATAAACGAAGAATTATAAAGAGTTTTTAACACGAGAACATTACTTTAATATTATCAATATATAAGTTATAAGATAAAAATTTTTGAACCAAATTTAAATTGTCATCTTAAGCAACATTAGAATTGACATCAGAAGTATCTGGGTAACACTAATACGCATTCCTAGAAAAATATTTTTAATATTATGTTAAAAATTATAATCGTAAACCACATCGGAAACTACATCGGAAATGTTCACGGTCCTGCTATCAATTTACGACATAGGTTCTATTCTAGTTAACGTTATAGAATCCGATATCCATGCTGTTGACGTTCCTGGAATCATTTCCTATATATTTTTTTATGTCGGTTCCGATAAAGATTCCAATATCGGATTTTTCAATAGGGCATGCTGCTGCTGCGTAAAACAGCTTAGCATGGGCAACACTCACCACCAGTCTCCTTTTCTTTTCGCGTGGTCCACGAATATTGGGCATAAGACGTGCTAAATTTGCAGCCATATTGAATTCGCCAATTTGTATTTTTAAAGAGTAACCACAAATTCGTATCCACCGACTTCAAAAACCACTGAGTAATGAGTTTAAAGCAAATTCAGTCGATTTTTAATTTTTATGTCCGCCATATTGATTCCGCCATTTTGAATTTATTAAAAATAACTACAGATTCGTATTCAGCGACTCTAAGAACCCCCAAATAACTTTTTATTGTTAAATATAATATCATTTTTGCAAAAAAAATTTTTAGTTAGAAAATATTACATAATAAAGTAATTTATTATTAAAAGTTCTAGCGTGACATTGCAAAAAAGAATTTACAAAAAATTTGTAGGATATAACAAGTAGAGACAAAAATTCACATCTTAACAGTTGTAATGGATTACTAGAAAATGATTTTTTAATGTAAAAGGGACATTTTTCTCCATTTTTCATTTATTAACACAAATGGAAACAGACGATCAGCTGTGATTTTCCTTTTGGTTAAAATTTAAAAGACACTGTGGACCATACTAGCACTAAAAGAATTCTATCACTTTCTTATATTTTCTAATAAAAAGTATATGATACCGCCTTGTATTTTGTGTCCTATCCAAAAGTCAAACACTTTCAAGGAATAGTTCACGTACTTTTTTCCGTGCAGGAATATTTCCGATAGATATCGCCATGACACTAAGTTGATACAGCGTGCTACTTGGTTAGTAAAAATAAAGCAATTCAGTCTTTAGTTTTACGTTAAAATTATTTAACGATGAATAATGATATTTTTATGCATAACAAAATAAAATATCAAATATAAATTATTAAATGTAACAACAAAGTCAATCTTTAAAAAAAAATACTTTAATATTTAAAAAATTAATTTTTTGCAACTTAAATTCACAGTCTTGAATATGAAATAAAAATATTTCATCAGAATAACTTATGTAATTTTATGAGACGTTTTATTTTGGCATAAATTTTAAAAGTGAGAATTACTTTCTGTTTGAATAGGTAAATATTCGAATGTTTTTTTGTCTATTTGTTCAAATTATTAAAATTTCGAATGTTTATTTGTTTAAATTCCAAAAATTTCGCATACACATTTGTTCGAAGTTTCAATATTTTGGATTTTCCATTTTTCGAATTTCTGAAATTTAGAATACTTATTTGTTAGAATTCTTAATTATTAGAATGCTTATTGTTTGAATTTTATTTAAATAGTGAGTGCTTTCTGCATGTTCTTATCTGCTTTGGGATGCCGAAATGCATAAAAGATTTGTAAAAAATATTTACATTTTGTATAAAAAAAAAGTTTTAAATTGAAAGTACATGAAAAAGGTTATATTGACAGACATTAGAAAATATTAAAAAAGGAGAAAATTCTTAAATAAATATAAAAAGCGATATATATTTATTTTAAAAGGTTGAATTTGTGTTTTTTAGTTGATAAAAGAATCTAATAAAATATAATAAACAGTAAAATATGTTATTTAAGTTTGTGTATGAAATGTCAAAAATCTATCATATTTAATAATTTATTTTGGCAAAGTAACTTAATTTTAGGAATTTGGAATTATTTAAATAATAAGTATTTTAAATACACTTTAATATTATTTAAATTCTTTTTTGATTATAAGCTGAGAAATGTAAATAATTTCCCTTAAAAACTAACCATTCTTCAGTTTATCGCGACTTTGAATGTTTGTAACTTCCTTAGAGAAAAATCGATTTATGCCAAATTTTTGGAGCACGTTAATTGAAGCAATATCTTCTTGCTACAAAAATTTCGCATTGGGTTCTACACTAGTCTTCAAAAGAAATTGTTTTAAAAAATGTGTTTATTTTGAAGGTTACCGACAAGCATTATAACTAACTTGAAGTTGGTTTGCTACTTGCGATAGAAGTCAAATTCAAAATGAAACGATTTTTTTTATTTAAAAGAAATTTAAAATTATATTTATGTGAGTTTAAATATATTTATTTGAATTAAACTTTATAAATAAAATTGATAAAAATAATTAATTAATTGAAACGAAGTAAAACAATTTTTTGAAAGTCAAATTAAATTATCTTTAATTGAGTTTAAATATATTCTTTTAAATTAAATTTTGTTAACAAAATTAATAAATTAATTCTATTTAAAAATATTTTCTAAACATTTAATTATTTCGTGTAACTAAAAAATTAAATTTTAATACATTAATAAAAGTTTACAATTTTTTGTATTGTAAATTACTAATCTAAGACATTTTCTTGATTAATTACTTTATAAAAAAACATTTTTCCTCTTTAGACTTAAAATTATATACGCAGTTTACACGTTTTTTGTGTGATACAGCAAAAATCTTTTTCGAAAAACTTTATGGGCCAAAATAAGTGAAACCGGCCACTTGAAAAAATTTTGTCTCCAATTTTCAAGTTATCTATGATTTTTGGTAGATATATGAGTACACTTTTTGCCCCTATGTTTTTTTTTTAAAAAATAATTTATTTTTGAAGTAATCAGGTGTTAAAGTTTTGGGTCATTTTATTTTCATTTTATTATTACTTTGAAACAAATAAAGATAATTAGGTGAATTTTTTTTAAATTAAAGCTTAAAGTCTATATTTTAAGGAATAAATAAAGCGATTGCTAAAAAATTAAAATTTATAATTGTTATTAACAATTCTTTTAAACAATTGCAAATTTAAGAATGTTCTCAATGTTTTTGAAACATTACATTTCGATGTTGTATTGCGCAAAACTCCAAGGATTAATTTAAAAAAAAGAAAAATGAGTAACCTTCAATATTATAGAAATTCTGTAGTTTTTTCTGAAAAAATGCAGGCGAAAATCGACTCGAGTTACTGGAAAAAGATAAAATTGCAAACGAATAAATAAGATCGTGTTTTGTTTTTTTAGAAACTTCACGTTTTCAAGCGGATTTTTAAGATTAAAAGTCGATTTTCGCCTGCATTTTTTCAGAAAAAACTACAGAATTTCTATAATATTGAAGGTTACTCATTTTTCTTTTTTTTAAATTAATCCTTGGAGTTTTGCGCAATATAACATCGAAATGTAATGTTTCAAAAACATTGAGAACATTCTTCAATTTGCAATTGTTTAAAAGAATTGTTAATAACAATTATAAATTTTAATTTTTTAGCAATCGCTTTATTTGTTCCTTAAAATATAGACTTTAAGCTTTAATTAAAAAAAAAATTCACCTAATTATCTTTATTTGTTTCAAAGTAATAATAAAATGAAAATAAAATGACCCAAAACTTTAACACCTGATTACTTCAAAAATAAATTTTTTTTTTTGAAAAATATCTTAGGGGCAAAAAGTGTACTCATATATCTACCAAAAATCATGGATAACTTGAAAATTGGAGACAAAAATTTTTCAAGTGGCTGGTTTCACTTATTTTGGCCCTTATAGATTCACATCAATCTTTTAAAGTGTTATGAAAATGATTTATAATATTATTTTTTATAATTTCTCAACAGTTTGATCTTCATTTTTTAAACAATTATGTTAAGATTATATTTCGTTTATGTTGTAACGGTTCGTTTTTGTTACCCTTATTTTTTAAATTATTATTAATGAAAAATAGGTACCCAAGGCCTGTAAAAAGATATGAGACATTTTAATTAATTTTATTAATTAATTATTTATTTATTAAAAAACAACTTAAGCTAATTACATGATATTCCTATTCTAAATACGTAGTGTAATAATAGTAACATTTCAACACAGTATTGGAATTAAATTGACGATGGCTGTAACTTAAATATTAAGTCCGTTGTACAATTTTATAGTTTGCATATATTTAAGGTCTGATCCGCACTATTATATTTATAATTGTCTAAAGAATATTATTGATACGCGTTTTCACGGAAGCTGCGCGCAATTGAGTTTAAATTTAGGATAATGCGTTTTCACGGAAGCTGCGCACGATAATCCTAATTTCAATGATTTCTATGCAGAGGTGTATATGACATGCATAGAGAGGGTTTTTTACAATATCACACGTTTTCTTGGAAGCTGCGTGTATATGATCTGATTTTCGTAAAGATCGCACGTTTTCTGTGAAGCTGCGTGTAAATGATTAAAGAAAATGGGATAGTATAGAGGACCAAGTACTATACACGAATGTGGGGTGAATAGATTGAATATCTGCGGAAAATGTGCATCTAAATCAATCTATTCGAAAAAAATGCAAAAATTGGTCAAGTTAATGCATGGTCTGCATGAATTCGCGCATCTCGCGAGGTCTAAGACTTTTTTAATGGAGATCACTACTTTAGAGAGGGAATTCCTCATAAAAAGAGTATACGGGGGTAGAAACGCGAGTTTAATCGACGTTGTCTAGAAATGGGGGAATATGTCCTAGTGAGGGGGCTTAGCTGGCTGGTCCCACGAACATATATGTTAAGCTAGTGTGAAGCACTAGGGAAAAAGAAAAAAGAAAAGGGCAAGACTCTAAGTTATAAAAAATACGATCTATAGCAGCCGTGGGTGACGTTCACTATAGAAAGGGATGGCAGTATATGAAGAATACAAGGGTGAAGCCTATCACACGTATTGAGCATTCAATGCACAACGAGAGTGCACTGAAAGAAATTCCAACAGCCGAGGTGGCGTTCGCTGGAGAGAGAGAGAAAGAGTCAGCAGCCGGTGGTGGCGTTCACTGTAATACTGGATACATGCTCCGAGCCGAGGTGGCGTACGGGAGGCATGCAGTATACTTACTTCATGGGGAATCCACACTTCGTTCGAACAAGCGCATCGGGACGGTTTTTCGGGCCGAGAAAAGCGTGCCGCTCGCATTGCACGCAGAGGTACCAACATTGATTGAGAGATTTTGACAGATGTATATTTTATATAATATTTAAAATTGAATTAAAGAAAAATTAGATTTGAAGGCATAATAACTTTAGAAAACTATAATTTTTCAGGATTCCAATAAAAAATCGCTGACATTTTCAGGTTTTCAGGTTGCGTGAAAACCCTGTTACACGAATATACAACTAGACAGCGGTTTTATAACTTTCTTTTATTTGTTTATAATTGAAAGATAGGATACATATGAGCGATTCCACGTCAAGTGATCAATGGGTCTTTTTGTGTTATGTTTATTTCAATAATTTTTTACTCTTAAACAATTAAACATACAAATTGGACAAAGTATATTTTATAAAGGTTATTTCATCCTCTTTCGATTGGAAATAAGCATTTAAAAAAAAAAAATTTTGACCCAAAAAAATAAAAATTAAAAATAAATTTCAATTTTTGAGAGAAATGGATACGTTTTTTTTTATTTTTAAACAAAAGCTGAGGTTTTTTTCTAAAAGGACATATAAATGATAAAGTGGGAGTAGAATGTTTAATCATTGAAAAAAGAGTTTTTTACTCGCCGAAGCTCTCTAAACCCGGTTTTTAGCTCCGTTTTGGAGAAAATTCTTTTCTTCAATGTTTAAACATTCTAGTCCTACTTTATCATTTATATGCCCTTTTAGGAAAAAACCTCAGCTTTCGTTTAAAAAAAATCGTATCCATCTCCCTCAAAAATTGAAATTTATTTTTAATTTTGATTTTTTTGGGTCAAAATTTTTTTTTTCAATTATCCAAAAATGACAGGTATATTTATTATTATTTGTATTATTACTATTAAAAAATATTGTTTATAGGCAAATGTAAAGTATTTTATTTTTGTTTGCAGTTGTGTTTTTATTTTTATAAGTATAAATTTAGTTATATACAATCAAATGGTGCTATTTTATGCACACGAGTTTTTTAACGAATAAAAATATGAAAATTAATTACTTTTATCTCCTTCATGTTTTGTTAAAGAAAAGTTTCATTAGTTGACAATAGAGGGTGTTAAATATTATTATTTAATTATTTGTCACTTAATAGACAAAAGAAATTCCTAAAAACGGAAAATTTGTCTGATATTCACAACACATATCAAAATTATATTTTCTTTTAATTTTCAATTTTAATATATCATTTTGTCAAAAAAGCTATTTGGTGCACAAAAAACCCCAATTGACGATATAAAAAAACTATAATGACATATAACTATTTTTGTAATCTTCATTTATTTTGATACAGCGATAGAATGTACTAGATTATGGACCCACTATAGGGATCTGTTTGTGAAAGCTCATAAAAAATTAACGACGGATAAGAGTGCAAAAATTAAATTTCAATACTATAATGATCTCCAATTTTTGGAACCTCACATTGTACATATATTTCAAGATGGCAGGTAAGAATATTCTTTTCGAATTTTATTAGAGTATTACGAAGCATGATTAAAATAAAATGTATTGTTTTTTAGATTTATTTCTTCACAATGTTTTGTAAATCATGTAATGTTAAGGTTAATCGGGTTTTTAATGAAATAATTTACTTCCTAATATAAAATAATTTTATTCTCCACATGTACATATAAAATTCGATGAACCATCAACTGTCTAGATAACCGTCTAAAATCTGGGAAGACCCTGTTTTGAAGTGCATAGAGATCGCACATTTATTTACATTATATACAATTTACTGCGCAAAAAAGTTATTTTCCGCAATATTAAATGAAATAAAATTTTTTTAATGAAATATGATATCGAAAATGCAACATTTAATTTTATTTTTTATAAAACTTATTTGATTTCCATGATTATTGGCGATACTTAAGTGAATGCAAAATATTATTAGAAACATAATAATAAGCTAATAACGTTGTCATTTCTATTCAAACTATAAAAATAGAAGATTTATTATTTTCATAAAATACTAATATTGAAATATCTTTTTTAGTGGAAAAGTTGATAATGTTCCGTTGATTGGCCCTCCTGAGTTGCAAGATCATAATTCTCTGCATGATACTGTTGCAGAAAATAATGGTATAATAGAGAATCCTGTGTTAGAGGAACAAAACACAGTTGAAAATTCTGCAGTAACAGAAAACGCATTACTACAGAATCTTAGGGATGATATTGTCGCAATCATTGATGATAATAATATAACAAATCATGGGACAGAAGAAAATGCCACAACAGAAAATTATGGAGACGATTTTGATACAGCTCAGAATAATATTGATAATAATCTCTTCGGGGGAAATTTTGATGCAGAAATTCTTTCAAATGAACATCGCTCGGAAGAAAGTATTGTTGAAAGTGAATTCCTGTGAATGGAACTTTGTCAAATCTAATTGACTTAAATTTTATATATGGAAGAATAGAATCGTGAATTTCGAAAAGGGCTGCACTTTTGTTTTTAAATTTTTACAGGAGACACAAGAAACTGCTAATTGCAAACAGCTTTGATTTAAAGGGTCCACCTTTTTTCGTAGGAACTAAATCCTATTTTGGATGAAAAAATGATAATATAATTGTATACTTAATAACAGTAAGTTTGAGAAAAGTGAATTATAGTTGTCAGAGTTGAACCCTTTTCAAAATTCACGACTCAATTATTATTCTATTTGCTTTCTAATTATTCAAAAATACAACTGCTTTTTTAGAGAATTTTAAATCAAAATTTAGAAAATAATTAAGATTTACAAAAATTCAGAAAAGAAGTTAGCAGGATAAGAACAATTTGGAAAAAAGTCAGTGAAATTAAATAAAGAATGAAATTTTTCTGAATCGTCAAACTCGAGTTTTCTAGTCAAAAAATCCAATTTTTGATAAATAATTTTTTAATACTACTTTCAGTCTTAAATCTAATTTTTACTACTTTGTTAAAATTAATTATCGAGTACAAAATCTTTTTATATATTTTCAGGCCCAAATTTGACCTGTTTAAAGTTATTTATTTTTTGTCAACTTAAATAATATATTACTCTCATAGTGTTTCGACTAATTCTATTGCTATAAACATTTACAATTAATAGAATATTATTTTCAGGAAAACATCAGTCCCAAGACGATTATGCCAAAAAACTTCGAAAAAAATCAGAATCACAAGATAAATCGTTTGACAAGGTGGTTGACATATTTCAAGAAATGGGAAAATCGCTAACAACATATTATGATAAAAAGTCATCAGACCAATCAAAAAACAATGCAAAAGCATGTACATGTCAATGTTCAAATGAAATTGGAACATTGGAACTTGATGGGTATGAAGAAATGATAATTACATTGTTTAGAAAGATTCCGTCAGAAAATAAAAAAGAATCATTTATAAGGGTTCAAGAAATATTAAAAAATGTTCAGAAAGAATAGAGTAAGATTTAATAATAATTAAAATATAGTATTTTCTGTTTTTGCATTTTCACATGTTGTTTATGTACAAGAAATGTAAAAAAACTGTTATTAATCATAAGAAATCAAAAAATTTTATTCTTGGAAGTCTTCTGCTTCTTTTAAAAAATAGTCGGCTAATTTCTCTCTTATTTTTTACCTAATAGAGAACTCGGTATTTCTTCATCAGAAGCATTATTCCTTCTCATCATATCTTCTTCTTCATCTGCGTCACTTCCTGAACTATCTCTATCTTGGATGTATCCGTATCATCATGATTTGTCTCATCTTCTTCAAACGAAAAGCGACCCTTTTTGTGCATTTCATTCATAATTTCTTCATTCAAATAACGCTTATTTTCTTTCGGTTTGTTCTTTTCGCTTTCAATCAAAAAATTATGAAGACATGTTAAGGCCTTCACAATGTTCACAGCGGTCTTAATTTTGAAAAATAATGGTTTGTAGAGCACTTGAAATTTCGACGTTATAATACCGAAGGAGTCTTCAATTGTCATTCTTGTTCTGGAAAGCCTATTAAAGATATTGTTCTAAAACTTCACGGAAAAATGTAAGGTGCACATGCTATACCTTTCAAAAAATGTATCCAACAATTAACATCACTTCATATAAAAACAATAGGAAATAATAGTGATTTTTGTTTGTTTGACCATATTAAATATTCATTTGTGAGATAATGAAAAAAGCCTATTTTACGGTTTTTAAAGATGACATTTATTATTTTAATCTCAACTAGTTTCAAGCCATATATGGCTCCTCATCAGGGGATGAATATTTCACAAATACATAATTCAAAAAAAAGACAGCACACAAAAGATTTCAAAAAAGATTAAATTTTTAATTCAGATACTTTAAAAATTTAATCCTTTTTGAAATCTTTTGTGTGCTGTCTTGTTTTTGGATTATGTATTTGTGAAATATTCATCCCCTGATGAGGAGCCATATATGGCTTGAAACAAGTTGGAATTAAAATAATAAATGTCATCTTTAAAAACCGTAAAATAGGCCTTTTTCATTATCTTACAAATGAATAGGAAGTAATAAGTGTGAAGTAAATTGAATAGTAAAATTTTTAGACAGGGATAACAAATGCACCGAAAGGTACAGATACTGTCTTAAACATTTTTCCGTGTTGTTTATTTAATAAAATATTATTTGCGAACCAAACATTTGACAACTTTTGAGCTAAAAATATAGTATTTTTACCGGTAATTAAAAAATTCTTGCTTTCTTTGAGTCACAGAATTCCTTTGATAAGGACGCATCATGTAAGATTTAATTCCGAACCCTTCGTCACCAATAAAGAAATGTGGTATTTTTTCGTCTGTTCCAGGTAAAACCTTTGGAGGTGGTAAATTATATACTCCTGCATTTAAATGTCGTGCTAATGATGTTGCCTCAAAAACACTGGAATCGCTGAGAGACCCTAAAAAATAAAAGACATTCATGTATATTTTTATTAAGACCTTTTCAGGGTAGGAACTGAGTAATTTGAGGCCGAATCATTGTGAAAATTTTAATACTTTTTTTAGATTTGTTCAAAATATATGTTGCACGTTCTTTTTATTCAATTTTGAAATTCATACACCAATTAAAAAGACAGAAACAATCAATTAGAAATAATAGATAAAATCTATTTTTTTTATTTTCAAGAAAAAACATTTTTATCGCAATTCCATATTCTGTGGTTACCCTCAAAAAATATTATACTAAAAAATATACTCAACATTTTTGCATTTTCATTCAGGAAAATTTGTGATTCACGTTGAAATCGTGATAAATGCCTTTGATAGTTACACATTAAACTTGAACGTCAAAAACGAATTTTCCATAGTAGAGCACAGAGGTATTTTGAATCTTAGATAAGTAATAACCTTACCATAGTCCCCAACTGCTATCCAACTAAAACGATACTCCGCATCACAAATGGCCATTAAAACAAAACTGTGGAATTTTTTGTAATTAAAAAATGTACTTCCAGCATGGGGGGATATAAAAATTCTTATGTGTTTCCCGTCTATAGCACCAACACAATTTGGGAAGTTCCATTTCTCAAACATTCTAGCATCCTGGATCCAATCTTCATTTGTTCTCATTTTCAAATATATTTTTTGGAAAGAACTTCCCACATATGGAATGAAACCTCTTCAATAATTTTATAAACTATTGACTTCCCCACATAAAAAAATTTTGACAATGTTACAATGCTATCTCCATGAGCAAAATATATGTAAGACAAAATTAAAAATGAATGTTGCTATATCCAAATTAAATT
The DNA here is from genome assembly GCA_032872475.1 of Leptopilina myrica (nomen nudum). Lineage (NCBI taxonomy): Eukaryota > Metazoa > Arthropoda > Insecta > Hymenoptera > Figitidae > Leptopilina > Leptopilina myrica (nomen nudum). The sequence continues at coordinate 20,001,457 of CM065461.1, read as the reverse complement.
AAGATTTACATAGAATCAACGCCAAATAAATAAACCCTTGTATACACGCAAAGCAATTGTTTCTTTAAAAAAGGCAATTTTAGTTAACAAGGTAATAAATTCTTGACATTTAAAGTAAATTGTTTACATATCTCATACATATGTACATATATATTACATACGTCATAAAAAGGAGTAAGAAAACTACAGAAATGGGATCGAGGAAATTTTGTTTAAATATTTAACCACTTCACTGGCAGGGCGTTTCAAATGGCGTTCCACGCGCCGAGGCCCAGACTGGCAAAAACATATACGTATAATATTACCATTCATAATAATAAATAATAGTTATTTATATATGTTATATTTATATATATATTATTAATAATTATATTATTATATTATAATATTGTAATATAAATATATTTTTTTAATAAAAATACAAGTTTTATAGTGTAAAAATTGAAAAAAAGTGGAACGCCATTTGTTGAAAATTATTAAAAATAGCCGATTTGAACGTTCGGAAAAACGTTGAAAATCACAAAAACTAAAATTTTTGTTGTGATAATCTTGTTCCCTGATGTCTAAATTATAGAAATATTGCTTTACAATAGTTAAATGTGGTGTACACTCTTTAAAAAAAAGTGTTTTTTAGGAACGCCGTTTCGGTGTTTTTGCCAGTCTGGGCCTCGGCGCATGGAACGCCATTTGGAACGCCCTGCCAGTGAAGTGGTTAAAGGTACTAAATCCATTTTTGTAATAAAATTGTTTACGCATAACAGTAGACAGAATGTGATTTTTAATAAGCCAATTTTTGTCCAAGAACAAAAGCAATAAACGCAAATCAATTATTTCTTTAAAAATAGTAATTTCTGCTCGCTAAATCTGAATTAGTAGAAAGTTACTAATGAAATGGTGAAAAGTCGTCCACCTAATGATTTAGTAATATATTATTAACAAATAGTGAATTTTACTAATTGATTAGCAGATTTCTACTAACAACTAGTAGAACTGTTTTATTAATAGTCAAAATTAAATTATTATTATTAATTATTATCATTATTTAATGATTTTTTTTTCTTTGTAATTTTAAATGTGCATTCCACAACTGCACAAACGACAAAAATAACATTAATACACAAATTATCTCCATGAATATACTCTGAACAAATAATGAATCTCTCAACTCAAAATTTGGATATATTTGGTCGGACAAAATATTCTATTGAAGAGAATAGACGGGAGAAAAGAATATTAGTTATATACACGTACGTTCATAGTTGAACCCTAAAGACACACAATATAAGACTAACATGAGAATAATAATAATTCAAATTTACAACAAGTTTTTATTTGGAATATAATTTATACTTTATTCAAATAATGTTCAACTACATAAAAAACATTCTAGTATATTTTACTACTTTTTATAACAAACCTGTGTAAATCAATCGATCCTTACTGAAATTTAAAAGTTGTATTAACTAACAAACTGCAGTTGAAAGAGATTACAATTAACAATACAGTAAGTGCAATAAGATTTTGTAGTTGCTATCGAAATCTAACTACTTTTTATAGTCAACTGGACCACTAATTTTAAATAACTTTAAAAATAGTAAAATCGACTGCGTTTCAGTATAAAGGTAAAGTTATATAAACTTCTTTTTACTTAAGTCAGCAATAATAGTTAAATTTTTCATCTACATTTTTTAATGTACAATATTATTAAATATAACTTACCTATATGTTTGAAACAAAATGCTATAATAGTACTATTTTACTATTATGTAATATCAATAACAATATTTTGATTAACGTCCAATGCGAGACCTGTGTCTGCATACACAATAAAATAATAATAATATATTATAAATGAAATAGTAATAAAATAAATACATTATAAATATTAAACAATCAATAATTATTCAATATTATTCCTAATATTTTACATAAAAAATCATGTATATTATATAAATTATAATACATAACTTCTTATATATTTATATAATAATAATAATAATAATAATATATTAACAATAATCATTTAGTTAGATACTGAATTGTATAAAATATACATCTCTCAATCAATGTTGGATCTCTGCGTGCAATGCGAGCTTTTCTCGGCCCGAAACACCGTCCCGACGCGCTTGTTCGAACAAAGTGTGGATTCCTTATCACTGCTACTGCGGTTGGCGACTTGGCTCTCTGCCTTCCAGGCGGCTTGGATCGGGTCGGCGGTAGGCTTCTCACGTACGTCCTCCTCAGTACTGGTGCCTTTGGCACTTGCACTGCTGTAGTCCGTATGAGCTGCGATATTTCGAAGCTCGCCTCGCGTATTTATATACTTCGAACGCGATTTTGTTTACGAGAGAGGTCAATATTAAAGTAATTATTGACATCTCTTATTTTAATTGGGAATTAATATTTAATTATCACCTTTCGTGTATTCATGGTTTGCTTTATTCAGGGGCAAATATATGATCATTGATAATATATTTATTTTTAATTGAAAATAATTTTATAAAATATTAAAATATCAATATTTTTTAAAATATGTAATGGCATTAAATTTGAACCATTACATAGCCCCCCTAATTTCTTTATTTCTAAATTTACTTGAAAAAAAGAAAATAATACAAGAAATATATATATATTTCTTGTATATATATTATATATTATATATATATATATATATAATGTGAGCTCTCTCATTGAGATAAATTCATAAAATGAGATGACTTTTACATTTAAAATTTCCAATATAGGTTTTTGTATACAAAATTTACTTGCCAGGTACATTTTGTATCTGTGGTGCTTTTCTCGTAAATTTCTATCCGTGGGCTTTTTCTGGTATGTTTGTCCGGATCTAGATGAGAAATATCTTTTATATTTGTACATCCATGAAATACAGTCCTAATATCCTCGATGCCTTCTATGGATAATGGTTGTCTAATTGTTTTACTGTATTTATCTTCTTTAAACAGTAGTCGTAAAGAATGTTTAGTCAAATTTATTTCTGCATCTTCATTATTTTTCCATTCATGTTGGTGACAGGAGTTCTGTTCGGGTTTCGTATTTCCTATTGAAAGATTTTTGTATTTCCATGAAAGGTCCTTATATGCTCTTTGCATATGTGCATGAATCTTCGGGTTCTTCTTGGTGATTCCGATAAAAAACTTCTATCCTCAAATATTCTAATTCTATCTTCGGTCCTAGTTTGTTTTAACGACATTCTTTTTATTTCGCTTTCGTTCAGTTCGATTAACTTATCATTTTGTAAGATCGTGGTAGCGTACGTATTTTCTATTCGATCTTCGATTACCTCGATTCGACTTTCAGTTATGTTTTTTAACGATGCGATTTGTTCGTTTATTTGTCCTTGTAATCGAATTTCAGTATCTTCGATTTCCTCGCGGAGTTGTATTTTTGTGTTGTCTACTTTAGTGTCAAACGAGTTGCACCAATCTTTAAAACTTTTGTGTTCGCGCCTAAGGTTTTCGGTAAATATTTTTAATTTTCGAATTTCTTTTTTAAATTCACTTTCTTTTGCTTTTTGTATATCTTTTTCAAGTGAATTTCCAGGCAAATTTTCAATTCATGTTTGTAATCTCGTGCTTAGCTTGGATATGTTATAATCTCCAACTTCTAGTAGATTAGCACTGGCTGGTTCAGTTATTGCATCCGGTTCTGGATCGAATACTTCGCGCAAATTGATTATCGAATTTATGCTATTTAAAACTTTACGTTTTTTACCTCTCTTAGATGTAGTACTAGACATTTTTAATTTTTTGTCTCGTAGAAATTTTTAAAATTTTTATTGCCTTGGGTCCAGTCACGGTCGCTAGTTGTAACGGTTCGTTTTTGTTACCCTTATTTTTTAAATTATTATTAATGAAAAATAGGTACCCAAGGCCTGTAAAAAGATATGAGACATTTTAATTAATTTTATTAATTAATAATTTATTTATTTATTAAAAAACAACTTAAGCTAATTACATAATATTCTATTCTAAATACGTAGTGTAATAATAGTAACATTTCAACACAGTATTGGAATTAAATTGACGATGGCTGTAACTTAAATATTAAGTCCGTTGTACAATTTTATAGTTGGCATATATTTAAGGTCTGATCCGCACTATTATATTTATAATTGTCTAAAGAATATTATTGATACGCGTTTTCACGGAAGCTGCGCGCAATTAAGTTTAAATTTAGAAAAATGCGTTTTCACGGAAGCTGCGCACGATAATCCTAATTTCAATGATTTCTATGCAGAGGTGTATATGACATGCATAAAAAGGGTTTTTTACAATATCACGCGTTTTCTGAGAAGCTGCGTGTATGATATTGGTTTTAGAAGATCACACGTTTTCTTGGTAGCTGCGTGTATATGATCTAATTTTCTTAAAGATAGCACGTTTTCTGTGAAGCTGCGTGTAAATGATCAAAGAAAATGGGATGGTATAGAGGACCAAGTACTATACACGAATGTGGGGTGAATAGATTGAATATCTGCGGAAAATGTGCATCTAAATCAATCTATTCGGAAAAATTCAAAAATCGGTCAAGTTAATGCATGAATTCGCGCATCTCGCGAGGTCCAAGACTTTTTTAATGGAGATCACTATTCTAGAGAGGGCATTCCTTATAAAAAGAGTAACGGGGGTAGAAACGCGAGTTTAATCTACGTTGTCTAGAAATGGGGGAATATGTCCTAGTGGGGGGGGCTTAGCTGGCTGGTTCACGAACATATATGTTAAGCTAGTGTGAAGCACTAGGGAAAAAGAAAAAAGAAAAGGGTAAGACTCTAAGTAATAAAAAATACGATCTATAGCAGCCGTGAGTGGCGTTCACCATAGAAAGGAAAGGCAGTATACGAAGAATACAAGGGTGAAGCCTATCACACGTATTGAGCATGCAATGCACAACGAGAGTGCACTGAAAGAAATTCCAACAGCCGAGGTGGCGTTCGCTGGAGAGAGAGAGAAAAAGAGTCAGCAGCCAGTGGTGGCGTTCACTGTAATACTGGATACATGCTCCGAGCCGAGGTGGCGTACGGGAAGCATGCAGTATACTTACTTCACTGCTACTGCGGTTGGCGACTTGGCTCTCTGCCTTCCAGGCGGCTTGGATCGGGTCGGCGGTAGGCTTCTCACGTACGTCCTCCTCAGTACTGGTGCCTTTGGCACTTGCACTGCTGTAGTCCGTATGAGCTGCGATATTTCGAAGCTCGCCTCGCGTATTTATATACTTCGAACGCGATTTTGTTAACGAGAGAGGTCAATATTAAAGTAATTATTGACATCTCTTATTTTAATTGGGAATTAATATTTAATTCTCACCTTTCGTGTATTCATGGTTTGCTTTATTCAGGGGCAAATATATGATCATTGATAATATATTTATTTTTAATTGAAAATAATTTTATAAAATATTAAAATATCAATATTTTTTAAAATATGTAATGGCATTAAATTTGAACCATTACAATGTATCAATAAAAGCACAGTCAGTATTTGATTTAATGTCAAAATATTAATTTAAAACTTACTCAAAATGCAGTGTTGTATTGGTATGTCAATATGTAATTAATAAAATTTAAAAATCGTTTTAATCAATATTATTTATTATGAAAAAAGTATTTTTAATCTACAGGTATATATTCAAACGAATAGTGCGAAAGTTTAACGAAACCCTTTCAAGAAATAAAATGTATACTGAAATCGAAGGATTGTTATTAAAATTAAGTACAACTGAAACTATTACCACATTTTGAGAAAAGCACGAAGAAAAGTATATTCATAAATATTCGCAATATTTTGGTAAGAAATGTTGTGACCCATTTAAATCTCACACCAGTGTAATATCAAAATCCTTACGAGAAGTATCGTTAACCTTTGTGCAAAATAATGACTTTGTGGAGCTAAATCCCGGCACAAGTATTTGTCGAAATTGTAGAAAACAAGTAGCTGACAAGAAACGTGAAATTGATGATGAAATTTACGTTAACAAAGATCTACTATTCCAGCCTCCTGAAGAACTAAAAAAGAGACTTCTGAAGATCGTTTATTGGCTGAAGAGTACAGATTGTTAATAGATGAAATTAAAAAGAAAAAAAAATTTCCGAGAACGTAGACGATAAAATAAAAATGATAATTTATTATTACCAAGTTAAAAAATGTAGAAAATTAACAAAACTACATGGAATTTTACCTGAATGTACGCACAAGATTCGAGAAGAAATAGAGGAAACAGCGAATAGGAAAGTGACGGCTTTTTATGAAAACGACGAGAATAGCAGGATGTGTCCAAGAGTGAAAGACTACGTTTCCATAAGAAATGAATCTGGCGAAAAAGAAAAAAAAACAAAAACGGTTGGTTCTTTCTAATTTAAAAGAATTGTATACGCATTTTAAAGAAACATCGACAGATACAAAAATAGGAATTTCCAAATTTGTGGAATTAAGACCGAAGTGATGCATTCTAGCTGGCCGCAAGAGCACTCATTCAGTTTGTGTTTGTTTGCAAGACGAGAATGCAAAACTAATGATCAGTATGTTAAAGCCTAACGACTGCTTAACAGATTTGTTAAAACTGGGCGTCTGCGACACTAAAGAAGAAAAATGTATGCTTGGTTAATGCGAGGAATGTCCTGGATTCGATGAAGTTGATAATATTGTTCTAAAGAATATAGACGAGGATGCAACTTTAAAATATAAACAATGGATAAATGTTGATCGAGCAGATTTAGTAACAATCGTTTAATCTAGAGAGGAATATTTAGAGTCGTTGATACCAAAATAAAATTCATTGAAAGAACACCATTATGTGTCTACAAATCAAGCGAAATACATGTACAGCTTAAAAGAAAATCTTCCGGAAAACGAAATTATTGCTTTATTAGATTGTGCTCAAAATTATTCGTTTATTATCCAAGACGAAATTCAGTCATATCATTAAGATAACGATCAAGCAACGTTGCATCCTTTTGTCATTTACTATCGTAAGGAAAATAAACAAGTAGAATCAAAAAGTTTTTGCATTCTAACGGCCAGTAAAGACCATATAACTATCGCTATGTGCGCTTTCCAGTCTAAAGTTCTCGAGAAATTGAAGCTTCTTTTTCCAAATCTTAAAATAACACAGGCAAAAAAAAGTCGTGACCCAAAGGACACAACCTCCTACCACTATGTTTTTGGGGTCGCTGAAACCGAATATGACCATGAAAAATTTTTTGTGCTTGCCCATTTTCCCGCTACCACCCCCTCCCACCCAGTCACCGGGTTTGCAATTTCAGATATAAGAAAAAGTTGAGTAGGGTGTCTATTCCTATGTTTTTGTGGCGCTAAATCCGAAAAAGTAATCTAAAAACAAATACTTCCCTCTCTTAACAACCTACAACCCCCTTAATACCTCCTAGGAGGGAGTTGAAATTTTTATTTTCACGAAAAGTTGAGTAGGGTGTCTATTCCTATGTTTTTTGTAGCGCTAAATCCGAAAAAGTCATCTAAAAACAAATACTTTTCTCCCTTAACCACCTACAACCCCCTTAATACCTCCTAGGAGGGGGCAGGGATTTTAATTTTGACGAAAACTTGAGTAGGGTGTCTATTCCTATGTTTTTTGGGTCGCTGGATCCGAAAAAGTCATTTAAAAACAAATGATGTAGTACTACAATTGTTTTATGATAAAATTTTTACGTTCTTGGATACTGAAGTGGGTTATGTGAAAAATACATCAATGACTTCCTCTTATTTAAATTGGTACTCAAAACAGATCATTACCCAAATTAAATTTAAAAATAAGTTTAGACAAAAATTCAGGATTTCTGGTAATACATACTTTCTCGAGGCCTATAAAAGTTTAAGAAAAACTATTAAATTCAAATTCACAAACAACATAATTCATATCTTAAAAAAATTGAAAGTGAAGTTATCAGCGATCCAAACTCTATATGGACACATGTAAACAGGCCTAAAAAATCTAGAATTCCAGGTATCGTTCATTATAATAATTCGAAAATAAGCAATCCGCAGGAAATAGTTAACGTATTTGCTAATTTGTTCATGAATGTTTATAAGACTTGTACATTTGACCAAAATAAATGTTGTTCTGACAATTTTGTCCATATGGGAGATGGAATGCTGGTACACTCTACACAAATTAAATTCAACATAAAATCTTTAACCACTTCAGTGGCGTGGCGTTCCAATTGGCGTTCCACGTCCCTGGCCAAAAATGGCGAAAATAGCGAAATGGCGTTCCAAATTTTTCTAGATTTTTTAAGAGTATAATTAATTTTAATCTACTGCAACATAATATTTCTATGTTTTCAATATCACGGAACAAAAAAATAACAATGAAAATTTGTTTTTTTAAGATTTTCATTGTTTTTTTGGACGTTGCAAAATGTCATTTTTAATACTTTTCTACGAATGGCGTTCCACTTTCGCTCAAATATTGATAAATAAACTCAAGATCTTTCTGTGGGAAATAATATTTATTTATATCTTAGAGTCTCTGAATCGTCGAAGTGTGTTATAGAATCATTTGTAAATTGTTATAAACAAATTGTATAAACAAATTTTTAATAAAGACGATGCGTTCAATGAATTTTAATAATAATTGTTACTCGGAGGTTTATGGTGTCGCTAATAACGAATCCGATGTCAGTTTTTAAAAATTCAATATGTCGGATCCAATATGGCGTACGAGTTTATAAAAAATTAATTGAATTCGCTTAAAACATTTTACTCGATGGGTTTTTGGGATCCTTGATAACGAATCCAATGTCAGTTTTTAAAAATTCAAAATGGCGGATCCAATATGGCGGACGAGTTTATAAAAAATTGATTGAATTCGCTCAAGATATAATAGGAAAAAAAGTTTTGCAACAGGGTCAGGCTTAGTCAAACTGATCAGATAAATTAAAAAATTGTTTTTTTCAATGAAATATCTTTTATTCTCATCTTTATGTGATAAAAATAATGTCATAAAAAATTTAAAGCAAAAAAAAAATTTTGTTATAGTTATTAACAATTAAAGTTTTTAACAATATTAAATAAAAATATTTTGTTCTTGAGTTCTTTCTAACCAAATTTAAAAACCAAATAGGCGCTTTTTTCGTCTTGAAGCGTAGAATTTAAAAATATTTTATATTTTTTTGCGTTATACATCAAGTTTAAATTTGAGGTTCTTTAGTTTTTTCTAATATTTATCTGTGTTTCGATGCTTGTTTATGCAGCGAACACCATCAAAACGGCTTACACGGCGACAAAAATAATTTAATATTATTATTTCTAGTAGCAGGCCATTTTTTTCTCAATTGTTTCTTACTCAAAAATGTATGCAGAATACAATAGTATTTTTTAATTTTGAGTATAGCGTGAAGAAGACTGTTTTTTATTATAATGTTATAAATAAATAATTTAAAAAACAATAAATAAATTTTTAAACAAAATATATTTTTAAATTCTACGCTTCAAGACGAAAAAAACACCTATTTGGTTTTTCAAATCGGTTAGAAAGAACTCAAGAAAAAAATATTTTCATTTAATATTGTTGAAACTTTAATTGTTAATAACTATAACAAAAATTTTTTTTTGCTTTTAATTTTTTATGACATTATTTTTATCACATAAAGATGAGAATAAAAGATATTTTATTGAAAAATTTTTTTTTAATTTATCCGATCCGTTTGGCTAAGCCTGACCCAACACTATAACCTGTAAAATTGAAATGTTGTATGACAACATTAGTTTTTAACAAAAAAAATTTAATTACACAACAACATAATTATAAAAAAAGAAATGATTTTTAATAAAAGTTTAAATTTAAAAAAAATATATTGAGATTAATTCTATAAATTCAAATGCAATGTAAAGTTAATATATACCAATTTTTCTTTTCAGGATTTTTTTAATTCTATCAATTCATTTTGTGATATTATTATGATAAATATATCTAGCAATATTTAAATAAATTTGTTGAAACGTCTTAAAGTTATCGTGTTGACAAAAAGGAGATCCACACACACACACACAAAATTACATACATCCGGACAATTGCTTAGGGACCTAAATAACATAGTCCTATATGGAGAAAATTTGTTTCAAGTATTTTTAAAAACTTTGTAAATTAAAAGTCTACAAAGCTTCCCCCACAAGGAAGAACTAATAAATTTACTTCATTTGAAAAAAAATTTAATCTATAACACTAACAAAACTGTTTTTCCATATTTTAAGTGACCTGTATTAGTATAATCAATTTCAAAAACTAATTTATATAATAGAAAAATATATCTTATAATTTTAATATTTTTTATTAATAATAATAATACATAATAATAGGGTCAGAATTCGTGAAATTTTCACAGAAAATAAAAAGTATTTTTTTTAAATCGAAATGTTGAAAAAACATTTCTATTTGACCTTAAGAATGTGTTCACCAAAAAACAGAAAAGAAAATTATTTTTTATAAAAGTTATTGCAAAATTAATTTTTTTGCAACTTTTTAAACAAAATAAAATTTCTCCTAAATGAATGAACCGATTTAAATGAACCAAGCGGGAATATCAAGGGGATAAAATATACTTTCGTTTAGAATTAGAAAATTTTTAAAAAGTTTATTTTTTAATAATTATTTATTAAAAATTTTATAAACAATTAATTTTTTTTAATGTTCTGCGCCTTTTAAAAATTTGAAAAAAATATTAACATACACTTAAAACTATAAGAAATCAAAATCCGTTGAGAAAATTTTGGAGCGACAATTATTTTAAAAGTTATAATAAAAATTATATTGAACGGAGATGCGATTTTGATGATTTTCAGAATTAAAACATTATTTTTAGGTACGAAATGAACAAAACACTGTCAATTTCACATTTTTGTTTAATTATATAACCTTAAAAATTGTTAAAAATGATCAAAAACTAAATTCAGCGCTGATGCACAACATTGCGCTAATATAATTTTTATTATAACTTTTAAAATAATTGTCGCTCCAAAATTTTCTCAACGGAGATGCGATTTTGATGATTTTCAGAATTAAAACATTATTTTTAGGTACGAAATGAACAAAACACTGTCAATTTCACATTTTTGTTTAATTATATAACCTTAAAAATTGTTAAAAATGATCAAAAACTAAATTCAGCGCTGATGCACAACATTGCGCTAATATAATTTTTATTATAACTTTTAAAATAATTGTCGCTCCAAAATTTTCTCAACGGATTTTGATTTCTTATAGTTTTAAGTGTATGTTAATATTTTTTTCAAATTTTTAAAAGGCGCAGAACATTTAAAAAAATTAATTGTTTATAAAATTTTTAATAAATAATTATTAAAAAATAAACTTTTTAAAAATTTTCTAATTCTGAACGAAAGTATATTTTATCCCCTTGATATTCCCGCTTGGTTCATTTAAATCGGTTCATTCATTTAGGAGAAATTTTATTTTGTTTAAAAAGTTGCAAAAAAATTAATTTTGCAATAACTTACGTCATTTGTGAAAAATAGGTATTTTGTCCGGATTTACCCCAACTGACCCTATTTTAATTAATATGATGCTTAAATCCATAATTTGATACAAATATGAAACATTTTAAATAAAAAACTGATGATTTTTTTTCAAAATGAGTTTTCTCAAAAACGGCTCGACAAGTTATGGGCTATAAATTTTTTACACATTATTTAGAATGCAAATAACCCAAATCAGCAAAAAAAATGATGTGCTAAGACATTTCATTCAAAGTTGATTCAAGACCACCGTGTATTATATCTTGAGTTAAAAAAACTTAAGTTAATTGTAAAAAACTATTTTTAAGTATAAAATGAGAAAATATTTTTGTTTACATATTATTCAAATGTACGTAGGAAATCAAAATTATTACATCTAGGGGAGATTCGGGCAGCCCCGTAAACTTAAGCATTTTGATAAATAATTTGTGTTTATATTTTTAGAATGTTAATTAAATTTTTTCATATCAAACACAATACTTCTTTTAACCTTTAGCATAAATTCATTTGTAAAATAATCAAACCTTTTAGGAAAAAAATAAGGGAAAATATGAGTATTAAAATTCTAACCTTTAACAATTTGTCGGGTAGCCCCGGACATGCGCGAAAATATTTTATATTTTAATTATTAAACTTGATAAACTAACGTCAAATTATATTTACAACAATGTAAATATAATAAATAAATAAAACAAAAATTATTGAAATAAGCATTGCACTGAAAAACACAAAAATTTAACCCCCTCCCCCTCGGAAAATATTGGACTAGGTAAAAAAATATTTTCACGAAAAATTACTATCTATGAGTACTACAAAAGCCCCAAGTTTCGCTACGATTGGAGAAAAATTTTTCTCCACCTTGATCACTTGACATGAAATCGCTCATATGTGTGAGTACACATGTATATGTGTTTAGTGTATATGTGTGAGTATACATGCATATGTGTTATGTGTATATGTGTGAGTATACATGTGTATGTGTTGTGTCTATATTTTGAGTATACATGTGTATGTGTTTAGTGTATATGTGTGAGTATACATGTGTATCTATTGAGTGTATATATGTGAGTATACATGCGTATGTGTTGTGTGTATATGTGTGAGTATACATGTGTATGTGTTGTGTGTATATTTTGAGTATACATGTATATGTGTTTAGTGTATATGTGTGAGTATACATGTGTATGTGTTTAGTGTATATGTGTGAGTATACATGTATATGTGTTTAGTGTATATGTGTGAGTATACATGCGTATGTGGTGTGTTTATGTGTGAGTATACATGTGTATGTATTGTGTGTATATGTGTGAGTATACATGTGTATGTATTGAGTGTATATGTTTGAGTATACATGTGTATAGTTGTGTGTATATGTGTGAGTATACATGTGTACTATTGCGCATGCCTGACATGCGTCTATGTGTGTACAATGAGTAAATATATAATAAACAATACGATGAATGAATGATAAAAGCCGAACGACCGAACGATGAAGTACGGAATTACACGAACGACGGACGACAAAACGACAGTGATTATCTTAATATTATAAAAAAATATATATATTATAAAATAGGTGATGATGATTTTACTATCGAGAATTAATTAATTTATTTTTTTATTTAATTTCAAAATTTAATAAATTTGTTTTAACTCAAAAACAATTCTCTTTGAGAAATTCACTATTCAATTAAAAACTATTTTTTTACCTTTTATTTTTAAAAATAGGAATTTTGTTGACACATTGTATTGAGTAATAGAAATGGTGGAAATCATTCTTTTAGTTTTAAAAAAGCAGAGAATTTAGATTTTCACTGTTATTCAAATAAGCAATTTCGTATATTTGTTTTTGAAAAAATGGAAAATAATTGTAATAACCTTAATTTGCTAAACACAATTTTTATCAATGTCATTAAATTAATCAATTATATTACATTTTTTTATAAACAGGGAAAACAAATTAATAACTTTGATTTACCAATTAAAATTTTTCATTTAGAAACACAAACCGTGAAAACTATTTCCTTTTTTTCAACAGCATAAAAAATTGTATTAAAACGATGTGACAGGGTGGCTACGATTTCTGGACACCTAGAATACCTAGAAAAGTCATGGATAAATCAGGAAAAAAGTATAAAGTTCTTGGAAAAAAATTTTCTATCAAAATTATATTAATATTTTATATATTTTAATTAAAATAGATTTCTAATTTTGTTATTGTTGCAATAAAATAAAATTTGACATACAATTAACAAATTAGTACAATTGTTGAACAATCAATATTTTTAACGAAGAAATGAAAAGTTATTTAATACAATAATAAAAGTTGCATTATTTTAATAAATTTTCCAGAACATATTACTTACTTTTTATAAAAAACATACTACTCATGGAGTATGGAAAAATATTTTATATTTTTAAGCACTGGAAAGCATGAAAAATTCATAGAATTTTATCGAATTTATTTCGTGAAATTACAATTTTTTCTTAGAAAATATATAATGTTACATTTAATAATTGAGTAACAAAATTATAAATTAAAGAAAAATTAATTTAATTGAAAATTAAAAGCATTGACATAAATAATGTAAAAAATGGATTTATTTAATTTAATTAGTTAACCTGTTTATTAGATCAGTCTTATTTGAATACTAAATTATATTAATTTTTATTTTAAAATATTATTTGCAATAATATTAAAAATATTTTAATTATACCAGATATGAAAAAAAACTTTTTAAATTAGTCCGACATTCTTTTGTCAACCAATAAAATCACTTACAAGTTAAGAGAAAGATTTTTTTTTGTTTCAGTAGTTGGTCGATTAGCTTAGTTGGTTAGGTTGGTTGTTAGGTTGTCGTTTCCGCCCGTCAAATCCGCGTGCAATCCCAGTCCCCCCCAAATTGTTTTTCAAAATAAAAAAAAAACTTTTTCCAAAATTTCTAACATCCCGAACATAATTAAAATAATAAAATAAGCAAACTTAATTTTTTTATTTTACTATAATATTATTTTTTAAATATTTAACAAATATTGGTTTTATTATTTTTTGAGAAAACTTTCATCCATAACCTATCTAAAAATTATCAGTCAATTTTTACGATGAACATTTAAAAAAATTTAATTCAAATATTTGGAGAACTTTCATGACGAAAATTTAACGAAAATTTAATTTAAATTTTCAGGAAAGTTTCACGCTAAACATTTATTGAAGTGGGACATATAAATCTTTACACAATTTTCTCTAAACTTTTCCAGCAAATACTTCCAAGTTTGCAAGTAAATATTTACTAAATATTTAGGAAAGTTTCGTTGCTGTGTGGGTTGTAGCGAAATGCAAAATCGATTTACTAAAAAAATCTATTTTCCAGTTTTTTTATAAAGGGTTATCATTGGTAATTATTAATATATAAATTACAAGAAATTAAACTTGACAGGATTATTTTATTAATATTTTTAATATAATATGTTTTTCTTAGTAGATACGCCAAAGTGATCCATTACACCCCGGGGGTGTTTGTTGGAAAATTTTTTTTATTAATTATTCATTAAATTAAACAAAATTAATTAATTAACCAAAAATTGTTAACTGCTCTCAAAATCACGTTTTCTACCATTTTTTTAACAATAATAAATGAATAACAATGAAAATTGGTACAAACTTACAGTATGCCAAGTACATTATTTTGATCAAAAAACGAAATTACTCTGATTTACCACTTTTCAATAAATTGAAGTGATCCATTACGCTCCGGTCTCCTCTAATATTTATTTCTGAGAAAATATATTTAATAAAAAAACTTGATAAAATACTAAAGATTAATAATAATTTAATATTTTTTAATAAGTTTTGTAATAAAATATATAAATAAATAAAAAATATATGATTGTTCTGATGTATATTTTCATCAGAATTTTGTGTAATTGAATAGCATTCCTCAGTAGCATGTGATATTAGGAATATTCCAGCAGTATTCTAGCACATTGATCTAACACTGGTAATGTTAAGGCAGTGTTAATTTGTGTCATAGTGTTTTTGTTTTTCAAAATATTTCTAGAAAAATCCACTTACAAAGTTATGTAAAACAACTTAAAAACATTATTAGTTTATATAATAATAAAAATAAAAAAAAAACAATTTTTACTTTTAACATAAATAAAACTTTAAAAATTATTAGTGTCATTCTAAACGTATTTATTAAGATCAGAGTAAATTGATTTTATGGAAAATAAACTTTAATTTTAAAAAATGTTTATTAAATTTCGTGAAAAATTGAAGCTACAAAGGTGTATTGTCCAAAGTCGTGCATTTGTCCCACTGCGCGACTGTAATTCGTCATTAAATCAAGAGTAATATTCTAAAAACTGTTGGAAGAACATGAAAATATTTTTAATTGTTTAAATAAATTATTTATATTTTTAACAATCTTAAAAAATTTTTATAATGACAAATATTAATTAAAAGTGGTATTATTTCTTATTATTCATACCAAAAATTGATTCGATTCCTCTTACAAAACAGTAGAAAATAATTAGTTTCAAAATTAATACGAAAAAATATTATTAACAATAACTATTTAAATAATTAAAATTTCGCAAAACTGTGCAACTTGTATTTTTTCTATATCATATAGAATAGAAAAATGTTATAATCATAAAAAATACTCGCCCATTGAAAAACGATGGCACACTTCACAAATTTTGACACAGGTAAAGATTGTACTAACTTTTAGTAGAAAACTACTTATTTTATAGTGAAATATTTATTACTTTAAATGATAAAATGTCATCTATGTCATCTAGCTATGTCATCTAATAATTCTCTTTTACAAAATTTAAAGTTTTCTACTACAAATTTATAAAATCCTTACTATTTATTTTTGGTAAACGAATCTGATTTTTGTAATAGAAAACTACTAATTTTTATTTAGAGAGTAATACAATTTTTTTAAATTTACAAACTATAAACTCAAAATGAAAACAATTGTTAAATATATTTAAAAACACTGAAATTAAAACTAAAGATAAACTGAAATTAATATGTACAGCAAAACGTGAAAGAATAATTTGATGTTCAATTATCAGTTTTAGATTTTAAAGTTTGTTTGCTTTGATGCTATTAAAATAAATAATAATTATAATAAAAAACAATTTGAATTTAATTTTAAAAAATAAATATAATTAAAGAAAAGTAGGTTTTTTAATTTTAAACAGAAACTGAAAATTTTTGAAGATAAATTACACGGAAAAAATAAGATACTGTCACCTTTAAATGGTGTTTGCTGTCAAATTGAAAGAAATTAACTACCACTGTCATAACAAACATTTTTGATATCACAGCTAACTTGATATCTCTCTATTTCAACTAACCAAATTCGCTGTGTCAGATAAAAGTTATCAGCTACAGCAAATAGGTTTTCTCCCTATAAATATCTATAAGGTTTATAGAAGAACATTTTAATTTGGACGTACTTGTTATCTCTGCTTTGCTTTTCAATAATTTCTTGATCTTCAACTGAATACATATATTTCTTGAAGATTCTTCTGTCAATTATTCGAATCATACCCGCAGATATGTTAATGCATTGACACTGTTAATTAATTAGCACACGCTAATAAATGACTTCAATTAATTTTATTACTAATCAACATTAATTTAAAAAAATTTATACAAAATCGTAATTGTTTATGTAATAATGAAAAGAAATCTCGATATGCAATAATTCTTTGGCGAAGTAATAGGCTGAAAACACTTTCGGCATTAATTAAATAAATATTTTACTTTTTTTGTTTAAATGTGAATTAATGTGACAAGCATTTTGTGAGTGAAAAACTTTTTACTGTCACTAAATATTTATCTCGAAAAAAAAATATTTCTTAAAGTAATTATATGGCGAATATTTAGACTTTTCCCACAATTATGATAAACGCCTGTAATAAAAAAACGAATAGGTTATTTAAAAAGACATGTTTTGTATAAATTTCAAAAGTTATAAAAACAGTTTCCCTTAGCACACTGAAAATGACTATGTAAATTTTACAATGAGGAACTGGAAAGTCTTGATGAATTTAATGTATTTAAAAATCAAGACCGATTTCTTATTTGATTTTTAGTTTGTGTACGAACGACGCCCTGTCGTCGCGACGCGGGGTGAACGCACGACTCTCGAATAGTATAACATTCGTCCTCTACTTTCCACCACTACCACCCTTGTTCCACACTGAACTTTACAAACATTCTCGGTCAGTGGTTCTAACGCAGGCTTACCAAGGATTGACATAACTCCTGCAAATAATACAACTTTTAATCAAAGATAAGTTTCTTAATTCTCTAATGCATATAATTATTGTAAGTTGGCATTATTTTTCATTATTCTGAAAAAAAGCTTTTTTTTAAACCATAATCGTTATGTTTCAGGAAGACCCATCCCTGTTAAAATAGGTTTGTGAATGATTTGAGCGCCACTAGGGTGAATCGGAGGGTTTTAAAAGTTTTGCCACTGATCGAATTCTCGAATTGGAGGGAGATACATACACATTTTGAACAAATTTAACAATACGCAGAATCTTTAACGGCGTTGCAGGTAGAGAACTGGTTAGTGTTGCCAACCCACTCTTCCCTACTTTCCTGTATTTTTCCAATTTGCTCACTTTAAAAAAAACTAAGCACTTAATCGAATAAGTGGGCCTTTACCCGCAAAATAAATTAAATAAAAAATTAGTGAAAATTTATTTTGTATCGATACGATGTTTCGACGAGGCCTAATTTTGTTTCTACGATTGCAATTGACAGATGTAGGTGACTTGATTTGGGGATAAAATGGCCGCACAACAGAAAGGTGGAGTAAAGCGGGTTGCCTACGTAAAGGCATAACAGTATGATAAAAAGGGAAGTAACTTTTCGTTTGTTGAAAATTAAAAAATAATATTTGGCAATAATAAAAATTAATACAAAATACATAAATAAAGGGGTTTTTGTTTATAAAAATGTACATAATATAAAAATATGTTAAATTAAAACAAAAAATATGAAAAAAAAATTTTAATTTAAAAATAAAAAATTTTTTTTTATTAAAACAATATTTGGTAATAATAAAAATTAATACAAAAAACATAAATAAAGGGATTTTTGTTTATAAAAATGTACCTAATATAAAATATGTTAAATTAAAACGAACAACATGAAAAACATTTTTTTTTTAAATTTTGTTATTTATTAAAATAATTTTTTAAAAAGATTAAAAATTAAATTGTTAATTAATACCTCTGACTTTTACAACATCGGTCTTTTGCATTCATTCAACAGCATATTAATTAATTTGAAGGTTTTGGAATAAAACAGATAAATAATTATGCAAATTGATGTCCTCATTTGAAAAAAATAATATTCTAGTAAATAGTATAAAAAATTATAGATATAAACAAATCACAATCATGTAATATTTTTTCATTTCATTCTATGATAAGCCAAAAGTTTTTCATTAAAAGATTTTATTTAGCGAATGCCAAAATGCGAGATTTTCTTATTTGTGTAAAAAAAATTATTTTTAAAAATAATAATATTTATCACAAGAATGCAATTACTTAAAACTTTTAAAATTACTTAAACTCTTGTCAGAAATTCAATTATTTTCAAAAAATCTAAAAAAAAATTATGGTCTATATTTCCAATAACCTTTATAAATAAATAACAATAATCTTGGACAAAGTTTAATTATTTTGAGGAATTTAAATAAAATTCATTACAAAATTCAATTACCATTTTCATTTTATTCGATTAAGTGCTTAGTTTTTTTTTAAAGTGATCAAAGTGGAAAAATACAGGAAAGTGGGGGAGAGTGGGTTGGCAACACTAACCAGTTCTCGACCTGCAACGCCGTTAATTGAAATTTTAAAAGTACTCTTCCAAATACTTATTCTTCAAATTAGATCAATGTTAATAATAAAACTAAAATAGAAAATAAAATTAAAATATTTAATTGGGGAAATTATTTCTATTGCTTCTTCACAGTCAAGACTTGAAATTTTGTGTTGGCTAAACTCTATAGGCTATAACTGTCTTACAGTCGTTTGTCAAAACTTTAGAGAAAATAATTAAAATTTGTTATTTGGCGAAACTATGGCCCATATCGGACTAACGTCCGATAGTACAAATAGACTCTATGTGTAATTTTCAAATTGCGACAAATTAATCGGCATAAAGCGATTTTTACTCACAATGTCTATTAAAATTTAGAACAATAATGATAAGTTTTAAGTGATAAATGATTCGGATAGATTGTTAACTTTTTCTACCTTTAATTAAAATAGTACCGAATGATAAATTTTTTCCTTTCCTTTAAATAAAACAATATTTTTTTTATAATATCTTTTTAAAGTACAAAAATTTCCAGGCATTATAAAGACGACTCTTGTAGTGTTGATTACAGTTGATCGTAATTAACAGACATTAACTGCCCAATATTGACTGTCGTTACTTATCCAGTATAGGCAAAATAAAAAAAATAATATAAATATTCATATTTTCTAATTAATTTTTCATATCCATACAGATTATTTCACTCTTTTACTCTGACATGAATTCGAGAAAGCACAAAGGTACTTATTGGCGATTCAAACAGCTAAACTAGCGCATCTGGTGGCCGAGTTTAAACTAATATATACATGACTCCCTGCATGGTGTTCAATGAAAATATCAACGTTTTTATAATTTTTCAGTTTTATTTTCACTATTAAATCAAGTTTTTTGAATTGTTCTACTTTTTTAAATATTTATTAAATATATTATAATAAATTTGAAAGAGCATCCCCAGATAGCACGACTTCTTGCTGTAAGGCCACTGTAAGGATATCTGTAGGGGTTGTAAGGCTTACCGCGTAAGGCTGTTGTAGTCCTACATAAGTCTAAAAATTTCCGCATTACCGTAAGCTTATGAATAAAAGCTGATGTGGGATTACACCTAATCCTATTGTAAGCTTACTCGAAAAACTCATAGTAGGCTTACATGTAAAAGTTGATGTAAGCTTACAAGTAAAGGTTGAGGTAAGCTTACAAGTAACGATTGAGGTAAGCTTACAAGTAAAGGTTGTGGTAAGCTTACAAGTAAAGGTTGTTGTAAGCTTACATGTAAAAGTTTAGGTAAGCTTATAAGTAATGGTTGAGGTAAGCTTACATGTATAGGTTGAGGTAAGGCTGTTGGCAGTTTATTATCATGGTGTAAGGTTCTTGTAAGGTTGTAGTGAGTTTACCTATTATGGTCAATATTAACAAAATAATTTGTAAAAGCAAAATTGATTTTTTTTATGTCAGTTCCCAACTTAGCTCAGTTAGTTAGGAAGTTAGGTTAATGCGCGTCGTTCTCGGGTTCGAATTCTAGTCTCCCCAAATTTGTTTTTAAAATTTTCTACAGAATGTTTGGTTTCCAATAAAGAGAAGAGCAACAAACCTAATTTTTTTATTTAATATTTATTAATTAATTATGTTACAAATTATTTTGTTAATATTGACCATAATAGGTAAACTCACTACAACCTTACAAGAACCTTACACCATGATAATAAACTTCCAACAGCCTTACCTCAACCTATACTTACCTATTCTGAATTGACTTCACAAAAATATGAAACGCGCATTTAAAAGAATAAGAAAGTACAACAAATCAGTTGTTATATTTAATAGAACTTTATTACCTAGAACATAATTTTAGTAGAATGTATAATTTTTATATTAATAGCTTGACTGAAAGATTTTTAATTTAGTAGAATATTTATTCGTCCGAATTATAATCTGTCAGAAAGTCAATTTGATCGAATTTCAATTTTCCAGAAATCTAATTTAACCGAATGTCAATTTATGTGAATAGTTTTTTCATAAAATTGTAATTTTACAGAAGGGTAATTAAATATAATCTGAATATTGCCGAAAATATTTTTAATAGACTACTTTTTTCTTGATTTTACTTATTTTTTTATAAAAATCGGTAGTTCACAAAAAAAACACTTTTAACCGTTTTTTGAAATTTTAAATTTTTGTTATTGTTTTTGCATTAACAAAATAATACAAAATTTAACAAAAAAATTAATTACTCAAAAGCCGTTTACAATAAATTAATGAAACTTACACTGATTATACAAAATTGTTCATTCTTTTAAAAGAAAATTTTTGCAAGATTGTAAATTTAAAAATTCCATATTTTTAATAACAATTTTATAAACAATTTTATTTATTTATGTGTTCTACCCCTCCAATTGCAATGAAACTCATAGGAAGTGTACTCAGTAGTCTCGTCTTGAAGCCCAAAAAAAATAACATAACATAACGAATTTTTTATTAAAAACGCGCGCTAACTTCATAGAGGGAGAAAGTTAATTGTCATGGAAAATTCAGTCTAGAGGATACAAATATTATTTGTTTTTAATAATTTTTTTTTAAATGAAAGATTATAATATTGCGCACCAATCAGATCAAATCTAATATCTTAACTTAAAAAAATATGAATGCTACACATTTGTTAACTAATATTTAGTAAAGTTTATTCCCCTTTGTTCATATATATTGTTAAATAAAAATTTTTTTTAACAGTTTTCAAAATTCTATCTTCACAAATCGGTGCACAATAATAGAATCTTTTATTTAAAAAAAATTATTAATAACAAATAATATTTGTATCCTCTAGACTGAATTTTCCATGACAATTAACTTTCTCCCTCTGTGGAGTTGGCGCGCGATTTTAATAAAAAATTCGTTATGTATATTCCAAATTGAAAATATCAAAATTTTTTTTGGGCTTCAAGACGAAACGACTGAGTACACTTCCTATGAGTTTCATTGCAATTGGAGGGGTAGAACACATAAATAATTAAAATTGTTTATAAAATTGTTATTAAAAATATGGAATTTTTAAATTTACAATCTTGCAAAAATTTTCTTTTAAAAGAATGAACAATTTTGTATAATCAGTGTAAGTTTCATTAATTTATTGTAAACGGCTTTTGAGTTATTAATTTTTTTGTTAAATTTTGTATTATTTTGTTAATGCAAAAACAATAACAAAAATTTAAAATTTCAAAAAACGGTTAAAAGTGTTTTTTTTGTGAACTACCGATTTTCATAAAAGTTTTAACATTTCAGAAAATCAATCAAATTTTTTTAACACAGTTGACCTGGTCTGACCCTTAAAAAATTAAAAATTCCCTTTTCTTGATGAATGATAAAAGCATTACTCCACCAGTAGACCCTAAATAAGTTTTTATTCTTAGATCCAAAATGGCGGATGTCAAAATTTATAATTGATCGAATTCGCTTGAAAATTGTTACTCGGGGATTTTTGGGGTCGCTAATTACGACTACGATATTAGTTCTTAAAAATTTTAAATGGCGGATCTAAGATGGGGGATGGTACAATTTATAATTGATCGGATTCGCTTGAAAATTGTTACTCAAGGTTTTTTAAGGTCGCGGATTATAATCTGACGTGCCAGAAACTTATAAAATGTTATAATCTGATGGTTATAATCAGCGACCCCACAAATCACATTTTTGGTAACTTGAACCTCATGTTTTGAAAAATTTTTAAATTATTTTTGGTTTTACGGATATGGGTCTTTCAGTAGACAATTCAAGCTTTAATTTAGGTCTATGAAGAAGTTTCCGGCGCGTCAGGTTTAGGATAAAAAAATTTTGAAAACCCACAAAAACACTTTTTTGGGGGTCTTTACCCACACTTTTCTCAAAATCCTGACGTGATGGCCAATTTTGTGACCCGGGATCGTGTTCAGCGTCTTTAATGGACACTATGATATCTCATAAAAAAAGTAAGTCTTTTTTTGTTAACTTGTGTTATTAATAATTTTAGCTCAAAAGCCCTATTGTTTTCTATATTATATGGATATATAAATTAAAAAATTCGAAATAAATAGATCCCATCGTTTGCCCACAATCAGACAACGCCTAAAAGTTGTTAATTTAGTTCTAGTTTCTTACAAAAAATTTTGAAAAAAATTGATCGATACATACATTCTTAAAAATAAAATTTTATTTTAAAAACTAAAAAAAAAATTCGTCAATTTGAAAAATAAATTTTTAAAATATTTTTATCAAAAAATACGTGAAAAAAAAAATTTTCATATATAGAACGTCAAATTTGGTCAATTTTTGACCGAGTTATAACCATTTCAAAAAAACATTTTCATAAAAAACGTGATTTTTCAAAAACCTGTATCTCTTAAACGGCTTGATGAAAAAATTTGAAAAAAATCATGGTAGCTTATTTTAATGAGCACTAAAAGAAAAAAAATATTTGAAAAAAATCTGAGATGCAAAAGTCAAATACTGTCCGATTTCGCGTGGAACGCCCCATATATATATATATATATATATATATATATATATAGTGTACAATAGAATCTAAAATTGTCAATGTTAAGTAGTATTTCATGATCAAAACTATAATTTCATTGCTGATTAAATACGCCCCGCGGGTAATGATCCATTACGCCCCGGCCCGAGACTGAAATTGTTCACCTTGCATTTCTCCAAAAGCATTGTTCTTTTTATTAGAATAAAAAGCTAGAATATGGGTGTCGCACACCCAGGGTGCGGTTTAAGGGTTAAAGAATGAATGACGAAGTTAAGCAACAAAAAGTGAAAAGTGATCCATTACGCACCGGACTCCCCTACATCCCGTGTAGAAATTTGTCGTGGAACAATATGAGAAACTGTCTAGTTGCGCTAGATACTGTCTATGAACTTTAAGGGAATTCTGTGCAAAAGCAAGCTAGGAATGTGACGCTCGAATCATGTAGACTCTGTACAGGCCGGTTGTCTAGTATCTTTTTATAAAATAGAACGTTCCTAGACAAATCCACGATATTTTAATATACCGTTCCTATACAGATGGTTGATTTATATACGTTAATAATAATGGACATATATAATTATACATATATATATATATATATGTATATATATATGGGACGTTTCACGTTAAGCGGGCCACCTCAGTGGCCAAAATTGAGAGCTTCCAAAAAATTACTTATACCCAAAAATTATTCATATATATAAGTACTTTCGAAAAATATGTGGCCTTTTCAAAAATCCAAAATGGCGGACAAAATATAACCTATAAATGTGTCAAAATTCAAAAACGGAGGTCTAAAAGTGCTAATAAAGAGGAATTAAATAGGGAAATCACCTATGTATTGGCGGCAAAATTAGCATTGGGATACATACTTTATATTCCATAAGCGATAAGGCCAACGTAGAATAGAATCTTTAACCGGAACCGCAATCGTAAGCGTAACCGTAAGAATGAGTTAAAGAAGGATAGGTATATTGTTTATCCTTCTTTAACTCATTCTTACGGTTACGCTTACGATTGCGGTTCCGGTTAAAGATTCTATTCTGCGTTGGCCTATAACGGTAATTTGATATCGGTTTTCAGAAAATCAATATGGCGGATCCAATATAGTGGACAAAATTAGATTTGATTGAAAGTTGTTACTCAGGAGTTTTTGGGATCGCTGATACCGAATCTGCTGGTAATTTTTAGAAATTCAAAATGGCGGATCCAATATTGCGGACAAAAATTTGTTTGATTCATCAGATTTTGTTGAAAGTTGTTACTCGGGGGTTTATGGGGTTGCTGATACCCAATCTGATGTTGATTTTCAGAAAATTTTATACGGTGCGTTAACAATTTTTTTCTGAATTTATAATGTGTTAAGCTTCACACATAATAAAAAATAAAGATACTTCCTCTATGAGGAAGCAAAAATAAATAATAAATAAATATTTTTAACTGTAATTTGTCATGAATATTACTTATTTAATATTATTTCTTCAGTAAATTGTATATTTGAAAGAAGCATTTTATGTGTAATTTGAACATTATTAATATTGATTTATATTATATATTGACAATATACATAAACAATAAGAAGTGCAAAAATAATTTTTTTTTAATCTCATTATTGTAAATAAATTATTATTATAATTAATATTAATAAATTAATTCAATTAATTTATTTATTTTGCCTTATATTTGGTTTAAAGAATATCATTAGACTGTGTTTTAGTCTGAGTCAATTTCTATTTTTTTTTACTTGTTATACATTTTTATACCCTAGAGTAACAACTTTCAACGAAATCTGATAAATTAAAAAAAATTTGTCCACCATATTGGAACCGGTATTTTGAATTTCTGAAAAATAACAACAGATTCGGTATCAGCGCCTCAAAAACCCCCGAGTAACAACTTTCAACGAAATCTAATGAATTAAAAAAAAATTTGTCAAACATATTGGATCCGTAATTTTAAATTTCTGAAAATTAACATCAGATTCGATTCGCCCAATATGGCGGATCCAATATAGTGGACAAAATTAGATTTGATTGAAAGTTGTTACTCAGCAGTTTTTGGGATCGCTGATACCGAATCTGCTGTTAATTTTCAGAAATTCAAAATGGCGGTCCAATATGGCGGACAAAATTTTTTTTTATTCATTAGATTTAATTGAAAGTTGTTACTCGGGGTTTTTTGGGATCGCTGATACTGAATCTGTTGTTAATTTTCAGAAATTCAAAATGGCGGATCCAATATTGTGGACAATTTTTATTAAATTTATCAAATTTCGTTGAAAGTTGTTAGTCGAGGGTATAAAAATGTATAAGATGTAAGTAAAAAAATAAATTGAATTAATCTATTAATATTAATTATAATAATAATTTATTAACAATAATTAAATTTAAAAAAAATTATTTTTACACTTCTTATTGTTCATGTATATTGTCAATATATAATATAAATCAATATTAATAAAAGAAATTAAATAACAGATAAAGTTAGATTTGTTACAACCATTCTTTAAAATTATTGTTAAAAACTAAATAAACACACGATTATTTAATTAATGGGAATAGAATACACGATGTGCACAATTCGTCATGACTCGCCATGACGCCGACTAAATCAGAACTAAAAATTATACGCTTACTTCCGGCTATGTAAGTTCCTAGTTACTACAAGAAATAAATGTCCCTAACATTCGACCATCCAAAATTTCAATCTCGACCTCTAGATCGTAGTTGTAAATGAAAATGGTTAACGTAGAATTATAAACGAACATAATAAAATATAATTTTGATCTAAAGAAACATATGATATTATTTTTACTAACTGACATTTTTAAAATTCAAAAAATAAGAATTTTCTTTATTTCTCTTAATTGTTAATGCCTAAACGTTTCGGGGGTTTTCTCAATCTTTTTGGTCTTGAACGCGATTCATCATAGTCCGAGTTGGTCTTCGATGGTTCCGTTTCCGAATTGCTCTTGACGCATTTCGTATCGTCATTTTCGAAAGTTGATGAGTCTGAATTAGAGTCCATCTCGATCGAATCCACCGAGCTGTCGGGATTCCTCATTTTTAGTTGGCTAACGTGTGAGGTTGATGCGTATCTTGTGTCTAGGCCATCCTTTCGGAGTGTAGCGACTCCATAAGTGTCGTCTGGTTTAACTTTCGTTATGACCAATGGTTTGTATCTTGCTCAAACATTCGATGATTATCCTGGTGCATATTTTGCTACTTGCATCATGACTATGTCGCCTATTTCGAATTTGACGTTTTTCACTCAGTTTTTGTCGAATCGTGTTCAAATGGACTTTTTCCTGTTGTTTTGTTCGCAAATTCGTTGAGATCTCTCTGCACTTGCTTTAATCTTAATATTGGACCGCCATTTTGAATTTCTGAAAATTAACATCAGATTCGTCATCAGCGACCCCGAAAACCCCCGAGTAACATATTTCAAGTAAATCCGATGCATTAAAAAATTTGTTGTCCACCATATTGGATCCGCCATATTTATTTTCTGAAAACCGATATCAAATTACCGTTATTGCTTATGGAATATAAAGTATGTATCCAAATGTTAATTTTAACGCCAATACATAGGTGATTTCCTTATTTAATTCCTCTTTATTAGCACTTTTAGGCCTCTGTTTTTGAATTTAGACACATTTATAGGTTAAATTTTGGCCGCCATTTTGGATTTTTGAAAAGGCTACATATTTTTCGATAGTACACTTTTTCCCCGAAAATATTTTTTAAAAAAATTATTTTTGAAGTTGTAATGATATCGTATTATTTTGACGTTTAAGGGGATGTCAAAGTCGATGCGATTTTCCCATTGAAGCTCAATGCAAAAATCCAATCGACTTTGACACCGCCTTAAATTCAAAGTTTCTGAAAGAGTAAAATTCATTCATTTTTGTACGCGTAATATATCTATATATATTACTGAGCTCACTGCTCGGCGGACAGGTAGAGAGTACCGATGGCGTACTCATTGCCGCGCATCACGTGGGTCTCTCTCACCTCATGCTACACCTCTTGTTGACCCAGCGATCTATAATACTTGGTTGCTCGTACAATTTCCTCAGTTCGCCGTCGACCAGACTCGGGGCTTGCTCCGAGGCAGATCGACGGCAACTCTCTCTTCTCTTTCTCCTTTTCACCTTTACGATCTAACGCCGAGGTTGAGGTACGACTCTCCCAAGGAATGAGATCTTCCTTTCTTACCTGGTGCAAGCCGGCGGTATCTCAGGTACAGCTGGGGCTGCTTGCTTGCACATCCTAGAAGGAGTTGTACTCAAGACTCAGGTACAACTGGGAAACTCCGTTTCTTGCTCTATCTCTCTCTCTTTTCACCTGTCATTGCTCTTGGTCTAAGTAGGGGTACAGCCGTGTCAGACCAAAGGCAATGAATTTCCTACAAAAGAATGTGAACCAACCCTGTGAAGAGGAGGTACATCTCGACCTTCACAGAGTTGATGCACCAGGTAGATTCTTCGACTCAAGGTACAACTTGGGGGAAGATGAAGCTTGTATGTCTACCCTTAAACTTTCCCTCTCTCTCTTTATGCAACTCTATGTCGTGTCGAGCATGAATACCGTTAGAATCGCGGTATCTAGTCTTTTCGATTTTGCTAAATCGACCTAGCGTGCACGACCCCTAGTTATCGTCCGCACCGGTATCGAGGGGTCGTTTCTAGAGCCTACCCTTGCGTACAATGAGCGTCGGTCTCGGGTAGAGAATTATCATTGCTTTTGGGGAAATAACTTTCTTAATTTTTACAGCGTGGCCACAGGCGAGTATGTCGAGCTCTATAATCGCCAGGACAGCGGCGCAGTCTCTCACTGACTCTCTTGCGCTTACTCTCTCACTCTCTCGCTTTCTCTCTCTCTCTCTCACGCTTGCTTATCTCGTTACTCTCTTTCTCGCACGTTACATTTTTCTGTTCTTACCCTTTAAATCTTTTATTTCTTTTATTCTTTACTTATTTTATTATTCTCTATTTCTTTTAATTTCATTTTAGTTAGTTTAGTTATTTTTGAACTGTTATTAGTTAGATTAGGTTTTGATTGATTTCTTTCATATTATTTTTGCATTATATCGAGTCATTTATTTTTATTATGTATTGTTAATTTTCTTTGGTTAATTTTAAATTCATCTTCGTACATAATTATTTTTGTCATATTTATTTACTTATACTGAATATATTTTCTTACGAAGGTTTAAAACTTTGCTTTGTTACTGACTTTACCCTTCCTATCGATATCACTAAATTGACTAACTAGCTTGCTTAAATTTTGTAATGACGCTTACGCCATTTTATTAATTAATTTGATAAAAGATAATTTATATTTTAACCCGGACTCCATCCGGCGAGCAAATCCTTGGCTATAAAAACTAAGATCATTACAAAGTAATCAGGTGTTTAAGTTTTGGGTTATTTTATTTTCATTTTATTATTACTTTGTAATAAATCAAGATAATTAAGTGAATTTTTTTTTAATTAAAGCTTAAAGTCTATACTTTAATGATTAAATAAAGCAATTGCTAAAAAATGAAAATGTATAATTGTTATTAACAATTCTTTTAAACAATTGCAAATTAAAGAATGTTTTCAGTGTTTTTGAAAGATTAAGTTACGATATATTGATGCGCAAAACTCCAAGCATTAAAATAAAAAAAATAAAAATAAGTAACCTCCAATATTATAGAAATTATGTAGATTTTTCTGACAAAATGCAGGCGAAAATCAACTTTTAATCTTAAAAATCTGCTTGAAAGCGTGAAGTTTCTAACAAAACAAAAGACGATCTTATTTATTCATTTGCAGTTTTATCTTTTTCCAGTAATTCGAGTCGAATGTCGCCTGCATTTTGTCAAAAAATCTACATAATTTCTATAATATTGTAGGTTACTGATTTAAAAAAAATTAATCCTTGGAGTTTTGCGCATCATAACATCGTAATTTAATCTTTCAAAAACATTAAGAACATTCTTCAATTTGCAATGGTTTAAAAGAATTGTTATTAACAATTATAAATTTTCATTTTTAGCAATCGCTTTATTTAACCCTTAAAGCATATACTTTAAGCTTGAATTTAAAAAAATCACTTAATTATCTTTATTTGTTTCAAAGTAACAATAAAGTGAAAATAAAATGACTCAAAACTTTAACACCTTATTACTTAAAAAATAAATTTTTTTAAAAAATATTTTAGGGGTAAAAAGTGTACTCATATATCTACCAAAAATCATAGATAACTTTACAATAATTGATTTTTCTGTCAGCTCTATTTTTAATAATATACATAAAAATATTTATTACTAAGAATTTTTTTACAAAAATTCTTCTGCTTAAAAGTTAGTTTGCCTTCCATCTGTTTCCTTGCAGTGTAGGTGATGGCCACATCTCTCGACAAGAACCGACGTAATATATTTGTAATGGTTTTAGACAAAACGTTGTCATTATCCAAGAGCATTTTTAAAGTTTGTTTCTAAAAAATGAAATAATTTAATTTAGTTTAAGCTTTTAAAAAGTTCGATTAAAAATGTATTGAAATATTTTAAACTAACAAATTCCTTAGCAAATGTATTGCTTTTCAAACAACTTGCTAGTGTGTCAAAATTTGTGAAGTGAGCCATCATTTTTGGATAAGTGAGTATTTTTTATAATTTTAACTTTTTTCTACTCTATACGATGAAACAAAAATACAAGTCGAACAGTTTTGCGAAATTTTAATTTTTGCAATAGTTATTTTTTTTCTATTTAACATTGTCATTTTGTAAAAATTTTAAAAATTTCTTTGGGTTTAGTCATTCTTGATACAGAAATTTCTAAAAAAGAAAATGTTTTTTTACTTTATCAACCACACGTATTCTGTCAATAGTTTTATTAAATATTTTTTTTGTAAAATCAAGCGTACTTTAATTTCATAGTTTAGTATACTGCAATTTTGCCCTGAAATAAATTCTGGTTTAATAATATTGCAGTATACTAAACTAAAAAATTAAACTATTCTTGATTTTACAAAAAAGATCAAAAATGCGTAAACATTGAAATTTCTGTATCAAGAATGACTAAACCCAAAGAAATTTTTAAAATTTGTACAAAATGACAATGTTAAATAAAAAAACATTTCTTTTTTTATTGTTAAATAAATAAAAATATTTTTTTTTGAAATGTCTCTCGTTGTTTTGATGCGGAATTAACTCACCTTTATTTAAAAAAATATATTTGAAATTTTATTGAAAATTGTGGTCTCCACATTGACTTTTCCAAAAAAAATTATTTCGCCCCACTGTGCGCGCTCATAGAAAAAACTGAATAACTTTTTATCTAATGAAGAATACTAACTTTTCTTTTTTTGTGATTATTCGTGATTAAAAAAGAAGTAATATTCAAAAATTGTTTATAATTTTCACAATTTTTAAAATTTTATGTAATAACAAATATTAATCAAAAGTAGTATAATTCCTTATTATCCATTCCAAAAATCAAATTGATTCCTTTTGTAGAACGATAGATAATTATTATTTTCGAAATTAATACAAAAAATTGTTATTAACAATAACTATTGTAAAATTAAAATTTCGCAAAACTGTTCGACTTGTATTTTTGTTTCATCGTATAGAGTAGAAAAAAGTTAAAATTATAAAAAATACTTACCTATCCAAAAATGATGGCTCACTTCACAAATTTTGACACTAGTTTTAAAAATTCTTCCCTTGTTTTTAAAGGAAATTCTAGATCATGACGCTCAGCTAAACTCTTAGGTAGTAAATTACTATTTGCATTGGATGCTTCTAATATTCACACCTCTCCTCAGCCAATTCAAGTTTCATTAAAGTGGTGACTTAAAATTATAGATGGATATTGTTAAGGACATCAAAAGTAGTTAATTGCAAGTTTGCAGAAAATCCCAGCTGCCCCCCTTTTCAAAATATTGAAAGAAACGATATTAGGGTTCCATACACCCACGGTGTTCGACAGAACCATATTTGTGAGACTCTTTTTAGGGTTCCGTATACAGTAGATGTACCGACGAAATCCTATTGGTGAGACTCTTGCGTCCGTAGACAATTTTGTGCCCCACCTCTAAACGACTTAACTATTTAACCTAGAGAGCTGAAATATGTTACCGACAAATATTTTTACACGTAGATTACTGGAAAAATAAAAGGAATGTAATTGGAGGTGATGGGCATAGCCTTGTCAATGAATTTGTACAAATTAAATTTTAAATACGTTTCAGTGAAAAAGCGAAGAATTTAATTTTGAACATTTAAATAATAATATTGGTGTATGGAACTTGTCATTTCCTTGACCAATTGTTTAAATTAAAAACACTAATTTTTCATCAAATTATAACAATTTTATATTAACAGCAATGGATTAACAACAATATTTACATTTCGTATACGTATGTCTAATAACATATATATATACATATGTAGACATATGTTAATAACTTATTTTAACTAGAGGTGTCGAGAAGAAAATCCAACTACGGCCTTTTGTAGTTGAATAACATAACACGGGTCTTCCATCGAATTTAGTTTGTAACGATTCCAATACAATAAAAATTCCTTGTGAATTGATTCACCGGGCTGTTCGGACCACAGGCCAAGGCCATCGTCATCATTCAGAAATAATAAACATTGCAAAACATGGTTTAGAATGATATGAATTTTAAGCGATTCAGATACGTCAGTGGCATCAAAAAATTTCTTCAAATCTTCAATATTTTTTGCAAGGTCAGCCTCATTTTTTCTAGTAGTTGAAAAGCAGTTATGAACAATTTCGTTCATTTTCTTGAAGGATACCACAAAAGACTCGATTCGCAGTTTTTTAGCACCTTGAAAAATTTCTTCGTCATACAGTTGGTCAGCATGTTTCAATAATTTTCTGCAAGCGTTGCCTTCGAATATTTCACCCTGGTAATTTTTTGGCACTACTTTTAGTTTTTTAGGCCATATAAGAGCAGTTTCACGTCCTAGTAGAGGAACTAATCCTTTCCAGAAGAGATGGTTAACAAAACCTTGTAATAAGTGCAGTTCTGGAACTACGCACTTCTCAATTACTTTGAGATCGTCATCTTCTTCAAAAATAGGTTTGTTTATTGTACTATGAAAGTTCATCGCGTTTTTCTTTTTTTCACCGTTGATTACGTAATTCCCGTGGTCTTGTTTAAGATAGCCGTAAGTTTTCAACTTGTCGACTACATTTTTTTTGTCTGATGATAATTTTGACGAGCTAACTAAAACCTGATCATCGGCGTCAACAAATTCTTTACAGCCTGACTTCAAATCTCGCAATGAAATAAAACAAAATGGGCATGGATACATTGCACTGGCGGTTTGTTGTCCGTTTATGGTTAATAGCAGCTTAAGATCACATGCGAATTTGAATGGCACATTGTTCAAATTTATTAGTTTACATAAGTAAAAGAGGTTATCATAACTTTCTTTAATTTTTGGCACTATACAAATCATAATGATTTTGTTTACACTAGTCAACGGAGCGCCTCTACCACTTCGACCTCCTTCGAAATATTTTGATCTTTTGGCCGGCGTAGGATCACAATCAGAATCAACTTTATCTTCATCTCTAGTAAATACCGACATTGAAATTTTGAAGAAACCCTGTCCCGAATCAGCCATAACTTTTATGCAATAATTTCCTACTAGATTACGATGCTCTACGACAGCTTCTAGTAATTCTTCGCAATCAGCATACACGATAGGCCTATTCTCTTTCGCATTGTCCCCTTCAACATCAAAATCGTGACTACTTACTTTATATATATCTTTTAAAATCTTGCCTTTTTCAATCACGTGATTTCTATAATTCTTCGGAATTGCGTTTTTTCCAGCGTTGCAACGAATAAAATTCTCAAAAATTCTCATTTTATTTGAAGGTAATCCCAAATTGTTTTGTAAATTATCCAATTTCTCAGTTTTAAAAATCGTTTTTTTACTTTCTTTAGGATTCAGAACAATTGTTGTGTCATGTCGGCCGTAATTCTGCAGTTTCAATTTTTCTGGTTCTAATGACTGCGAGGATTTATTATTTTTACCTTTTTCTTTTAAAATAGATACTACAACTTTATCTTGGACGTTTTCAGGAAACTTCATTACTATATTTCGTAAATTATCCACCAAAATACGTTTACTATTACACTCATGACGCATGCCTTTACCGAGCTCTCCGCAACAAATTTTACAAATTTTAATATCCTTTTTCGCAGGTGTTTCAGCAATGTTTGTAGAATTACAACTTTTTTCTAAGGTTGAAGCTGCATAAAGACCATTTTCCGCGTTTATCTCGATTTCGAATTTTCGTTCACAACCATTACCTGTAATAACTTTTGAATGAGTGGTAGATCTTGCTGTTAAACAAATATAGCAATTGCAAGGTCCTTTTTCATTCCTCGTTTCTTTCTGCAGTTGAATATCATTATAATTAGGCATTTTTATTCCGGGCCTCTTGGTAATTTTTTTCTCGAATTCTTTGACGGTATTGCGACAGGTATTACACCAAGATAAAGGATATTTCGAGTTATCCAACTTAAACGAATTATCAACATGTTTCTGAATTAGAATTTCATTCTCTTTACTAATCTTGAAAAAACTCAATTTTTTAGAACCACAAACTATTTTTCTTCCGCATGGACCGCAAACTTTTAACCTATTATTTTCATGATCGCAGAAATTCGTCGGCATTTTGGAGTAGATATAACCACAAGGGATGACATAAAAATCTAAAAAATATAATTATCTAATTAAAAGAGATAAAAACTATACTTGCAACATTGATTTTTCTAACCTCACGTGACAGAAAAATCTATGACGATTTGAAAATATTTTTTTGCACAATGCGTAAAATACATTTAGGAAAGAAGAAATGATTTGTATGATTGCTGACTTTTTACTTACCTCGTATTTTCTATTTATATTATTATTCTAGTAAAATTCTTAATTAATCAATTATTAGAATATCGAAATACACACGGATCAATATAATTTTACATTACATTAAGTTAGCTGAATATATACGCGTCAACAAATAAAGGAAGCTCATTTTTTAACTCATCTCAAATTCTTTTTTTGTATCATTTTATTTTAATTTATCAGACAATTTTTTTAAATTTCTTTTTGTAAAAATATGTTGCAATCAAAATTTTAAAAATTTAGAAATATTTTTTAAAATATATTAAAAAAATATATAAAAACATGTACATTATTAGCATATTTGGTATTTTTTAAATAAAAATAAACGTTTTCGTCGATATTTTAAAAAGGGGAGCAGCTGGAATTTTCGCAAACTTGCATTTGATTACTTTCGATGTCCATAACAATATCCATCCATAATTTTAAGTCACCACTTTAATGAAACTTGAATTGGCTGAGGAGAGGTGTGTATTGATTTTAATTGAGTAATATCTCTTTTGACTTGTTTCATGTCAGATACTAATCCAGCAATAGCTTTCATTAGCTCTTCAAATAATGGTAAAGGAATATCATTTTCATTTTCAAAGTTAAATTAATTTGCTGTTTGTTTTCAAATTTTCCTTTCAACTTTTGTGCTTTAATAATAATAAATAAAATAATAAATAAATAAAATATAAATAAATAAAATATAAATAAATTAATCTTCATTTAGTAAAAAACATATGTTACTTGAAAGCAACAGTGATATCAAAAAGGGTTAACTTTTCATTTATCAATATTTATTTTAAAGATATAAAAGAAAATTTATAATATTTCTTACCAATTGGCGTCTTTTTGATGAAACAAAAATTGATTTTTCCGTTTCTCCTCCAGAAATTTCTGTGCCATGATTTGAGAAATTGCTTTTTGCAGAACGCTGTATACTTCCTAATGATTTTGAAGCCGCAGAATTATTATTTCTATTTTTTTCTGTCTTAGAACTTGTATTGATTTATGAGTCATATTTATGCTTAGATTTTCTGTAAAAATAAGTATCTTTGCATATTATTCAATTACATTAATTTGTCAAATTTTAAATATAATATTTAAAGAAACTAATAAATTAAACTTAGTTGCTTAGTGCATTTTTTGTATTTTATCAGCAATTTATTAAGGGTTTTCACTTGTTTCAGTCATAAAACCATAAGCTTCTACAAATAATTTTCTACAGCGAGTTTCAGCTTTCTCATAAGAATCTGAAAATTATAAAAATAAATAATAAATATAAAATAAAAATATATAAATAGTAAAAAAAATAAAATAAAAATATAAAAAACTAAAGATAAATAGTTAACAAACATAAAATAAAAAATCAAACGTTTCCTTAAAATTAAGTTTTATTATTAAAATCCTGTTATTTTTCAAAACAAGAAAGGTACAAGAATTGTCATTATTATTAGCGTTATATAAAGAAAAATTTTATTTTTGATATAACTTACTTGCGTGTCCTCTTATTTCAATGTCATAAGAAGGCCTTTGCTTAATTGATTGTTTACAACTTTTTACAATTTCGTGTAAAACCTTCAATCTTTTTGTAGTGTAAGGTGCTGGCATGAACTGTGTAATTAACTGATGCCTCTGTTCATAAAAATTAATCCAGGCAGTTGGAACTATATCAATTAAGATTTTTACATTTTCTTGTCCTTCCTCGGGAATAAACTTTACTAATGTGAACTTTCGTTCACGGCTATTAGACTGACATGAGAACTTATTCTACTTCTAAAATGAATATTATTGAATAAAGAAAAAGTTTTTAAACAATGCAAAATTATTGCTAACCATTTGGTTAGCCTCTGCTGGCGCACTTAGAGTAAGTCAGACGGGCTAGCAATGGGCTGGAGTTACTGCCTTATACATTATCTAGCCGTCGTGTCTGCTATGGGCTAGCAATTGTTAGATATTATTTTTCCCAATTTTTTAAATGTATTATGTATACAATGTGTTCAGCGAATCGGCAAATATTTTTTTTTCAACGATTAATTAAGAATAAAAACTTTGATCAAAATTGATTTTTATACATTTTTTCATATCTAAGTTTAAAAAAGATATACTTTTAGTACACAAAGTACTAAAAAATCATTTTTTGTTATCTAAAATTTTAGTAAGAATAATTTCTTATAAAATTATATATTTACAATAAAAATACACTACTTTTTTCTTATTAAAGTGTATCCTTCTATGAAATCAGTAGATATGCAAATTAGGTAAAGAGAGACATTTGAATGTTGTTTGTCTTTGAAAGAGGAAGAAACCAATAGCGTTAGATTTTCTGCGTTATGAACAGAGAGGGAATTATGGTATTATTACCGAGAGAAAGAAGAAGACAGAAAATCTGTAAAGAGAAACCAAAGGTCTCTTCGATTACCTGGTCTATTGTTCGAAGGGTTCCTTTTAACCAGTGGAAGTCTTTTGTACATGTAATAAGATTTAAAAACAAAGGACCCCGCACTTGTACTATTGAATTTGGCTATCAAACCAATTTTTAATGCAACTTTGCAGATTTGTAGTTTTTGACAGTCTGAACAAAAAATGTATACTACAAAACTTAAAATAATGACGAGTTTTTGAGCTACAGAAGTTCAAAGTTAAAAAAAATCAAATAATGTGTATTAGTTGTTCAAGAATGTTTTGTTGACAAAAATCAATTGAATTCACTTAAAACTTTTTTTTTATTATTGTTTATACTCCTGCCCTATTGGCCTTACGCACCTGACAAGAGTCTCCGAGGAATACTTTTTTGAATTAAGCATAACCATTCTACAAATTAAATTTCTATATATTATACCTAATTTGCGTCTACAGCCGGCTTTATTAGGAGTACTCGCATTCGCCTGGACCACCTGTTAATTAGATTTTCTCGCCAGAGGAGAGGGAAACTGTAGAAAACCTCTCTTGAGTACAACCGGTTTATCAAGTCAAGTTCTAATGGTGTGTACCGGACAATAATCGACAGTGCACATCATTATACCTTGACGTCAAACCTCCCGCTTGATAAATCACGAAAGTAGTGAGAAAAACACCGGGCTATAGCGGGCACCAAGGCGGTCACCCATCCAAGTACTAACCGCACTGAATGTTGCTTAACCTCGGTGATCGCAAGCCACAGAGTCTCACCACTGTGATTTACCATCGGTACTTAAAACTTGTTACTCGGAGGTTCTTAGGATCGCTAATAACGAATATGATGTTGGATTTTTAAAATTCAAAATAGCGACTCTAATATGGCGGACACATTGTAAGAAAATCAATTGAATTCGCTTGAAACTGGTTACTCGGGGGTTTTTAGGGTCGTTGATAACGAATATGATGTTGGATTTTCAAAATTCAAAATGTCGACTCCAATATGGCGGACACATTGTAAGAAAGTCAATTGAATTCTCTTGAAACAGGTTATTCGGGGGTTTTTAAGGTCGCTGATAATGAATATGTATTGGAATTTTTAAATTCAAAATGGCGACTACAATATGGCAGACACATTGTAAGAAAGTCAATTGAATTCGCTTGAAACTGGTTAATCAAGGGTTTTTAGAGTTCATTCAGCAGTTTAAAGAATAAGTATCCGATTCAGCTCGTTAAGGCAAAATCAGTAGACGCTTTAATAGTTTTAGGTGAAACAATTAAATGATTCAATCAATTAAGGCAAGATCAGGGGGTGATTTACTAGTTTAAGTCAAGATAAGTTCAAGTCTTTTTGAGACATTTACTTTTTTTCGTTTCACTTTTATATTTGATCTTATTTTGCATTATTTACAATTGATACTTATTCTTTCCTAAATATTATAGTATCTTTCTTTATAGCTATCTTTACCAATGTAAACTAAAAAACAAAAAACAAGTTTTGTGCGCTTTCTTTACTGTTTTTATATTATTATTATAGTTGAAACGTTTTTGTGAATAACTGATGACTATTGTAGTTTTGAAAACGTCATTTACAATTCATTTGAAGGATTCAAGACAGTAAATGCGATTAATGGTCGATGATAAAAAAATATTATTACTATCAAACCGTCTACTGATTTTGCCATAACGAGTTGAATCGCATACTAATTCTTTAAACTGCTGAATGAACCCTTAAAATCCTCGATTAACCAGTTTCAAGCGAATTCAATTGATTTTCTTACAATGTGTCCGCCATATTGGAGTCGCCATTTTTAATTTTAAAAATCCAACATCATATTCGTTATTAGCGATCCTAAAAGCCCAGAGTAACAAGTTTTAGCAAGTTTAATTGATTTTTGTCAACAAAACATTCTTGAACAACTAATACACATTATTTGATTTTTTTTAACTTTGAACTTCCTTAGCTCAAAAACTGGTCATTATTTTTAGTTTTGTCTGATACATTTTTTGTTGATATAAATTTATGAATTGTTAATAATTATAATAATAAATATTATTGATTGTTATTATTTTAAATATTATATTATTTTCATGTCAATAATAAATTACTAACAATATAAATGTCATTTTTAATAGTAATTTTAAAAAATAACTTTAGTAAAAAAAGATAATTTGTGTTAATGTGGTACATTTTTTAACAGATTTTTAATATTATTTACAAATATTTTCAGAAGTTTTAATTCGCAACAATTATAATTTATACAGATTAAATAATAATTTTATTATCTAATATAACGCTTTGGATGAAAAATATCCGCCTTGCATGTGGGATCGAACTCACGTCCCCCCGCCCCGACGCATACCGGAAGCATATAACGCAACGCATTTAAACCGCACGGCCACTGATGACTGAATGAGAACTCTTCTAATCTATTATATGAATGCTAGTGCTGCACGCGGTGCAAATTATGTCGCACGCATGCTATCACTGTGTCTGGCACAGTGCGCGCACTTTGATATTTGGGGGATTTTATTACTAAAGCAACATAAAACATCTTGCATTTAAAAATGTGTAAATTGATTCAAGTTTGAATCAAGAAAATCTATTTTTGATTGATAACATTACAGATTCATGAAATTTAAAACTAATTTTAAAAATTATAGGTAAATTAATAGGGTCAAAATTCGTGGAATTTTGACTAAAAATAAAAAAAATTTTAATCGAAATGTTGTAAAACATTTCTACTTGGCCTTAAATATTTTTAGTATTTATTATAAAATAAGCATCTAAAGAAAACTCATTCACTTTGCAAGTGTAAAAAAATTATTGGAATTTAATAAGAATGACTTAGTTTATTTTTATAAATTGATGGAAACAATTATTAATAAAAACTATTAAATTAAAAATGATTTTAATGTTCAATTGACAAATAACCTAATTTTGCCATATTCATTAACTAAATGCGAGAAAGAAACATCATTAACTTAAATAAAACTTTATCAAATCATGAAGTACCTGCGATTAACTGTTACTTCTTCTTATCACTTTCATTCTTTTTTTTAAGTGTGAAAGAATAAGCAATTAAAATTAACACTTTGCATATTTTCACGATTTTAAAATGTAAATAACTTTCTTTCAGAAAAATGAATCGTGGTTTCAAGAACATATAAATATAAAATTCCAAGCTTTTTCCATGTTTTTCCAGGTGAATACTTATATGAAATTCCATTTCAAAATTTAAATAATTTCTAGCTTGATAACAAAGCTTTGGCTCTTAAAATTTTTTAAAAAATCCAAATATAAAAAATTTAATAATAATTACGATCTAAAGTTTTTTTCTTTAGTAAAGATTTTTATATGACGATAAGACAAAACATTTTTCAATTTTAAATTAAAATTTTGGTAAAAATCTTGAAAAACAGTCAAAATTCCAGAAATTTTTTTAAATTCCATACTATTTCCAGATTTTTCATAGCCTTTTCTAAATTCCATACCTTTTTCAGGTTTTCCAGGCTCTGTAGCAACCATAAAAATTTAATATTTTTAAATAAAAGAAAGAGTGACAGTTATTACGACCTCATATATATTTTAGATACTTATTTTACAATAAATACTAAAAATATTTTTAAAAAATCCGTTTTGTTTAATGATCCTAATTCCTTTAAGCTATTTCTCCGACTGCTACTGTTGAAAACATTGATTTTCAATAGCTAATTAGTTTTTAAGAAAAAGAAAAAAATTATTAATGACATTTTTTGAGACGTTTAATTACTTTACTAAATTTTGACTTTTGGATTTTGAAGTAAATTTTTAATTTTTTGAATATTAAAAAATTTTAAACTACATATTTTCCAAAATTTTTGAAGTCTGAAAAATTTCAATTTTATTTTTTATACACGAACTTTAAGATCAACATTTTAACTAACAATATAAAAGGCTCAGGGCGATTTTTTAAATAAGACTTAAAAATATTTTGTCATAATCCGCATATATACTACTCATATGACTCGCACTTATGTTCTCATCAGTGATGACTGTCATGTGCGAACGCATCGTGCGATAGAGTGTGCTACAAGCATACCGTTATGCTCAGGTGCGACTCATATTACTCTCACCAGTGACTGCATCACAGGTGACTGCTAAATTGCACGCAAAATGCTATCACCAGTGCGAATCGCATGTGGTGCGAGAAACGTGCGACGCACGATTGTTATCTGGGTTAAATAAGATTAAATGATTATTGATATTATTGGAGTTAAAAATTGATATTGGAATTGAGATTGGAATTGAAAATTAATATTATGATTGGTTTGGTATTAAATTTGAAAATTGATAATGGAATTGGAATTGAAAATTGATACTGAAATTGGAATTTTCCCCGACAACATCCGGATAAAAGAAATTTCAAAGTTATTAATAACTAGCTGTCGTACCCGTCTTCGACGGGTTTAAGTTTCTACAGATACATTTAATAGTGTGTCTAACCAGTCTCGAAAAATAGGAAATAGTGGGGAATTTAATTTGACTATAGAAATAATAATTAGCTACCATTAACTATTTCATTATAAAAATATTATTATTTTTAAACAGTGATTGACTTTTTATCATTAAATAATTTATTTTTTATTCATTAAAATGCAGAAAACAATGTTTGTCAATTATTTGTAGAAATTTAATTATAGTAATATAAGTTAATCCAAAATTTCCACCAGTTTTTGTAGTTATAGTAAAGTCAAATTCGAACTAATTGTATCATAATTGCTTAAATCTAATGTAAGACCTTTATTGCCAGCTGAATTTATAATTTTTCCCGATTAAATTAAATTCTTGCATGTTTCCCCGTTTTTCCAGTTTACAATGTTTTACAACGCTCAAAACATCCGTAATAGTTAAACCTATAATAAAATAACAAAACTTTTTACTATCTAAGTTTTTCTCCAGTAGCATAATGCAAGTATCGTTTCACAGGTATATTCTTGAGTTTCTGTAGTATTAATTTTATCATAAAAAATCTCCATTTTCAATAATTGAAAAATAATTTTAAAGCTATGAATTAATATTTTTTAATATTGTTTACCATTTTATCATTTACAATTTTTAATATTTTCGAAGTTTTGCAATTTTGACGTCAAAAGTTTAAAAGATATATGTAAATTAAAAAAAATAAGAAATTTTCAATTTTTTAAAATTTTTGAAAAAATTGAAACCTCCCGTTCTAATTAATACTTTTAAAAACTGTAAATTTATTGTTTACATATATATCACAAAAGTAATAACTGATTAATTTACTGCAATCTATCAAAATGTAAAAAATTTTTTGCCAAAAATAATGACCTATAACCAAAACATTATAATTTTATAATTAATTTTGTTATTAACTTTTTTTATTACATGTTATTTTATCAAATTTTAGCATAATTTTTCCAAAAATTGTCTCTTATAAATAAACAAGTTGCTGATTAGTCAAGTTGGTAAGACTTGACATTTATTTTTAAGTGTTGCGTTACAGGTTACAAGATAATATGAGCTTTTCAGTTCGTTTCTTTTGTCACTTTAGAGCACAAAAACGACTATTTTAAACAATTATTTAACAACTCTAAGTGTTCTCTCGCACACTGTACCTTAATACAAAAGAAAACTTGTTTTCTTAGTGTTTTGGAAATAACTTGCACTAATTTTA
This sequence comes from Leptopilina myrica (nomen nudum), assembly GCA_032872475.1. Taxonomy (NCBI): domain Eukaryota; kingdom Metazoa; phylum Arthropoda; class Insecta; order Hymenoptera; family Figitidae; genus Leptopilina; species Leptopilina myrica (nomen nudum). Next base: position 19,958,593 of record CM065461.1, on the reverse strand, counting down.
TTAAATTAGAAATAGAATATTAAATTAAATTGTTATACGACGAAAGTGTTATTGTTATTTTAATCAGTGCGATTTATTCCCTTACTAAAAGAACAAGTCTTCTTTAACACTGAATTTACTAACTCAATTTCACGATCGAAGGGCCGACTCAACGATACCGTTCGGGCAGAAACTCACCGGAGTATTTGACATTTGTTCTAAGAAAGCTAGGGGTTTATATAGTAGCTAAACGTCTACTTGATTGGGGATGTGATGGTCAAAAATCACGTACTTGTGCTAAAATGTAATAAGCACGTACTTGTGCTAAAATGTAATAAGCACGTACTTGTGCTAAAATGTAATAAGCACGTACTTGTGGTGTCAATTTTGTTTTTATACATGCATCATTCAATCTTAAAGTAGTAATATGACACTCGCTTTTACAATAATTTATTATAACATTCATGCAGTTAGTCATCTATGCATCCCCTCATGTTTGTTATTTAAATCTGAGTCTCTAGTGTACAACTTATAAACCTTCAGACGCTCTTTGCTTTTTGCGCCGCTTATGATAAGCGAGTGGCAGCCGATTAATTACCATGCGCGTAGACAATGAACCGACCGCCGACCACTTATCTCTCGTCTCTAGATCACGGTCGATTATAATTTCAATTGTCTTAGATGGTAACTCGTGTGCGCAACTTACTAATTTATCATGCAGGGTTTCTATATTCATTTTATATATACATATATCCATGCCCTTTATTTTACAGCTATATTTATCAATAATAATAGCAATAACAATAATAATGTTAGTAATAAATTGATGAATTTAACATATTTAACTCATTAAAGAACAATTTATCCTAATTTACTATTAAATTACAAAAAAAGTTATATCTAGGGATGTAACAATGTTTATACTTACATCTGAAATATGGAATAGTATTTTTTGTTAAATTATGCTAAAATGTGACTAAATAACATGTTATACTCAAATATAGATCGTTTAAAATCAATACATTAAAAAAATTTTAAATTTCGATTTTTTGAAAACATTTTTATCTTTACATCTTAGTTATAGGACACAATTTTTGCAAAATTATGCTAAAATTTGACCAAATAACATGTAATACTTAAATATAGGTAGTTTAAAAGCAGTTCATTAACAAATATAAAATTTGGATATTTGCGATTTTTTGAATTTTTTAAAAATCATGTTTATACTTTCATCTTAGTTATAGGACATTTTTTTGACAAATCTATTCTAGAATGTGATTAAATAACATGTTATACTCAATTAAACAAAGTTTGAAAGCATTTTTTAAAAAAAGGTAAAATTTGAGAATTTTTTATTTTTGAATTTGTTAAAAAAATTGAATATCTCCCGTTCTAATTAATATTTTTCAAATCTATATATATAATATATATATAATATATATATAGATATTTATTTATTAAAATGTCAAATTATAATATTATGTAATACATAAATCGTACCTCTGAAATGTCAATTCAAAACAAATATGTTTTTTTCAAATGAATTGAATATATATCTATTTCTATAATTTGAAATTGTCTTCAAAATTCACTTGTTTTACCAATAACGTAAAATTAAATTTTATATTATTCAATATATATTTTGATCTTTACATTGGATTTTTTTCAATTCAATGAATTGTTAATTAAATGTTGAATAATTTGCTTATTAAAGTATTTAAAATTTTTTAATTTCTTTAATTTTTTAAACTAAGCATTTAAAAAATTTTTTTTTTAATTTTGATTTCAGTTAAAAAATTAAAATTTAATGAATTGATTTTAATAAAAATTTTTACCTTATATTAAATAGAAATATTAAGTCATATATTAGTGTTTGAAAAAATGAATAAGAGTTACCAAAAATACAACTGAATTTATCTTGGTAGTAATTGGTAACAATTATAATTTTTTATTCTTTCGAAAATTTTTAAATAAATTACAACTTAGTTATAGAATAGTATTTTTGCAAAATATTGCTAAAATTTGACTAAACAACGTGCAATACTCAATTATAAATGGTTTAAAAGCAATTCATCAAAAAATATTAAATTTGAAATTTTCGATTTTTAAAAAAATTTGTTATACTTACATCTTAGATATAGATTGTTATTTTTGGTAAAATTATGCTAAAATGTGACTAAATAGCATGTATTACTCATTTATAAAAAGTTTAAGAGCAGTTTTAAAAAAAATGAAAATTTTTGATTTTTTAATTTTTTGAAAAAATTACATATATTCCGTTATAATTAATATTTTTCAAATCTTTAAATTTATAAACCTTCCTTGGGTCAATGTCTAACAATCTGCAAAATTTGGTATCAAACGGTTCAGCCATTTTTAAGTGATTCGCGGACAAAGATTCTGTGACATACGGACATACATACATCAATACACGAAATTTTTTATTGGTATATTTGGAATCCTGGATGCTCGAAAGGAATAATTATGTGGGAAATTTAAAGTTTTTAGCAATGTACAGAAAAAAGTCTCATCTTATATATATATAGATGCAGTAGACTCTTTTCATAAACAAAGTACTGTCCAATGTCAAAAAGAATATAAAGAAGGATTATTAATATTGGGATTATGAAAATAATTAAATGTTTTATTAAAATTATTGTTGTGATAAATATTGTTATTTATGAAAACATTTTAATTTGGAAAACAATTTTATGATTTATCTATAATCGGAATAATCCCATATGTTTGTAACGTAGGAAACGAATAACAAAATATTTTTGATCAGGATTAGATAAATATTATATTGTTGAGAGTATTTTTATTTGATTCTGTAATAGTTTATGCATGTTGTAATAGAAATAACGATGTTTCTAAAAGCTAAGTTTTTTAAATGAAATGTTTGAAAAAGGTAACCAATAATGCAAGCATTATTATTTTAGTGCGTTATAAATAAGGATGGAGATTAGTGAAAAGTAGTAATTTTAGATGATATTTCACAATGTTGTGGTATCGGTATAAAATTGTATTTGTAGCATAGTAGTTTATAGTTTAAAGAATTGAATGGGCGCGCGTAGCGCGCAGAATTTGTTCTAGTATTTTATTCTGTCACATTGTGACCTTTCTCTAATCCCCTTAAATTGTGTACGTTATTAAAAGTAAATAAAATTTTTAAAATGGATTAGAAAAAATTAGATACTCAGACAACAATAAAAAAAGTATTCCATGTATTACGAAAAAAAAAAAATTGATATATACGGCTGCAGACGTACTGATAATTCCTGCGGTAGAAATATATTAATTTTTTTGATTCCTTTCGTAAGACAAGAAATACTTTTTTTTACTTATTTTCAATAACGTACACAATTTAAGGGGATTAGAGAAAGGTCACAAAGTGACAGAATAAAATATCCACTCGAATAAGAAAAAAAAGTAAATAGGGGAGTGCTGTCAGGGTTGGACATAGTTTTGAATATTGTTGGAAAGATCAACTCAAGTGCAATGTTTTTGCTGTACATTGCAAAAAAATTCGTCCAAAAGTTTGAAAGTTAAAAGCAATTTTAAAAAAATAATAATGTTGTAAGGGTTGAACATGGGTGTAAGGGTTGAGCCACTGTAGAAAATCAATGAAATATTTAGGTAAATGGTTAAAAATGTCCTTCAAATAATAGAATGACACTTGAAAATGAGGAAAGGAACCATGAAATTAAAATCAAATCCCATATTGTGCATTTTTGCATAACATTAGATATTTTATTTCTTAAGAATGAAATCAAAAACTTTTAAATTAAAACAATAAAAAAAGATTATCGAAAAAAAATTTTTCCTCTTTTTTCGTTAGAAATATAGTTTTTGACACCTCCTTGAGTCAAAAAATGAATTTCTGTTGCAAGTACGCTTCGTAATTGCAAAATTTTGGGCGGTTCAACCCTTACGACACGGCATGGCTCAACGCTAACTCACGTGTAGTTCTGCGACATACCACACAGAACAAAAAACGCGTCACACAAAACCCCAAATTTTTTTTCACATTTTCGTATAACATCTTAATAAACAATTTCAATAAATTTACTTTGTCTTTGGCATATTTCTTCTACATTTACTTCTCTTTTTTTGACACTACAAAAAAGTTTCTGTTGAGCGTATAACAATGACTCGCAAAAAACAAAAATATACGTTCGTATACTTGATTGAAACTCGTGTGAAAAGTTGACTGGCATTAGTAGCAAGAATTTAAGTACAAAAACAGATGGCGCTAGTGTGATAAAACAAAATAAACGCGATGGCTCAACCCTAACAGCACTCCCCTAGGTAAATACATTTATTATTTATATTAATAAAGTAATAATATTTATGATAAATGTTAAAATACAGTACAATAACAGTCAAAATTTCTCAAACGGATAACCTAAAACTTTAATTTTTAACTTTAAATAAATTTTTTACTCCTAATGTGATTAAAACAGTTTTCTGAGATTATTAAAGAAAACTGTTTTTGGTAAAAGAAATAACAATTTAATTTTTTTCATAATAAAATCGTAAATAAGACGTTCTTTTTATCAAAATTCAGATGACCGATTTAAATATTAAATAAGGATTTTTTCCTACAAATATGAGCGTTGTGAAAAAATGTCATTTAATAAGAAATAAGTTAAATAACAAAAATTATTTTATTATGACTTTTTGTAATAAAAAAAATAATTAGTTAAAAATAGAAAGAAAAACCGAGTTTTTAATTTTAAATGGGTGACACGCAACGCGGGAAAATGACTCGTTCATCACAAGGCGATCTGGGTTGATAGAAGCACCTGAGAGTCGACCAATCAGCGATCGGAGACAAATGAATACACGTGGTACAATGCGGTGTGTGTTGTGCGGTGCACATTTGTTTTGTGACACCTTTAATGGCATGTGCAAGAAGACTCTGAGTGATTTTGACAAAAGTTAACGCCTGAATCAGGGTTGCCACAATTTCTCAATTTTGAATTTCCCTGACTTTTCCCGGTTTTCCAGGTACAAAATTAACTTTTCCCTGACTTTATAGATATTAAATTACAGATAAAATAAAATAGTCGCAAAACATATGTGGACGTCCACATGAAAAGGGCCCATTTTGTCGGTTCTAGTTTACGAGTTATTTGCAATTTAATACTTTTTTGAGAAAAACCTTATTTTTTTTAATATCAATCTACATGTTTTGACATGTCAAATAATGCGGTTTTCATTAATTTATCGTTAATTTAAGTGTTTAACTTTATTGGTTCTTTTGAAAAAGAAAAGGGCTCATTTTGTCGGTCCTTTGCAAAAATATTCCGTATTTTTGAAACGGAGGGTCAAAAAAATTAAAACCTCTTGATTTGTCATCTTTAAAGTACCCTGAACTCAAAACAATTATTATCTGAATAACTTCCGAGAAGAAGCAGAGATATTAATGTTAGAGTCATTGATTACGTAGTCGTAGATGTAAAAAATGTCGATATTTCGTCAAAATTTCATAACAAAACCTGTTAAAATTTTTTTAATAAGTTTAATTTCTATTCATTACCTTTAAATGACACAATAAAATTTTTTCCCAATCATTAATCTTGTACAAAAATGGTTTATTAATAAGAAAATCGTCTTTTTAGAAAAGGGCTCATTTTGTCGGTTTTTCGTATTTTCAAACAGAACGGGGGGTGGGGTGGTTTAAAAAATTGAAAACCTATTGGTTTTTCATCTTTAAGGTGCCCTGGACTGAAAACAATTATTATCTGAATAACTTCCCAGAAGAACCAGAGATATCACAATTAATAGGTATCACAATCTTTAATTCCGTTTTTCTCGAAATGAGGTATTTATTACTATAAACTTTGAAATTCTGTAACTCATCGAATTTTTGACCAAAAAAGTTGTATGACCACTCAAAATTTTCGTAATTTTGCAAGGAATTCGCCCATATGAATAAGTCCAATAGTGCCAAAATGGGCCCTTTTCATGTGGACGTCCACATATATGCTTTTTAAACTTTATAACCAACATTAATAACCATTATTAAAGTAAATAAAATCAAAATTAGTTGAAAATCTATTATTAAAAATAATAATTTTAACACAAAATAAAAGATGCGTAAAGATTTTTGATCATTTTTACTAAAAACTTTAGGATTTGGATTATAAACTTAGCAAAGTTTACTTTTGAAATCTTGAAAAACTAAGACAAAATATACTTTGTAACCAATTTTTTTAAAAAGTCAAATTAAATACATTTACATTTTTAAAATATATTTTTAACAATTAGGGCGTTTTATTAAATATAATAATTGTGTTTTTACTTTGATGAACACTTATGAACCATTTCTTAAACAACTTATTTGGTATCTTCTTAATAGGTACCAGTACTAATTCTGCGCGCTACGCGCGCCCATTTCATATTCTTCGCACTAAAAATCGCTTGCTGGGTGTAAAAACATGATACATCGGATTGGCGTTGAAAAATATGATACCTAGGATTTGACTTGAAAAACATGACATATCGTTGCTTGAGTTGAAGAACATAGCACGTCGAAAAATAAAATTTTATTTTAAATTTTTAGTTGATACCACTGACCGCTAATTTTAAAATGTGGCAAATCTTTGAAATTTTTATGAAACAAATGCTTTCGCTTCATAATATGTCAATTCAAAGAAGAAATAGGTTAAATAATTTTGTATACAGTTTATATTGATTTGAGACATTTTAAGATTCGCGGTCAGTGGTACCAACCGAAATTTGAATAAAAAATTTTCGTTTTCCACGTGTCATGTTCTTCAACTCAAACGACGATATGTCATGTTTTTCAAGTCAAATCCGAGGTATGTTTTTTAACGCTAATCCTATGTATCATGTTTTTACACCCAGCAAGCGAAATATACTATGGTATGAATCAAATTTTACACCAATACTATGATATAGTGAAATATCACTTAGAATAACTACTTTTCTAATGTCCATTTCTATTAAAACACATATAAACTTCTACATAATTTTGTATTACAGCAAACAGATGCATTGGAAGATTCAAAAGAAATTTGGAAAAAGATTTTCAATGGCTCCAAGCGTCACTGAAATCCAAAGTGGGCATTCATTTATTCCTGTTGGTAATAAGCAGTTGGTAGTAAAACGGTACTCTGGTGCAGAAGACAATCTTTTTATAATTCAATATTGAATTTTTAAATAGAAAGATTTTCAACCATCCCTTTTCAGGGCTAATACATGGCTTCCAACTCTAAAAAAGCAATCAACATACATTCAGACTTTTTTATGGCTAATCAATGGATTCCAACATTAAAAAGATAATGCGATTTCAACCACCCCTTTTCAGGGCTAATACATGGCCCCCAACTCCAAAAAAGCAATCAACATACAATCAGACCTTTTCAGGGCTAATCAATGGATTCTAACATTAAAAAGGTAATCCGATTTTAATCAGCCCTTTTCACGGCTAACACAGGTCAACAAAAAAAGGCTTACTTTTTTTTATGAGATACAATAGTGGTTTCCGGAGTATTTTTTGACACTGAACACGATCCCGGTTCCAAAAATTGGCCATCACGTCAGGATTTTTAGAAAAGTGGGAGTAGAGACCCCTAAAACGTGTTTTTGAGCGTTTTTAATATTTTTTTCTCCTAAACCTGACGTGCCAGAAACTTCTACATAGACTTAAATTGAAGCTTGAATTGTCCACTTCAAGACTCATATCCGTAAGACAAAAAAAATAAATTTTTTTTCCAAAAATTAGGTTAAAGTTACCAAAAATGTGTATTTTTGTGTTGCTTTAATGGATTTTTTAAAATTGTTTTGGATTCGTTTGAAAATTGTAACTCGGGGGTTTTTGAGGTCGCTGATTACGTATCCGATATTAGTTTTCAAAAATTCAAAATGACGTATCAAAAAACCCCCGAGTAACAATTTTCAACCGAATCCGATCAATTATAAATTTTGACATTCGCCATCTTGGATCCGCCATTTTGAATTTCTGAAAACTAATATCGGGTTCGTAATCAGCAACCCCAAAAACCCCCGAGTAATAATTCTCAAACGATATATATATATATATATATATATGTATGTATATATATACCGTATAATCGAGGTATACAATATGGACAATACAAACCTTTCAACAATAGGGTCTTCGTTATTGAGAAAATCTTTGAGGACTTTCTCTTTCAGGTAATATTTTCAAAATAGAAACTAACGATTTAACGCTAGTCCTTTCTCTCTCTATCAAGAAAGAATAATATAAGAACTTCTTCGTCTAAAATTGTTTATCCTTTTCTACACAACTGCAACTGCCATAAGAATCTCTTTGTCTAAAAATCTTACTGTTCCTTACTTCGTCTTTTAATAAAACTGACATAAGACTATCTTCCTTTAAATTTAACCATGAATTTCTTTCTCTTTTCAAAGTATAGTGCATAAGAATGGCGAAATTCCCGAAAATCTAAAAACCCGAATGGCAATTTCCCGAATCCTTTTTCCCGAATGCCAATTTTCCGAATGCGAATTTCCCGAATACGTTTTTTTTCGAAAATACGTGTGATAGGATCCGTGTTTAAAGTTTCTTATAACAATAGACACGTACTGAAATTCTCAGATATTTAATTGCAATTTAATATTAATAGGAAGAATTAGGGTTACATTTATTGTTCTGTCAGTGGCAATTGTTTTGCACACAATTTTGAACAAGCATTATATTATAATTTTGAAATTAATAATTAATTTCGAAAAAATGATTTTCAGAAAAAGCAGGTTTCTGTATTAGGACAGCTGCGCTGTCGATACATATGGAAAGTATATTGTATTTTCATAACGAAATCTAGTGCTTACTCAAGAAATTTATTTTCGAGAGATTTGATTCGGATAATTGATTAAATTCTTTCACCTTTAATATTAATACTACTGTTATATGCGAAATTATAAAATGGCAACTATGCTGTCAAGGCGGCCTATAAAGTACAAGCCATCGCTGTGAGATACCCGACACCCAGATAAGGAATTGTCAAGGTCCAACCTGTATTTGCAATTTGAAAATCAAGAACTTTGCTTCCATGTGGTAGACTCGTTCTATTCAGATACCTGGCTAGTCGCCCCGGCTATCCTTGGGCGAACAAGTTGCGTCGGGTTGGGTTTTTCTAAATAATCTATGAAAGAGTTAACCACCTACTACAACCTATTTCCAAAAATATCCTTTAAAGTCAACTATTTATAGTGCTTTAAAAGCGTCATCGTTGGGACTAGTTTGGACTAATATTAACTACTAGTAATACAACCTCGCCGTTTTGTGGGTACAAGGCCGCAGGATTGGAAAAACTTCTGGTCAAATCCTGGTGAGTTCCAATATAGTCAATGCATCAGTCAACAACCTGAAGTCCTTAAGTGAAACCAGCACTCTAAACGAAAAGAAAATCTAATCCCTAAAAGGCTCAAGTTGCAGGAATTTTCTGCGGTGGCGAATTACCTGCTCTTTTGAGAGTTGCAATCTCATATTTACTTTTCTATACACATCTGTTTACATTTATTCAAATTTTCTTTACAATTATAAAATCGTAAGTAAAAAAAATATACATATTTAATCATATTACATGCATTTGAAATATCCTTGTATAATCATGGCTCAACCCCCGCAAAACCTTGACGCTAGTGTAGCTGACGGTTAAATTTATGAACAAGCACAAGTGACATCCCTCTGTTCGACGGTCGAAACCCCTTGCTAAAGGAATTCTTACAAGCCGTACAACGTGCGGGAATTTTCGTTACGGATACCGCCGAACTTGAATTTCTTAGGGCAGTTTTAAGTAGATTACATGGAGCAGCATGGGACAGTTGTAAAAACAAAGATTTTGATCAATTAGACGAGCTGCTTGATCATTTAAGGAAGCGATTTGCCCCGATTAAAAAATATTAATAGTATTTCGAGAGTATAATAACCCTCAGGCAAAAACAGACAGGAACTGCGAGTGATTATTATGATCGTTTGCAGGGCCTAATCGCAGGCACCCGGCATGCTCTAGAATTGAAATATAATAGGACGTTCAGGGAAGTTAGAGAAGGTAACAACGGTGTAAAACTCACTAAGTTCAATATAATTTTGCAACCTATACGTGAATGCGCCTTGGATTCGTTCGTAAGAGGGCTTTCTACAGAAGTATCAAAATTCGTAGATGCTAGGAACCCACGCGACCTAGACTAAGCCCTAGAATTTGCAAAACATGCTGAAGACCGCGAAAGCTACAGCGTAAGATCGCGTTCGTCATCTTATCACATATCCAGAATCGAAGAACGAACAAGATCTCCAAGCCCGTATTCGCGACAAATAGAGAAACCAAATACTGCAACGAGACGAAGAACGGACTCTGACAGAGAGACAAATTATGTCCCCCATTCCCATAAGCCCACTTCCTCTGACATGTTGCATACTTACTCCAGAGCAGCTTTGAAATTTCTATCGATCCATCATGCCCCAGAATCCCCCTCCCTTCACATATCCTACACTTTCCCACATGATTCAACCTCAAAACCCGCAGTATCCAGCACCTTTTGCATACCCGCAAATGATGCCCCAAGCTTCTCTTAATCCCACACCTATGCACAACCAATATACTATACCAACTCAGAACTATCGGACTAGTACAACCACACCACGGTCTGTGTCTCCAGCACCTGCTAGTAATTCAAACTACCAGCAGACTCGCCGTCCGGACGCACCAGCGAGTCCCCTTCCGCAGCGTCCGAAGAACGTGCATTTTGCGGAACACTCAATAGGATCTTTAGAGCAAAATCAGAGGCCGAGGACTCCCCAGTAGTCCAATTAAGCGCCCCTGAATTTATAAAAAGACAAAATAAGGTTCCTCGTAGATCCTGGGTCGGACACTAACCTCGTGAAGATGTGTGCATTAAATCCCGTGCTCACACTTGTCCCAGACAAGTGTCTTAAAATCACGGGAATAACTAATTACGCTGTTAGAACAATGGGAACTATTCAGTTAACTATCGATAATGACCCGGTAGAATTTCACGTTGTCAAAAACTGTTTTCCCATCTCGACCCATGGTATCCTTGGAAGACCATATCTACGACAGGTCCAAGCTCAAATTTCTTTTAGGCATAACACCCTTGTAATCATATTTTCCCCAGTGACCCATATCAATTTTGTTGACAAGGAATCATTGAAGGTTAAAAAAACCTTAAGATCTGAAATCAAACCGTTTGCTCGAGTCCTACGCATCAAATCCCGCACAAAAACCCCAGTCGAGATAGACATAATTAACACAGGGTTAAAAGAAGGATATCTTCCACGAATTGAAACCCCAGAAGGACTTTACCTGGGTGAGGCCATTGTCACAAATAAGGATGGTGTATGCCACGCCATGGCAATCAACACTCCCGAAAATGACATTGACATAACCCTTAAACCTCAGGAGTTAATCCCGTTCGATTTCTGTAAATTACCCGGTGAGGAATTTACAGATTCTGAGGCAGAAGGCACTCAATTCGATTAGCAACAATCCTATTCTGAGTCATCAAGGTCAAAAATGCGTTATACTTGGCTCATTTGGCTCCAGACGAGCGGAACATCGTATTAGGATGGGCGGAAGACTATGCTGATATATTTCATTTAAATGGTGAACAACTATCGTGCACTCACCTTATCCAGCATAGATTTCCAACCATCGACGATAAAGTTATTCACAAGAAACAATATAGGTCCCCTGTCGAAGCCTTAGAGCAGATTGACGTTCAATTATTAAAGCAGTTTAATAGCCGAATAATAGCGGACATTCTAATTCCCCATTTAACTCGCCATTGCTAATCGTCCCAAAGAAACTTGACGCGTCGGGTGAGAAGAAGTGGCGTGTGGTAGTAGACTAGAGTCCTAAACGAAAACATCATAGGAGACGCTTTTCCACTGCCTATCATAACCTCAATATTCGATAGGCTGGGCACCGCACGCTACTTCACCGTTTTTGACCTTGCCAGTGGTTTCCATCAAGTGGCAACACACCCAGATGATAGGCACAAAACTGCCTTCTTGTCTCGAAATGGTCACTATGAGTACAAGCGGTTGCCCATAGGTATAAAGAACGCCCCGCCAACATTCCAACGACTGCTAAATAATGTTTTAAGTACTGTGCTCGATAATGAAGCGTTTGTATACTTAGACGATATTATTATTTACTCTGGCACCCTCGAGGAACACGACAGACGAGCACGAAGACTTTTCAATCGACTTAGGGATGCTAACCTGAAATTGCAGCCAGATAAATGCGAGTTCTTAAAAACCGAAGACGCGTATCTTGGACATATAATTAGTGAAGAAGAAATAAAGCCGAATCCAAATAAAATTACAGCAATTCGAAAGTTCCCTCCTCCAAAAACCCCTAGAGACATTAAAAGTTTTCTTACTCTTTCTGGATATTATAGGCGGTTCATAGAAAACTACACTAAGTGGACCAAACCCTTGACCGAACTCTTAAAAAAGGATACCGAGTGGAAATAGGAAAAGTCCCAAAAGAAAAGTTTTCATTATCTAAGACGATATTTGTGCCGTGAACCTATTTTACAGTATCCGAACTTTAGTAAGATCTTTAAGTTAACGTGCGACGCTTTGGAACACGCGGTAGGCGCAATTCTAACCCAAGCAAAGGACGGCATTGATTTGCCTGTGGCATATTACTCAAAGGTGCTGAACAGTGCGGAACAATCTTACCCCAAAGCTGAAAAGGAGTGCTTAGCCATACTGTACGCGACCGAACATTTCAAACCCTATTTATATGGTCGCGATTTTGTTCTAGCCTGTGATTTTGAGCCGGTACACTGGATGACCTATATCGATAATCCGGGACCACGAATTCAAAGATGGAGAATTCGTCTTCAGAATTATCAATATAAGTTTGAATATAAACCCGGAAAAATCAATAGGATTGTTGAAGCGTTATCAACAAATCCTGTTGACGAAGAAAATGGGTCGAACCTCCTCGTCGAGGGCGACCTGTTGGAAGTACCCACTAATGAAGCGGACGAAAGCTGCATCGCCAACAGACTACGACCCCGAGGAACCACTGCTCCAAAAGAGGATACAACTAAGGAACCGTCCTATTCATCATCAAGTGATGAAAGTGCTAAAGAAGAATCGGAGGAAGGAACAGATAAAGATTCGGATCCCCTGGTGTTCCGAGAAGACTATAGTGCCTTCCCTCATCTTCCTATCCATACTATTCCACCTAAATAACGACGTTATAACGGACGTCAAAACAGATTCCCGATACTTAGTGCAGAGCTTTGAGGAATGGATAACGAAATGGATACAGAACGATTGGAGGACAACAGGAAACAAACCAGTGAAGAATAGGAAGATTTACGAACGATTAATTAAGGCTATTGAACCTCTTGACGTTGTTTGGGAGCATATCCCTGGACATGAGGGCATTATCGGCAATGAGAACGCGGATCGTCTTGCTAAAGAAGGAGCTCTGAAAGCCCCAGAATCGGACCAAGGAGACAAAGTACAGTAAGATTCAAGGACATCCCAGAAGTCTTTAAACATTCTACAGATGATCAAACGCTCGAGATGGAAACCGAACTATCTACTCCAGGGCCATCAACTATCTCACGTTCACAATTCACCACGTTCACGGGATTCAAGGATGAAAGGATCAACCCTAACCGAGAGATCACTGCGAGGAACCAGGGCATGAAACCTAGACGAATACTGGATACAGACAATGATGTAGCAAAGAAGTGCGCGCCTCTTAGCTCTTCGTTCCTAAACTTCAAGAATTTATATTTTGATCCTTTATCATCTTCCGGGACATCCAGTGAAAGTGATCGTGTTTGTGATAGTAAACCCCAAGAATTGAAACCGAACAACAGCAAGCCCCTTAGTGGTGTAACAAATCAATGGACAGAACCTTTGACGTACAGACGAGACAACTATGCCCACTTCCTTTTTGAAGATTATGAGCCAATCGATCCAATCTCGAAGTTATTAGTCGCCACAGAAAATATTGACTTACAGGATATTAGGAATAGTAGACCCGTCAAAGGACAAATTTTTATTTCTCCTAACGGTAAATATAAGGTCTTTTCGATCATTGTTAAAAGACGTCATTTTGATGAAATTTGTTGGAAAGAGGTTATAATTGGACTAAAAAAATTTGAGAAAAGCCTTAGCATCTAACAATCAACATTCTTGTCGAATGGCAAATTCTGGGGACCACTCCCTCAAAATAAAATGTCGGAACTTGTCGCAGGAATTTTCCGTGGTGGCGACGAAACCATCACCCTGTGCCGAGGAAAAATTGAAGTACCCCCTGTTGAATTACGCGATGAAATAGTTTCCGAATTTCATTCCAGTTTGATAGGTAGACACAAAGGTATATGCAAGACCTACCGACGAATAAGGGAAATATACTATTGGCCCCGGATGCGTGACGACGTTACCCAATTTATTCGAGGATGTAAGAGTTGTTTCGAAAACAAACTCGCTAGGGCCCGTACAAGAGAACCGATGATAATTACCGTTACTCCGGCAATGCCTTTTGACAAGGTATCTCTAGACAATTGGCCAAAGCTCCCAGTTCGTTACCTCAAGGGCCCGAAGTCGAAACATATGAATCCTATCTAAAGGACTTAATTACACGGATGAACGAACTACAAGGTTTAGCTGCTAAATATTTAGTTCGATCAAAACAACGATCAAAAGAAATCTATGATCGTAAGGCACGACCTCTGAATTCCAAAATAGGCGACCAGGTGTATGTCTTTAAAGAAGTCCGATCTAATAAGTTCGACAAGCGAGCAGAAGAACCATACACCCTTGTAGGATTCACGAAAAATAACAATGTGATCCTCGAAACTAAAAACGGTAAAAGATTCGCGAAACATAGGGACAAGATCAGAGCCACCAGATTATGAGACCTAAACCCCAGCTCTAGATCCCTTATTAATCTATTTTCTCATTTTTAGAATAACCCAAGGAAAGACGACGACTACTGATATAACCCTGCTATGCCTATTCTCGATCCTAGCGATGACGACAAAGCAGCTGTATTCCCACGATGCAGAGATGACTGTTCCAAGTGACCGTTAACAGATCACCGCTTTCAAGTCCAGCGCCGGAATATATTTCAAATATATTGGAGAAGTCAGAAGGTCCGTCAGTAACTGGAGGATTGCAGTATTTCTGGATGTGGGAAGGCAGACCCGATTCTTCGACGATTTGAGGAACAGGCTGGAGCGAATAAAACAGCAGTGCAAACCTGGTGAGGAATGGTGTAATGAATTAGTCGAATACTATAAATGGAAAGATAGATGGGAGATGACCTCGGAACTCCAAAAACAGTTTCGAGTCTAGATCGAGGAGTTAGAAAATACCAAAACGACCTTACCAACAAAGATGACAACCCAAATACGAGCAAGGCGTTCAGTTCCATTAATAGGATTCCTGGGTAAAATTGCAGGACCTATCGTTGGAGTATTGACCTATGATGACGGTGAAAGGTATAATGCTGCTATCCAAAACCTCAATGAAGCCCAGGCCAATTTGTCACATCTTGTGGGAAAACGGACCCACATAGTAAGATCCCAGCTTGACTCATTGCATTCCCAAGTGCAGAAGCATGGACTTTTGCTAAAGTATCTACAGGAACAACTCCAGGTATTGATGCAGTAGGTCGAAGGCCGAATTGGAAAGAAAAAATTTAACCTATGCCATCGCCAGAGCACTCAGGTTAGGACGCGATCACAGCATCCAGGCGACTGCCACCATGCTTGATGCAGTTCATGAAGCTAGGAAAGGACAACTGCATCCAGGACTCATCTTTTCACACCGCCTTTAAGGTGATACAATCTACGATCTCCGTGAACGAACGTCCTGTGAAGCATTATTATTGATCAAGCCCAACGTGGAAGCCCTAAGGTTTTGTGACATCAGAGTAACCAGCGAACCCAGGTCTTGCTGGAAACCCTTAACCACCATAGGCGGGTGGATTTATTCTGTTGCTGCATCAGAAAAGGCAACAATTGCCTGCCATTCCATGAGCTCAGTTAAGGTCATGCTGAGCGAAGTTGGCATCCTTAAATTGGGTCCAGGATGCTCACTCAAAACCAAGGACGCTATAATTCTAGCCACCACCTCACAATCTGGTCAATCGGAATTTATTTTTGAATCAGATCTACACCTAAACTTAACAAAACTGTCTCCAACGTTGTTAAAATATAATCACCTGCTTGGGAACACAAGAGTACTAACGAAGTCCGTCCTAGAAATTAATCCAAAGCTATCAGCATTCGACTTAAACTCCAAGACCCTAGATGAACTCGAACAACAGCTTTAAGAGTTAGCCTTACAGCAACACAATCAAGGAAGACACTCGACCTTGATTTACGGATCCTATGGAGGAATTATTCTTTTATGCGCACTTCTGCTTATGTACTTGTGCCGATCACCTCTAAAAACTGGGACATATAAACTGTCTCAATCAATTTTCTCAAGGCCAAGGGATGAGAATATTCAAACGCCACAGCGAAGGAAACCGTTGATTAAAACTCCAACACCCAAGGATATTGTTGAATTATACGAGGATATCCCTTCTACAAGTAAAACTGCTGCCAACAAGGAAGTGACCATACAATCAAGCATTACATCAATAGAGTCTACAACTACTACGAAAAAGAAAACAAAGTCTGCAACGTCCGAAGATAGACCAACAGTGAAGATCAGATGACTAACCGAAGGGTTAAGTTCCAAGCTGCGTGGGATCCAGTTAGAGGAGACTACAGTGGGAAGGAATCACCAACCACCTTCTCGCCAGTGGTTCCCATCAAACACAACCCTGCAAGACAACAAGGAAGATCTTCGACTTGAAGAGGTTAGTGCTCACGACGACCCTAACAGGCGTTCAAAATCGCCACCCGAAATAACCTGATTTCGTAGATCTATCATGAAAGGAAACTATATATATAGAGAGAGTTTTTTTTATTTTACACATATATATATTTAAAAAAACGTTTTTTCTAATTCGAATTCTATATCCCAAAAAAATTATGCCTAACATAAATGAAATATTAAAAGCTTTTCTAATTCTAATAATATAAAGAGTTTGTTTTAATTTCATTACTACTTACATAAGAAAGATTCTACTTTATATAAAAAAGTAATTTAAATGCATTATTTATTATAAAATCTAAAAATTAAAACTTTAAATATGTCAGATAAATTGATCACTTTATGAATCATGCCTGATTGAGATCATAAAAAGAGAATAGGATGAAAACAACAGAGTTTTTACTATTAATACCACTAAAGTCAATTTTCGGAATGATCAACTTCAAAGCCAATTTCGAAGCATTTTCAACGATTTCAGTAAAAATTGACCATACGGAGAAAGTTGTAGCTATGACTCTAGGGAACAATTTTCTATGCCTAAAATAAAAACCGCCCTCATATTGGGGGACTTATTAACAATTTTCGCAGTAGCACCACACGCCGAGCGCTCGAATGCTCAACGAAGGTAGCCGCCACCACCGCCGACCATGGCAACCACCTGACGAACAGCCTTCGCGCGGTAGGCAGGAACCTGATTCTGTACATTGCTCAGAAATATAAACTTTTATACTTTTAGCATTCAGGATTTCAAAAAAAATTAAATAAATAAATTACAATTTTTACCAATTACTATTAAACTTAATTTAGTAATTGAAGAAAGTGAATTTATCATTCGGTAGTATTAATATTAAAGGTGGAAGAATTTAATCAATTATCCGAATCAAAATCTCTCGAAAATAAATTTCTTGAGTAAGCACTAGATTTCGTTGTGAAAATACAATACTTTTCATATGTATCGACAGCACAGCCGTCCTAATACAGAAACCTGCTTTTTCTGGAAATTATTTTTTCGAAATTATTTAATAATTTCAAAATTATCAAAGAACTCAGAAAAAATTGGTTAGCATGGTGGGATACGAGCCCACGACCTTTCTATTGCCGGTAGACTGCTCTGACCACTGAGCTACATGCACCCCAAGATTCTCCAAATTCCCTTGATATACTATACCTCCCTGCATTATTTCATGATAATGTAGGGAGTTTCTTGAAGATGGTAAAGCCTTATTTACAATTCATAGGCAAATATAATTGAAGAAAGTGAATTTATCATTCGGTAGTATTAATATTAAAGGTGGAAGAATTTAATCAATTATCCGAATATAATAATATAATATAATAATATAATAATATAATATAATATAATAATATATATAATAATATATGTCGATACATATGAAAAGTATTGTATTTTCATAACGAAATCTAGTGCTTACTCAAGAAATTTATTTTCGAGAGATTTTGATTCGGATAATTGATTAAATTCTTCCACCTTTAATTTAGTAATGTTTTGAGTAATGTAAAGATAAAATTTAAACATTGTTTTCTTTTACTAAATTCCCTAGATAATATGTTTATGTGAAATTAAAAATCTAATTATTCTAACAATAATTAAATCTACAGAAAAAGATGTAGCTCTGGCTCTAGGGAACACTGCGGAATTGACAAAATTAAAATTGGTTAATTTTTGTAAAAGTTATTAACAATTTCCGGATGCCCCACTCTAGAGCCAGTTTTGAGACATTTCCGTCCAGAGATCGAAACATTTGCGAGTAAGACATGAAGTTGTAAAACTGGTCCCGAGTACAATAGAGTAATTATTAAACAAAAATTTTCACTAAAATTTATAAAATTATTAACAATTTTCTCGATCTTGTCGTTATCAAGCGCGCTTATTACTTGTCAGCAGTCGCCGCCGACCACGCGAGGATACCGCTGGGTAAACACGGCAGGCCACATGACTATATCAACTTTTCATGGTTAAATACCTATATAGAAATTACAAGACTCACTGCTGTTCCTAGTCATTAATTCCATTATTTATTGTAGGGGAGACTGGGGCGAAAAGTTAAACTGCCAAAACCGTTAAAATTCATTATCTTTCGAAGAGATACCTAAAGGTATTTGCTAAATATCTTTAGTCAGATTTTTTATATTTGTTGTGAAAGACAAAAACGAACCCTGGGGCGAAAATTTAAATGTATTTTTACATGTATTTAATTTTTTTTAATTTTTCGTTTTTTTAGGTTTGTTTGTTTAAAAATTATTTATTTAACATTGGGCAAGTACTCTGTCAAAAAACAAAACCGTTCACATGAAATAAACAAAAAAAATGTTTTTTTTTTGAAATTTTAATTTTTTAACTTTACAACTATTCTAAAGCTTTTGTTAAATAAACAAATAACTTTTATTTACTAAATTACTTGTTTACGTATACTTTAACTTATCTAATACTTATCACCTATCAAAAAATAGTTTTAGTAGGCTAAAAATAGAATTTTCAAAAAAGGAAAAAACATGTATTTTATGCGAAAATATCAAGAACTTTTTTATTGAAAGTTGTAGAGGACAAGTTGCCCTACAATATTGATATACAAATATTTGCATCTAAGCGGATTATATTGCAAAAAAAATCATTTATGCAAAATTTAACTTTTTGCCCCAGTCTCCCCTACTGAATTAAAAATTTAATTAACCAAACAATATTATAATGTGGTCTAACGGTACAATTGTGTCTACAATATAATATAGCTATTATTTTAATAAATTATTAAAGGATATTTAGTCAAGCTTATTTTCATTCATTTTATTTTTTTGTATTATTAATTTAAACAAGAAAAAACTATTATATAGAGTTCTATTAAACACTTACTACATGATGAAAGTGATAAATTATTTATACTGTTAAAGAAACTCTCTCTCTGCACCAGGTCACTTTACACTTGTACTCATAATGTATAAAAAAGTCTTAAAATATAGTTTTTAATTGTTTTATTTGAAAATCCTTTTTGTAATAAAATTAGATGTATTATGTTTAGTAAGATTTCGTCTATTATATTAATTGCGAACATACCTCGTTTTTGGAAACCCGAAATGTGTATTACATCAAATTGTTTTACTTATTAGTAGCATACAAAATAGGAGACTTTTAAATAGCAAAAGAAAAAAAAATATTGGAGTAAATAGTATTTATCCTAACGACTCTTGCTGCTATAATATTAAATTTCTTTTAATGCTCAACTCGGCGTTAAACGTATCCATTTGTCAAGTTGCACTCCGAGACATTGAAATTTTTCAACACAAACTTCATGCGGCAATTAACAAATATCTTTATATGTATTGTAATGGTTCAAATTTAACGCCATTACATATTTTAAACAAGTTGTTCATTTCATGACCATTTCGCTTCCTTAAAATATCATAAACCAATTGCTTAATTTAATTTTAATATGTTAAGGTAATATTTCAAAAAACGCAAAATTTGAATTTTTTGTGAAAAAGAAAAATATTGATTAATTTTATAAATTTTGATGAAATGTGCACTTTGTATATATCAATCGATTCGTTTTTTTGTCAGGAATGTAATTTTGAGAATAATTTATGAAAATATTAAGAAATAAAAAAGTTATTTAAAAAAATACAAATTTTTTTTTTTAATTTTGAAAAAATTGTAAAAAAAATTTTGTGGATAAATTTGAAAATCCTTGTGTCAGATTTTAGGTATTAATGACTGCAATAAACCTGCAAAATTTCAGGGCAATCCATTAAAATTTGTTAGAGGTAATTTGTACACAATTTTTTGTGACATACACACACACATACATACACACACACACATACATACACACACATACATCTGGATATTTGCTCAGAATTTAATATACATATATCCTAGATGAAAATGAGTCCATATAACCATGTTTTGAAAAATTGAAAATCGTCACGAATGCAAAGCTTCCTTATGAGGAAGCAAAAATATTAATATTATAATATTATATAAAATTTTTTTAAATTAAAAATAAATATATTACCAACGATAATATATTTACCCCTGAATAAAGCAGACCATAAATACACGAAAGGTGAGAATTAAATATTAATTCCCAATTAAAATAAGAGATGTCAATAATTACCTTTATATTGACTTCTCTCGTAAACAAAACCGCGTTCGAAGTATATAAATACGCGAGGCGAGCTTCGAAATATCGCAGCTCATACGGACTACAGCAGTGCAAGTGCCAAAGGTACCACTACTGAAGAGAACGTACATGAGAAGCCTACCGCCGACGCGACCCAAGCCGCCTGAGACGCAGAGAGCCAAGCCGCCAACCGTAGTAGCAGTGAAGTAAGTATACTGCATGCCTCCCGTACGCCACCCCGGCTCGCAGCATGTATTTAGTATTACAGTGAACGCCACCACCGGCTGCTGACTCTTTCTCTCTCTCTCTCTCTCTCTCAAGCGAACGCCACCTCGGCTGTTGGAATTTCTTTTAATGCACTCTCGTTGTGCATTAAATGCTCTAAACGTGTGTTAGGTTACACCCGTGTATTCTTCGTATACTGCCACCCCTTTCTATAGTGAACGCCACCCACGGCTGCTATAGATCGTATTTTTTACAGCTTAGAGTCTTACCCCTTTTTACATCTTTTTCCCTAGTGCTTCACACTAGCTTAACATATATGTTCGTGGGACCAGCCCGCTAAGCCCCCACATTAGGACATATTCCTTCACTATTAGTCAACGTAGATTAAACTCGCGTTTCTAACCCCGTATACTCTTTTTATGAGGAACTCCCTCTCTAAAGTAGTGATCCCCCATTAAAAAAGTCTTGGATCTCGCGAGATGCGCGAATTCATGCAGATCATGCATTAACTTGACCGATTATTGCATTTTTTCCGAATAGATTGATTTATATGCACGTTTCCCGCAGATATTCAATCTATTCACCCCACTTTGGTGTATAGTAGTTGGTCCTCTATACCACCTCTTTTTCTTTGATCTTTTTACACGCAGCTTCCAAGAAACGGTGTGATTATAAGAAAATCAGATCATATGCACGCAGCTTCAAAAAAAACGTGTGATCTTCAATAGCCAATATTATACACGCAGCTTCTATGAAAACGTGAAATATTGTATTAAACTCTCTCTATGCATGTCATATATACCTCTGCATAAAAAATCATTGAAACTAGGATTATTGTGCGCAGCTTCCAAGAAAACGCATTATCCTATATATTTAAACTCAATTGCGCGCAGCTTCCGTGAAAACGCGTATCTATTTATTTTTTAGGCAATTATAAATATAATTGTGTGGATCAGACTTAAATATATGCAAACTATGAACTCGTACAACGGGCTTAATAATTAAGTTACAGCAATCGTCAAATTAATTCCAATACTATGTTGAAATGTTACGACCATTACACTACGTATTTAGAGTAGAAAATTTATGTAATTAGCTTAGGTTGTTTTTTAATAAATAATTTAATAAATAAAATTAATTAAAACTGTCTCACATTTATTTACAGACCTTGGGTACCTATTTTTCAATAATATTAAATTAAAAAATAAGGGTAACAAAAACGAACCGTTACAGTATAACTAAACGAACTAAAACAACAAAATTCTTGTCGTATAAATTCAACTAAATTTAATTATAACTTTGATAAAAACAAACTTTTTCGTAAAATTTTAATAAAATTCTTCAAATAAAATCAATTATTTTCCAAAGATGGTTAATAAAATTCTGGTAGAAGTTAAGTGAATAAAATTTTTAAGCAATATTGATTTAAAGGTGAATTTTATGAAAACAGCGTTAAGTTTAAATAATAATTTGATATCAAGGCACCGTTGCGTGAATTTTGAGAATAATTGAGTAAAAATACGAAAAAAACCTAAAAATAAGTATAAAATAGTTTTTAAAAATGATAAATATTGAAATACATTGATGTAATTTTATCATTTTTGTTTACCTACCTAATTATGGTTGCTAACATCTTTGAAATTAACCTACTTAATTTTTATAACGGAAGAATTAATATGTTTAAAAATTTCTTATAGGAGTTTTTGCGTTGAGAACTGTATTCGCTTTGATTTTCATATAAAATAATTTTCCAAATAAAAATTATCGATAATCAAATTTTTGTTAAACAAACTTACATTATATCGCATTTAATTTTCGACAATGTGGCCAAAATTTATGCTGAATGGAATAATAATTAAGTAGTGTTTTTAACAGACAGAAGACAACAAATATAATGTAATCTTCGGACAAATTGATTCAACTATTACTGAAAGAGGAAATTTCATTTCTAAGTATATGTGCGCTACGATAATTCAATTCTAATATAATTACTTTATGAACCGACGCATGTAAAAAAATACACACACAAACGAAACATATGTGATTGCGTAATATGTATATATGCATGTGTTTGTGTGTATGTGCATGAGTCTTCCGCATGTAGAGTTATAATTCCTGCGATTTGAAGGCATTGAATTGTCTACGGCCATAATATATTCGTCAATGCAATTCTACCTTCGAGTTCAGAGCATTGAGTTTTTGGGGACAAAAACTGGAATTTTCACGGTGGATTGTTATATGCGAAATTATAAAATGGCAACCATGCCGTCAAGGCGGCCTGTAAAGTAAAAGGCATCGCTGCGAGATACCCGACACCCTGATGGGTCGGATGGTCGGCGGCAACACACACAACTGTGCAACCGCTGGTTATAGGCACGAGCACACTCACTGCCTTTCCCAGCTACGGCACGAATACATTTACAGCCTCCATGCTACAGGCACTAACACAAGCGCGCTATGCTTGCCTTTAATTGCTACCTTGTTGTGTGTTGAACTTTCCTCTCCCCTCGGGGCCCATAAGCTGTAGACTTCAGCTCCAAACAAACGCACGTGTTTTACAGCTGACTCAAAGCCACGAGGCTTGCATGCCTTATGCTATTTGGACTCATGCTATTTAAACCTATACATCAAACTAGATGCACATACAACAACTTGACAATAGTTAAGGGGAGGGACCGCTAAAAATTCAACTCATCTAAATATTTGTTGTTTATGGACGTTCAATATTTTTTTGACAAAGTTTGATATTTAAAATTAAAAATTGCTTCGAAAAATAAAAAAAATTAATTAGTTAATAATTTTTTAATTAAATATCAAAAATTTTCAAAGATCACTTGGATCTGCAGTCCGATCTCAACCGACTGCATAAATGGTCTACAAAAAACAAATTATTGTTTAATATCAAAAAATGCAGTCTGATATCTTTTTCCAGATCCACTGGTGACCCTGCTTATGTTTATCATATTGGTAATAACAAACTTTCTAGAGTTCACTTGGTGCGTGACCTTGGGGTACTTCTTGATTGCTCATTTTCATATACTGACCATATTATTTACACAATTAATAAAGCCAATAGAGTTTTGGGTTTTGTCATTAGAAATGCATCACATTTTAAAAATACCATTGCCTTAAAAACTTTGTTTTATGCGTTGGTTAGGCCCATAATTGAGTTTGCCTCGATTTTATGGTGGCCTTGTCAGGAGTATCTTATGACAATTATCGAAAGAACACAAAATAGGTTTTTGCGTTTCTTAGCGAGACAATCTGGCGTGCCTTATGACTTTAATTGTCACGATTATACCCATCTTAGAACAATTTTTAACATTCCATTAATATCTCAGAGATTCTTGTTTTCTGATCTTCTCTTTTTCTTTAAAATTATTAATGGCTTCATTAATTGTCCTGAACTCTTATGTTCTTTTAATTTCTACGTACCTCGATGTTCACTCAGAAATGCTCCATTATTCAAATTACAGTTTATAAGATCTAATTATTTGTATAATTCTGTGATACATAAACTGAGCCGTGAAGCAAATGAATTTCATAACGAAATTAACATATATGGTGTGAATCTTGCTTGTTTTATAAGAGAGTTGCGCAGTCTGATTTACGACACGAATAATAATATTGTTAATGCGGCCAATTAATCGTGTTAAATTGTAATTTTGTTTTATCTTCAGTACTTTGTACGAATGGGCTCTGCCTAAACTTTGCCCGTTTATATATATAAATAAATAAATAAATAAAAATTTGAACTACTGTCGTAATTTTCAATATTTTGCGTTGCCAATTTTTTTACATACTTATTTCATGATTGTGTGTATATGTGCATACGCATTACTCAAGATGTAACTACGTATGCAAACAAGCTATAAAAAGTAGGAACAATATAATTACAATAAATAAATTATATGCACTATAATAACTAAGATAAATAATAATTTTATTAATTAAACAATATAATTATTATTTAAATTCTAAGTTATTTCAATAAATAATGTCTCGAAAAGTATCATATTAACAGACTATTTCCGTTCTAACGGACCTACCGTGAGATCCGAAACGTCCGCAAAAATGCATAGACCAATGGGCCCACGATTTTCTCCTACTCCTTACTCTTCTACCTAAATTTTCAGTCTTCCCCACTTTTCGCACTATAGGTAGGGATTGGAGGCTTGTCACGAAATCTTAATCATTGCAGTACAAATTCACGCTTCTTCTCGAGGACACCTCTCCTGGGTCTAACCTGGTAAGTGTTTTGAGACAGAGAAATCTTGCGAAAAGACCCGTCCGCCACCCGGAACCTGAATTGCATGATTTAGGGCAGACGTTAAAATTTTCAAATTCTAAGAGCCGGTGGAGTCCAGTGCGGACTGATTCTGGAGAGATTTCAGAAGTATTAATATAATTTATAATTCTGAAATCTTGTTATTTATAACCGTCCGGTTGCATAGATATTGCCCGCGTCCGTTCAAACTTCAGTGGCCCACAAGTGAGATCAAATTTCCCTATCTATCTATCAGTTGCATAGATATTGCCCGCATCAGATTGATAGAGAAGAGATCCACAAGTGTGATCGAATTTCTTATAAAACTGTCGGTTGCATAGATATTGCCAGCACCAGCTTTCCTAGGAATAGATCCACATGTGAGTTTACACAAAGGAGGAACGGCCGGTTGCATAGATATTGCTCGCGACCGTTCAACTACAAGTGCAATCTCGCGAATAAAGAAAGCAAATCATTTGCTCATAATTCAAGGTCAATAATTTTCTATTAATTAAAAGAAATATTAAAGACTGTAAGACAACGTAAATTTTGCCTGACAGAGGTTCAATTTTGTGATACCAAAAGGAGCAACTCCCGCCGGTAGCTGTAAGTAAACTGTATCGTTTGTAAGTAAACTATATTAACACTAAAACTACACTTCTCCACACTTTCTATTTCTGTATGGGTATTAAATTGGGGAAATAAACATAAAATTGAATTAAACTACATCCAAAATTTCCTTACTTACCTGTCTAAATAACACCCTTGTTTTCTGAAATTAAATAATAAACAAAGCAGAACGGCAACTTTTAAAACGGTAGGAATAACGATCTTGCAGTAACAAACAGAGTTCAACTCTGGCAGCTTGGAGCCTCCCCAAATCGACTAATTAAGGGCCATCTCAAAAGCCTAATTCAAAATTCATTTACCGGTTTGTAACACTACCGAATGATAAATTCACTTTCTTCAATAATTCATAATGTTTTAAATTTTATAAACGAAAAACCGTGAATTTGTTAATAAGACTTAAAATCATTGATATTTTAAATATTTATTGATTTATTTATGAATAAATGATACAACACTGAATTACGCAAAATTTCACATTGATAATTTAACAATAATCGCTGATGGTTCGATAATATTGAGACCGTCTATCGAGAATTGTATCAAGAATTCACGTATGCTAGAGTGTAAGCGACATCGGGTTGTACATGAGGTGGAGACTTTAATGACGCTCGAGCTCGCTTACCGTATAAGAGAGGCGTGGGCCTGATTGTACTACTATTGGGCACGAAGCGTGGCACTAGTGGTTAGCCACACGGTTTATACTCCAGCCTTGCAACGATCCTATGTTACTTTCTTGCTTCTCTGATACCCTCAGCTTCATGGGGAGACTTTTACTGATGTTTATTATTAACAATAATCGTTGATAATGTTAAAATTAATGATTTCTCTTATAGTTTAATTGATTTTTAATAATATTCTCAAAATTAAATTATTTTTTCTCTTTTCTAATTCTTTATTTAGTCATAAAGACGTAAATTTTGGCAATGATTAATTGATTTAATATTTATTAGTTACTGTTTTAATATGTTATTGATTAATTATTTTATTATTTGGTTAATAATCATTAATTTGATCAATATTTTACTACATATTTTATAATTATATTTTTCTTGATACTTGATCAATTTGATGTTTGTAATTAATTATGATTATATATATGAGCGATTCCACCTCAAGTGATCAAGGGGTCTTGTGGTGTAATGTTTATTTCAATAATTTTATACTCTTAAAAAATTAAACATACAAATTTGACAAAGAAGAAAATGTTTATACATTCTAGTCCCACTTTTTCATTTATATCACCTTTTAGGCAAAAACCTCAATTTTCTATTAAAAAACGGGTCTCTCCCCCATAAAAACTGAAATTTATTTTTAATTTTGATTTTTTTGGGTCAAATTTTTTTTTTAAATGCTTATTTCCAATCGAAAGGGCATCAAAAAACCTTTCCTTTCCAATTCTCTGTTGACCTTAGGACAGCAAGTTTTTGGTTCTGGCTGGCGCCGATGAGATACAATGGCAATTGTGCGTTAATGGGTTACTAAGTGGTGCAGGTAGATGATTTACGACACTCGTAAATTAGGCAGTTGAATAGGTATTATGTGTCTTTCAGCTTTTGTCACAACTCGAATGATTTCAAAACACCAAATTTGACTTCAAGATTCACTAAATTTAGAAATTCACGTAAAGATCAGGACAACTACTATACTGGGGTTGAGAGCACTATTACGAAGAGAACCACTTGTTATGATAAAAATTTAAGACTGAAGATTGTTTGATAGTCTAGCTCTTTTTATACCCAAATTTCCCTGTGCATTTGAGGAATCGATGCCATGTACCATGTATTTTTAACTTCGATGCCACTCGCCATGTATTTTCAGTTTCGATGCCATTGCCATGCATTTTCGAGATCCATTGTTAGAAAAACACTTGCGTTGACTCATTTTTAGATCGCACGTGTTCATATCCTCTTAGTCATATGTTTTTACAATTAAATATTAAATTTTGATGTTGTTTGTTAATTATTTATAGTTATTAAATTTGCTATTAACAATTTGTTATTAACTTTTTGTTACAATTTGTTAATATTGTTTACATTATTATAGCTTGTTGTTAATTATTATTTTGTTACAATTTATTATTATCTTGTTATTATTAACTATTATTTGTTGTTATTTTGTTATTATAACTGATTATTCGCTCTTATTATTGTTTAAATTTAATTATTATTTTATTATTCTTATTATTACTATTTTCATTAATTAATAATTGTTTATAATCGTTAATAATATGTTAATAACACTTATTTGTGGTTATTCTTATTATTATTATTATTATTATTATTAATATTGAAAAATACGTTACGATGACGTAACAGTATTGATTATAATATATAGGTTATAACTGTAGATTATATAATATTATTATTATCAATTAATTATATTTCAATGGTAATATAGGTTATATTAATCGATTATTATCTAATATATTTAATTTACGATATCAATATGTAATTCTTGGTGTAATATACTAATTACTGTAATTATTTAATAAGCACGGTATTGATTATAATATTGATTATTATATAGACTGATTAATATAATAGGATTAATACATAGGAATGTTGTGGACGAATGTAGGTGAAAAGCGATGCGCCATGCCAAGGACAAGCGATGCAAGCTCAAGCTTGTATCGTTCACGCGAGCTGTTACTCCTAGACAACAGTATGTAACTCGATCTTCACTTTCCATATATGGTAAAAATTTTAGGTCATTTATCGAGGAATGTGAGCTCCTCTAAAACAAGCTATAAATAGTTTTAAGATGAACAAGGGAGAATTCTTAGAAGATAACATACTTTACCCCCATAACTCTCTATGAACATCCCACTTTTTGTCAATTTTAGAGTATATAAGCAAGAGCTTTCTTTAAGAAACTTGTCAAATGTTCCGGTGCGCTTTTATAGACCAGTAGTCATTGTAGAGCGACCCTTCAGTTTTATACGAACTTGTAATATTCTTTCTTTAACCGGCAGTTGCGGATAGAATTGTACTCGATTATTGTGCAAGTCTACTTCGTTTTTCACTTAGAAACAAGTTTCTTTTCTTAAGGGGTGCAAGAAAGGCAATTTGACACTTAGAATTTATAATAACCCTTACGTTATTATAACGTTAATTTTTATTATAACGTTAATTTCAGGTTATTTTAACTTACATAGAGGTAATTTCTTAATTGACCGTACTTTATCAATAAATTTAATTCAACAATCGGCATTAGCATCATTCGTTTATATCGAACGCGATAATTCAATTATATCTCGACAAGGTGCAATTCGTACTAGTGGCAGTACAATAGTAGAATTTACCGATTTTTCCTTAAGATTCGAAGTTGACGCTTATTCTCATAGTGATTCAGAAATTATTGGTATATTAAGAGCACCATTCCTTGATCAAATGTTTTAAACACGATATTTTGAAAGAATAGCGATTATTTACGAAAGAGAAATTTGGAGACGTGAATTATCAATCCAGAGACGAATAAGGCGTCGTGTAGCTAATTTCTTAAGAAACAACTTATTCGGAAGATCCTCTTTTATTCGTAGAATTTTCTCATGAGTGAACATTTTAACAATGTTTCATTCAATTTAAACATTTATCCAAAAATCCACATTTCTTCTAAAAACTTGATAGACAATAGAGGACTCTTTTTAATCAATCCTGCCTTAGATATTAATTTAATAAACGAGAGTAAACTCACCCCGGATACTGAAATAAAAAGAAACGTAAAATACACAATAAATTTCGGATCATTCATTACATCTGGAAAAGCAGAAATAGTAATTGCTAATAAAGCAATGAAATTTAAGACTTTCATTAATCCAAGTGAACCCGAGTTGACAGGTGTATTAGGATCACCTTTCCTTAATACAGATCCTAGTGAATTTACATTCTAATCAACCACATATTACATGTATTGTATGATATTATTCACAACACTTTTTATTGTAACATTGTTTTCAATAATTTGGTGGCTAAAAATTTGGTATATAACTCAAAATTTTAAATTTACTAATTCATCAAATATTTTGATTTAAACAAAACTTAAAAAATATCATAATTAATAAAGCCAATTTTTCACCTACACTGAAGTAATATTCTCAGTGAAGGATTAATTGATTTAATTAATGAACTCATATTTTCAGTTCTTACTAAAATATAGTGAATTATACCTAATATTAACATTGAATTCTTCATTCTTTATAAATAACGAAGGCCTATTTATATTAGATCCCTCATTACCTATTAATATCATTAAAGAAGACAGGCTTAATCCATTTTTAGGAGTAAATCGTATAATAAAAAACTTTTTGAGAGACGGTACTTTACAAACGCACGGAGAGACAAAAGTTTGCATTAATTATACGGTAGTAGAATTTCAAACAATAAATTGTTACGACAATTCAGATATTATTGGAGTTTTAGGACTTCCATTTCCATTCGATATTATTAATGAACTATTTTAAATTAACATCAAAATGACTCGTTAGAATAAACATCAAAAGGGTAATGATGACGATGATACGGAAGGGCGAATGGCGCGACTTTTACAACCACAATGAATAGATACCTTCATGATACTATGGTAAATTCAATGGCTGAATGTTTTGCGTTGCAACAAGGTCGAAGTATGCTCCCTAGTTTGAAACTTCCACCAGCAGCTATAAAAAATATGCCTGGACCGAAAAGTGCACCTCCCGAACTGTTACCCAAAATTGTATATTTTCCACGCCCAGAAAAAACAGTATTAACAGTAGAACCACCAGCCAGTGAAAGCGAAGAAAGTTCTGACGAAGAAGAAAACAACGCGATGAATTTAAGCAGAAAGGAAATAGCTAAAGATTTAGGAAATTCTATATCACGTTTTGATCAATCCTTAAAACAACATGAAGACTGGCTAATAGAATCACCACAATCTCCTAGAGATTGGATTATACACTAAGATGGAAACAATGAAGAATCAGTTCATAAAGCAGCTAATGAATTAATTCCCGGAGACCACTCGGAATTTTCACAACAACTAGACTTTTATTGGGATTATGCTAAAGGTGAATCTATGTGGCAAAAAAATCAAACAGAGAATTTCAATATTGAAAAGTCAATTACAGAAACAATAGAACCAAAACAACCAATACATCAAACACCACAGAAAAATGAAATAGACAAAAACAAAATCAAAAATGTTACTTGCCGACTATCAACATCAGAACCTAACACACCAGTAATTTTTAAAACTCCAAAAGCTATGTCAACACCTTATCATACTTTAGTATATAAAACAGATGTCGACACAGATGATGAAAAAGAAGAAACCACAAATAATGAAGCAGAGGAAAGCAAAGAAGAAAATAAAGATGACGAAGAAGAGGAAGATGAAGAAGAATCCAAGAACAACAAAACACAAGGGAATAAGTTTGATACTATAAACAGCATTCCGCCAAATTTGGCTTCGAATTATTCAAGAATATTAGAGAAATCTTCATACATCACAAGTGACAGAGAAAATCTTACTTATAATCGAAATAACTATGTTCATTTTCTATCAGCCGATTGGAAATTCACGAGTCCAATAAGCAGATTACTTATTGACATCGCAGTAATAGATCCTGAAGAAATAAAAAATATAAATCCTATAAAAGGTCAAATTCTTGTAACCCCAAGAGGACGATATAACGTATATTCTATACTAGTAAAAGATAACTACTATGATCCACTATTGAAAGAAGACATTATTTTAGGAATGCAGGATTTGAAAACAATTCTTTCTAATGACAAGACAAAAGAAATAAGAATTTCTCGACACGGAGACTTTACAGATGAATTGCTAAGAGGAGAACTAAGACGAATTATTGAATTAGTTTTCTATAATAGTAATATTATTATAACTATGTGTTATGGACAAGTATCTGTTCCTAAAGAAGAAAATAGAGAAGATATCATGAGTGAATTTCATAAAAGTAAAATAGCAGGACACAAAGGAATAGTGAAAACATATAGAAGAATTCGTGAGAAGTTTTGTTGGCCACGATTAAAAGAACAAGTGACAGAATTTGTAAGAAAATGTCTCACATGTAATAATGGAATAGAAAAATATTAATTCTTAATTCCTGCTAATATTACAAATTAACTAACAAAACAATTAAAAAAAACTTACAATTAACTATAAAACAATGATTAATAAACTATTTAATTATAACATATTAAAAACGTTTAATTGATAACAATTTGTAATAATTGTTTGGTTAAAGGTAAAAAAATAAAAAAATAAGTTTAATATTAACAAGCAAAGAAACAAAAAAAAAATTTTTATATATTAAACAATTATTACAAACAAATAGCATGATCGAAAGGAACTGTTGTCTAGTCTTGAGTATCAGGCGATTAGGAAAAGTAAAGAGCGTACGCGCCAAGTGAAAAAGTTGTTAGACCCATACGTACTATCCAGTACTCGCACATCGGATCTTACTTCTCTCTCTTCACACCGAGCAAAGCTACAACCATGCAACTCGCTATGTCATCCGCGCTGACGTGTAGCTTTGCATTGCGTTAAAATCGTCATCTCTGTATGTAATTCATACTTCTTGTTAGAATATATATCCCTAATGAGAATTCTAGTACAAAACCTTTAAATTGTACAAATTTAACAATAATTTGTTAAATAACCTAATTCTCTAAAAATGAATAAATATTATAAAATTATTTAAATTATTATGTAAGTAGTTAAATTATTAGAAGTTATAGAAACAAAATATTTATTAAAAACACTCTCGCACTCATACTATAAAAATCATTACACAATAAAATATAAAAACAAAGACAAAATATTGAATTAAGTACGTTAAAAATTATATATATATATATATATATATATAAAAGGAAATCTTAAAATTACATATCACATTTTCCACAAACACAAAATTTTAATTTTAAAGGATCCTCTTCTTCAGAAGAATTTTCTGGCATTTTGTACCACTCTTGGCATCCAAAGGTATCATTAGAAGTAGATTGAACATCTACGCATTATTACAACCCATTTTACTTGCAGCTTTACCAATAAATCAAATCTG
Organism: Leptopilina myrica (nomen nudum); assembly: GCA_032872475.1. Classification (NCBI taxonomy): domain Eukaryota; kingdom Metazoa; phylum Arthropoda; class Insecta; order Hymenoptera; family Figitidae; genus Leptopilina; species Leptopilina myrica (nomen nudum). The sequence goes on along the minus strand of CM065461.1, from coordinate 19,925,393 downwards.
ACATAAATTTTGACATAAATTAAGGGCCATTATTTGGTCATTTATGACATGTAGGTAAAAGAAGAATGTAAAATTACATGTAGATTTCGGCGTAATGTAAAAGACGCTTGTGGGCCTCTTTTTACCCGTAGGTCAAAACTGCTCTAAAATTGACCTAAATTTTAAGGGTAGCAAAAATTCTTTGACATTTAGGTCAAAACTGCCCTAAAATTGACATAAATTTTTAGACTAGCAGAAATTGTTTGTCAAATTTTGACGTGTAGGTCAAAACTGCCCTCAAAATTGACCTACATTTGAAGGGTAGCGGAAATTGTTTGTCAAGTTTTGACGTTTAGGTCAAAATTTACCTAAATTTTGAGGGTAGCGGGAATTGTTTGTCAAATTTTGACGTGTAGGTTAAACCTGTCCTCAAAATTGACCTAAATTTGAAGAGTAGCGGGAAATGTTTGTTAAATTTTGACGTTTAGGTCAAAACTGCCCTCAAAATTGACCTAAATTTGAAGGGTAGCGAAAATTGTTTGTCAAATTTTGACAAACAAAAACTGGTCAAAACTGGTCAAAACTGCCCTCAAAAGTGACCTAAATTTTGAGGGTAAATGTGTGACCGTGATTTATCCTTTTTTTGACCTAGAGATAAAAAAATAGGTCATTTTTGACATAGATTTTGACTTAATCTTTTGACATTATTGCACCTCTTTTTGACCTATAGGTCAAAAAATAGGTCAAATTTGGCGTAAGTTTTGACGGCTTCTTGGAAAAGGGCGCCCTTAGAACTTTCTGAAACAGCGGCGTCGGCGATATGATTCTATATTAATAGGGATAGATATGAGGCATTCTTTGTCAACGGGACCCACCTTCTCTCCAAAAATGGTTTGTGTTTAAATAACCAAATTTAAGCTTAAAATTTAGTTAAAAGGAATACTTTTAAATGCCGAGTGGCACTTTTTGACATTTAAAATAGCGGATCCAATATGGCGAACATAAATTTAAAAATGCAATAAATTCCCTTGAAACTTGTTACTTAGGGGTTTTTGGGGTCTCCGATTACGAATCTGAAGTTAGATTTTAAAAATTCAATATGGCGGATCCAATATGGCTGTCGTATTTTCAAAAATTTACTTGAAATAGCTTGAAACTGGTTACTCGGGGGTTTTTGGGGTCGCTGATTATCAATCTGATATTATATTTTCAAAATTCAATATGGCGGATCCAGTATGGCTGCAAAATATTTTTAAATTTGATCAATTTGCATGATAATTGTTACTCTGACAAGTAAACCTACCCAAGTGTGACACTCCGATTTTGATGAAACTTGGCACACCTCAATAACTGGCAAAAATAATAGATACGTTTTTTTTATCGGCAATAAAGATTTAAGGAGTGAAACTACCCTTTGATTATTAAAAAACACCCCATAATTGTAAGGGTTTTCGAGGTCGCTGATTATGATATTGGTGTCGCAAAATTCAAATTGACCGTTTAAAAATTTATAAAAAATGACCAACTTCCAAAAAACTTTGTATTTAAGGGTTTTTGGAGTCGCTGATTACGAATCTGAGGTCAAATTTGCAAAATTTGTAACAATCTCACATGGATTTGCAAAAATATATCCAATTAGTTAAAAGATAAAAATTATAACCGCTTAAAAAATTAAAATTTCTAATTTTTGACCATCCTATATATTTTACAGTTAAAAATGATACAGGAAAAAAAATATAACCTACTTTAATAATTCAAATTTACAGGTGTCAAAGTTGGGGGTAGTGCCTCTTCTTCAAATGTTCAATTTTAGCTGTACATGTTTTGTAAGATGATATAATTTTAGAAATAGTAAGAACTTTTACTTTTTTCCAAAGCGTGTGAGATTAAAGTAATGTTACAGTAATGTTACTGCATATTAATAATAGGGGAGAGTGTTCCTTAGTCGGCATAGTAAGGTATTTGGATGAAAATAATAAGAAAATTGAATTTATTGACTCTAGTGAGTTTTTAGTTGTGTTCAGCGATCGTCTTCCTACAAGTATGTGTTATTGAGAACGATATCGAATGGCTTTTGTAATCTTAATGCAATGAAGAGTGAAAAGGTGCATTTTGTCAATTTCTTAAAATAATGTTCCTTAGTGGGCACCTTTTTCTTTGCTTGAATATAAGAAAAAAGACCATAATGTTTACGTTTAAGCTGAATTAAAACATATTTAAAGCATTTAGGAGATTAAATTTTGCACTATTTGGCTATTTTTGTTTACGAATTAAAGCATTGGTTTATTACTATAGTTTATTACTATATTACTACTGTAAAAAAGAAGAATATTTTTTATGATAATGTTGAAAATTGAAAAAAAGAGATTAAAAGAGACAATCAGCTATAAAGCAGCGCTTCATATCTATAGAGTAAAAACACGAAAAATATAAAAACAAAAGGAAGGCAAAACATAAAAAATAAACAAATAGGTGTCGACTAAGGACCACCTGTTTGGTGCCGACTCAGGACCATCACCAAAGTATACAAATTTCACATCATTACACAAACAACAAAATTTTAATTAAAAATTGACATAACCCATCAGTTACAACATTAAATGAAGAAACCCCCTATTTTAAGGGTTTAAATAAATTTAAAAATTCTTTTTTAAATTTTCTTTTTTACAGACACCCAAACTTTCAAGAAACACAAAAATTTTGAAATAAACACAACATGAGCATTTTTTTGTTACCCAGTGTTATATTGAGACGACCAAATACACTTTTTAAAAATGTAAATTTTAAGATTAATTAATCATTAAAATATATGTGTATTAATTATAAATCAAATATAAATAGTCTTTTATTTAGTAATTAATAATTTTCATTAGTTATTAAAAATTATTAATTTAACCCTTTAACGACGAGATGTGCTGCTTTTTAACATGAATTTCAATCTCTTACAATTATTAGAATAAATCCATAAAAGTTTTTACACAGGAAAAAAAATCTGACTCCGTTTACACCTTAAATTAAGCCCATGATTTCACATAAGTCTGTCCTTGTTTAACGGGGCTGATTCTGTTTACACCTTGACTTCAGCCTCAAAATGAGGCTGAAAGTAAAACTTTTTTTTAGTATGTAAAAGTACATATCCTACTATTTTTGGGGTCACTCTTTCGAATGGCGTTGTCAAAATTTTCAAAAATAATATTTAACCCTTCTTTTTTTCAAAAATGCTAAAAAATGTCAAGTTATTTCAATGTATTTTTTTTCTCTGTCATAACGCTTTTCAAATACTCTCTAAATTTGAATTAGTAAAACTGTTTACTAGTTTGAATTAGTGACTGACTTTTTCCTTTGAATTAGTAAACTTTACTAATTAATTAGTAGAAATGACTATTTATTAGTAAAATTTACTGATTAAAAAGCAAAAAGTCAGTCACTTATTCAAATTAGTAAACATTTTAACTAATTAAAATTTAGAGAGTACAACAAAACGTATCAGAAACGTGTTCCAAAAATTCAATATGGCGGACTAATTTCTAAAAATTGATCAAATCTGATTGAAATTTGATCCTCAAGGGTTTTTGGGGTGGCTAATTACGAATCTGAAGTCACATTCAAAACATTCAAAATAGCGGATGTAAAATAGCATACTCGTTTCATAAAATTTACTCAGATTTGCTTTGCACAAAAAGTACAAAATTTGGTTCCCGGTCAAATTTGTTTTAGGTTTTGGATTTAAGTTTCAGTTAAAGTAATTTGGAACAAATATAACCAATGAATATTAAATATTAACCAATGGACTAATTTATGTACTTTTTGTGCGTCGTCTTTGTTACTTCGGGGTATTTTGGCTCGGGGGAATGTATGGTAATCTCAACTAATCTATATTTCTCAATACATTTCAAATTCAATGAGGTAACGATTGGAACTGCGAGGAGTACTTAATTTTTTTTCTAAACCTTACAGGTTTATATTTTATAAACTGTTTCAAAACTGACCTAGTATAACCTATTTTGAATTTTTTAAATCTAACTTCAGATTCGTAATTAGCCACCCCAAAAACCCTCTAGAAACAAATTTAATTAGATTTGATCAATTTTTAAAAATTAGTACGCCGCATTGAATTTTTTAAATTTGACTTCATATTCGTAATCAGCGACCCCAAAAACACCTTAATCAGGGTGGCCACCCAACCGGGAGAACCGGGAAAAACCCGGGAGAAAAATCAATCGGGAGAAAACCGGGAAAAAGCCGGGACAGAAATTTTAATCGGGAAAAAACCGGGACTAAAATTTTACATTTAAAGATTTCAGAAAATTAAAGTTAAAGGAAAAAGTTTTACTCAATAAAATTTTCTGATAAGTTTGTTTACAGATTTCATTCAAATTTTTCATAAAACATCAATAACTTCTTTTTTAAATAAATATTTAATTATTATTTTTCCATAAGAATTAAAATTCATCAAAAGATTCAAATTCAAACATTTTGAAATTCAACTTCTTATAAAAAATTGTTATAAAACATGAAGAAATCGATGTCTTCATGTTTTATACTAATTAAAGATGACCGAGTGATAAAATGATTATTTTATATTATAAGATTTTATAAAAAAATATTAGAAAATAATTAAATTTCTAGAATAATTTTTTTTATTTATAAAGATAATTAAAATTCTTTGCAAATAATTAAATTTCAGAGAAGAATTTTATTATTTATAATGATAATTGAAATTTTGAACAGATTTGTTTTCAAAATGTTTAAAAGTAATTGAATTTTGAAGAAGAATTTTGATATTTACAAAGATAATTGAAATTTTAAAAATTTTAAAAAAGTTTTGAAAATAATTGAATTTCTGCGAAGTATGTTATCTGAACTTTTGAAAATAATTAAATTTCCATGATGAAATTTCTTATTTTTTGAAGATAATGATAATTTGACGAGAACTTAAAAAAAATTTGAAAACAATTGAAATTCTGCGGGGTATTTTATTACTTTTGAAAATAATTGAATTTCCATGATGAATTTTATTATTTATAAAGATAATTCAAATTATGACAGGCATTTTATTGAATTTTTTTAAATATTCGAATTTTGGAAAAGAATTTTATTATTTATAAAAATAATTGAAATTTTGAACAGATTTAAAAAAAATGTTAAAAATACCTAATTAAAATTTTGCCATGCATTAATTTTATTAAATTTTAATAAATATTATTACAGATTGTTTGATGTTAAAGTATATGTGTTGGCGAGAAATGTGATTTTTTTACAATTTTGTGTTTCCTTTTCGGCGTTTTTTTCCTAAAATTTCATTCGACTTTTTCCAACTTTTTCGGAAATTTGATGCTACTTTTCGTGACTTTTGTTGTGAATTTATGCGACTAAAGATACTTTTTTTAGTCTTAGAGATGATCCGAGCCCTGTTTTTAGTGTTTTTAGCCGAATTTATATCATTTACAACTACATATTACATAAAGGTAATGTTCTGCTCACAGTAAAATTATAATTAAAAACCGGGAGAAACAGCTCAATTTCACCGGGAGGACCGGGAGAAAACCGGGAGACGAAAAATTTAAAAATAGTGGCCACCCTGTTAATAACAAATTTCAATCGGATTTTAGAAATGTTTAAAAAAAATTCATCTTACGAAAAATTTAGAAATTTTTTTGTCCTTCAAGCGCCATTTTAAATTAAGATCGAAAAAAATAAAAATTAGAAAGAGATATCTTTCAAGTACAACTATTGGGAACACGTTTCTGATACTTTTTATTGTATTTTAAAAGCGTTATGACAGAGAAAAAATTCTTTGAAAAAAATTACATTGGAAAAACTTGACTTTTTTAGTATTTTCGAAAAAAAGAATGGTTAAATATTATTTTTTGAATATTTTGACCACGCTATTCAAAAGAGCGACCCCAAAAATAGAAGGATATGAACTTTTGAAAACTTTTATGGATTTGTTCTGATAATTGTAAGAGATTGAAATGTATGTTAAAAAGCAGCACACATCTCGTCGTTAAAGGGTTAATATACGCATTTTGTAAAAAATTCATATTAAGGTGCATGTACTACTTATATTATATAGTAACAGTAAAGATGCTATTAAATAAATAATAAAATTTAAAATATTATAATAATATTGTGAAATAATAAATGTATATGAAGCAGAAATAAGTAAACTGTTATCCGAGCGTGTGTTAGCGAGAGAGGAATATAACGCTAGTTGTTTATAAATTTAAAACAATTAAGAATTGGTTGAATGTGAATTTTGAATTAAGTGTTAGTTTTGACTCTTAAATTAAAAATTGCTAAAAATTTGTTTTTTCTTTTTTTAATAATTAATTTGTTTATAAAAAAGTAAATCCCATTGCTGCCACCAAATCAGCTGTTATGTTCCGAGCAAGAGCGAGGCTTTTAAACAATTTTAATTATTTATTTAAAATAGGTTTTAAAACCAGTTAGCTGATTAATCAGGTTGGTAAGGCCTGATCTTTATTTTTATTGTAGGGTCGTGATCACTTGTCAAAACTATGGGTTTTGCGTTAAAAACAAAATTCATATTCCTTTTATAATTTTATTGTTTATAATGTTAATTAAAAGTACAACAATTGCGATTATTACAATTTGTTACTTACGTTTAATACACAATATTAGTTGATAAAGTACAGCAAAGTCGTTATATTTAGATTTTTTGATTGAATTCGTTTCAAGTGAATGAAACTTAAAGTTTGTTATGTTACACTTATGTAACTTTCACAACTTTGTAAGAGTCTTGCTACAAATTAACAGTTTCACGTTTTCTAAGTGTTAAATTATTTATCTTGCACCTTTTTACGGAAAAGAAACTTGTTTCCAAGTGACAATAATATAACTTGCATCTTTTACGGAAAGAATTAATGAAATTTATACTATTAAATTGCATATAACAAATACGACAGTTAAAACAACATGATTATTGACTCTAAGTGTTAAATTATTGTCTTAGATCAATAATTTGGTAATAAACTATACACATCAATAATATTAAATTGTTTAATCATATTCTCTATTTCATGATTTTTTTAGTGTTTATACTTGTGCCCTATTTGCCTTACGCACTTGACAAGAGTCCCCGAGGAATACTTTTTTGGATTATAATCGACAGTGCACATCATTATATCTTGACGTCAAACCTCTCGCTTGATAAATCACGAAAGTAGTGATAAAAACACCTGGCTATATACCCTACTGAAAATCCCCGTGCAATATCTTGTACAGGAAATTGTACAATATCTTGTACAGGGAATTGTACAATATCTTGTACAGGAAATTGTGCAATATCTTGTACAGGAAACTGTACCAATTTTTGTCAATGAACCTGTACCATTTCAGCATAAGACATTGAAACAAGTTCTTGTACAAGATCTTGTACAAAAACTTGCACAAGTAATTTTTTTCGATTTCGAACAATAAGGTTCATGTACAATTTCTTGTACGAGATCCTGTACATGTTAAAATTAATTAAAAACTTTAATGGCTGCGCAGTAGTTTTCTATGGCTTCTACAGCTGCGCAGTTGTTTTTAAATCGTAAATGCAAAAAGTCTCTAACAACAATGTTAAAAATTTTCTTATATTTTGTATAAATAAAAAAATTAATAAAAAATAAGAAAAAATATTATCTGCACAAGAACTTGTACAGGATCTTGTGCATGTACACATTCTTCTACAGGATCTCGTACAAGAAATTGTACATGAACCTTGATTCAAAAGCGGAAAATTTACATATACAGGTTCATGTGCAAGATGTTGTACAAGATCTTATACAAGTACACATTCTTGTACAGGATCTCGTACAAGAAATTGCACATGGACCTTTATTCAGAAGAGAAAAAATTTAGATGTGCAAGTACACATTCTTGTACAGAATCTAGTACAAGAAATTGTACATGAACCTTATTGTTAAAAATCGAAAAAAATTACTTGTGCAAGTTTTTGTACACGATCTTGTACAATAACTTGTTTCAATTTCTTATGCTGAAATGGTACAGGTTCATTGACACAAATGGTATAGTTTCCTGTACAAGATCTTGTACAATTTCTGTACAAGATATTGCACGGGGATTTTCAGTAGGGAAGCGGGCACCAAGGCGGTCACCCAACCAAGTACTAACCTTTATACCTTTAAAATATTAAATAAAATTACCAAATTTATGAAAATTATATGAAATTTAAAATATGTCGGGATGCAACAAATCCCATGTAAATCCCCACATAGGAAACCACATGCGACCAGGGCCGTGCCAACGTTCTTGGGGTTCCTAGTGCAAAAAAAACCCGTGGGCCCTCTTAAGGAGGTTCCATCCATTATCGAATAAACAAACCGTATTGATAAAACTTAACATACTACTAGTTATAGCTTCTAAAGTTATGTAGTTAAATTTTTAAGACTCGTAGGTATCGGAGAAAAAAGTTCTGATCAATTAATTTTTTCACTGTTTAACATTTATTCTTATGGGAATTCATTACTTTGCCACATATATTTTCGTACTATAAAATATTAAACAAAGAGATGTTGATCAAAGTTTGTATAGTTAAAGTCAGATATATAATGAACCGATATTGTATTTGAAAAAGGTCAATAGGTTCCTGTGAGAGTTAAAAATAATTAATTTATAAATGTTTTTTCACTTTTTGCGATACAGAAAGGACAACTTGCAGTATCTGTCAACACGGCATTTCGCGTCACTACATTTTCCACCGTGCGCATGTCAAAATTTTGAGGTTATGCGCGCTTTATTAAAATTTATACCATTAAAGAAAAACTTATTATTCTTTTCTCCTGTAAAACTGTCAATTTTCCCCATTTTCCATATACATTACGCGACAATACAAAACAACAGCTGATGACAACGTACACACCGTGAGTTGCAGTGTTGCCAGACGTTTCAAAGTGCCGAGTAAGTCAAATCAGAAAAAAATGGTTATTGCTTTGACTACCTCAGTGAATAGAGGGAACCTCCTTAAGGTGAAGGTTAACGGAAAAAACTATCTTTACTTCGATTTTTATATATTTTTTAAGATAAATTTTTTATATTACATAAATTTCCTGTAACTATTTAATGTAGAATATCACTATCAAATTATCACAGCTCTATGCCTGCTTGCAAACGGATGCGCCAAGGCGCACGCATGAGAGTGACGAGAAAAATTTGAATTTTTTATCTCGCTTACTCTTATGCGCGTCCCTTATGTTATTTGCCCGCAGAAAAACAGGCAGTCGAGTGGTGTTAGCGTTTTTGCATTGATAAAGTTGTTTGAATTCTTTATTTTATTTTCAGCAAAATTGTAAAACTAAAAAATCAATTTTTCATGTGTATTCTATGAAGACTTTATTTGGCATCAAGGACCCCTGACAGCTGGGGCCCCAGTGCACTGCCCCGCCTGCACCTACGTCGTTACGGCTCTGCATGCAATGCTACGTGGTATTCCACAACCTCTTCAAAAATTAAAATCTCAATGATCGCAGACATAATATGTGTAGTGGAAACTTGGGCGGTGCTGAGACCTTCGATTCTTACGTCACTGGAGAACCATCAATAGAAAATAATCTCTTCACCGGCCGTTAAAGAGGAAGGTAGGGGTAGACCCAAGGGGGTTCGTTGATGTTATTTAACTCAAATATATACAAATCAGAACTTTTACACAAACAAAAATCTATTATTGTTTTGAAATTTAAGTGATAATTTTCGATTTATAGTATTTGTAGTCTATTTTAACCCTAGTACAAATATAAAAGAAAGTTTTAATGAATTAAATAAAATTGTTTTTAATATATGAGAAATTCCCTGAATTCCCAATTTTTTTGGGAGGGGATTTTAATTGTAGAGTAGGAGATCTCAATTAATTGAACAATGAAATTAATTTAGTCAATAGTAATATTAATAACAGTAGAGTTAGCTTGGATTTCGAAATAAATAAAAGAGGAGACATGTTGGTTGAATGGATAAAAGCACATGGTTTTATTTTGTTAAATGGGAGAGTTACAGGCGATATTCCGGAAAATTTTACATTTTTAAATTCTTTGGGTGGTAAATCTCTAATTGATTTAATATGGATCAGACTTAATACGACACATTTAGCTCAAAATTTAAAAGTTTTAGATTTGATTTCAAGATCAACAGCTATTTTTTTGGCTGGACTTGGCAAGATGACGGTCGCTATTGGTTGAAAATTTCATGATGACGGTCGCGATTGGTTGAAATTTCATGACGACGGTCGCGAATGGTTGAAAATTTCACGATGACGGTCGCAATTGGTTAAAATTTCATGATGACGGTCGCTATTGGTTGAAAATATGTTGGTGACGGTCGCGATTGGTTGAAATACGATGATGACGGTTGCTATTGGCTGAAAAACGATGATGACGGTCGCTATTGGTCAGAAACGTAGCGGTGATGCTTGCTATTGGTTTATTTTCTTTGTTCACAGAGAGTCAACAGTAGTTTACATTTATTAACAGAGAACAGAGAACACAGATTATACAGTACAATACGGAAGTATAAAAGTGAAAAAAGTGTGAAGTAAAAAGAACACGTGTTTTTTCTTCTTCGTAAAATTAAAAAAAAATAGGAAAGAAAAATAAAAGTATAAAAAGGGCAAAGGTAAGAACACGTGTTTTGTGAATAAAAATTGGGATAAGGAGGTATAAATTTTTAAAAATTTGTCTAAAAATACCGGCAACCGGTTCTATTTTGTACACACGAGATTTATAATAAAATAAAATTATTAAAATGAATTATTTTAATCTGCTATTTTGTGAAATAAAAGTTTGATTAGATGACAATGAAGAGCAATAAATGTTATTATTTAATCCTTTGTCAGTTAACAAAAAATAATTTCTAAAAACGGAAAATTTGAGTCAATAATTTCGAAAGTTTTGAAAAAGTATACCAGATCTTCAAGAGTTTTAATGTGTATATCATTTTTAGACATTTCTGTCTCCTTTTTTTGTCAGAAAACTATAAATAATTAAACTATAAAATCATTAAATCTATTAAAATTTCAACCGGTGCACAGCATAGCCTCAAAAAATTAACTTTTATTAATATTTATAATTTTATCAAATTAGTTTTAAATCTATTTCTCTCCATACTCCTAAAATAACTTGAAAATTATATTAGAATATTAAATTGTTTTGTATTTAACCTTGAAAATATTCATTTCAATTTTTTGAAAAATATCATTGAAACGTTTAGAATAGTTCTTATTGAACTGATGTTTAAAAGTTATTTAAAAGCGTTTAAATGATAATTTTATAATTATAGTAATATATTAGTATGACGTATATAATAAAAAAGAAAAAAAAATGTTATTTAATACCTGAGTAATATATTATTAAAAGAATGATTCTTAACTTTTAGTTAATAAAAATTTGTTGCATAATATACACAAAAAAATGTTTAGCAGCTCATTCTTTTTTTAATTTACTCCGAAATATCTAGAATCAATTAAAAAATCCTTTAGCTTGTCCTTGAGTTTGCCTTGTATTATTAAAAAATTATATAATTTCTTAAATACTTTACATGGCTTAAAATTTTTTGATTAAACAAATCTTAAACAAGTACCGAGTTTTTAATTATAAAAAATTCATGTTGTCATAAACAAAAAAAGAATATTTTTTTATTTTACTACCTCTTAGCAGTGTAGTCAAAATAAGCTTTTCGTATTTCAAATGAGCAAAAAATTTTTTTTTTAAATTACGTGATATGATGCTATTTTATATTTTTGGGGTCGCTGATTTCGAATGTTTGGTAAAAATTTTAAAATTCAAAATGGCAGCTCCAAACTGACGGTTTAAAAAATTTTTTAGTTTCCGGATTTGGCAAAAAAGGGGCATAGTTATTATTTAATTTATTATATATTTAAATTTATCAATTATTAATTAATATTCTTTATTTATTATTATTTAATTTAATTACTATTATTAAATTTGCTAATATTAATTGATTTTGAATATTTCACAATGTTTTAAAACATCGGGCATATCAATACCTCTACTTTCAGTTTTAAGAACTAATTTCAGAACTTTAAATTTTCTGGCAACGTTTTGAAGCCGCCATTTTGAATTTAAAAGTTTCAATAACGGATTCGAATTTAGCGACCCCGAAAACCCGCAGGTAAAGATTTTTGGTCTAATCCGTAAACTTATAAATTTTTTTGGTCGCCGTTTTAAAGCTGTCATTTTGAATTTTGTATTTTTGACTCAATATTCGAATTCAGCGACCCCAAGAACCCCTAAGTAAACATTTTTAGTCAAATCCGTAAACTTTTAAATTTTTTGGTCGCCATTTTGGAGCCGCCATTTTGAATTAAAAATTTTCAATAACGGATTTGGATTCAGCGACCCCGAAAACCCCCGAATAGGTATTTTTAGCAAGATTTTTAGCAAGACCCCTTAAGGTTTCAAATTATGAGGCAGTAAACCAATTTCTTGGTAAATTCCCCAGCACTTCTACCAGGGCTTGACTTTGTAGATAATTTTTGTTTAATTACCAGGCAGTAAGTTGTAAAACAACAAATTCCTGAGTAATTTTTACGATTTATAAATGTGTGTGTAAATGTATGTAAAATATTGTAAAGTTTAGGTCGTAAGTTGTAAAACAACGAATTACTGTGTTATAAAATATTTTAACAATGTCAGTGTTATTTAAAAATATCAGGTGGTAAGTTGTAAAACAACGAATTCCTGAGTATTATTTTATATTTGAAAGTGTTATATCAATGTGTTATATATTGTAAAGTTCAGGTCATAAGTTGTAAAACAACAAATTCTTGCGTTATACAATATTATAACAATGTCAGTGTATTTGTTTAAATAATGTGTAAATATTGTAATTAATACTTATAACACCAGATAGTAAGTTGTAAAACAAGGAATTCCTGGGTGTCACAAGTATGGAGTTGTTTTGAGCATTTGACAACTTTACCATGGACTACTTGAAAATTTGAACAGATGGCGTTTCGACTAATAGAACATTCAACAAATTGAAAATTCGACGTTTTATTTATCTAATTAGCATTAGATTAATTGACCCGATTTTTTTTATTAACGAAAGCTGAGGTTTTTTCCTAAAAGGACATATAAATGAAAAAGTGGGACTAGAATGTTTAAACAATGAAAAAAAGAATTTTCTCGTAAACGGAGCTAAAAACCGGGTTTAGAGCGCTCCGGTGAGTAGAAAACTCTTTTTTTTCAATGTTTAAACATTCTAGTCCCACTTCTTCATTTATATGTCCTTTTAGGAAAAAACCTCAGCTTTCGTTTTAAAAAAATCGGGTCTCTCCCCCCCAAAAATTGAAATTTATTTTTAATTTTGATTTTTTTTCAAAATGCTTATTTCCAATCGAAGGAGCATGAAAAAACCTTTCCAAAATGTACTTTGTCAAATTTGTATGTTTAATTGTTTAAGAGTAAAAAATTATTAAAATAAACATTACACCAAAAGACCCCTTGATCACTTGACGTGGGATGCCCCATATAGCTCATTTTTATATTTAATATTTTCTGTGCAGTTATGATTTTTGGATTTTGTCAAAAACATTGTGTTTAAAATTTCTATTGAAAAAATGAAATTTGTTTTTTTTATGTATTTCTTATTATTTACAAAATCATAATTTTTTTCAAAACTTAACACATCATAGTTAACAAAAAATTATTTGTGAAAAAAAGTGAAGTTGATGAAAAATTAAAATATTTATGATACGTATGAACACCATGACGTACAAGAAATCTATTGTTTTAAGCAAAATATTAGCGATTTTAATTTTTTTTATCTTTTCACTAATCTTGTAGTACTAAACTCGATTTAACGCAAAGTATAAATAATTATTCATTTTCTAAAAATATTATGCTTAGACCATGGCGATTTTGTCATTCCCTCTGCAACTTTCATGCTTTTACTAATAAAAGGCTAGGGTAGTTTTTTGGTGCTTTTTACTAATCCCGTGTGTAAATCTACCCAAAGTCGTCCAAACTGAGATTGGGCGCCAAGGTGAGCCCAACTGGGCTTTCCAAAGTTTAAAAAATGAGATAATAAAATAATTTACTTAATTGAATTACTATTTAAATGATATGCTGGACAAATTAAACAGCGCAACTGTAAAAAGCTCCAAAAAAATCTTTTCATTATGCACTTGAATAAAGTTTGGGTCAACCCAACTCGGCCCCATTGGGATTTCTTAAAGTATTCCCAAATTAAAATTTAATTGTATTTTTTGTTATAAATCAATAAAAATTTTAAGAAAAAATATGAAAAATAAAACTTTAGTCATAGTTTTGTTGATACTAAATTAATATTCTGTATAGAAATTTTCATAAATGTCAGCTTGGGTTACTATTTAAGGAAAATAAAAAATTGAAAACTTTAGTTGATTATATCAATATTTATAAATAATATGTTCCAAGGATAAATAAATTTAATGTAAAGTTCTGAGTTAATAATTCATAAAACTAAACTAATTATAATAATAACTTATAGTCGTGTTTCGAGTTTGGTGTTTCTCACTTCGAACCACGGGGCTGACACTCTGGAGTTGAAACTAACCATACTGTTGACTGGTGACCACTGTGGCGCTGGCTGGTTTGTTGGCCGATATTGAGTAAAAATGCATTAGAAAAAAAGACAAATTTAATTTACAATCAATAATATTAATTTAATGGTATTTAGTTGTATATAATATTAATCCAATATCTTTTTAGCATTTTTTAAAATATCAAAAACTTAAAAGAAGCGTTTAACATTTTATTTATAATGAAAATTGTGCAACAATTTATGGCGGAATATTTAAATTAAATACTAAATAGTATTATAATAAATAAATTATCAAACAAATTTTTATTTTTACTGTAAAATATTATTAAATAATAGTCAGTAGCAATAATTAAAAGAATAAAAAATAATTATAATTTTATTAATTTAAATATCCCGCCATGAATTGTTGCACAATTTTCATTATAAATAAAATGTTAAACGCTTCTTCTAAGTTTTTGATATTATAAAATATGCTAAAATGATACTGGATTAATATTATATACAAATAAGTACCATTGAATTAATATTATTGATTGTAAAATAAATTTTTGTTTTTTTCTAATGCATTTTCACTCAATATCGGCTAACTAACCAGCCAGCGCCCCTACTGGCGACGGTCAACTCTCAGGTTAGTTTATTCTGATGGGAAACTGCACCAGTGTCACCCCCGTGCTTTGAACCCAATCTCAATAATTTATTTAATATTTTTATTCAATTTATTAATAATAATTGAACATAATTTTCTAATTTTGTACATAACAAATTATTAAATCATTTTGAATATTATTTTTCACATCTTTCATTCATAAATTATATGTTTAACATCACGTTTAAATAATCTAACTAAAAGTATCACTGAATTGGGTCCTAACGTAGTTGATCAAGTTGTTTCTTTAGATGATTCCACCTTCTGAGTTGCACCTTATGCAAGATACAGTTAACACTCTATTTGCTCACTTGTTAACTGAATGTGAAGAAGATGCTCTTTCTTGGGCAAAGAGTTGTAATGTTCAGCGAGACTTTACATATGGAAGTCCGTCCTTTAACAGGAATTCATGCAAGATCTTGCTAAACAAACTTGATTTGTTACGTTCAAGAAGCAAAAATTTAGGATGCTTGAAATACGTTGAGACATTTGAAGCTTTTAAATATGTTGTAGATGTTTGTTTTAGTAAACCGCTTAATCCAGACTTCGAAAAAAATAATTGCTGCATTCAAGGAAAGTTACTTAAAGTTAAATATTTCCATAACTCCAAAGGTCCATGCAGTATTTTATCATGTTCTCGACTTTTGTAAAAATACTCAGTATAATTTTTATCTTAAAATGATTATTAGACCGCACTTAAATGATATCAAAAATAAACCAGAAAGGGTCATGACTTTTGGGTTGAATTAAGTAGAGAGAAAATGTGGGTAAGGCAGAGAAATAGGGCTTGGGGTTTTGAGGAGAAATTGAGACAGTGTAGTGGGAGTAACTGGACGCGTATGTGTTGGATGGAATTTAAAGGAAGGGAGAAAAAAAAATAATGAATTGGCTAAATGGGAGAATGAGAAGATATTTGTGTTAAAAAATGTATGAATAAGGGAAGAGGATGGATGGAGGTAAGAACGGGATAGGGAGAAAATGATAGAGAGGAAAAATAGAGGATAATAAGATCTAGGTATAATAAATAGTACAGAATGATAAAATGAAGAGAAGTGCCAAAATATCTCAGAAGTTTTAAAAAAGAAGGAAGAATGAACAGAGTGGCTAGGTTTCGAATGGGGGAAAGAATGAGTTGTAGATATTGGGTGAGTAAAAGTGAGAAATTATGTAGAGTGTGTGGGTTCGAAGTGGAAGATTGGGAACATATTTTGGATAGATGTGCGAGAAGAGTGGATTATGAAAGTGAAGTGGGTGAAAGGGTAATATGGATTTTGAATGAGAATGGTCAAGGAGAAAGATGGATGTATGAATTAGAATGAATGAAGAGATTTATTAAATTAATGACAAAGAGGGTGGTATCGTAACTTTAATTTTATTTTAATTTTACTTCTAATAATTATGCTCGCTCGGTTGACAGTTTACATATTTCTACTTACATATGGGTGATTTTCAAATAACTGTGATTTTTTTAACAAGACATTTTTCTGCTAAAATAGTGCACCTTTGACATTCATTACATATTTCATTTCATTTTTGTTATTGAAGTATATTTTCAAAAGGAAACTTAAAGATTTTGAATATTTCTAAAGTTACGATGGGAAACGCAAAGAAAATGCAAAAGTTACATGCCACGGACCTGACATTTTACCACGGTCCTGACATGTGTGTCACAGTTAAAACAAGTAAAGAAATAAAAAATCGAATAAATATTTTTTTTTCAATGTTCACACTTCAAAATAATACCAGTAGAAGTCAATTAAAAATAAAATTGAGTAATAAAATCACGATGTTGTTAACATGTGTCGGTAGAAAGTAATTAACAATTTAAAACATTAAAAAGTGCTCGTGTCCGTAGAATATCATTATAATAAAAATATTTGATAGTTTCAATATTTGCTCACGTGAAAATTTCAGAACAAAATTTTTAAAAAACGTTTGCCACGGACCTGACAATTTAACCCTATTTTCTTAATTTTAACTATGATAAATAATGTTAATGTTAATGAAATGAATATTAAGTCTCTTTACGAAGAGACTTTTAATAAGTGATTTATGAAGTGCGAGTGGCAAAAAAAATAATTTTTTTAGTCATTTATCTATGGGGACATGCAAATATGACAGTTATTTAAGAATCACCCATATATATTTATTATTTCTCATTATTATTATAATAGTTTAATTTTTATTATTTATTTAATAGCATCTTTATTGTTAATATATAATATAAGTAGTAAATGCACCATAATATGAATTTTCTACAAAATGCGTATATTAAATTAATAATATGGGCTCAGAGGCCCATGTCAGGGGCCCACGTGGAAGATCCATGAGGAGGAATCCACGAGGGCACCAGCAGGGGCCCCACTCTTTGCCCTTACGGTTGCCCTGTTTAAAAATTTATCTCAGTTTCAGAAAAATATTTTTTTTACTAAAAAACTTTAGTTCAGAATGCATTAAATTACATTTTAAAGCACCCGAAATAAACATTGAAAAACATAAACATTTTTCAAGAAAGCCTATCACAAAGTTATGGAAATTTACGAGGGCACCAGCAGGGCCCCTGCTCTTGGCCATTATAAATGCCCTGTTCAAAAATTTTTCTAAGTCCAAACAACAAAAGCAAGTCAGCAAGTCACCGACAATAACACCCTTATTTTCAAGTAGGTCCCGTAGCATAGTGGTATAAAAGTGTTGTTTGGTAATCAGTAGGTCGTAGGCTCAATTCTTGCGTGCATCAATTTTTTTTGGTCACGATGTATTTAAAAAAAGTAAAAATTTTTAAATAAAAATGTTATTTATCAATAATTGGACTAATTTGTTATTAATAAATAATTAATTTAATTAAAAATAATGTCGAGGGCATTTTATGAAATCCACGAGGGCACCGCGTGGAAAATCCATATGGAATCCATAAGGATTTTTCTCGAGGGCACCCATGAGGGAAAGCATGTCACGCCTTCGAGGGCTTCGCGTGGATTGCCCCTCCGGATTCCACATGGGAAGAGGGCAATCCACGAGGGCCTCGCCTCTTTAAGTAAAATTTTTCATTAAATAATTTATTTATTTTATGATAGTTTTTCAATAATTAAGATATTTGAAAAGAATTATTGTTAGAAATAAAAAAATTTAAAGGTTTCATATTAGAATTCATGGTAAATAAAAAAGATAAAAAGTGAAGAGAATGTATTGAAGTTTAATAATATTTTATTAACTGCTTGCGACTGCTGCCAGGCAAGCCGTATGGCCCGAGCCAGACAATCAAAAATTAATTTCTGGAAATTATCAAAAAATACATCTTTACAAATTGCGGTAATTTCTTCTAGCTATGGAACGCCCCATTTATTAAATTATTACAGTACCGGCCAACATTGTCAGTCTAGCCATTTTTAAGGAAATGAAAAAAGATTTTTAACATAAAATTTATAAAAACTATAAATTTTTTTTGTACAAGTTTTGTAAAGTGATAAAATTTTCAAAAGAATAAGACCTTTTAGAAGACATGTGTCTAGTAATTTATTTAGTTTGCGTTTTCTTCTTGATCGCTGTCTATCATTCTTTCGAGAATTGCACTAAACACCAGACACAAATTTATCACGGTAGACAGCAATAACAGTTGTTTACGAAACAGTATAAGTGGGGAAAACCCTTTTGCAAAAAAGAAAATATTTCAAAAACTGCCGCAGCAAGGAATTGCAGTCGAATGGTGCCATTCGGGACTTGTGAACGCTGTCATAGGCTGCAGTCATATGGCACCGTTTTGGTACGGTCTGGCAACGCTGGTTCCTGCTTTATTTGTCGAATAAGTATGATATTGCGCTAACTCGCCGATGTGTGAGTATTCATGTGTATGTATTGAGTGTTATGTATGAGTATACATGTGTATGTGCTGTGTGAATATGTGCGAGTATACACGCGTATGCATTGAGTGTATACACTAGAACCTCCAACGATTGCATCTCTATCTATTGCAGTTGTTTACGAAAGTTTGTTGGTCATCCGCTAGGGGGGTGAGAGGGGAGGACACCGTCATATTAATGCGAAGACAGTATTGTACTAAGTTTAGTGTTCTTTTGCGCCCCGTTTTTTCAAGTTGTATTTTCATATTTCAACATGACTGAAAAAGGTCAAAAATGTAAAAGAACGCACTTAGACACCGAAACTAAACATAATATTAAAAAAATGGCGAGGATAAAATTAATCAATCAAATAGTATACACACATACAGTATGTGTACGGCCCTGAGTGTTGACACTTTTATGGAAAGATGGCGTCAAGGTGAAAACCTCCATCTATTGCACACAAGAAGGTCAAGCTCCAATCGTTGGAGGTTCTAGTGTATGTTCTATATGCGCTCAACAGAAAAAAGGTTAGTTTAACAGATATAAAAATTTAATAAAAACGCATGTAATTAATTTAGATAAAACAAATTTCTTGATTGTATAAATAGATTATTACGTAAACATACCCAAAATAATAAATAAAAATTAATTTTTAACGTCCACGCTTTTTGGGTATAAATTTCATGCATTTGAAGCGTGACTATAGTCCATGCGAAATTACTATAGGTAGTGTTATACTATTAAAGCTAGATTTTTCTCTCCGTGTATAAATACTAAAAATGTATTACTGATTAAAAATTGATACATTCAATTTATTTTTACATTATGTGCTGATTTTTTTGTTTTATAGTATAGAAATGCGAAAAAAATTACCTTTAATATTGAGTCTTTTATGGTTTTCCGTGATTTCAATCACTTATTGTCCTCTGGCGCTTAAGAAAAAAAATCCAATTTTGATTTTAATATTTAAGTCGGACCTTCTTTTCCATTCTGTCACATTTTTGCGATAGAGAACGAGCTACTTTTAGTTTTATTTATATTTAAAAAATATGTTTAAAAATTCAAATTTTTTGGTTGAAATACAAGTATATTTTTGCAATACTATCGTAAGAGCCAAATTCATAGTGTTGTTAAACTACTTGTATTTTAATCGAAAAATTCGTATTTTTAAACATATTTTTTAAATATGAATGAAACTAAATGTTCTCTATCGCCAAAATTTGATAGAATGGAAAGGAAGGTCCGACTTAAATATTAAAACCAAAAATGGATTTTTTTGTTAACTGCCAGAGGACATATAATAGTCCGGGGGCTAGCGACCAAAACAACTATCTCATTTCATACCGGCTGAAAATTTGAGTATAGATTACTGAAGACAAGTAAATAACAGAAACCCACGTCTGGCAGGCCGGTGCTGGGACAGGTGGCGGAGAAAGGGGAGCGAATAGATGAAAAATAATGTAAAAATTTCTTATTTCATACCGATTAAAACCTTTAGAAATCGAAAGTAGACATCTACACGAGTGTAAAAATGTGCGTGTGGCAGTTCTAGAGTGAAGAGTATATTTTACATCCTGTAGGGGTGCTAATATCAGTGAACCCGGTATGCCAATTTGCGTGCTTATCGATTTTACGCAGTCAAGTACAGTGAAAAGGAATACATGTACATACTCCTCCTTATACTCCTTCATGATGTCGTGCTGATGTCACACATTTGATGCTGCCTCCACATTCGATGGGTACGCGACGTGACATTAACGTTCCGTGCTCACGTCACCCATTTGAAATCGGTTCTACAATGGGTACAGTCAACGTGTACGTGCTCCATGCTAATCTGTATAGAGCACGTACACGTTTACAATAGCGAACACAAACGACCGTGCCCATTGTAGAACCAACGTTACATGTCAGTACGTCACAATGTTGATCAAATGAGTGACATCAGCACCGTACGTTCACGTTCAATGCAGTGGACTCACAAAATTCGCGAGATCGAGTAACAGAAAATTTGTCATATGGAAGACTCAATTTTAAAACTTCCAGATGTG
This sequence comes from Leptopilina myrica (nomen nudum), assembly GCA_032872475.1. Classification (NCBI taxonomy): domain Eukaryota; kingdom Metazoa; phylum Arthropoda; class Insecta; order Hymenoptera; family Figitidae; genus Leptopilina; species Leptopilina myrica (nomen nudum). The sequence goes on along the minus strand of CM065461.1, from coordinate 19,904,319 downwards.
TCTTGCCATACTAAGGATCCCTGTTTCCCAACTGACCCGTCGTACGCGTAGAACTTGCGCCGTCTCAAAGAAATTATGTCCCGTCGGTAGGATTAAGGATGTATTTGCCTTTGACCCACTATAAGTAATTTCCAATTCTCCCTTTTATCCAATTCAACGAATTTTTAATTTTGTCTTTTATTTAATGCAACCAATTTCCATCTTTGCCTGTTTTACAATTTAACCAATTTCCAACTTGGTCTTTTATCCATTATATCAAATTTTTAATTTATCCGGATTACTAAGTAACCAATCACAGCATACGAAAAGTGATCTGGATTACTAAGTAACTAATCACAGCATATGAAAAGTGATCCGCATCATGATCCTTGAGCAAGCCGCAAACGGACAATACAGACAAACAAACCCTTCGTATTATAGGCCCTTTGTTATTGAGGAAAATTTTGCTTTCGGGTAGCCCAAAATATTCGGATAACATAGAATTTTCGGGTACCCTAATTCATTCGGGTTCTCTAAAAATTCGAATACTTGAAATTTTCGAAAACTTGAATGCATTCGGGTACCCAAAAAATAATAAAGATAAAACGATTATTAAAGCTTCGTTATAAAAATAAAATTTTCTTTTGTCATAATATCATAATAGTATATTAACCAAACTTTTCTTTATTATATCATTCTTGTTCACAATAAATATAATCATATTATGTTTTTATTACATATTATTTAAGTGGTATAAATCGCTTTTTATACAAAATACTAGTTAATAGATTCAGACAATTGCTAAAATAGTGTGGCGATAACTTAAGTTGAGTTACTTATGATTAAGTTGATTTAGTGGCACTTAGGATTGAACACAATAATAATTTTTGTCATACATTCGTAAGATAATAATTTACATTCTACATTGTTTTAATATATAAAATAATAACAAACCAAACAATTTTTATGAAAGGTGGAAAAAGTGGACAATTTTTTATGGTTAGCAAATAGTTCATCTTCTTTCCCTGCAGTTTGATGCATATTTTATAATCCTAAAATCATAATTTTCTTTGTAGGTTCCTCCTTTTGCAGCGTGTTACACATAAACAATTTCTCTAATGTATTTGCAATTTCTCTTTCCTTAATTGTACTACCTTCTTGTTTGTATTTAGAAAATGTTATTTGAGCATTTATTACTTCATCAGCATTTTCAGGTAATATACGATTCTGTACAATAAAGTTTGTAATGAAAATATTTATATAAAAAAACATGAAAACTATACAAAATTTAAAAAACAACTTTTACCTGAAATTGCTTCATGTGAACTGTAAAATCTTCCAGGTGATCACCGATTTCCGTCCAAAGTGGCAATAAATCTGTTATTTGTGTATGAACAGCAAGATGACTGAGTGTATGGCATAACTAAAATCACACGACAACAAAATTATTATATCTAACATTGTTTACCAAATGTGCAAATAATTTTTAATTATTATAACACTACTACAAGCTTTTCGCGGTATTTTAAAAATATACTGTTAAGTGCTTCTACTACTTTCTTGATACAATTGAAGGACTTCGACCGACAATCGTGTTACCGAGTGTCGTATAAGTCGTTAGATCTAGGGCCACAATTTGGCACATTGCGTGAAAGTTTCAAATTTCATAAATTCTCCTCATGCAATGTTCAGTCAACTTTTACCTCAACCTTTAAAAAACAGCAGATATTTTCAAAAAAAAATTTTTTTTGATTCTCCGTAAGTCACAACTTATGTCAAAACTGACCTATTTTTTGACCTATAGGTCAAAAAGAGGATTAGACATAGTTCAGACGCGCATTCTCATCCGGAGTCGCCAACTGAAAAAAGGGTGAAATGCAAGGAGGTTCCTGCGGATACCCTTGCTGTTGAGACTTTGGATGACTGCGAGACTTCGGGCAAGTCGTCTAAAGCGACGTTTACTGAGGTAGCCGCCAGAAGCGTTGCTACGGATGGTGACGATTTTGAAATCGTCTTAAATATGAAGCGTGAGGCCAAAAAGCTGAAGGCCACAAATAAAAAGAAGAAAAAGGAGCCTAAGAAACCCGTTTCAAAGCTCAGGACCACAGAGGAGGTCAAGATATCGGCGAAAAACCCAGAGGCCTACGCCGATGTCTTAAAGCTAATGAAGACTTCCGTGAACCCGGAAGATACGGGTATCGAGGTCCTGAAAATAAGGAGAACCCTTAATAAGGACGTTCTCCTGGTCGTAAAGAAAGGAGGGGAGATAGATAAATTTGCGAGAGCTTCAACGTCGGTCTTACATGATAAAGCCGATGTTACAGCTGTTGTAAATAAAAGATGTCTTGAGACAAAGGGTCCAGACGAAGTCACGACCGAAAAAGAAGTTGTCTCAGCTGTAAAAGAAAAACTGTCGGACATGCGGCAGTCAGGGTCACATAGAAAAAAACTATACTGTCAAGGAACATAAATGCTTCACTTGTTCCGACATGGGTAAGACAGAAATTATTCACGTCGCCGGAAAAGTTTTATGCCCGGTTTATAGAGATGAGTTACAGAAACTTAAAAGGGCAAACCCATGAAGTTTCTGAGGGTCAACCTGCATACAAGTAAGGATGCACAGTTGCTCCTAATGCAAACAGCAAGGGAAAATGAGGTCAATATCCTGTTGTACAGTGAGCAGTGTCAAGGAAGCGACCTCGCCCCTTGGTATCAGGATAAGGCGAAGAGAGCCGCCATAAAACTGTGCAACCCAGAATAGCGGGTTAACAAGTTTCTAGAGACAAGCAGTGGGTTCGTGAGTATAGAGACAGCTAAGCAAAACAAAACTTTTACCTTAAAATAGTTGTTGTATTTATAAAAACAATGTCAAAGTTTAAACATTTTTTTATCTTATATTAATAGTTAGCGAGTGGTCCTAAGTTGGCCGCCTAAGCGAACTAGTCGAAAATATTAACAAAATGGAATATAATCAAGTAAGCATGTATCATTCTTTTAGCGATCATTTACCTATATTTTACCAGAGTAAGGATACTCAGGGGATTTCTTGATAGTTCTGATCTTTATAAAAACGTTTGAACAGGAATATAAGTCTTTGTGGACAAAAATTTTTCTCGTGTGTCCATGTTCAACAAGGACGGTCTTGACAGATAGCACATCCTCGCAAAACTCCTCTAAAAAATCTGAGGGTTTAGAGCAAATTTTTCAGGGAGAATAAATTTCCCGGCGATTCTAAGAATTGTGCCCTACATATACTCTGCGGGTGACGAACCAGAGTCGAGGACATTCGACTTTAAAGCGAGAAAAACCGTAGACAAAACGTTAATCCACTGTTGACCAGTATAACATTTAAACGCTGCCTTCAATGTACGGTGCCAGCGTTCGACCATACCATTGGAGGCAGGATGATGTGCAGTTGTCTGTAATCGATGGCGTCCAGCCAATTTAAGAAGTGAAAAAATATCTAGGACTCGAACTTGCTTCCCTAATCGGTTGTAAGTGTTTCGGGGGTACCATAGCGTAACTCCTACAAATGACTCTGTCAGTGATTTTTCCGCTGGGATAAGCAGGATTGTGAAACATCTGAAAAACACGCCTACACAAAACAACAGAATACATGGATGGATTATTTCACTGGAAAGATCACAAACACTGGCGATTTGATCAGAACCCCAATGTATGCGAGTAAGGTTGAGAGAAGTTGATCCATTTTCCAAAAAAGTTTTAATTTTTTTAATTTGACAAATTTTCTAGAATTTTTCATTTTGCTTGAAACTTGTTACCCGGGGTTTTTGGGGTAGCTTAATTAAAATTTAAAGTCCAATTTAAAAAATTCAAAATGGCAGATGCAATATGGAGGACTTATGTTTTAAAATTTCTCAAATTCACTTGACAATTGTTACTCAGAGGTTTTTGGGGTCGCTGAAAGTAACCAGGTGCAGCTGCGATGTACCTCTGTGCCTCTTACCTGATCGTAATTGCTCTGCTGATTACCACATTTAAAGATTGCCAACTATGAGTCGAATTAATTTTTTCGAAGACACAAATATTTTTTTATTAATCAGCCCTTTTAAGGAGTACAAACTATGAGTCAAATCAATTATTTCAAAAATTTACAAATATTGTCTTAATCAATCAGTTCTATTAAAGTATACCAACTATGAGCCGAAATAACTTTTTCGAAAACCTTCAAATGTTTTTAAAAATAATCAACTATGAGTTTTGAAAAATTTGTCGTCTAAAATTGATCATACATCGTTTTTCAAAAACTGAATTCATATTAGTAATCAGCAAATCCAAAAAACTCCCAGTAACAAATTTTATATCAAGTCAATCAATTTTAAAATATAAATCCGACATATCGGATCCGCTATTTTAAATTTTTGAAAACGGACTTCGAAATCAGCTACCCTAAAAACCCCCAAGTAACAAGTTTCAAGCAAAATGAAGAAAAGACTTTCTGTACTCTAGAAAATTTGCCAAATTGTTTATAACAATCTTTTATAATAATTAAAAATGTGCAAAAACTATTTATTTTTAATTTGGAAGAGTCTTCTGGCTAATTTAAAGCATTTTACTCCTCTTATAAATTATTTACACGAAATGAAAAAAAATTTATTCACATTATTTTTCACATTTTCGCTAAAAATAAACAATAACAATAAAGGTTTAAAAAAAATAAGACCACAATCTTATTAAAAATCTTATAACCTTTCATTTAAAAAGAAAGAAATTTAAATCGGTCAAGATTTGTAGGCTCTAGACTTTTTTGAACGAAAAATGAGCGATTTGTCCCTAGTTACAAATCTGCAGTGTAAAATTTAAACAGTACCTCGCTGCTAACACTGGTTTACAGTGAAATTGCCAATCAAACAAAACATTTGTTTATCGATTAGTAGGTGTTTTCTGAGTAAGCAAATCTTAGTTTTAATTTTTTTTCCTCGTGTAGTTTTTTTGTAGCTTCAAATTTTGTATTTTTGAGCAGCGACGGCACTTAAATTTACCTGTAGGAAAATCAACCCTAATGTATTAATTATCATGAGTTTAGCTTTAAACTCTTAAAATATGTTCGCACAGACTGAATCCACCTTTTTGAATTTTCAAAATATGACATCGAATTTGTAATCAGGGACCTAATCAGAGAGCCAAAACTCGTCCACTCTATTGAAGCCACCATTTTTAATTTTTAAAATCTGACATTAGACTCGTCATCAGCGACACCTAAAAACCCCGAGTAATGAAATTGTCATAAATTTGATCGATTTTTAAAAAAACTTGTCCCCCATATTGGATCCGCCATTTTGAAATTGATTTTCCTACAGGTAAATTTAAGTGCCGTCGCTGCTCAAAAATACAAAATTTGAAGCTACAAAAAAACTACACGAGGAAAAAATTAAAACTATGATTTGCTTACTCAGAAAACACCTACTAATCGAAAAACAAATGTTTTGTTCGATTGGCAAAAAAAAGTTTTTAATTTGTAAACCTGTGTAATCAGAAAGTAGAAGATTAGTATTTATTAGCTAGATAAGGTTCATTCACAAATTAAATGATACGGATTTATATATATTATATATATTAATTTAATCTCAGTACAGGCACCACTAAATATTAATTTTAAAAAAATAAAAAAATACGTATCTAATTTTTTTCAATTTGTGACAAAGTGAGACCCGGAAATGGACAAAATTCCAAAATGTCGTTCTTAACGGCCACGCTATTGTATATCTGAATCTCCGTTGAACTTTTAACAGAATCAGCAAATTTTTAATTTATTAAAATTAAAATAAATTTTAATCTGTGATTTTTTATAATTACAAATATCTAAAATTAATAATAAAAAATGTTTATTTAAAAAAGTTATGAACTATGATCGGCAGGGTTGTCTCATTAAAACCACCCTTACGAAAAGAAATGACTGGTCGACAAAATTAAGGTTTTATCTTGCTACAAGAATAAACGAAAGTGATTATTACAGGATTTTTGACGTAGATTACGAATCTATAAATTAAATTATCTCATCACGTCGAGTTCTTTTTTCATAGAGGTTCAAAAAGTGACAAAAATGCCATTTTTTGGCACTTTGTCCCCGTTTTTCTTAAAATTAAAACGTGATGAAATAATTTCACCTATAGATTCGTAATCTATGTCAAAAATTCTGTAAGAATCACTTTTGTTTATTCTTGTAGCAAAATTTTGTCGAACAGTGATATTATAAATTTTATAAAACAAATTTATAATTATACTTTCAGCAAGTTTGCCTCCTAGGCAAATAATTAATTATATACTAATATATAAATAATTTTATATTCAATATATATTTGTTTTAATATAATCATAAATTTATAGCAATGTGTTATAATAAATGTTTTTATTAATTTCCCAAAAAAGTTGGACGTATATATTATCATCTGTGATCAATGGATAACAATAGAAAATTTTTAACGTCGTAACAGACGTTGCCTATTAATATTTAATATTATCAATGAAGATAATGGTGTAAAGTTTCTGTTCATGGGACAGATACAAGTCGTGCATGAGAGAAATACACCTCGCTATCTAGCAGGAAGTTAGAGAATTATTGGAGAAACCTCTATTAGTTCTCTATTTTCTTTTTTAATGACTACGAGTACTTCTCTCATACCCGACTTGTCTCGCACAGGGTATAAGTATCTATCCCATAAATAGAAACTTTACACTATTATCTTAATTGATAATATTGATACGCAACGTCTGTTACGACGTTAACCATTTTTATTATTGGCGATTCAAACAGCTAAACTAGCGCATCTGGTGGCCGAGTTTAAACTAATATATACACGACTCCCTGCATGATGTTCAATGTAAATATCAACGTTTTTAAAGTTTTTCAGTTTTATTTTCTCTATTAAATCAAGTTTTTTTTAATTGTTCTAATTGTTTAAATATTTATTATTATATTATAATAAATTTGAAAGAGCATCGTTACTCGCGGCCAGAAAGAAAAGAAAAAACGGGAACGAAACAATAGTTGTTATTCGCTCTGAATTGAAAAAAAACAGGAAATCTTTATCAGCTTCCAAAAAATGTTGTAAGACGTAAACAGTAGGATATTGAATTTAAAACAGGAAAAAAATTAACCGACTAAATGAAAGTTTGCAGTACAAATTTTAAATCTAAAGATTACATATCAACTAGAAAGAACATTTTTTGGTTATGTTTTTATATGTTTGACAAAAATTCTAATTTTATATTACTTCTAATTATATATTATTAATTTAATCTCTATAGACATTAAATTAATAATATAAAATTAGAATTTTAGATTATTAGAAATATAATATTATTAATATTAGAATTATTTTATTATTAGAATTAGAGCGGAACATAATAATTGTTTCATCCCGTTTTTCTTTTCTTCTGTCCGCGAGTAACGATGCTCTTTCAAATTTATTACAATATATTTAATAAATATTTAAACAAGTAGAACAATTAAAAATCTTGATTTAATAGTGAAAATAAAACTGAAAAACTATAAAAACGTTGATATTTACATTGAACACCATGCAGGTGTGGGGAATCGCCCTAAAATGTATCGCGAGATTGTAAACCGCCTGAAGGATTTATCCCGCGCTCGCGGGTCAGGTAACGATAGGTCGCGTCCCACGGCTAGAAATAGATCCGTTCCCGATGTGGTTGAGTGTGGACGTGTGAAACATTGTAAACGTAAAATAGTCATTTTGATCTGTGATATTCCTAAGTGATAAACGAATAAATATAAGTGTATTATTCTCGTAGTTTATCTCTCAGTTATTTATAACCTGCACACATTCTGCGATATTTAGTTCACGTTTATTGGGGGAAGTTGGAGCCCCCGGTTGAGCAGTCAAAAGGGAGCTAATTAGTCTTCACACTCTCGTACTCCTACCTAAAAACTCCACACAGGGAGTCGTGTATATATTAGTTTAAATTCGGCCACCGGAGGCGCTAGTTTAGCTGTTTGAATCGCCAATTATCCATTGATTACGGATAAAATAATATACAAGTTCAATTTTTTGGGGAAATTAATAAAGACATTTATTATAACATATAGTTATAAATTTATAATATTAAAACAAATAAATATTTAATATAAAATATTTATTTGTCTAAAAGGCAAACTTGCTGTAAGTATAATTGACATTTTTTTATAAAATTATAATAATTAATGTATTATAAATAAACTTCTTCTATAAGTGTTCTTTTCTAAGTGTCGTTTTTTAAGTGTAGTAGCGAAATAACCACACTCAATACGACACTCATGAGTGTAAGACATTTTTTCCATGTCATTTTTTTCGTAAGGGTATTTTTGGAGATCTAATGGGTCATGTTATATGACGAAAATGCATTAGACGACTTGGTAGAGTAAATGAAATATGTAAATAAGAAAATTTATGATCAAAAGAGATGAACTTCCCTTTAAATTGGAAATCTCATTAAAGGACATAAAATGAAAACTCTTCGAAATTAATTCAATTTTAACTAATTTTTCAAAACACTTTTTTTAATTATCAAAAAGAATAGCTTCTTTTGCTTCCTCGTGAAGAAGCTTTGTAGTCGTTTAATTTACAAAATTTTTAAAAATCCTTTTGACAAATTTTCTTCTATATGGGACTATGTTTTGTGAACACGATAACTCGAAGAGGTTTTAACGAATTTGGCTAAAATTTACCAGGTATATTTATCATAAAAATATCTCGAACTGGATTGATAGACTTAAAAAAATTCTCAGAAAAAATTTTTTTTTCAAAATTTTTTTTTTAAGTTGGTTATTGAAGTTAATATATAATAAAATCTTATTCTTTGCATCAAGACAAATTGATTAGTATATAAAAAGAATAAATTGTATGAGAGTTTATAGAGGTAATGACAATTGAAGCAAAAAAATTACTTTTTTTTATCAAAAATTTAGTTCTTTCATCAAAATTATATTCCAGTACAATAAGATTTTACTCATTTTTTTCAATAATCTTATCCGTTGCATTAAAACGGATCGATTGGTATATATAAAGTATATATTTTATTTAAATTTATAGAATTAAACATAATTAAAACCAAAAATTCGCACTTTTATTAGAAATTTATTTCCTTCTTAAAAATTATGTTGCCTTATAATAAAATGTTAATCTAGACTTAAAAACAAACTAAAAATCTTCATTTCATCAAGACGAATCGATTGATGTATAAAAAGAATATATTTTATTAACATGAATAGAATTAAATAAAATAAAAAAATTCACTTTAAAGCAAATTGTTTGCTTATCGTAAAGAGGAAGCAAAATGTTCATGTAATGAACATCTTAATTCACAACTTGTTTATGAGATGTTTACCTGTAAACAAAAAGTCAAATAACTTTGTTCTGTACATATAATTATTTTTAAAAGAAAAATTACCTGTTCAACAAGGGCGTCTCTATGTGCATATTCAATATAATTAGGTACATGTTGAGAATTTTCTAGAGCTAATATGATACTTTTCCACAAAGTCACTACATATTTTCCAAATGAGTTGCATACTGAAATAGCCCAAGCAGCATTTGTACGCACTTTAAAATTTATACTTTCACGTATCAACTTTCCCAAAGTTGGAAATACCTTGTCCTATAATCATAGATATTATATATATTATTCAATTCACACATAATTCGAATATGGATCGTTGCCAAATTGAGGAATAACTTTAAGTTACAAAACACATATATTGAAGATAAATTATTTGATATCTAAAATAGTTTCAGTTTTTATGTTTGTTTCGGAAGTCGCTAGCAATTTTCTCGCAAGATAGTAAGTCTTGCGAAAATTATTTATTTGTGAGTTTGTTATTGCTTCAGCTCTGTGGGAGCTGTTATGACGTTATTCTCAATTAAAAAGGATAGAAGAAAATATAGATTTAGAATTATGGAATTCTTTTATTATAAAAAAAAGGTCAATTATAAAGGTGGTTATACAACGATAATTTTTACCAAATACTTACAGTTGTTGTATCGGTTTGAATTTACACAAATACTTACTACTACTTTCAAATACTTTATTTGAACAAAATTTAAAACGAGTTAAAAACGGGATTAGAACGATCCATAACAATCGAAAACCGTATTCAGACTCAAGAGTTTTACATGAAGAACCTAATTATTTTGAATATCTCGACTTGAAAGAACTTTTGTTAAATACAGAATTCGACGGCACGAATAATTTAACAGACTATGTCTTTGGTACGATTACAAAATAATATAAAAAGGGCATCTGTCTAGGCCTGAACTTAGGTTTAAGTGGGGATACTATGCGCTGGAAATTCCTCTTTTGAGTCGTTCTTAGAAATACATATTTGAAGAATTATTAAAATGTTTTATAAGTTGATTCCAATTATTAACAATTTATATGTTTACTTATATGAAGGGTGGCATGACAAAAGGGGTCAAGCAACAATTTCATGATTTTACAGAAAGCGAAAAAAACATATTTAAAAATTCTATAGGTCATTAAAAAAAACCGTTTCGAGATATTATAATGCTTTACCATAGGAAAAACATTTTAATTAGATAAAACCCAGAAATTAACGAGCAAAATGAATAAGTATGTGTTGTTTTAAGGTTACGTCAATTGCGCATATTTTCTTTTCAAATTAGTTATTAAAAAAGTATACCATTTATAGAAAAACTAAGAAATTAATTTTTTAATATTGAATTGATAAATCGAATGTGAAAAAGTTTTCTTTAAAAAAGTTGTTTGCTTTCGAGAAAATAATTAATTAAGTGATTACTTATAAGCAAGCAGTTCAAAATTTTTCAAATTCAAATTATTTTCATAAATATTTAAAAAGAAACAAAAGAATGATATTCATATTGTTTACAATTACATTGAGAATAAAATTACCTAAATATGAAAACATGAAAATTGAACAGTTAAGGTAAAACGTCTTCTCCGTTACTTTTTGTAAATGCTTCTCTTGCACGTCGTTTATTTTTTTCATCTTCTTTTTTATTAATAATTTTTTTCCCGCATCTACGTGGCATTTTCAAATTTGGGAAAATAATATTTTTAATCTTATTGACTTACTGATAATAATATTGACTATGCATTTATTTTGTTTTTCAGTTAAATTGCATAACAAGTAAAATTTTAAGCTATTCTATGATTATAATGTTTATTAAAACTCATTTAAAAACGCAATTAAACAGAAAATCCTTTTACAGAAATGTGTAAATGAATTTATTTGATTTTTTCATAAAAAAATCTCGATTTTGATAAAATTGTTGCTTGATCCCTTTTGTCATGCCACCCTTCATATATAGTTATAACAATCAATATATACATTTGTATTATTATAATTTTGTTAAATATAACTTTTATTTGTTGAACAATCTATTTATAATAATAATAATAATAATAATAATGAAAATGGTAGTAATATATGCCATAAGAACTGACAATAAAAATTTCTTGTTGTTTAAACAATTAAGATTGGTTTTATTTGATTTTGTTTTGTATCTCTTATATTAGATTTAACTTAGTCGAAATAGAGAATAATATATATTATTCTCTATTGTATATACCCATATAGGTATATACACGCATATACCTATATGGGTGATTCTCCGCGTAGCGCACGATTTGGTTTATGAAATTAAAAAAAAAATTTATCGTTATGATTATTATTAATATATTTTTTTTTAAGATAAAGGCTCCAGAATGAAAAATCCATAGCGGTCCGGAAAAGTTGATTATAATTTTTGTTGTAAACAAATATAGTAGGGGAGAATGGAGAGTTGTGAAGCACGGCCATAGATCTCGCATAGTAATTGTTTTGATAGATGTCACTTACTCTGAATGTTTTTTCACCTAATATCTTCGTTTTGTAATTGGATTCATTCCGATAGCAGATATTTTGCATATCGTTCAAGACAATGTGTTCAATCTTTCATTTATAAAGTTTTTTTGAGTGTTCCATTTTGTAGAATTCTTACAAAAGTCGCGAACAAATCAAAAAGATAAGTTCACCTATATAATACCCAGCAATGATTAGGTTCTCGAAATTCAAAAGGATTTATGCAAAATCTCAATAAAGAATATTTACCAAAAAATATAATTTTTAACTATGTTTAGTAGTGCTTCACAACTCCCCATGATTTTTAAAAACTTGAAAAAGCAGCTTTTTAGCTCAAGTGAAAAAAATTGTCGATTTTATTTTATTTCATGCAATACAACTCATAAACAAAGCGTGCTTCATAACTCCCCATTCTCCCCTATAATTAACAAATTCAATGTTTGGACAGGTTCTGTAAAAAAAAATTTCTGCAATTTAAACAATATTTTAGTGTAAATCTCGTTTATACATTTTTTTGTAATTTATGGAACTTTAAGGAAATTGGCGCGATAATTAAAAAAAATATATAAAGTTTACATTATTTTTAAAAATTTAGAATTTGGTAATTTATGGAAATTTTCGAGGTAATTTATGAAAATTTATAGAAAGTTGTGCGACAATGAACAGTAAATTGTTGCAAAATTAGTTATTAAGAAAAAAAATTCTGAATTTATGGAAATTTATGCGGTAATTTATGGAAATTTATGTGGTAATTTATAGAAATTTATGCTGCAATTTATAGAAATTAATTTTTTTACTCATTATTTACCTGAATTTAAAATTTTCGTTACACTTATGAGTGCTTCAGCGACACAGTTTAATACAGAAAAGCCTTACTATGAAAAAGTGATTAGACCATGACGCACACGAAAAACTAATTTTTTAGCAAATTATTATCGATTTCAAAAATTCTTTTTTTCACATCTTTTGTTTTCGCTTACTTTCTACTACTAAACTTGTTTTAAGGTAAAATATAAATAAACATTCATTTTATTGCAAAAATGTGATGATTAGACCATGACGATTCTGTGATTCCCTATGCAATTTTCATACTTATAACACATATAAAACAGAAAAAAATTTAAATAATTTATTTTTTAGTAATTTTCTTAGGAGAGTTTGTTAATGCTTTTTATTAATGTTTAGTAATTTTTTGATTTGATTCTTTATGTAAATTATGCAATTTTAAAAAGTGAATAGACCATGACGCGAAAACGGGAGACAAGAAATATCTACAAAAATATTAAAAAATAAATTTGTTTTTCTGCAAGTGTTTTGTTTTTCTCAATTCTACTAACTTAGACAATAAGAAAATGTCAATGTTCATTATATTTATTATTACGAGACCGAACGCGCGTGTTTACTTCTTTTATTTAATACTTATTTAAGTAATAAATCATATTAATCAATTAGTATTTAATTTATTAAACATATAATTTTTTATATCCATAGTTTTTAACAATGTTAGATGTTCGTTAACTCCCAAGAAAAATTTTAAGAGATTCCCAAGACCATACTGAAAATCCCCGCACCATATCTTGTACAGGAAATTGTACAAGACCTTGTACAGGAAACTATACCATTTGTGTAAATGTACCTGTACCATTTTCAGCATAAGAAATTGAAACAAGTTCTTGTACAAGATCTTGTACAAAAACTTGCACAAGTAATTTTTTTCGATTTCGAACAAAAAGTTTCATGTACAATTTAATATACGAGATTCTGTACAAGAATGTGTACATGCACATGTAAATTTTATTCGCTTTTGAATAAAGGTTCATGTTCAATTTCTTGTGTAGATAATATTTTTTCTTATTGTTTATTAATTTTTTTATATATGCAAAATATAAGAAAATTTTTAACATTGTTGACTCTTTGCATTTACGATTTAAAAACAACTGCGCAGCTGTAAAAGCCATAGAAAACTACTGCGCAGCCATTAAAGTTATTAATTAATATGAACATGAACAGGATCTCGTGCAAGAAATTGTACATAAACCTTATTGTTCGAAATCGAAAGAATTACTTGTGCAAGTTTTTGTACAAGATCTTGTGCAAGATCTTGTGCAACATCTTGTACAAGAACTTGTTTCAATTTCTTATGCTGAAAATGCTACAGGTTCATTGACACAAATGGTATAGTTTCCTGTACAAGATCGTGTACAATTTTCTGTACAAGATATTGTACGGGGATTTTCAGTACGGGAACGAACTCTTGAAAATGCAACATATAATTGTTCGTGATTAAATACATCTTTTTGTAAATCGATTCTAATCATATCAAATGTTTGACCTTGACTCTTATTAATAGTCATTGCAAATGCTAATTTTATTGAAAATTGGCGTCGTTTAAATGTAAATGGATACAAATTTTCACAATATAAGTCTATTCTATGTATAAATACTATATCACCAGCTTTATCACCTGTTAAAATTTTACACCGTAAAAGAGTATTCACAAGCTCTTACACTTGTAATCTTGTTCCGGTACACAGTCCTTCATTGATAGTTAAATTTCTAACTAACATAACAATACAATTGACTCTTAATCGTAATTCGTAAGGTGGAAAGTTAGGTGGATTTAATGTATTTAAGTATTTTGACAAAAGTCTATCATTAATTTCTCCATTGTCACAATGTTTAACGCTATCGACGATAGTATAAATTTTTTCCGTATTTTTATCAAGAAGTTCTACAACTCTGCAATTGATTTCTTCAACGTCAATGTTTCTTGCAGCTAAAATTGCAACTTTTGATAAATTTTCATATTTACGTTCTGCAATCAATAAACCAAAAATTGTGCGAACAATTGTAACGAAGCATTTCGTTACATAAATCTTGTGTGGTTCCCGTTATTGGGAATATAGGATTTTCATTTTGGTCAAGGGATTGATTCTCTTTGGAGATCTCTAGGAAAATGAATTGCGCATGTGAGGTTGCGAAAAGTCCCGAATCTCCGCGGTCCTTCCCGAGTTTTCTTTACAGGTTGTCGCTGTCCATTGGAGTGAGGGAGATGGTCATATGTGGGCCCTTATCAGGATTAGAAAGAGAGGTCCAAATAAGGAAGAAGCCGGTCAACGTGACAATCCTTCTTCAGTTGCTCGTGGGCCATTTTCCGGATAAGACTAAATTTTACTCGGGGTTTTCACCATCTTGGGAAACCTCAGGGTTTTTAGTAGAGACGTTATATGGTGTAATAATCGCGTTTTTATTATTAATAAATTGGGCAAATTGTTAGTGAATTCTTTGTATTATTTATTTTTAATTGTTTGTGTCGTTATTGGTTTTGTGAAGAGTCGCCGTTGGTTAGTGAGTGTCCAGTTTTCATCGTTTGTCTCGCCGTCATCGCATCATTTCGGTTTGGGTCCAAGGCGGAATCTCCCCTTAGATTTTCTATGTTTTTTTTGGTTTGAACGTTGTGCAGTTAATGCAATTTTAATATATTTAAAATAATATCTGTTACACAATATCAACAGATTTTGGGGCTACACATTTTTCTGGTAGCAATAAATTATTATCTTTATCATTTAAGATTCCATTATTAATAGATAATAGGAATTCTGCAAATTCTGTTTCATCTGATAAAGTTCGCATATTTTTGGTCAACGTAGGTAAAGAGATTACTTTTCCAGCAAATGGAAAAAAAATGCAGGTTATGTCAAAACCCTGGAGTGAATAAATAGACTTCATATTCAGCTTTAGCGACCCCTATCACTTTGCGTGATTTTATAAACGTAGGTTCATAAAATAACGCAAAGTTTTATCTAATAATTCTAAAGTATAACAGGGTGCCATTGCTGCTTCATCCTAGATAAAAACATCAACTTGCTTCAAGTATTCAGCATCTTTAGATTGACTTTTGAAATTTGAAACAGAGTCTGAAAACAAAGGTACTGGCATTCCAAAAGTTTTATGAAGTGTCTTTCCATAAGGAAGTAATATTGCTGCAATACGCGTAAATGCCGTGGTGCAAATAGTTTTTTTCTTCGTAATTTTCTAGGATAAAGTCATTGCTACTATCAATATTTACATTTGTATCATTAACGATATAAGATAAAAACGGAAATTTACTAAAGTATAAATTTTCATTAAAAAGAATATTGTTAAATTCAAAAATTGTGTGTCTATAAAACATTAATATATCATTATTTCTTTGAAAATCTTCTGACATTGAATCTTTAAATTTTTCCCTAAGATCTTTTGGAGCACTAGGTTGATAATATAATAATATTCATAAATGAACGTCTTAATTGTGCAGGCATCATCTAATTTTCTCATTCTAAGATTGCACGATTCCATTCAGCATCATCTTCAATAAGACTGACTGATATTAACAATAATCGAAGATGAAATAATTCAACTCGACTTGGACTGACAGAATACAAGCGTCCAATTACATTAAAACTGCAGATCCCTACCGAATTTCAGCTCACCAGGTTGAGATTTGTAGAAATTAAGAGAGTGGACAGGATAATTTTTTTTAATTTTTCGAAAAAATTCAAATTCATTACCTTCTCTTTCGCAAATATATAGGCCAATCGTGTTTGCTATATTTTTCCTGTAATCAGCACTTATAACTGAAGATCCCTACCGAATTTCAGCTCACCAGGTTGAGATTTGTAGAAGTTAAGAGGGGAGGGGGACAGGGTCATTTTTTGCATTTTCTTCGAAAAAATTTAATTTCTTTCCTTCCCTATCGCAAATATGTAGGACAATCATGTTTGCTATATTTTTTTTTGTAATCTACACTTAAAACTGAAGATCCCTACTAAATTTCAGCTCACCAGGTTGACATTTGTAGAAGTTAAGGGGGGGACAGTGGATTCGTAATCCCAGAAAGACAGATTGGGCTAGCTACAACTCAGAACTTCGAAGGACACTTTCTGGTTTACCGGGTAAGATAAGAGATTGTCAAACCTTAGATGAAGCGGCCAATGATTTTACAAGGGCCATTATGGCAGCTTATGAAGGTAGCTGCAAACCGACAAAAGTATTTTCGGGAAAAGAGGTGTGCTGGTGGAATGAGAGATTAGAATATCTCAGGAAAGAAACTAGGAGACTCTTTAAGCTTGTCAAGAAAAGGCGCGCGACTAATGGTTGGTCTGACTTTACAAAAATGAGAGACGACTATAGATATGAAATAAGGAAAGCAAAACAAGTCAGTTGGAATGCTTTCTCTTCCAGCATCGAAAAAGGGAAAGAGGCAGCCAGATTGGATAAGCTGCTTGCCAAGAATCCTGATGCAATTTTGGGCACTTTATTATTGCCGGATGGGACTTTCTCTGAGTCGGACGATGAGACCTTGGCTTATCTGGTCCAGGTACACTTTCCGGGCTTTTCAAGGTCGGGGGAGGGCAGACATGACCCTAGGTCGCTAACAAACCTTCCATAGGCTGATTATCGGCCGCGAAGGCAGCTGGCTATCAGGATCGTGAATGCCGAGAGGATCAGATGGGCCGCGGAATCTTTTAGTCCTTACAAGTCTCCTGGTCCTGATGGCGTCTACCCTGTCCTCTTGCAAAGAGCGATGGACGAGGCTGTTGGGCCATTGGTGAGGCTTGCGAGAGCGAGTCTGACTCTGGGATATGTCCCGACAGCGTGGAGGGGTACGAAAGTCGTATTCATACCTAAAGCGGGCAAGAACGGGTATACCACACCGAAGGATTTCCGTCCCATTAGCCTTACATCCTTTATTCTAAAACTAGTTGAAAGGTTGGTGGATAGATATATCCGCAGTGAGATTTTGGAGCGGTTCCCGCTACAAAAGGATCAATATGCGTATAGAGCAGGATGCTCTACGGAGACAGCTCTGGCGAGAGCAGTTGACCTAATTGATGAAGGTGTTTTTATGTACATAGAAGGGGCTTTTAGTCAGGCCTCTCCGAAATCCATAAGGAGAGCTAGGACAGCTTTTAATATTCCTACTGGAGTGGTTGATTGAACCGGTCACATGTTAAAAAACAGAAACCTCATATCAACTAAAGGAGACTCAGTCCTGATTGGACTTTTAGTGCAATCTTGCGAAAATGTAACTGTGCAATCTTGAGCAAGGTGGGACATTTTAACATTATGACAACCTTGCAGTAATCTTACACGGCAATTTTGCAAATATTGCAGCAATATTGCTGCAAGGTTACGTGCTCTCTTGCTGGATGCTGTAACGTGTTACGCGCCATTTACTTAACATGGCGCGTAACACATTATAGCAACCAGCCCCTCAATTTTAGAAAATATATCCAGAACCGAGCCAAGATGATTAACGATTATTCCTTCCGAGTCTTCTAATTTATATAGAATTATATTCATCGCTCAGTCTCGTTTTTTCACAGCTGGTAACCTTCTGTTTGAATTGGCTATTTTTTCCTCGAGATCATTCACCTTATCACCAAGAGAATCAATATTCAATCGAATCTACGATCGCAAGTCATTATGAGATTATGAAATCCGTGAAAAGTATATACTTGAATGAATAGAGAATATTAAATTTGAAAAATTTTTCCGAAAAATACTCAAACTTCACTTTTTCACAAGGAAAGCATTCACTGCTGTTTTTTTGGAACATAAATGTGTCCAAAAAGCAGTAAGGAAATAAAATCCTACAGCAAAAACACAAGAAAAAGGAAAAAAGATTCCTTAAAACATATTTTAATCCTGTTATGAATCCACTTGTGAAGAGAGAAATATATAAGAGTAAAGTATAAAGGTGAAAAATCACGAAACACGTCTTCACTTTATGACAGTACAATCGAGGCTCCAGCTTTTAATTTATTATATTAGCGAAGTTTGTAGCACGTTAGGGTTTAGCTGTATAATTTGTTGAAAACGGCCAAAAACGCTGTTTTTAGAGGGCCAGCCCCTGATTTCTCTAAAACATAACATGATGGGAAGTTTTAAAGCCCGGATTCGTGTTCAGCACAAAAAATCCGTTCAGGAATACTATGTCGTATTCTATTCGCAGAAAAAATTGAAATTTGCAGGGTAGTGTAATCATAATCTTGAAAATAATTCATTTTAATTATACTTAACTGCCAGGAATTAGAGAGGATAGAATCTGGTTGTCGACTCATGACCAACCCAAGAGCACGACATGCATTCCACTT
Source organism: Leptopilina myrica (nomen nudum) (assembly GCA_032872475.1). NCBI lineage: Eukaryota > Metazoa > Arthropoda > Insecta > Hymenoptera > Figitidae > Leptopilina > Leptopilina myrica (nomen nudum). The sequence continues at coordinate 19,885,359 of CM065461.1, read as the reverse complement.
AACCTGGAAAATATTCAATTTGCAAAAATGTTAATTACTCAAACTTATGCCAAAATGACATCACGTATTAATAAAATAGGTTTAAAACATTTACCAATATAAAGCATACCTTTTGGTCATTACTAAGAGTTGCACACTCAATCAGTGATTGTAAACCTTCCGACGTGTCACGTAGAGCTGGACAATTAAAACTCAAATATAAAATACTTCCGATAACCCTTGTTATATTACATTTTACTTTGTCACTATCTTTTGCTGCCTTAACACTTGATTCATATATTTTTGGTAGTAAAATGTTTATTTCTAATGATTCTAATTCTGCATTTTTCCTGAAATGTATAAAATTTAAATAGTGCGCACTTTATTTGTATATTAAGCCAAAAGTACATAATCAACGCCTCCCGTTCATATAATGCTTATTGAAAAGCTAATACCATATAGTTCTTAATCAAGATTCTGTGCCATATAGTTCTTTTTCGATGTTTCGGGGAATATAGTTCTTATTCAAGTTCAGGGTATTATAAGTCTTATTCAAGTTTTAGGGTAATAAAAGTCTTTCTCAAAATGTAATCCGATATAATTCTTATTAAAATTTTCGTGTATTATTTTTAAAAATTTATTTATAATGTTTTTAATATTGATAATATTAATTAATTAATCATATAGATATTTTTTATTTTTATATACTTTTTTCCCTTAATAACAGGTGGTTCACTTGAATTTATGTCAATATTTGAATCAATAAAATATTAATTCTCACAGGTAATATGGGAATTTCATGATTAAAAATCATGCAAAAACATTTCATAATTGTAAGTTTGAAAAATCCAATATGCATAAACTACGTAAAATAAATTTGGTGATTTAATATCAATTAACAAAAACTACAAATCCATTATTTATTAATTGATTATTGCTCTCAATAATTGTTTATGAATCCATATAAAATAAATTAAAAGAATAATTTTTTAATATTTTATTTTTGGCTTTGCAAATATTACTTAACCTAATTTATAGATTTGTGAAAGGATCTAAAAAAAAATTTTTTATGATTATTCAATTAAAAAATTATATTCTGGATTTTATTAATGTTTAAATATTATAATAAGTTACTTTCTATAAAAGCAGAAATATTAACCTTTAATCAAAAAAAGAAATGATATATTATTACATTTGAATAAGAATTATATCGGATTACATTTTGAATAAGACTTTTATAACCCTAAAACTTGAATAAGTCTTTTAATATCCTAAAACTTGAATAAGACTTGTAATACCCTGAACTTGAATAAGAACTATATTCCCCAGAATATCGAATAAGAACTATATGGCACAGAATCTTAAATAAGAATTATATGGGCGAATCTCTGGAACTTTTAACCTTTATGTCCCTCACATTATTTTCACATAAAAAGCCTAAATATGAAAACTAATGATTTTTAAATATTTACATATTTTTAAAAAGAAAAGAAGGATTGCGATTTAACCATTGATATTAAATTATTTTGTTTATTTTTTCAATGTTTTTTCCATAAATGATATAATCTTCTATAAAATGTCCTTCAGTTTTTGTATCGCTGGTCAAATCAAAATGATTTTATAAAATAAACATTACAAAACTTAGTGAAAAAATTTGAAATAAGAGGCACAATTGAATTGTAATTCAAATTTTATGTGCGTGATTTTTATTTTCAACTATATTTTAATAAAAATAATTGTTGGTTACTTGTGATACTGGTGTAGTACGAAAAATATGTCGCTGGTCAAATCATTAATTTCTCCAAAGTTTCTTATTTAATTTGCTCCAAAATTGGGGCACATATTACTTCAGGGGCCGTCCATAAACCACGTAGCCCCATTTTTTGGAAATTTTGACCCCTCCCCCCATGTAGTACGCTATTCCTCTTATCGTAGTCAATTACTTGACCCCCCCTCCTCATGAGGCTACGTGGTTTATGGATGGCCCCTTAGATGTACTTAAAACTGTGCATGTGTTTTTATTTATTCTAATTCTTATTTGATTATTTATTTACGTAGATATTCAAATTGTCGCTCGTCAAATATGTCGCTTGGTCAAATCAATCGTTTTCCAATCAATCTGAAGTTTCGCATTTACTTGATCCATGTTATTTATCACGAACTAACCAAAAATGTAATAAAAAGTGACAAAATGAAAGAAAATCAAAGAAAAGAAAATAAAAAACGAGAAAAAGGAAACGCGGAATGAAAAATTTATCAACGGAAGGCATTTAAGTAATATTTATTTTTTTTATTAAACGTTCATGAAACTGTTAGTGTTTTTTCTAGATTAAATTAAGATCCTTGATATGTTTTAAAACAATTCAGCCAATCAAATAATTAGAAAAGTTCATGTTACTAATTCAAATAATTATACGTAAAAAATTTTGATTAATTTTTTTTATTGTAATGTTGTCCTTATTAGTTGTATTAGACGTTTATTATATTTATTTTCATGTTTAATTATGTTTTTGTGATACTGAAAAATAACTCATTTAAGTGTAAGAGATAAAATGTTTATTACATTATTATTATTATTATCTGTATATCTTGTTACAGATTTAGATAACCTAACATTATTTCTTTCCAAACATTTATATTTTAGATAGAAGGCAACCAAATAATGGTTGTACAGTAATAAAAATGAAATCTATTTTGGTCGAAGATGTAATACTAAAAATATTAAAATTGTGCACACAAAATTATTTTTAAAAAAAGTCAAATTCAAATGTTAAAGTTTCCACAGATTTGCCCATATGGCATTAGCTTTTCAATAAGCATTATATGAACGGGAGGCGTCGTATTGTTATCATATTTTGATCATCGTATTGTTATATATATCATTTCAGACGATATTTTTTTTTAACTTTCAAATAAAAAATTGGTAATAACTGTATTCTACTTGTATTTCTTAGTAGAATAAGTAGTAAAAGTGATTCTATTACAATTGTAAAATTTTCAAAGATATTCTAAAAATAGTCGATTAGTACTGCCACGGTAGTGACCTAATATCCACGGTAGTGACAACAAAATGTTTATTTATGTAACTGAATCGGATATCCAAGATAAAATTGAAATGGTTCTATCTTGGATTGTCCTCTTCAATTTTTGTTTCGACTTGCTTTAACATGGATTTCCAATCTTATCATTTCTACTTGTATTTCCAAGTTTGCACGTGCAACAAGTATCAGCTTGCATTTCCAAATACAAAAATTAAGTTCAAGTATCTACTTGGTTCAATTTGGATTCTCGAATACTACATTTCACTTGTCCTGTCAAATTAAAAATCAACAAGCTTGAGGTTGGAATTTCCAACTCTAAATTTATATGGTACAGTAAAGGATAAATGTCATCTTGGTTTAATTTGAATCGGGGATGCATTCTATTTGGAATTTCAAATTTAAAGAGTTTGATTAATAGCTAATTGTTATTTTTTGCCAAATTGCTTTGTTGTAAATCATTATTTCTGCTAATTGTTGTTTTGCAAATTTTATTTTTGCGAATTTGCATTTCTCAATATGATATTTTTATGAATTTGTTACTATTGCTTTTTGTAATTTTGTGAATTTTGTAATTTTATAAAAATCTGTAGTTCACAACAAAGCAATAAAACACTTTTAACCTTTTTTTTGAAATTTTTGTTATTTTGTTGCATTAACAAAATATTACAAAATTTAAAAAAAATTAATAACTCAAAAGCCGTTTACAATAAATTAATAAAACTTACACTATTTACACAAAATTGTTCACTCTATTAATAGAAAATATTTGCATGATTGTTGTGGAAAATTCAGTGTTTCATTTTAAAAAATGTATTAAAAACAAATAATACTTGTAACGTCTAGACTGAATTTTCCACGACCATTAAATTTTTCCCATTGTGGAGTGGACGCTCGTTTTTAATAAAAAATTCGTTATGTACATTCCAAATTAAAAATACAAAAATTTTTTATTAGGGGCTTCAAGAAGAGACTAGTGAGAATACCTCATATATGAGTTTCTTTGCAATTGGAGGAATAAAACACATAAATAATTCAAATGGTTTATAAAATTGTTATTAAAAATATGAAATATTCAAATTTACAATCATGCAAATATTTTCTTTTAAGAGAGTGAACAATTTTGTGTAATTAGTGTAAGTTTGATTAATTTATGGTAAACAGCTTTTGAGTTATTATTTTTTTCAATTTTGTAATATTTTCTTAATAGAAAAAAAATTTCAAATTTCAAAAAACGGTTAAGAGTGTTTTATTGTTTTGTTGTGAACTACAGATTTTCATAAAAGTTTTACTATTTTAGAAAATCAATGGAATTTTATTAACACAGTTGAGTCATTTTGCGAATTTTAATTTGTACGAATTTTCGGTTTTTTATTTCGTTTAATGTTATTTTTTGCAAATTTTTGCAAAAAATTACAACAAATTACAACGCGGTCGAATGACATTTGAGCAGAAACTTATTAAATATTTAATTAATATTTTTAACATAATAGCATATATTGCAAATCTATATAAATATTTTAAATTCTGCTTGTATTTTTATAAGTACTTACAAAAAATATAATATTAACTTACGTTTTTCAAAGTTGCAGCTTATATAGACAGGTCGAAAAATATTTCTCACGTCGATTCGATAGCCGTGGTCGTTAAGCGTTTAGATAGATAGGTCATAGGTGCGGGGTTCGATTCCCATAGGGTACAAGTTTTAATTGAATTCTTCCAGTTTAATGAAAATGTTTGTATGTTTGGAGTGTGCTAAGAATAGGAAGTTATTAATGGTCATAAGAATCTTTTATTATTTTTTCCACAAATATTTTTTTTCAAAACTATCTGTTCAAATGTAACCACCTTGGATTTCCAATTATGAATCGATATCCAAGTTGAAACAAGTTCATATTGTACAATGTAACCTACTTGGAATTTCCGGTTGACTGTAATGTTCAAACTGAAACCAGTTCATTTTGAACTTGACATTCCGAATTCAAACCAGCTGAAAATACATATCTACTGGTTTGAAATTGGAACTTACGTGACAATAACCAACTCAAAGCAAGTAGGCTCCTGATTCTATCCGGTTCTATTGGTTCTTTAATATAGGGAATTTATCAACTTTTTACAGAATGCACCTACACGGAAAGAACAATCAAGACTTTATAGCATGAAATAGACTGCTACTACTTTTGTATAAACTTTTATAGCTAATGGAGCAAAGATTTGAGAATTTTTAGTGTAATATTTTTCCATACTAAATATCCGTAGTACATATGCTTCTTTAGTAAGAAAAGTGTGGCTTAATAGCAACGACGCCACGCGGAGATTGCACGTAACATCATCCCACTATGATTGCAGAAGTTCTATGCTTTTTCAGTATTAGACATTTGCGACTGGCGATTAAGCCACGCCTACCAGACATATATTTATTTGTTGCACGCTTAACTTTTATATACTTGTCAGATGCATTAGTGCTGTCCTTCCGGTTTGACGGTATTTTGCAAAGTCGTATGATTTCTGTCAAAATGTTTTCAGTTCATGACATATGTGTGATAACATTCGTATGTCACGAACTAAGAATATTTTATAGAAATGGCACGACTTTTCAAAATTCCTTTAAACCGGAAGGACAGCATTAATGCATCTGAGTGTATATGGGCAAATCTGTGGAAACTTTAACATTTGAATTTGACTTTTTTTAAAAATAATTTTGTGTGCACAATTTTAATATTTTTAGTATTACATCTTCGACCAAAATAGATTTCATTTTTATTACTGTACAACCATTATTTGGTTGCCTTCTATCTAAAATATAAATGTTTGGAAAGAAATAATGTTAGGTTATCTAAATCTGTAACAAGATATACAGATAATAATAATAATAATGTAATAAACATTTTATCTCTTACACTTAAATGAGTTATTTTTCAGTATCACAAAAACATAATTAAACATGAAAATAAATATAATAATTATTTGAATTAGTAACATGAACTTTTCTAATTATTTGATTGGCTGAATTGTTTTAAAACATATCAAGGATCTTAATTTAATCTAGAAAAAACACTAACAGTTTCATGAACGTTTAATAAAAAAAATAAATATTACTTAAATGCCTTCCGTTGATAAATTTTTCATTCCGCATTTTCTTTTTCTCATTTTTTATTTTCTTTTCTTTGATTTTCTTTCATTTTGTCACTTTTTATTACATTTTTGGTTAGTTCGTGATAAATAACATGGAACAAGTGAATGCGAAACTTCAGATTGATTGGAAAACGATTGATTTGGCCAAGCGACATATTTGACGAGCGACAATTTGAATATCCACGTAAAAAAATAATTAAATAAGAATTAGAATAAATAAAAACACATGCACAGTTTTAAGTACATCTAAAGTAATATGTGCCCCAATTTTGGAGCAAATTAAATAAGAAACTTTGGAGAAATTAATGATTTGACCAGCGACATATTTTTCGTACTACACCAGTATCACAAGTAACCAACAATTATTTTTCTTAAAATATAGTTGAAAATAAAAATAACGCACATAAAATTTGAATTACAATTCAATTGTGCCTCTTATTTCAAATTTTTTCACTAAGTTTTGTAATGTTTATTTTATAAAACCATTTTGATTTGACCAGCGATACAAAAACTGAAGGACATTTTATAGAAGATTATATCATTTATAATTTTTACTTTTCTTAAGTTTGTTTATGGAATTCTTAAGATATTCATAAATAGTATATAACAGTAAAAAAACGTGTTTTCCAAAAAAATCATATTTAAACAGTTAAAATACTTTTAGAAAAAATGAAAGTGACCCTTGAAAAATCATGGTATTGTGAACATTACTAAAGAAAAACATTGAAAAAATAAACAAAATAATTTAATATCAATGGTTAAATCGCAATCCTTCTTTTCTTTTTAAAAATATGTAAATATTTAAAAATCATTAGTTTTTATATTTATGCTTTTTAAGTGAAAATAATGTGAGGGACATAAAGGTTAAAAGTTCCAGAGATTCGCCCTTATATTCACCTATATTATTAAAGTGGCTTTTTAAATTGCCAGAATAATATTCGTATATAAATCATTAAAAGTGCCTCTTTTATGTAATTAATATGTTAAAGCTTTAAAGTAAAATATGTCTCTCAAATTTAAAGCAGAATAATAATATTTATAGATATAGAAAGAAATTAGTACCTAACTTAAATTTTTTATTAATTTAAATATTAGCATAGACACATTATAAAAAAATATTTTTTGAAATACGAGCAATCAACCGGCAATTGATTACTACCGAATCACGCGCATTGTATGTGAATACTCACTCACACTTACACTTACTTCAAACAGTAAAGGTAGGCGTGCCCTAATCGCCAGTTGCAAGGGTCTAATACCGAAAAATCATTATTAAGTGCTTATGCACCTGGAAGTTTAAGGTGCAATTTTACTCCCGATATTAGTGAAATATTTAAGGAGTTAAAGTTGGACGAAATCAGTAATTATTATTTATTAGCAGGTGATCTTAATGTTAGACATCAGCATTGGAGTGACCATACTTCAAATAATAGAGGCATAGCTCTATATAATTGGTTGTTTGAAAATCAATTAAAATATAGAGCATCGATTATAGGTCCGATTGAACCCTCATTCCCTGCAGGAAATTCTTACATTGATTTAGTTATTCACGATACGCGAATTGAAATAACTAATAGTATTAATAATAAATGCAAGGTCTTGTCCTTCGATAGCGATCACATGGCATTATTTCTCTGTATCAAAATTGTAGATTTGGACAAATTTTTATTTACCCAAAATCATAACAATACATTAAATTATAATAAAACTAATTGGAAAAAATTTAAAGATAAACTAACTAAAGTAAAACTAAACATCCCTAGTAATATAAATTTAAAAAATGTAGAAATTGAAAAATATTTGAAAGATATTATAGAAATAATCGTGACTAAATTGCAAGCAGCTACACCAAAATATAAACAAAAGGATTTATTACAAAGATATCTAAAAAAAGAAATAATAGAATTACAAAAGCTAAAAGGTATTTTATTATCACAGGTTCATAAATTGAAGAGAACGGGCGATTTACATAGTCCAAGATATTTATTTTATAAAGAATTTCTTTCTGAAACAAAAATTAAATAATATTTTTTTTTTAATAATTCAGTAAATGATTATTGGATTGATAGAATTTCTAAAATTAAAAGCAATGATTCGAAAAATATGTTTTCTCAGATTAATGCCATTTTTAAATGTAATGAATGCTCGGGTATACCCAATTTATCTGTCCCTACAAACAATATTAATTTAATAAATAATGAAACTATAAATGTAAGAAATTGTAGTGAAATAGGAAATGAGATGATTATCTCGGACCGACAAGACAAAGCAAATATTCTGGCTAAATACCTCTCAGATGTCAATAATAAACAAAGGACATCCAATAGTCCTGCTCTTGAAAGAGTAGTGAAAAAAACAATAAATAATGTTATGGTGACTAATTATATTAGGGAGAGGGACTCACAATTACAATTAATTTCATTCAACGACCTAAATACTGCTGTTGCGCCAAAATTTGATACTGATCCCGATTATTTTAACTGCTTTCTCAAACTTAAAAAAATTTTTAATAAATTAAAAAATAAAAAATCTGTTGGTTTAGATAACATTCCGAATATTGCTTTAAAAAATTTACCGAATAATTTGGTCATAACATTACTAATTTTATTTAATAATCTTTTAAATAATAGTTACTTTCCTGACTATTGGAAAATTGCAAAGGTTGTTTCACTGCTGAAGAAAGGCGAGGATCCAAGCAGGGTTAGCAGTTATCGCCCCATAAGTTTGCTACCAAATTTAGAAAAATTATACGAAATTTTAATAAATAATTCTTTATATAATTATGTGGAAATAAATAATTTGCTTCGACATGAACAGTTTGGGTTTAAAAAAACGTCAACAGTGCACGCTGTAGCGAAGTTTACTTCGGATATAGGTGAAGCCCTGTATGAGAAGAAATGCACGGCGGCGTGTTTAATCGACTTGGAAAAGGTTTTCGACTCCGCATGGCTGGAAGGTTTATTATTTCGTTTAATAAAACAAAAAATTCTAAATCATCTTTTATTATTAACATGGAATATGATTAAAAACAAGAAAATGTATATAAGTTTCTCAAATAAAATAGTAAAATCAACAATCCAAATATAGCGATACGCTTCTCCACGAGTCTCTCGAATTGTGATTACAGGAAAAGAACGGGAAATCACTTGAGGAAAAAATATTGGTGGCTTAGAAACAGTTGAAATAAAGTTTGGAAGGGTGGGGATAATGTCATGTCATAGGAAATTTCATTCCTGCTTCCTTATGACCATGACATTCCATCTTTTTCCCCTCTACAAATTACAAATCACATTTTGTATTATTTTTATATTATTCCCCTTCTCTTAGATCTCCGATATTTCTTTTTTTTATGTATGAAGACCAGTTTTTCTCCGTGCGGTGTTTCTGGCTAAATAAATTTTGATTCTAGGCCATGATTTGGGTTATGTAACCTTTTTGTATAGTGTGTTAGTTTTTTTGTATATATGAAAGCCTGTATGTGAAGTGTCGTCGAGTTGTTGACCATATTGGTCTGTACGATGAAAAGTTGAATTATTCATTATTGTTTTGAAACGCTCTTTATTTGTTTATTGCGTTATTTTTTGTATAGATGTATTTAAAGTTTGTTACAAAAATAAATGAAAAAAAAATACCGAAAAATCATAGAACTTCTGCCATCGTACACACCTCTCCTCAGCCAATTCAAGTTTCATTAAAGTGGTGACTTAAAATTATGGATGGATATTGTTATGGACATCGAAAGTAATCAAATGCAAGTTTGCGGAAAATTCCAGCTGCTCCTCTTTTTAAAATATCGACGAAAACGTTTATTTTTATTTAAAAAATACCAAATATGCTAATAATGTACATGTTTTTATATATTTTTTTAATATATTTTAAAAAATATTTCTAAATTTTTAAAATTTTGATTGCAACATATTTTTACAAAAAGAAATTTAAAAAAATTGTCTGATAAATTAAAATAAAATGATACAAAAAAAGAATTTGAGATGAGTTAAAAAATGAGCTTCCTTTATTTGTTGACGCGTATATATTCAGCTAACTTAATGTAATGTAAAATTATATTGATCCGTGTGTATTTCGATATTCTAATAATTGATTAATTAAGAATTTTACTAGAATAATAATATAAATAGAAAATACGAGGTAAGTAAAAAGTCAGCAATCATACAAATCATTTCTTCTTTCCTAAATGTATTTTACGCATTGTGCAAAAAAATATTTTCAAATCGTCATAGATTTTTCTGTCACGTGAGGTTAGAAAAATCAATGTTGCAAGTATAGTTTTTATCTCTTTTAATTAGATAATTATATTTTTTAGATTTTTATGTCATCCCTTGTGGTTATATCTACTCCAAAATGCCGACGAATTTCTGCGATCATGAAAATAATAGGTTAAAAGTTTGCGGTCCATGCGGAAGAAAAATAGTTTGTGGTTCTAAAAAATTGAGTTTTTTCAAGATTAGTAAAGAGAATGAAATTCTAATTCAGAAACATGTTGATAATTCGTTTAAGTTGGATAACTCGAAATATCCTTTATCTTGGTGTAATACCTGTCGCAATACCGTCAAAGAATTCGAGAAAAAAATTACCAAGAGGCCCGGAATAAAAATGCCTAATTATAATGATATTCAACTGCAGAAAGAAACGAGGAATGAAAAAGGACCTTGCAATTGCTATATTTATTTAACAGCAAGATCTACCACTCATTCAAAAGTTATTACAGGTAATGGTTGTGAACGAAAATTCGAAATCGAGATAAACGCGGAAAATGGTCTTTATGCAGCTTCAACCTTAGAAAAAAGTTGTAATTCTACAAACATTGCTGAAACACCTGCGAAAAAGGATATTAAAATTTGTAAAATTTGTTGCGGAGAGCTCGGTAAAGGCATGCGTCATGAGTGTAATAGTAAACGTATTTTGGTGGATAATTTACGAAATATAGTAATGAAGTTTCCTGAAAACGTCCAAGATAAAGTTGTAGTATCTATTTTAAAAGAAAAAGGTAAAAATAATAAATCCTCGCAGTCATTAGAACCAGAAAAATTGAAACTGCAGAATTACGGCCGACATGACACAACAATTGTTCTGAATCCTAAAGAAAGTAAAAAAACGATTTTTAAAACTGAGAAATTGGATAATTTACAAAACAATTTGGGATTACCTTCAAATAAAATGAGAATTTTTGAGAATTTTATTCGTTGCAACGCTGGAAAAAACGCAATTCCGAAGAATTATAGAAATCACGCGATTGAAAAAGGCAAGATTTTAAAAGATATATATAAAGTAAGTAGTCACGATTTTGATGTTGAAGGGGACAATGCGAAAGAGAATAGGCCTATCGTGTATGCTGATTGCGAAGAATTACTAGAAGCTGTCGTAGAGCATCGTAATCTAGTAGGAAATTATTGCATAAAAGTTATGGCTGATTCGGGACAGGGTTTCTTCAAAATTTCAATGTCGGTATTTACTAGAGATGAAGATAAAGTTGATTCTGATTGTGATCCTACGCCGGCCAAAAGATCAAAATATTTCGAAGGAGGTCAAAGTGGTAGAGGCGCTCCGTTGACTAGTGTAAACAAAATCATTATGATTTGTATAGTGCCAAAAATTAAAGAAAGTTATGATAACCTCTTTTACTTATGTAAACTAATAAATTTAAACAATGTGCCATTCAAATTCGCATGTGATCTTAAGCTGCTATTAACCATAAACGGACAACAAACCGCCAGTGCAATGTATCCATGCCCATTTTGTTTTATTTCATTGCGAGATTTGAAGTCAGGCTGTAAAGAATTTGTTGACGCCGATGATCAGGTTTTAGTTAGCTCGTCAAAATTATCATCAGACAAAAAAAATGTAGTCGACAAGTTGAAAACTTACGGCTATCTTAAACAAGACCACGGGAATTACGTAATCAACGGTGAAAAAAAGAAAAACGCGATGAACTTTCATAGTACAATAAACAAACCTATTTTTGAAGAAGATGACGATCTCAAAGTAATTGAGAAGTGCGTAGTTCCAGAACTGCACTTATTACAAGGTTTTGTTAACCATCTCTTCTGGAAAGGATTAGTTCCTCTACTAGGACGTGAAACTGCTCTTATATGGCCTAAAAAACTAAAAGTAGTGCCAAAAAATTACCAGGGTGAAATATTCGAAGGCAACGCTTGCAGAAAATTATTGAAACATGCTGACCAACTGTATGACGAAGAAATTTTTCAAGGTGCTAAAAAACTGCGAATCGAGTCTTTTGTGGTATCCTTCAAGAAAATGAACGAAATTGTTCATAACTGCTTTTCAACTACTAGAAAAAATGAGGCTGACCTTGCAAAAAATATTGAAGATTTGAAGAAATTTTTTGATGCCACTGACGTATCTGAATCGCTTAAAATTCATATCATTCTAAACCATGTTTTGCAATGTTTATTATTTCTGAATGATGACGATGGCCTTGGCCTGTGGTCCGAACAGCCCGGTGAATCAATTCACAAGGAATTTTTATTGTATTGGAATCGTTACAAACTAAATTCGATGGAAGACCCGTGTTATGTTATTCAACTACAAAAGGCCGTAGTTGAATTTTCTTCTCGACACCTCTAGTTAAAATAAGTTATTAACATATGTCTACATATGTATATATATATGTTATTAGACATACGTATACGAAATGTAAATATTGTTGTTAATCCATTGCTGTTAATATAAAATTGTTATAATTTGATGAAAAATTAGTGTTTTTAATTTAAACAATTGGTCAAGGAAATGACAAGTTCCATACACCAATATTATTATTTAAATGTTCAAAATTAAATTCTTCGCTTTTTCACTGAAACGTATTTAAAATTTAATTTGTACAAATTCATTGACAAGGCTATGCCCATCACCTCCAATTACATTCCTTTTATTTTTCCAGTAATCTACGTGTAAAAATATTTGTCGGTAACATATTTCAGCTCTCTAGGTTAAATAGTTAAGTCGTTTAGAGGGGGGGCACAAAATTGTCTACGGACGCAAGAGTCTCACCAATAGGATTTCGTCGGTACATCTACTGTATACGGAACCCTAAAAAGAGTCTCACAAATATGGTTCTGTCGAACACCGTGGGTGTATGGAACCCTAATATCGTTTCTTTCAATATTTTGAAAAGGGGGGCAGCTGGGATTTTCTGCAAACTTGCAATTAACTACTTTTGATGTCCTTAACAATATCCATCTATAATTTTAAGTCACCACTTTAATGAAACTTGAATTGGCTGAGGAGAGGTGTGCGTAGTAGGATGATGTTACGTGAAATCTCAGCGTAGCGTCGCTGTATTTTAAGTATAATAAGTATACAATAAAAGGCTATATTGACAAATTTTATTAGCATTGAAAAGTTTCCCAGTGTGCAAAGTTGCAGAACAGTTATGTAACTATTCTAGAACAAAAAATAACAAGTTCTATAACTGGTGAGGAACAGGTAGGTCAAAATGTCGTCCCCCTGGGGGCACAAAATAGGAACAAAATCTGTAACAATTCTAGAACAAAACTAGAACATTGTTCTATAACAATTCTGTAACTGATGTAGAATAATGTTCTAGAACAGTTACAAAAAATATTTGGAACCAAAATATATAATAGTTATAAATAAAATCTGTAACAATTCTAGAACACTATTATAGAACATACCTATAAAAATGTTTTGTAATAGTTCTTGATCAGTATCATTTAACAGATCTGTATTAAATTTGTTATCAAGTTGTTTCTAGAAATCTTTTTATTGAAATACGTTATACATATTTAAAAATCTCACAAGCCTTTATAAAGATGACTGTTCTTATATAGAGTACATATTTTAAGTTTTATATTACAAATTAAATTCAAATCAAACATATTTCCATTATTACCTAATTATTTGCATGCAACATTGAAATAATTACGCAATTCTTATCTTCTAATTTCAGTTTTAAACACTTTCGTTTAACTTGATTTGCTTTTACTTTTACTACATTTGACATCGTTGTTAGACTAACTGAAAAAATCCCAAGTTTCTTTGAATCGCAGGGTTCAATAAAAAAACGTTTCAGGTTTTCGAATTTTTTAACTTCTAAAATTAAATTATTTGATTCTTTAAATATTTTTTTTATAACTACTACTGAGCCATCATGCAATAAACAGCAGTTGTCATTTTTTTCACTTGATATTCTGAATCCTGAATATTGCAAATACGCGATTTCTGAGTCGTCTAAAAATTTATTTTTATAATAAGGAACAGGAAACTTAGTTTCAGGGTACGAGCTTTTACTAATTTGTTTTTTCTCAGTTATTCTGTTTATAAATTGAGTTAATGGTCTACTGCAAGTTTTAACTTTATTTTTAATTTTTTGTAAATAATTTTCAAATTTGAAAGCGCTGAACGTATCCAAAGGACCGAAATTTTTTACACATTCCATTAAATGTAAAAGTACGTGAACATTGTATGTTACATACTCTGAACCATACAAACTCGAATAATTTTCGACAAACCAAACTAAAAGATTGTGAGCGAAAAGCTGCCAATTTGTGTCTAAACATAATTCTTCATCTGCTAATATTCGAATTGAAACACTTAATGCTAGAAAATGTACATAAAATTCATTTCGAAGGATAGATTTTAAAACAATCATGCCTGTATACAAAAGAAATTGTCTACATTCAGTAGCTTTCCATCGAGATATGTCTGTTAGTGCCCTAGGTTTTCGTGCGAATTCTCTAGGAATAAATTTCCCGAGTTTTATCAAATTTTTAGAAAGACTTTGAATTTCATTACTTTTTAATCGCACAACTGAAAGGCCGTGAACTAAAAACCACAACAAACGACGAACTACACCGAGACAAACGCAATGCATGTAATCGATCGGTACTTGTTGAATTATATCCGTCAACATTTCCTCCAAGCATGAATAAGTATTGTGGTGTTCAGGATGTAATCTATTTTTGAAAGAATCATGTGTTCTAGCAGTTGAATGAATTTCAGGAAAAGTCATACGATTCCTGAAATGTACTCCTTCCTGAATACATTTAGGACATGCAAAATGCCCGGTATGGCCTTTTGTTCCCATTATTTCAGCCTTAGCTGGTGCATCGGCAACAACCGCATCAATTGTGACTTGTACAATTTTGTCTCCTACTTTTACGCCCTCTTGTAAATATTTAATAGATTCAGTTACAAAGGGTCTTAAGAGTTCATTAAAATTATCAGGTTTTGAGTATCCGTGATACACACCGATCACAAAAGGCTCCGTATAAAATTTCTCAACTATTGCTCCCAATATGGTATAAAAATTACTTCCTGAACTTTTTACAAGAGGCATAGCATCAAAGTGTACATTTATTTTTATTGCATTCGGAACTGTTTTAAAATATTTCTTTATGGAATGTTCAATGCTTGAAGACAAACCAAAGTGATAATAATTTCCTGGACCCAGTGGTAATAAATTTAAAGTAGAATTTTCTGGAGTTTTTATGAAAGTACGTCTATCTTTAGGTAATTCAGTGTGGCCATGCTTAATTAAAACATTGAGCAACTTATTTGTTAATCAATGACTTAAATTTCCTTCTAAAATAATGTTTTTCAAATCAGTTGATAAATCTAAACCGCTACTACTATTTTCATTTTCATACGCAGAGTTCTCATGATCTCTATCTGACAAATCGCTATTTACAATATCACTTTCAAAACCATTATAACTTTGATCAATAGAATCTTCTTGCATGGTGTGTATGTTAATTTCTTGAATGGAAGCTGCTTCAATTTCCAAATTATGATTAGGAGATAAATCGTCAGATATTATGTAGTTAGTTGTTATTTCATTATTACCTCTACTAAAAGACCGAAGAGGTTCACCTACTATTAACTTGTTAAAAACGACTGATGAGACAGGAGCAGTAGCATTGGAATTATTACCTTCAGTTGTAACACACGTAGCAGCAGCAAAATCGAGTTTTATCTTTTTAGATTCGCTTTGAATCAAACGCGATTTTTGCCTCTTTGTCAGATTACAAATATCCTTTGGCATCTTTGCTGAAAAAAATATATACATACGACTTTAAGGTACAACGTTAAAAACATATTTTATATTTATAATCTTTAATAAAAAACAATCATAATTGTCTCTTTAAAGGACTGTTAGCTATATATATTGTAACCCTATCTTTATTTTGTACACAAATTAAAATTTAACATTTTAAAAAAATTGGTTTATCTGAAGAAACACTTTTTCAATGACGATTTTTTTAAAACTCAAAATATTTTTAAAAATCTAAAAAAATCTTCGAAAAGTAAATTCAATTAAACGACTTTGAAAAATGATTTATGAGCAACGAATTTCGACAATTAAATTAAATAAGAAAATTGAAAAAAAGAACAGTATTTTTAGAAACGTAAGATTAGTTGTAAGAAACACTTTTAAAATTTATTATTCAGAAAATTTTAATTATAAAGTAATGTTGGATTAATTACAAAGTACATGTACGATTTCACACATGCATTCAGAATGGAATATTTATTTTAATGTATAATTTTAAATTATTTAAAAAATGTTTTTAATATTATACTGATAAAACTTTGTACCTTTCCATTTATGATTTATATTAGATATAAAATGAATTGAATTAATTTACAATTTACATTTAAAATCTTATTTTCAGGTTAGATTTGAAATTTTTACTCAAGTAATGAAAAATAATTTAAAGACATTAATAAAACAAATATGAATTTTTAACATGATTAAAAAATTTCTTATTAATAATGCAAACTCAGCTGTAAAATTATTCGAGGGTCCAAATGAAACGAACACAATTGCAAATGAAAATAAGCACAACGTCAATTTCACGTAGAGTCTCATGTTGACAACACTACAATTGAATCAGAATTCAAGGATAAGATATTAACATTTGTAAATATCACATTATTCAATTATTTTGGGGTTTTAACAACCGATAGAAATAAATTGTATAAAGTATTTTATTTTATATAAGTTATACGAAACATCTATTTAAGTTGGAAAATACTATATATTTTTTAATAAAACCAATTAAAATTTCTAAATATATAAATGCAGATATTTGAAAATAATTATGAAACTTACCTTCAAAGTTCCAAATATACATTTTTTCACTATTAATCAGGACGAAGCGGTTGAAAATAAAACATAACCAATAAGTCACATGGTAAATTTTAGGTTAAAAGCACGCTGATCGATGTATTTTGCATGATTGAATTAATTACTTATACGCTGAGAATAGTAGGTCAGAATTTAAAATGTTTTTAATTTTATTAAATTAAAACATTTTTTATCATTAAAAAATTAAAATATTATATTTTTCCGTATTCTCTCACGGTTTCACATTAACTGTTCAAAACAAACATTCCACAATGAGCAACGGGGACCGTATAGCGCAATGACGTGGCAATGACGAATAAACACTACTGCGAATAATACGTGACTTACGCAACAAACGTAAATTTCGTTAACTTTGCGTTACTAAAACATACTCAAAATCGGTGAGGTGTACAATCGTTAATTGTAACATTTTTTAATATGATATGAAAATGATGTTTTAGGGAACACAATTTTTAATTTTAATGATTTATTTAATAAAATAAACTAATTTTTTCTTTCATTGTATCATTTTTTATGACTTTTTAAAGACGAGATTTATGAATTCAAACTTTTGATATCTTGCCTCCTAAATCCTACAGTTTAGAGCATGCGCATTTTATTACAGCTGGTTTCTTCCTGATTTTACCATTATAATCCATACTGCACATTTTAATGGTTAATCTGCCGGCATCCACGTGCTAAAGATCCATAAATAACCTCGATTGGGCTGAAGATAAATTTCGATATTTTGTGTTCTTAGTGCAATTAAGATTTTTAAAATTAAATTTAAATGTAATTGCTTCTTTTTGCATAAAAAAATGAATTACGAAAATCCATCTAACTATGTAAGTATAATGATAAATTTTCTATTTATAAAGTGTTAGTTTTTAAAGTTCTTATACCTATTATTATGGGAGAATATTATTAAAAATAAAATAATGAATATTTTTTTAAGTTCAAAAAAGAATATAATATCTTAATGCTTCAATATACTTTATTCAAGTAGTTTAATTAATATTTTTACTTCTGATTTTTGTGATAATTAATTTTTTTGCATGCGTTATTTTTATATGTATAGAAGCCAATTGACTTTGAAAAGCCATTTGCTGTGGTAAAATTCCTTGATGATGCAGGCGAATTTCCGTACTCAGAGGTGCCTACTGAATGGTTGTCGAAGTTTGTGGATGAAAATAACAATGAGGAATATTTTATGTGCTGGTGGCCCAGAGGATCAGAAAAAAATGTTTCATCGTTAATATCATCCAAAGCAAAAGTCGACGAAACCAATTGGATACAACTGTCAGTTGAATTTGACAAATATTGCTGTAAGTTACTTTTATTTAATATGCGCTCTTTTAAATTTTTCCAAGAAGAAAAATTATTTTTTTAATTTATATTTAAGAAAATATTAGAGGTGTACATTTAGTCGAGTCGAACCAAACATGAATCGACTCGACAACAGAAGAATTTTAGTATAATTACACAGGCCGACAAATTTTAATCAACTGCATGTTGCCTAAAATATTACTGCCGATTCTTACAGGATTTTGTCCGTAGAATACGAATCTGACCTTGAAAATATTGGATTGGCTCTAGTTTTTAATCAATTTACGTTTCAATATACAAAATATGCATTTTTAACATTTTTTGAATGAATGTACAACAATACACCGAATCAGTAAATCTGTCCGCATAGCACAAAATGAAAGTTTAAACACTGCTCTTCAATATCCAAAAACAAAAAATGTAATTTATATACACTTTAACCTGTAATGTCAAAAGAGACATTCGCTGTTCCACAAGCATATTGAAAACAACGTACTTTTGACCATGTAAGGTAATTTAAATAACAATTAGTCTCTCTAGGGGTTTTTATGGTCGCTGCTTACTGATCTGTATTTAGATTTTGATATTCAAAATGGCGAATCCAATATGGCAGAATTTTTTTTAAATTCTTATCATAAAAGGCGTAAATTATCTTTAAAAATTTGGTCCGCCACTTGTAATTTTTATATTTCATAGCAGATTTGTAACTAGCGATTATAAAAACGCCAGAGACACTAATTTTTACTTGAATTACCTTACATGGTCAAAAGTAATATTAATTTTAATACGTTTATGGAACAGCGTATGTTTTTTTGGACATTATAGGTTAAAGTGTACATAAATTACATTTTTTGTTTTTGGATATTCAAGAGCAGTGTTTAAGCTTTTAATTGGTGTTATGCGGACAAATTTACTGTTTCTGTGTATTGTTGTACAATCATTCAAAAAATGCCAAAAATGCATATTTTGTATAATGAAACGTAAATTGATTAAAAACTGGAGCCAATCCAATATTTTCAAGGTCAAATTCGTATTCTATGGACAAAATCCTATAAAAATCAGCTTCTATTGGTTAGGCCACAAAATTTTGTTGGCCTGTGTTATTAATACATAATAATAAAATTATATAATAATATAATAGAAGTAGATTTACTTCCTCTTATTTTTTGTACAAGATAACAAACTAATTTATTTCTAATTGCAGCTACATTACGCAGTGCTCGAAAAAGAGCAGAAGATTCAAATTATCAAACAACAAACGAAAATAATTTAGGTAAAGGTTTTCGGAGAAAAAGAGTAAGAGAATTTTCAAGTGATGATGAAGAGATAAATAATAAAACTAAAAGGAAGAAGCAATCTGACTATCAAAATAAATCCTTTGAGGACGAAGATGCTGAACTTGCGAAAATCTCCAAGTTACCAATATTTTCAGACACAGTTATGTCAACAGAAATAAGAAATACATGTATAGATCTAACAGATTTTAATTCTGGAAATGTATCTCTTATTTCTGGATCAGTAGATGGTGGTACAAAAAATATAATTGTACCACAAAAACTGCATGGTATAATTTTACATTTTATTTAGCTTGAACAAGTGATGCATGCATACTCTCAAAAGTACTTAGTTCGAGTTTTCTTAAATTCATAACTTCTAATTTTTATTTTCTTTTTAGATGGTTCCGAGACTAAAACAGATCAAATTCATTACCGTGTGTTGGCCGAAATAAAATTAGAGCGTTTATGCAGGCTCGAGAAAAAAAGTCCATTATCTGCACATGAAGGTTTTCAATTAATTGAGGATTTGATACCATTTCGCTATGAAAGTGAAATATCTGATTTTAATGATAAATTAAAAAATAATGCTGAAATGAGTAAATTATTTGTAAGTATTCTGTTGATTGAAAAAAATTTTTTTACTTTAAGCTATATTCTTCAAACAAATAATAGTTGAAATTAAAGAGCTACTCCTAACTTACATTTTTATAATTAAATATAATTTTTTATTTTTAGGAATCATTCATTTTAAAAATTGGTGGAGATGGCTCAAAGGGGCATATTTATCAGGCTCTTGCCAGAGTCATAAAAAACAAGTGTGCAAGGGGATTTCCATGGAAAGGGAACAAATCAAAGCCAGGAGCAAAAAATTTGAGGTGTATGAAGGATATAAAAGGTAAAAAAATAAACTATTTGGTAGCGTATACATAACAAAAATACTGTTGAAATAACTTATACCTACTAAGTCGCAATAATAATTAAAGGCGTTAAAAATAATATAATTTCACTTTAAGACTGATAAAACTTTTAAATTATCAAAAATAAATTTCAAAAAAGTTTTTAACTACTTTTATCCTTAGAAAAATATAAATAAAAAAATATTTCAACATTGTAGGTGCATTATGCAAAACTCACACTACATTAACTGAGGCGGATTTTGACATACATGCCGCGGAATGGTTCCGCACTGCGAACCAACGATACAAAAGAGAAAAAATCAAGTAATTTGAAAATATTTAATTTTTTTCATAAAGTATAGCTGGTGTATGATATGCTAAATAAATAATTTTTTGTAGGAGGAAAAATGCTCGAAGGCAGAGTCAGCAAGCTGAAAACTGACTTTCTCGTTTTTGCTTAATTTTTAAGAAAAACATTGTTATTGTTTTTTTATATAATTTATATTAATTATTTTAAAAGACATAGTCTGATATTTATTTAAGCATAATAATGAGCAGTATTAGTAATATATGTTGTCTAATTACTATCTAAGTTTAATTGCAATCAGTATTTTCAACAGTCACTTTAACGATTTTTTAAAATCTATTTAATAACTTTCTGTTGGACGGATAAAAGGCATTTGCAATACTTTAATTTAAAGGGTACATGATATCGCATAAGATAGTGTTCTGTTCCAAGTTTCGATGCGACCTTTGTATTTTAATAATAAGTAAAGAAAACATTCATTTGTATGAATAAATTTACTTTGTAACGAATTATATAATTGTTTTTCTTTATACCCCATTTTTTCATTTTGTACATATTTGTATATATTTTATTTATTTATTTTAAATTTTTTTTTTATTTTTTTATTTGTATATATTTTTATTTATTTATTTATTTTTTTTGTACATATTTTTTTATATTTTTCGTTCTTATTCTATAAAAAATTATGCGCATTTAAAAAGTTATGACTTGCAAGAATTATAGTTTATAGTGATAGAACAGTGATAGAAAAGTTATATTAAATTTTTGTAACTGTGTTCTAGAACACTGTAGGAACAATGTTATTTCGAAATTCTGTAACTAATTTAGAACAACTGTTCTGGAACAAATGTTACATGTTTGTTATAGAACATATACATAACAACTGTTCCAGAACAAATCTAGAACAAAGTTCTAGAACGGTTCTATGATAAAATTGTAACATTTATTCTAGAACACTGTTCTTTTTTTGGTATAGAACAGTTATAGAGCGTGCACACTGGGTTCCTGGTGAATAGGCATTACTTTGTACTAAAATTACTCAAATTTCACGCCTATGTGCCATATAAAAGTTCTGTGCGTTAAATGTAAACCTTCTTATACTGTAAAAGGCTGATTTTTCTCTCCGTGTAGAAAGTTGCAGTTTTTTTTCCTAATTTTGAAATTTATTTAAACTTATATGATTACATTTTGCAATTTATAAACAAATTATTAATTTGTCTAAAACTTGTTTAAATAATAATTAAATTTTTTATTTTTTATCTGTAATTTAGTAAATTGCAAAATTAACTTTATCTACCTGTACACGCGCGTACTAGGTTCCCCCTTATAACCCAGCAGTCAATAAAGAAACCATTATAGCCCTAGGGAGATAAACTTACTTGGCTCGTGCTACGACTCGTTTTTCGATATTGTGCTCGGTACATAAACTCGGACGTACCTCCCTTGTTGCATAATGTACTATTATTTACATTTATTTGTTATATTCTTTTGATGCAAAATTAGTTGCTGTTTCCATATTATTTTCAATATTGTGAATATTGCGACCGGTTATTTTAATTAAAAATGATAATATTTTTATTATAAGCATCTAAACCGTTCGTTATTTCGCTTTTTTGTAATATTTACCCAAAAAAAACAACTCGATTCAAAACACAGAGACAATACTTCCTCGAAGTGTGGAGACTTCCCGCCAAGACGACCGATGATGCTAATACGTTGAAAACAAAGAGAAAATTATGAAACGAATTACCCGCGACGCCGAATATAATTTTCCTGTTGAAGATGCTCACACAAATCGAACAACACAAAAGATAACACGTACAATTAAAGAACACTTTGCCTTTATTTTCCACTAGAAACTACAATGAGCGTAATCGTGTCGCGAACGAACAATACTCAACACGCGTCGGTAAACGAATGAAATATTTTCGAATTAATGCTAATAATTCACTGGTTAGCTGAGACGCCGGTATTCCTGTCCCTGTCCTAAGGTCTCATACTCATTGATATATCTTTCCTTGTCCCTCTAATGACGAAAAAATCAAGCTAAATACTGACGGTGGAGACGTGGTCATTGACAAAAAATTTCAAATTGTTGGATTTGAATATTCGCGGGTTTTTGTGGGGATATTACGATAGGGCCCGAGGCCCTCCGTTTCATTCCGACTAGTGGTTCCGGTGTTCAACCCGCAAAGAGGTATACACTGTAAAAAATCCTAAGAATATTACCCACATAAAATGTGGCTATTTTACAGACAAGGGGAAAAGTGCCGCATTCAATGTGGCAACATAACCTTATTTAAAGCGTCACTTTTCCCCTTGTCTGGGTAATATCCTTAGGATTTTTTACAGTGTAGCTGTCATTCTGTTGGATCAGCAGTTGAGCGAGGAAACAGGAAGCCGGCCGGTGTCCCGTAGTGTATTCATGAAGTAATAATAAGGAGACTTAACTTGTTGTAAGAAGTGTCCCCACTTTAGGTAACATGATGACGAAAAACTTAGAGCGTTGCAAAGGTGGCGTTCATTGCAGGGAAATATAAAAGTAAACATTTTCTAACCTCGCGTCGTCTGCTTTGGTTGTTTTGTTATGACGCGACTACAGCATGATGCTTTTAAAGTTTATTTAAATTTATTTTCAAAATTATACTTAATAAACAAAGCAAATTATTTACTTTGAAAATAATTTTAAATACTTTTGTGTTTTGTATAAAATATTCATGTTATTAAAAAACCAAAATTTATAAGTTTTTTCTTAAATAAGTTAACGTTTTTGAAGGAAAAATCTAAAAATAATTTATATTTCGTAGAAAAAGATTTATACAGAAGAAGAGATAAAAAGTTATTGAAGTTATAAACTGGGAATAGACTAAAGATAGAGAAACTTTATCTCTTTCTATCTCAAAGATCAAAAAATATTCAAAGAGATGGGATTTCTATCCCTTTACTTCCAGCAGGGTGACTTAACGGCAGGGTTGTGCAGTGACGCGTCACTGGCAGTTTTCGACGTATAATACATTTTCGACGTAATATACTGTATAAAACGTAGAAAACTATGTATATTACATACCGACATCTTACATCCATACATAACCTCACTTTTTCAAATTACGATTGTAACAACGGTCAAAAACTCAAAAATTATATTTAATTAATTGGTATTGATTAGAGGTGTGCATTTAATCGAGTCGACTCGAAAATTATTCGACTCGACAACAGAAAACTCGAGTCGGGAATAATTCCAATCGAACTAGCCAATTCGAAACTTCGAATTTCGAATTGGCCGATTCGAATCGAAAGTAAATTCGAATCGAGGTAGCTAATTCGAAACTTCGAATTTCGAAATGGCCGATTCGAATCGAAAGTAAATTCGAATCGAGCTAGCTAATTCGAAACTTCGAATTCGAATTTCGAATTGGCCGATTCGAATCGAAAGTAAATTCGAATCGAACTAGCCAATTCGAAGTTTCGAATTTCGAATTGGCCCTTTCGAATCGAACTAGCCAATGCGAAAATCGGAGTTTCGAATTGTACAACTTAACTCTGTTATTTAATTCGCACAATCATTTTGACAGAAATCCTAACCTAAAATTAGTTTTATTTAGAATTTTATAGAAACTTATAAAATAACGTCTTTAAAAGTAGTGAATTTAAAATTCCGTCTGTAAACTTAATACTTTTAATGTTTCAATTTTACAATTTTCTGTAAATTTACTACTCTGAAAGTAGGTAATATTTTTGTCTTTTTATTACCTACTTTCAGAGTAGTAAATTTACAGAAAATTGTAAAATTGACACATTAAAAGTATTAATTTTACAGACGGAATTTTAAATTCACTACTTTTAAAGACGTTATTTTATAAGTTTCTATAAAATTCTAAATAAAACTGTAAATCTACAAAAAAAATTTTTTTACAGTGCATCTATCTAGTATACTTAGAAACTTTTTCTTAAACATGTCAATATATTTTTTATTAATTCTATAATTTTAATATATAAATAACATACAAATACCAATAATGTGTTAAAATAAGGTGTCTCTAATAATTAAAAATAACCAAGTGATACAATCATCATCAATTAAATTATTTTTTGCAAGAATTTTTAACTAAAATTCTTTTTTAAATCGATTGTTCTTTGAGAATTTTCAAATCCATTACTTTACAATATTCAATTTTACGAAATTTCAAGTATTCCTGAATTCTTCAATTAAATAAATATTAGAAAATAAAAACTTAAATTAATATTTAAATAATTCAATTTTTGCAAAGAATTAATAAAAAAAATTATTTAAAAGGATTTATTAAAATTTTAGAAGATAACTAATTTCTTATTAGATATACTCTATAACGAATTAAAAAATGAATTTTTTCGTGGAATTTTTTGAAAATAATTGAATTTTTTCAAAAATTTTACAATTTAAGAAAATAATTAAATTTTTTTGAAGTATTTATTAAAATTTTAGAAAATAATTGTATTTATTCGTAAAATGTTATTAAAATTTTGTTTAAAAATAATTCAATTTTACGAAGATTGATATTATTTAGGAAAATAATTGAATTCTTGCAAAGAATTTAAATATTTCCAATATGTTCGATATTTAATATTTTTAATATTTCCGAAAATTCAAATACATACACAAACAAGATTCAAAATTATAAATTAAAATTTCCCAAAAAAATGATTTTTTTAAATTATCAAAAAATTCTTCAATTGTTATTGAAACATTAAATTTATTTATTTATTAGAAATTGTGCAAAAGATTTGCAAAATGAGTTTTTTTTCCTTATGTAATAGAAACAATAAGCGAAATATTTCCTTCACTTTCAACAAGTTTCTAAGTACTAGATAGCTATATTATGAATACCAGCCTACTAATTTTAGGTTAGGATTTATGTCAAAATAATTGTGCTAATTAAATAACCGAGTTAAGCTGTGCAATTCGAAACTCCGAATTCGAATTTCGAATTGGCCGACTCGACTCGATTTATTTTCGATTCGAATCAGCCAATTCGAATTCGAAGTTTCGAATTAGATAGCTCGATTCGAATTTACTTTCGATTCGAATCGGCCAATTCGAAATTCTAAACTTCGAATTTCGAATTAGCTAGTTCGATTCGAATTTCTGTCGATTCGAATTTTGCACACCTCTAGTATTGATTGATTCATTCATTCATATTTATTGATTTGTGAGTTGAAATTAAAAGTTCAGATTAAAAACTATTTGCAAAAAATGACAACAAAATTGAAGTCCACAACTCATCCATATATCCCTTATGATAAATTGCAATTTGAACGTTTGACAATAGTAGATGAATCAAATCAAAATAAATCAAATGTTTGCACTGTAACAATATTTTGAAAAATATTGGATACAAACGTCTGTTAGGACATAGGTAAGAATAAATCTTTTTTTATAAACATTTTTGTTTCAAATTAATATATTCATCCTGAATTTCCCTTTGTGTTAAATAAAGAATAATTACTGCTTATTTGTTAAAGGAATATTTGCAATAACGAACAAAATAAAAGTGTTTTTTAAAGTTTTGTTGCAAAGCAAGCATAAGGCCACATTTTTTCCGTTTTCCAATTTTTGTAACTCGAAACATAATTCTTTCCACGAATTATGGTTCGGTTGACCACCACGATTCATAGTGACAAAAATGTACACATTTATTTACAAAACAATTCAAAAGATTTCCTATAACAACAAAACTGACCTAAGGATACGAACACGTGACTATTTAAAGTTATGTAGCTTAATCTTACACCCGTGCTATATGTATTATACATTTTGTAGAAAACCAAAGGGGTATATTACGTATGTAACATACGTAGAAAACCTATGTAACTTACCTCAGGTATATTACGTGCACAACCCTGCTTAACGGTGTTGCAGGTCGAGAACTGGGTAGTGTTGCCAACCCACTTCCCCTACTTTCCAGAATTTTTTCACTTTGATCACTTTTAAAAGAAAAACTAAGCACTTAATCGAAAAAGTGGGCCTTTACTGGGGAGCGAAATTAAATAAAGAATTAGTGAAAATTTATTTTGTATCGATACGATGTTTCTACGAGCCACAATCCTATTTCTACGATTGCAATTGACAGATGTAGGTGACTTGATCTGGGGATAAAATGGCCGCACAACAGAAAGGTGGAGTAAGGCGGGTTGCCTACGTAAAGGCATAACAGTATGATAAAACAGGGCAGTAACTTTTATTTTGTTGAGAATGATTAAAACAATATTTGGCAATAATAAAAATTAATACAAAAGGCATAAATAAAGGGATTTTTTTACCTCCAAAGGTACAATTCATTTAATTGTAATTAATAAAAATATGGAAAATGACAAATATGCAGAATTTTTCGTCCACGAGAAAACGCGGCTTAGCTCCCAAGCGTGAATTTAACAGGGCGAGTGATTGAAGTAGAAGCAGAACGAAAAAATGCATACAAAATAATGTTTTTTCAACGTTAATCGTCAAAAGTAATTGACTTTTACAACATCGGTCTTTTGCATTCATTCAACAGCATATTAATTAATTTGAAGGTTTTGGAATAAAACAGATAAATAATTATGCAAATTGCTGTCCTCATTTGAAAAAAAATAATATTCTAGTAAATAGTATAAAAAATTATAGATATATTTAAAATTTTTTAAATTACCTAAACTCTTGTCAGAAATTCAATTATTTTCAAAAAATCTAAAAAAAATTATGGTCTACATTTCCAATAACATTTATAAATAAATAACAATAATCTTGGACAAAGTTTAATTATTTTGAGGAATTTAAATAAAATTCAATTACCATTTTATAAATTTAACGACTACAAAGCTTCCTCACGAAGATGCAAAATCATGTCAAAATTTGAATTATTTTCAAAAAAATTCTTATTTCGATGATTTTTAATATTCGACTAAGTTTATAAAATTTCCCAAAAAAATTTAATTATTAAACAAATGTTTTTTAAAAATTCTACGAAAACTGTCAATTTTTTTTAAACAAATTTTTTTTACGTTAACGAGGGAACCAGCAGGTGCTTCGCTCATAGCCCTTACGGATACCCATCTCACAAATTTATCCAAGTTCCAAAAAAAAAATTTTTTTTATTAAAAAAATTTAGTTCAGAATGCATTAAATTACATTTCAAAGCACCCGAAATTGGATCCACCATTTTGATTTTTCTAAAACAAACCTCAGTTTTTTAATCAGAGACCCGTAAAACCACCCTATACCGAGTTGGTCAATTTAAATGAATAAATAAATGTATTCATCTAAGGGTTAATATATAGGGAAGAGTGGGACAAGACGGGGTACTTAAGGCATAATAAAATTGTAATGGAAAAGGTAACATTCTACAATTACTGTTTGTTAACAATGTCATGATAATATTTTGTTAACTATTTTCAGTTAATTTAATGATATATGCAAATAGTTAACAAAAATACAAAAAAATAATTCCGGCCGCGTTACTGTTTGTTAACAATGTCATGATAATATTTTGTTAACTATTTTCAGTTAATTTAATGATATATGCAAATAGTTAACAAAAATACAAAAAAATAATTCCGGCCGCGTTTATAACCTCTCCAGCATAAATGCGCGTATTGTGCAAAGCAAGGCTTGGCTCCTCCCTTGGATATTACACATGTCCATGTGATGTGACAGATGTTTAATTGCGGTTTAATTCAATAAAACTTTTGCATATGTGCTACAAATAATTATGTTTATATTAATAAAAAATAAATTGTTCGAAATTGTCGCCTACTTTCCCCCTTTCATGGATTTTAAAAAATATTCATTTTACGTGATGCTTTTCATTGAAAGGAACCTTACGCGACAAAAAAATTACAAAATAAATTTTAAGGAAAGCTTTTGCTTTGATTTAAGATTCATGTTTATAATTATTTGAAGTCATTATAATAATTATTTTAAATATATAAAATAATTCATAAAAATTTTATTGACTTCAAATAAATTATAAACATGAATCTTAAATCAAAGCAAAAGCTTTCCTTAAAATTTATTTTGTAATTTTTTGTCGCGTAAGGTTCCTTTCAATGAAAAGCATCACATATATTATTATCAAATAGATTAAAAATATGATAAATAAAAGCCATCAACTGTATAACTTTTCGCGTTCTTTTTGTTAATAAATAGATAACTATTCATTAACTTTTATCTATAGGTATTTGATAAATTTTAGTTAACATTTATTTTATTATTCAAAATGCTGTTAAACAAAAGTTAACTTTTTAGTAATATTTTTGAACTAATATAGTTGCTGATTTGATAACTTTATAAGCTATCTATTTGTTATCTTTTTGAGAACTCAAAAAGTTATTAAAACGTTAACATTTATTTTCCATAAATGTGACATTTTTGGCCAGACATAGGAGCCATAATAGGTATACAAATTTCATTACAAAAAGATGACATTTTTGCAACCCAAGATGTTAACAGTTAACTTTCTAGGTTAACTTTTCTATGACTTTTAGTTCACCTCGTGCCGCCTGGGAAGTTTTGAGTTTTTGGCCGTTGTTAAGGCCTAAGCACAACTGCTTCGCGAATGTCGTTCGCGAACGCAAAGCATGGGTTAGAAAAGGACAGCAATAAATTTGTGTCTTTTTCTATCTCATGCGTCTCGTTCGCGAACGATCTTCGCGAATCTATTCTGCGTTGGCCTTAACAATCGTAATTTGAAAAAGTGAGGTTATGTATGGATGTAAGATGTCGGTATGTAATATACATAGTTTTCTACGTTTTATACAGTATATTACGTCGAAAATGTATTATACGTCGAAAACTGCCAGTGACGCGTCACTGCACAACCCTGTTGGGAGCTAAGCCGCGTTTTCTCGTGGACGAAAAATTCTGCATATTTGTCATTTTCCATATTTTTATTAATTACAATTAAATGAATTGTACCTTTGGAGGTAAAAAAATCCCTTTATTTATGCCTTTTGTATTAATTTTTATTATTGCCAAATATTGTTTTAATCATTCTCAACAAAATAAAAGTTACTGCCCTGTTTTATCATACTGTTATGCCTTTACGTAGGCAACCCGCCTTACTCCACCTTACTGTTGTGCGGCCATTTTATCCCCAGATCAAGTCACCTACATCTGTCAATTGCAATCGTAGAAATAGGATTGTGGCTCGTAGAAACATCGTATCGATACAAAATAAATTTTCACTAATTCTTTATTTAATTTCGCTCCCCAGTAAAGGCCCACTTTTTCGATTAAGTGCTTAGTTTTTCTTTTAAAAGTGATCAAAGTGAAAAAATTCAGGAAAGTGGGGGAAGTGGGTTGGCAACACTACCTAGTTCTCGACCTGCAACACCGTTAAACTTAAAAAAATAGTTTTTTTTAAATTTATAACAGATTTAATTATTTCTAAGAAATGTATTTCTGGATATTGTAGCATTTTCTGTTAAGACTATAACTTCTGTAGTAATATAATACAATATTTATTCAAATCTGTAGTGCAATAATCAATAGCACATGTTATTACCCAGTAAAATAAAGTATTGGTGGTGACGTTCGGTGAATGCGTTTTCGCGACAAAACCGTATTGGTGGGTTACGGTGAATACATTTTGCTCACCGTGAATACTTTTTGTTTTAAACTCTCGATTTAAAGATTCCTAAGCAAAGTTGAGAATATATATGAAGAGCGTGAGTAACGTGATGTATAAAAATGGCTATTGCGAGAAGGAAATAAGAAATTTTGAGTAAAAACGAAAAATTAAATGTGAAAAAAATGTCAAATGTTGATCGGTTACCATATGCTTTACTATGCCTACAATGCATGACAGATTAAAGGGAGCATGACGTTACCGGCAGAAAGTTATTAGGAAAGGGGGAAAATTTTGAAATTGAAACCAATACTTTTTTTTACTGGGTAAATCAACAGTATTTGTATTTGAACGATATTGAATATGCCGTCTATTGTCACAAACAAATATGTCATTGATTCATTAGCATTTTTTCTCAGTGCAGTAGATAGTTATTTAGTTATCTAAGATCTCTAAAATTAAATATATTCATCTCTTTAACATGTTTAAAAATTTGCAAAAACCGTTTTTCGATTTGCCAAGTACTAAGGAAAATATCACCACTTACGGAATTGGAAAGTACATGAGGTTTAATACTTTTAAACGAAAATATGGTGACGACTTTTAAAAAAATTGATCAGATCATATTGATGGGTATTACAAAGAAAAACACTCTAAAGATATTTTTGTAAGAAAACTAACACACACTATTTTTGAATGATAAAAATTAATTTGATCATATGAGATTTTTTTAATAAATATTACAACACGAAGGAGAAAATTCGAAAGAACTCTTTTATTTGTGTAGAAAACTATATGTTTGATTATATTTTCTTTGGGAGTGTTTTTTTGAAACACCCATCGATGCCAGATTTGCTTAAAATTCCTTATACGGGGGTTAATGAAAAACTTTCAGTCAAATGCTTATATAGCGCGGTAAATTTGCTTTTAAAGTTTATAGCAATCTTGCAGTATAAATTTCTTACTTTTTGTTTGTAACAAAGTTGATTGGTGAACTTACAGTTAGGAGCTAAATTTAATACTTTCAGAGAGTTTGTTTGAAAGTTTACGGAACTTACGATGCAAACTTGCTGTAAACTTACAGGTTACTTCCCTACTGAAAATCCCGGTGCAATATCTTGTACAGGAAACTGTACCAATTTTTGTCAATGAACCTGTACCATTTCAGCATAAGAAATTGAAACAAGTTCTTGTACAAGATCTTGTACAAAAACTTGCACAAGTAATTTTTTTCGATTTCGAACAATAAGGTTCATGTACAATTTCTTGTACGAGATCCTGTACATGTTAAAATTAATTAAAAACTTCAATGGCTGCGCAGTAGTTTTCTATGGCTTCTACAGATGCGCAGTTGTTTTTAAATCGTAAATACAAAAAGTCTCTAACAACAATGTTAAAAATTTTCTTATATTTTGTATTAATAAAAAAATTAATAAAAAAAAATATTATCTGCACAAGAACTTGTACAGGATCTTGTGCATATACACGTTCTTCTAAGGGATCTCGTTCAAGAAATTGTACATGAACCTTGATTCAAAAGCGAAAAATTTACATATACAGGTTCATATACAAGATGTTGCACAAGATCTTATACAAGTACACATTCTTGTACAGGATCTCGTACAAGAAATTGCACATGGACCTTTATTCAGAAGAGAAAAAATTTAGATGTGCAAGTACACATTCTTGTACAGGATCTCGTACAAGAAATTGTACATGAACCTTATTGTTCGAAATCAAAAAAATTACTTGTGCAAGTTTTTGTACAAGATCTTGTAAAAGAACTTGTTTCAATTTCTTATGCTGAAATGGTACAGGTTTATTGACACAAATGGTATAGTTTCCTGTACAAGATCTTGTACAATTTTCTGTACAAGATATTGCACGGGGATTTTCAGTAGGGTTGGATAGTAGAAACTTTAATTTTGAGGTAGTATAATGCAAATATTACTCACTCTATCCTAATAAAACAGTCACTTAAACTAGCTAATGCCCATGCAGCTTTTATGCGTACTCCAAGGTTTTCATCCTGAAGGGATAAGCATGTAATGTCAGCAAGATCCATAAGAAATCCAGTACTTTCTTCTAATGCAGGCAATGATACCAAAAGTCCTAAAGTTCTTAAACTTGCGGCTCTAACTGAACTCTGTTGATCTCGAGTTGCACCAAACAATAATGTTATTATTAATATACTTTCTTCTCTCTAGAAACAAAAATAAATATTTAACACAATATGTTATCCTGTTTAGTGCTAAACATTACTTTCATATGATCAAAATTTTTTCATTTATACTCTGTCTTCGTGCCGATGAAGCCACAATGTTTACAGTAAGTAAGTTCGATAAAAGAGGCAGTGCGATCGGAGAAATGGTCTCCAAACAATTTAATGATTGTAAACCGGGAAAGAACTTGGACGTTCAGGAGAGATGTAATCGGATCAATCATTGATCTTACGATAGGATCTTCTCTCTTATTCAAGCGCATAAGCGACTGTCGAGTCTCTGAAGAGAATACCGCAAGTCACTACCAGTATATGGGTTAAAATCAAAAAATCGTTGAAATCTTGTCCTGGATAAATAATAATTTGGTTGTTAAAAATTCATGATTTTAAATACAAACATCTTACAGAGTATAATTTTATCTACAATATCTGGTTATTTAATTTAATTTTTTATTGACACAAAAGGTACAAAATAGTAAAAATATGTCGAAAATGTCATCGTGTCCCTATATACATTTTACGATATAAAAAAATTTTTAATTCAATTTTTTATTATATAAAATAAAATTTCTCTTCGTGTACGTATTCTCCAATGTATAAAGTGTAATATAGGAAAGTGGTGAGAATTTTTATAACACGAAATGCGAAATTTAAAGAATTTTTAACGTGTCCCCAGATTTGAAATTTTTTAATGTCATCGTGTCCTCACACACATATTTACCGGATTTAAAATTGGGATCACAATTAAAAGTTGTAAAACTATGAAATAAATTATGTATGATATAAATTTTATAATACGTGAGCATAAAGAAATGTTAAAATCAATTTAAAAATCAGTAAAATGATATTTTGATAATAATAAGAAAAGAATACATCTTCTTTTTGTCATCGTGTCCACAAGTTTTTTTTAAAAGGCGAAAATTTTTAAATGGTAATTAATATATAAAAAAAAAATGTCTAGTATATTTATATTATTTGTGTAAATACACAATTAAAACTAAATTCTAGTTTTCGAATAATAACAAAAATAAAAATTCATGTTTATTATTTTTTGTCATCGTGTCCCGTCCGACATATCATTTTTTAAGAGTGAAGATAGAAAGAAAATTACATAGATAGAAAGAAAATTTCTAAAATCTGTTTGGTTAGATATCAAAAAATAGTTTCAGAAATTCATATTAAAACGATTAACACGCTAAATAATATGTTATTATTATTTAACAGGTAAATTCAGTAATTAAATAATTAAACTAAGTAAAAATAAAAAATTAATTATTACTATAAACGTTTTTTTGTAATTTCATCAAATTGAAATAGGTTAAATATGTGATTACTAAAAAAATATTAATAAGCTAATAAGTATTCCTTGATCTTGCATTTTATAATTTTTGACATATTTTAGAACATAACAAACAAAAAAGACAATTTTTTAAACATTTTAAAGATTTTATTTCCTTTTAAAAAGTTAGGCACATATTGTCGATTTTTTTATTTTGACCCATATAGAGCATTCAGACCCAAGAGACGGCAGAAGACAGGAAGTTCAGTGTCAAAAGTGCCCCTCATGGAATGTGAAGAAAATCAATAAGAAGAAATTTGTCTCTTCCTTAGAAAAAGCCTGCCTGATTAAAGAATCGAAACCATGAGTTAGGATGAATTGGCGTCCTTGTATAATCGGTGAGGAGAAGCTCTTCACTCTTACAGAATTGACAAATGCCGCGAGAAATTGAAAACAGGCAAAGCGCCTGGAATCGATGAGGTATGTAACCAGGGGCTCAATTCTTGAAACTATGACCCTAGATATCGCATGGTATATCGCATGCGACATGATAAATGGTATTCTTGAATCACTCCTGACGTATCGTATACGATAATTATCGGGTGAATCATCTCGAGTGGGTACTAACTACTCGAGATAGCAAGTCGCATGCTATAAGTATAGGGAATTATACGTCAAACTATTATAATTCACCTGTTTGTTGACAACGAAAGTGTATTGAATGTGAGGTTATATACTCAAAACTATTTTTTAACGGCAGTACATTATTAATACATTATGAATATGCCATATCGAAACGCTGTTCATATGCACTTCATAAATCAATTAGAAAATCTAGAAAATTATGTTGAACGTCCACGGTATCATATTCGAGATGATGCGTTTGAACTTTTAAGTGAAAGAGAGTTTGTCAGTTTATACAGACTAAAAAAACAAACAGCACAAAGTGTTATAAATATTGTTGAACAAAACATGGGTCCAACACCACGATCATCAGCTTTGGATGCAACAGTGCAAGTAAGTTTATAATTTGAAACAGAAATACATACAACTCCGGCAAATACGTGTTTCATCTCTTTTGTTATGTAAGATACCTTATTGTTTTCTACATAGAATTAAAAAATTCTATTCTAATTCTATATCATAATGTTTTCGTAGGGTATCCTATGAGGAATAGAGAATATTTTCCTCAAAACAATTAATAACAATTTTGTAATTAAGTATCCACACGGAGAAAAAGGGATTGTTACATCTACTAACCGGATTGTTAATATAGAACTAGCAAATCGGATTTGTTGTCGCAACAATTCTTTTTGTTCTCTTAACAAATTAATTGTTGCAACAACAATTCCGAATTGTTAGCCAACAATTATTTTGTTAAGAGAACAAAAAGAATTGTTGCGACAACAAATCCGATTTGCTAGTTCTATATTAACAATCCGGTTAGTAGATGTAACAATCCCTTTTTCTCCGTGCAGAGATAAAAACTAACATTGAATTATTAACAATATATATTGAAATTCTATCTTAATGCATTCATAAATAACATAGATTTTATTTAATAATAGAAAACATAAATTTTTAGGTTTTAGCTGCGTTACGATTTTTTTCCAGTGGAAGTTACCAGAAGTGTATTGGAAGTAACATTTATGTGTCAATAGGTCAATCTTCAATTAGTCGAAGTATTGAAAATGTAGCAAATATTCTCAATTTCCCAAATATTTTGAACGAATGGGTACATTTTCCAAAAAATATTGAGGAGCTGCAGGAAGTTCGAAACAAGTAAGAACAGTGAAAATTTTCTTGAATATAAAACTCAAATGCCCTTCCACGGTCGGACGTTTAAATGAATGTTTTATTATAGATTTTGAGTAACACATCGGTTTCCTGGAGTCGTTGGGTGCATAGATTGTACACAGGTTGCAATATTTTCTCCTCCGAAGGAAGACGAGAATTATCCTGAACATATTTATGTTAATAGAAAAGGATATCATTCAATAAATGTGCAATTGGTTAAGTTTAATTAAATAATTATATAAAGGAGATTAGGCATCAATAAAAACACAGTTTTAATAAAAATATTCTTTAAAAAAATTTAATCAAACTATGTTCTAATAAAATTTACATTGTTTTCAAAAAGTTAGGTAATTTTGGTCCAGTATTTTCTGAAATAATATTGCAAAAATCAGAAAATTTTCATTGATGTTGGAACTCTGCAATTACATACTTTGTTGATTTGCATAATAACTGTTAACATTTTGTATCAGATATGTGACTCCGACCTTCGGATTATGAGTGTTAATGCCCGATATCCTGGAAGCACCCATGATTCCTATATATGGAATAATTGTAATATTTCTCCAATAATGCGAGAGTTGCATAATCGTGGACAGAGTTTCTTCTTACTAGGTAATTACTAACTCACACTAAATCGTAAGATGTTAAAATAACACCAAAATGGATTATTTTAATCTTTTTTGGTGTTAATTTAATAACGCATCTTAATACCTCACAATTTACTGTGCTATCAATAGAAATTGTTTTATAATTATTGTCATTGTAAATTATGTGATATTTTATTTGATAGGTGATTCTGGTTATGCACAAAGGCCGTGGATGATGACTCCAATAGGAAATGATGACGGAAATCTGGCAATTAGAAGATACAATCATCATCAAATGAGCACAAGATCACTTGATGAACGATGTAACGGTGCACTTAAAATGAGATTTCGTTGTTTGCTAAAACACAGAGTTTTACATTATCGTCCTGATAAATGCACAAAAATTATTAATGCTTGTGCAGTGCTGCATAATATGTGCATAAACGATAATTTCGAACGGAAAATCTAACATTTTTAATTTAATTAGTTGCTCTAATGCTGAAGCTATACTATCTTTGGCTATTACATCTCTTTCTTTTAATAAGATTTCTTTTTCATAGAGCATGAGCTTTGCTTCGTAATACTTTTTTCGGATATCACAGTCCTCCTCACTGATTTTGGCTAGTTTTGCTGAGTGTTCTATTGACTTTTCATGTCTTTTAGCAGCAGAACTTCTTTTAGGCACTTTACTTTTAGGTGTGATTAAGTGTGCATTTTGTGTTGTAGTCACTTTTACACTGTTCTCTGGAGTTAACGCCATTAACTGTTGACGTTATTATTTTCAGTGATACACGGAAAAGTTCTTGGGCGAGTCGCTGTACCTGTTGTGGTGGCGCTGCGTGACCAGTACGTATGGTAGAGTGACAGCCCCATTTTGGTAGCTCATTTCACCCACAGAGACTGCTGCTTTCCTACTGTGGAGCGTCAGAGCTCTCTTGTGGGGCATCAGAGCTCTCTTCAGAGAGAAAGCAGAAAACCTTTTCTGTGGGAGGCGAGTGAGAGACGTCTGCTCGCCCAAAAACTTTTCCGTGTATCTTCATTATTATTTTTAGTGACATTTCGTGGTAACTCTGTCTCATCAACACACTCTCTTTGGCTGCCCTCATCATTCCATTCCTGTAAATTATTTTATTTTGTCTTTACTTTCAGTTATTAACAAATCATTTTTTATTTAAGAGGAAAGTAGAAGTAGAATTATAGAAATTATAATTATAAGAATCACGAGAAAGTAGTAATCAACAAAAATTACTTACGAATTGCACATCTGACTCAACAACTCTGCTGTCACCTTCAACGGCAGTTTTGTCTAAAAGTGAAACTCTCAGATTCTTCTGTGTTTTTAAATAACATTCTGTAGAATACTGTATATATTCTTTTTTAATTTCAAACACAAATTTTTTTGAAAAATCTCGATAATTATATGTTTACGCATAATCAAATACTCACAATTATTATGTAACTAAGAATTTTCTAAATTAAAAACTTACCAACTAAGACAGTTTTTTGGTCATTATTTACATATGTGCTTCTTTTTTTAGTGTCCATTTTACATTAAATTCATCAATTGATAATTTCATTATTAGTAATAGTTTATCAAATAAAAACTGTGTTT
This sequence comes from Leptopilina myrica (nomen nudum), assembly GCA_032872475.1. Taxonomy (NCBI): domain Eukaryota; kingdom Metazoa; phylum Arthropoda; class Insecta; order Hymenoptera; family Figitidae; genus Leptopilina; species Leptopilina myrica (nomen nudum). The sequence goes on along the minus strand of CM065461.1, from coordinate 19,847,199 downwards.
GATCAATTGTGTTATAATTGTAGAACAATTCGATTAATCTTCCTGTGGTAAGTCTGGTCTTTAACAAACTCAGCATCTGCTCTTAATTTCCACTTGCAGTCGCTTCACACAATTTTTAACACGTCTCAAAATCTCGCGAAAGTCGCCACAACAAATTACACGTCATTATTCAATAAAAAAACATAAATCCTGAAGAGTAGACCAACGGGCACTTAGATTATCATAACTCCATCAATTGGCATTCTAACATGGTACATTTGAAAATGTTTTGACAATTTTTAAAAAGTTATATCATTCTGAAAAAATTACTTACTTTCAATTGAGTAAAAACATTCGACCCAATGTTACCTAAACAGTTGCAAGCCACTTCTTTTAAAATTGCTTCAGAATGTTGTAAAGTATTTATTACAGGTCCACAAATAATATTCCAAAATAATCTAATTTCATCAACTTCTTTGTTTGCCTCAAGCTGTCCTGCAATAACGTCTATGACACGAAATATATGAAGAATTATTTGAGGTACAGTGTTTTTCGAGGCTAGAATTAGTATCTCTGCAATTGTTTTAAGATATGGAGATATGAGTTTCTCAACGTTATTAGTAAGAGAGCTCAGTAATTTCAAAGACTGTAGTCTAACAGGAATACTTGACGTCTAAAATTTAATTTTTTTAATTAGAATTTTTTCCCCAGTTTTACATGTATCACTTTATAGTAATTTTATCTCACCTCATCGGAAATATTTTCTAAACAAATTTTTAATATCCAACTAGTTTGTATGTCTTCTTTGCAGTTTTTTTTTACATTATTATTACTACTTATGGCTTCAAAATGTATTTCATTCTTATCATTATTATCGTAATCTGAATCAAAGTAAAGTGGAAATTTAAAACTGTTTACTATTTCTGGTATGATTGGTTCCGATAAAGTCAAGTCCTCAAATACACTAAGCGCAGCAACCCTTACACCAGGATCTAAAAATAATTAAATTATATTACATTATACAATCAAGATTAAGGTAAACTGACTCACCTACTTTAATAAACCAAGGTTGAAAAGAACATTTAGAAATTTGAAATAAATTTTGTGTAATTTGTCATACTCAGAAGACCTAACAAAGTTTAAAATATGAGACTTTCCACGCCAAACCAACATATGTATGGTCAAAATTCACATTTTTTATTTGGATCAAACTTTTTTTTTAGTATTAGTTGAAAAAAGCTTCATGATTTTTCAAATTTTTTTACACAGCCGTTTAGAAGACACAAATTTATCAAAATTTTACATTTAAAAAAAAAATTTTAATTGATCATTTGTTTGTATCCATTGTATCCATTTAAAAGAAATTCCAAAAACTAATCCCCTTTACTCAAATTTTAAGCCTACTCCCATTGAGGGTAAATGATTTTTACTATTTTTTCCGAATTTTTTTAAATTATCGAAATTCAGTATTTACTCCGAATACGATTCCTTCAAAAGTTTAGTGATACAAAAAAATAAATTTTTAAAAATGTTATTTTATTGTCTTATGAAATTAAGTTTTAACAAATTTAAAAAAATATAGGTACCTAATCATAAATATCAAAATAAATCATTTAATTAAAAATTACTTTGAATTAATATAATTTAAACGGTTAAAAGGCCCTCAAAAGTTCTATTGCGTTTTTCCAAATAGAGAAGGCTGTATAATAATCAGAGACATTTCTGATTCAGAAGAGAATCACTTTTGCAAGTGAATCGCAAGTCGAATACGCATATGGTCAACATCGCGAAAAACGAAACTTCAAACAAATTTATTAATTTCTTGTTATTTAAAAGTTACAGACAAAACAAAAAGACTGTTACGTTACACGCTTCGCGATGTTGACCGTATCACACAGCCACACTATTTTTGTTGAACTACCTTTTAAATTTCGGGATTGTTTTGATCTCTTTTTACCTCTTCCTCTAAAACTTTTTATCTCTCAGTTGATCTTCTTATTAAAGTTTTAATTTCTCTTTATTTAAAAAATGATCATGTAGCTAATTCAATGTTTAGGAATAAAATAGACTGCAATTGAGCTAAGAGAATAATAAAGTGATATTTATATTTACTGGTATCTATTGGGGATTAGAAAGCAAAAGAAGAGAAAAGTATAAGGGCTAAAAGCATCACAATAAAAGCCATAAAAATATATTAAGATACACTAGAACCTTCAACGATTGCATCTCTATCTATTGCAGTTGTTTACGAAAGTTTGTTGGTCATCCGCTAGGGGGGTGAAAGGGGAGAACACCGCCATATTAATGCGAAGACAGTATTGTACTAAGTTTAGTGTTCTTTTGCACCGAAACTAAACATAATATTTAAAAAAAAATGGCGAGGATAAAATTAATCAATCAAATAGTATACACACATACAGTATGTGTACGGCCCTGAGTGCTGACACTTTTATGGAAAGATGGCGTCAAGGTGAAAACCTCCATCTATTGCACACAAGAAGGTCAAGCTGCTATCGTTGGAGGTTCTAGTGTAATAATATGTCGTCATATATATTAGGGTGGTCCTTAAAAAGGTTTTTTTGGATTTTCTTTGCTCCCAGGGGCTGAAATGCTTCCAAATTAATAAAAAAAAATTTCCTGAAAATTTGAGCTCTTAATATTAACTTTTAGATAGTCCGCACACAAACTTAAGTTTAAAAAATTTTTTTTTAATTTTTTAATTTTTTATTAATTTATTTTGATAAAATTTGAAAGGTGATTCAATACTAAGGTGTATTACGGTCACGATCACCTAAAATCAGACAAAGTAATCTTCAAAAATATCAAAACAAATATTTTTTAGCAATTTTTTAATTTTTGAAAAAAATCTATTTTTGTATTTTTTTAAATACCGTAGAGACTCCATTATCCGGACCCCTATTATCCGGATATTCGATTATCCGGACAAATTTAAAATAAAAAATTTTTTTTTAATATAAATTTTATAAGGTCTTAAGCTGTTAACAGACAATAAAAATTAAATACCATAGAATTCAATTAAAAAACGTGAATTTTTACACAAAATGTTGCGTTTTAATAAAGTGTTTTAATTATTTTAAGAAAATGTTTATGTAAATATTTATTAATGTTAACTTTAAAAGATTTAGATTGTTTCAGTCTTATTTTAATACATATGCAAATAAATACATAAAATTATAAACCAAAAATCTGTTTAATTAGTACTTTACTCGATTATCCGGACAAGTTCCTGCATCCATTAGTCCGGATAATGGAGTCTCTACTGTAACTTTTTTTATCTATTAATATTTTCATTAATTCTTGTCAAAATTACATTCCTGACAGGAAAACAAATCGATTAATGTATGGGGCATTCCAGGCCAAATTGGAAACTATTTTGCTTTTGCATCTTAAATTTTTTCTTAACATTTTTTTCCTTTTAGTACTCTTTGAAATAAGCTACCTTGATTTTTTCAAATTTTTTCATAAAGCGGTCAAAAATTGATCAAATTGGACGTTTTTATAATAAAAAGTTTTGTTTTCACGCGTAGTTTTCAATAAAAATATTTTAAAAAATTTTTCGTGGGCAAATGATGGGATCTATTTATTTAAAAAATTTTAATTTTTATATACACAGTGAAAACGGTAGGCCTAACTTGTCATTTGACCAAATCACAATTTTACACGGAAAGAAGGTTAAGTTTGGAGAGACTGAATCTGCAAACACATTCGCTGTGACAAATTTGTGTGATTTCGTCAATGGCAAGTTAGTCATTTGGCCACCACTTCGTATATAAAAAGTTGTTCATTTCATGACCATTTAGCTTCCTCAATATATATTATTACATATAATTTTAAAAGTTAAATAATTATAATAGTTTATTAAATATAATGAATAAACCAGGTAAAGTACCCTGAATGAATATTAATTATTCAATTTTTTATTATAAAATAATTATTTTAAAGTGTTATGATAAAATGTCAAAAATACAAAATTTTAATTTTTTGTGAAAAATTAAAATATTTATTAATTCTATAAATTTTGATAAATTTTGATAAAATATATACTTTATATACATGAATCGATTCGTTTTTATGTCAGGAATGCAATTTTGACAAGAATTATTAAAAATTTTAATGTAGAAAAAAGTTATTTCAAAAAACCAAAAAATTAATTTTTTCAAAAATTAAAAAAATTTAAAAAAATTTTTTTTTATATATATTTTTGAAAATCCTTCTGTCTGATTCTTGGCATTCATGACCGTAATACACCTACAAAATCTTATCAAAATCCATCAAGATGTGCAAGAGAAAATTTGTCCACAAGAATCGGTGACATACACAAACACACATACATCCGGACATTTGTTCCTCTCGATGAATTATATATACTACACTTGAAAATATGTAAAAATAATTAATTTTAAAAAATTCGGAAATCGACATCACTATAAGGCTTCCTTTATGAGGAAGCAAAATTAAAAATTTCAACATAAATACATCCCATCGTTTGACCACGATCGGACAAGGCTTAAAAATTGTTAATTTAGTGCTAGTTTCTTACAAAATTTTTTTAAAAAGTTGATCGATGGATACATTGCTAAAAATGAAATTTTATTTAAAAAATTTTTAAATCTTATCGTAAATTATTAAAATTTTTTTTTTTTAAATTTTCATTATAAAGCGTCCAACAATTTGATAAATTTTTGACCGAGTTATAAGCATTTTTAAAAAAATTACGTAAAAAACGTTATTTTTCATAAATCTGTATCTCCTGAACCGCTTTATGAAAAAATTTTAAAAAATCAAGATAGCTCATTTCAAAGAGTACTAAAAGAAAAAAAATGTATAAAAAAAATTTAAGATACAAAAGCAAAATAATTTCCGATTTGGCGTGGAATGCCCCATACATTAATCGATTTGTTTTCATGTCAGGAAAGTAATTTTGACAAAAATTAATGAAAATATTAATAGATAAAAAAGTTATTTAAAAAAATACAAAAATCGATTTTTTCAAAAATTAAAAAATTGCTAAAAAATATTTGTTTCGATATTTTTAAAGACCTTTTTGTCTGATTTTAGGTGTTTGTGACCGTAATACACCTCAGTATTGATATACCTTCTAAATTTTATCAAAATAAATTAATAGAAAATAAAAAAAAAAATTTTAAACTTAAGTTTGAGTGCGGACTATCTAAAGTTAATATTAAGAGCTCAAATTTTCAGGAAATTTTTTTTTATTAATTTGGAAGCATTTAAGCCCCTGGGAGCAAAGAAAATCCAAAAAAACCTTTTTAAGGACCACCCTAATATATATAATAATATATATACATTTTTTTAATTTTTGAAAAAATTAATTTTTTGGTTTTTTGAAATAACTTTTTTCTATATTAAATTTTTAATAATTCTTGTCAAAATTGCATTCCTGACATAAAAGCGAATCGATTCATGTATATAAAGTATATATTTTATCAAAATTTATAGAATTAATAAATATTATAATTTTTCACAAAAAATTAAAATTTTGTATTTTTTGACATTTTATCATAACACTTTAAAATAATTATTCTATAATAAAAAATTGAATAATTAATATTTATTCAGGGTACTTTACCCGGTTTATTAATTACATTTAATAAACTATTATAATTATTTAACTTTTAAAATTATATATAATAACATATATTGAGGAAGCTAAATGGTCATGAAATGAACAACTTGTATATATATATATATATATATATATTGCTTCCTCATAAAGGAAGCCTTATAGTGATGTCGATTTCCGAATTTTTTAGAATCAATTTTTTTTATAAATTTTCAAGTGTAGTATATATAGTTCGTCGAGAGGAACAAATATCCGGATGTATGTGTGTATGTATGTTTGTGTATGTCACCGATTCTTGTGGACAAATATTCTCTTATACATCTTGATGGATTTTGATAAGATTTTGTAGGTGTATTACGGTCATAAATACCAAGAATCAGACAGAAAGATTTTCAAAAATATATAAAAAAAAAATTTCAAAATTTTTTTAATTTTTGAAAAAATTAATTTTTTGGTTTTTTGAAATAACTTTTTTCTATATTAAATTTTTAATAATTCTTGTCAAAATTGCATTCCTGACATAAAAACGAATCGATTCATGTATATAAAGTATATATTTTATCAAAATTTATAGAATTAATAAATATTTTAATTTTTCACAAAAAAATAAAATTTTGTATTTTTTGACATTTTATCATAACACTTTAAAATAATTATTCTATAATAAAAAAATTGAATAATTAATATTTATTCAGGGTACTTTACCCGGTTTATTAATTATATTTAATAAACTATTATAATTATTTAACTTTTAAAATTATATATAATAATATATATATTGAGGAAGCTAAATGGTCATGAAATGAACAACTTGTATATATATATATTGCTTCCTCATAAAGGAAGCCGTATAGTGATGTCAATTTCCGAATTTTTTAGAATCAATTATTTTTACAAATTTTCAAGTGTAGTATATATAGTTCGTCGAGAGGAACAAATATCCGGATGTATGTGTGTGTGTGTATGTCACCGATTCTTGTGGACAAATTTTCTCTTGCACATCTTGATGGATTTTGATAAGATTTTGTAGGTGTATTACGGTCATAAATACCAAGAATCAGACAGAAGGATTTTCAAAAATATATAAAAAAAAAAAAATTTCAAAATTTTTTTAATTTTTGAAAAAATTAATTTTTTGGTTTTTTGAAATAACTTTTTTCTATATTAAATTTTTAATACTTCTTGTCAAAATTGCATTCCTGACATAAAAACGAATCGATTCATGTATATAAAGTATATATTTTATCAAAATTTATAGAATTAATACCTAAATATTTTAATTTTTCACAAAAAAATAAAATTTTGTATTTTTTGACATTTTATCATAACACTTTAAAATAATTATTCTATAATAAAAAAATTGAATAATTAATATTTATTCAGGATACTTTACCCGGTTTATTAATTATATTTAATAAACTATTATAATTGTTTAACTTTTAAAATTATATATAATAACATATATTGAGGAAGCTAAATGGTCATGAAATGAACAACTTGTATATATTGTTCGTATTGTTTGTAGGAATCCTTCGTAAGGTGTATATGTATGTCGCAGGCAATAAGAAGAATTAGACATTTAGCTTAATTCCTAGGCATTAAGCTAAATGGTGGCAACTACCTTAATGACGCGTGAGAAACTCATATTTTTCTATTTGCCTAGATTAAATCAGGTAAATAGCCTAGGCATTTAGGAAGTTGCCAAAAGTGCTCTCGGCAATTAGAAAAATAAAAGAATGAATGAAATGAAAATTTAAAATGTACGAAATTATTTTTCAAAAGTTATCAAAATAAAGAAATATTTTGGTTAGAAGGTTTAATTATTAATTCAATATAAAAAAATAATTGTCATTTACTTGAACATTTTCCTATTCGCCCGCGTTTAGCTTAAAGCCTTGGCATTAAGCTAAACGATGGATTTTCCATTTCGCCTACGACATATATACGAATGAACATTTGCAATTCCCCCTACAGCTACACGGAGAGAAATATACTAATTGAGCATGGGCAGCCGAACCGAATAACGCACAGACACAACTACGCGTAATTTGCTTAGAATCCATGCCAAAATCGCATGGGTCCATGCGATTTTCACACCATCTATTGCAAGTTTCGCATACTGAGTATATGGAAAAATAGAGTGAGAAAGTCCATGCTATAATCGATTGGAATTTTTCTCCGTGTACTATTCTTACATGGTGCACTTTACGCACTTGTATTATAAGTAACTATTTTCGTCCCAACTCTTTAAAGCCCGAACTATTTCCACCTATTCGATTTCTACCAAAAAAATTAAATTAAGTTCAAAATTATTAAAGAACTCAAGAAAAAACGGTAAAATTGTAAGAACTCTGCAATTTTTTATTAACTCCAAGGCAAGTTCGGGTTTTAAACAATCATAATTATGGTGTACTTTCTACTAAAGCCGATGCACATTTAAGTGCCCCGTAAAAAAAAAGTATTCAGAATAGAAAAAAAAAGTATTGGTGGTGACGTTCGGTGAATGCGTTTTCGCGACAAAACCGTATTGGTGGGTTACGGTGAATACATTTTGCTCACCGTGAATACTTTTTGTTTTAAGGAGGTTCCATCCATTATCGAATAAACAAACAGTTTTTGATAAAACTTAACATACTACTAGTTAAAGCTACTAAAGTTATGTAGTTAAATTTTTGAGACTCGTAGGTTCCGGAGAAAAAAGTTCTGATCAATTAATTTTTTCACTGTTTAACATTCCCCATTTTTCATATACATTACACGACAATACAAAACAACAGCTGATGACAACGTACACCAGACGTTTCAAAGTACCGAGCAAGTCAAATCAGACATAAATGGTTATTGCTTTGACTAGTTCAGTGAATGGAGGGAACCTCCTTAAACTCTCGATTTAAAGATTCCTAAGCAAAGTTGAGAATATATATGAAGAGCGTGAGTAACGTGATGTATAAAAATGGCTATTGCGAAAAGGAAATATGAAATTTTGAGTAAAAACGAAAAATTAAATGTAAAAAAAATGTCAAATGTTGATCGATTACCATATGCTTTACTATGCCTACAATGCATGACAGATTAAAGGGAGCATGACGTTACCGGCGGAAAGATATTAGGAAAGGCGGAAAATTTTGAATTTTTAATGAATTTTTATTCATTAATTATAATTAATAATTATAATTAATTATAATTAATTAATAACTAAATATTATTTCCGTTCACTTGGATTTCTTTTCAATTTCAAAATTTTCCGCCTTTCCTAGTAACTTTCTGCCGGTAACGTCATGCTCCCTTTAATCTGTCATGCATTGTAGGCATAGTAAAGCATATGGTAATCGATCAACATTTGACATTTTTTTTACATTTAATTTTTCGTTTTTACTCAAAATTTCTTATTTCCTTCTCGCAATAGCCATTTTTATACATCACGTTACTCACGCTCTTCATATATATTCTCAACTTTGCTTAGGAATCTTTAAATCGAGAGTTTAAAACAAAAAGTATTCACGGTGAGCAAAATGTATTCACCGTAACCCACCAATACGGTTTTGTCGCGAAAACGCATTCACTGAACGTCACCACCAATACTTTTTTTCTATTCTGAATACTTTTTTTTTACTGGGTGCATGAATTAACACTGCAACGTTTGACTCTACATGTAATGATAATGATACAGTACACTGAAAAAAATGTAATTGAACCAAGTAAATGCATTTTCTTGACAGAATTTACTTGAATCAATCCCATATTTATTTGAAGAGAGAAATTTATTTGCTTGTGCCAAGTAATTATGAGCATTGGGTATAGTTCTTGTATTAATAATTCAGTATTTGGTGGAAGTAAATATGTTATTATTACAATCAAATATTTTACTCATCCGAAGTACCAAAAAGGATTGAATCAAGAATATCCCAGTAAAAAAAAAAGTATTCAGAATAGAAAAAAAGTATTGGTGGTGACGTTCGGTGAATGCGTTTTCGCGACAAAACCGTATTGGTGGGTTACGGTGAATACATTTTGCTCACCGTGAATACTTTTTGTTTTAAACTCTCGATTTAAAGATTCCTAAGCAAAGTTGAAAATATATATGAAGAGCGTGAGTAACGTGATGTATAAAAATGGCTATTGCGAGAAGGAAATAAGAAATTTTGAGTAAAAACGAAAAATTAAATGTGAAAAAAAATGTCAAATGTTGATCGATTACCATATGCTTTACTATGCCTACAATGCATGACAGATTAAAGGGAGCATGACGTTACCGGCCGAAAGTTATTAGGAAAGGCGGAAAATTTTGAAATTGAAAAGAAATCCAAGTGAACGCAAATAATATTTAGTTATTAATTAATTATAATTAATAAATTAATTAATTATAATTATTAATTATTATTAATGAATAAAAATTCATTAAAAATTCAAAATTTTCCGCCTTTCTTAATAACTTTCTGCCGGTAACGTCATACTCCCTTTAATCTGTCATGCATTGTAGGCATAGTAAAGCATATGGTAATCGATCAACATTTGACATTTTTTTTCGCATTTAATTTTTCGTTTTTACTCAAAATTTCTTATTTCCTTCTCGCAATAGCCATTTTTATACATCACGTTACTCACGCTCTTCATATATATTTTCAACTTTGCTTAGGAATCTTTAAATCGAGAGTTTAAAACAAAAAGTATTCACGGTGAGCAAAATGTATTCACCGTAACCCACCAATACGGTTTTGTCGCGAAATCGCATTCACCGAACGTCACCACCAATACTTTTTTTCTATTCTGAATACTTTTTTTTTACTGGGATTATGTTCTTAACCAAAATGGTAAAGTATTGTTTGGAGAATTCGTGTTTCTTAAATCAAATCATTTCATTTATTTGCTTTGAAACTTTTTTATACTTAACACAATGCCGGTGTTCTTGATCCAAAAAAATATTTTTCTTCAAATGGATGTGCAACTTTAATAGCAGTTTTAATAGCAGTCAGTAGCCGTACCGTTGCCACTAGTGGCAACAGTACGGCTACTGACTACTATAAACCCGGGTTCGATTCCTCCGACCGTGGGAAATTTTCTTTGGGAACGTTCATAAACTACATAGCACGTCTAGGGGGAGGGGGGGTCAAGCAATTGTCTACCATAAGAGGAAAAAATGGCGCTAATACATGTAATTGCGTCCACGTGGAGAAAGGGGGGGGAGGGTAATATTTTCAAAAAATTGGTCTACGTAGTTTATGGACGTTTCCTTTCAAGGTATATTTGTTGAATTTGTGATAAGTATTAATTAAATGTAAATATTATGTAAAATAACAATTGTTTAATTATTTAAATAAAAAATATAAATGTTAATTAATTAAATAATAAAATTACTTCAATTGAGAAAATATTTTTTTGATTGACATCTATAATTTTCTCAAATCAAGAAAATATTTTCTCAATACAAGTAAACTATTTACTTGATTTGATACACAAATGATATTGAATTAATATATTCTGCATTTCTTACAAGTTACTTAATTTCTTGATCGAATTCCATATTTTCTTGGATCAAGAACATATGCTATACTACCAAGTATACTATGTCAAGAAAATCATTTTCTTGAGCCAATTGCATGATTGGATCGACCCTATACAATCCCGATATTTACTTGAACCAATTCAAATTTTCTTGATTCAATAACATTTTTTTTCAGTGTATAATGAAGTTCTTTTGTCACAGAACTCAAAAGAGCGAATACTGTTATCAAGAAGATTAGAGACAGGAGGGCTAACTCGGATGTTTTTTCACTCACAGCAGTGAGTCAGAATTAGTGGGATTATGAAGGCGTGGTTAGATTGCGCCAAATATCTTGTTTCGGTTCTGCACATCTCGCACACTCTTACGTTATATATTTAAATACGTGACACGCGTGTGTGAGGGGTAATGCAGAATCAAAACACGATGTTTGGCGCAATCTAACCACGCCTTCGTAATCCCCCTATAAATATAGGGGGGATAACCCCACTACTGCAGTTAGCCCTCCTGTCTCTAGTCTTCTTGACTGTTAAAGATGGTGTGCCGTCGATACATATGAAATTCAAAAGCATATTTAAAGAGATTTATTTTGTGAGATTGATTCGGAAAAATGTTAACTTCTTCCATCTTTAATTTTTAAATTTTACTTTAAAATAATTACTCTATAATATAAGATAAAGCAATTGAATACACTCGACTCTCGGATCTTTTGCATTCAGTTCTATTACACTCTCGCTTCTTTTGCAATTTTTCTCCCGCATCTTTTACGTTTTATATTAAATAAATAAATGACTATCAAATTGTCAAAACATTTATTTTGCGATAACTTTGGTTATCTAAAGTAAATTATAACAGTTCCTCCATTATGTGATTAAAATTAAATTAGAATTTTAATTATTATTATTAATATAAATATTAAAACTAAAACAAATACTGTCATTAATTTACATATTTGGTTATGCATATTGTTTTGTTTTGCGTTACCGTGGCATTTGTTTTGGTAAAAGGTATGAGAGGATTTGGTCCTGTAAATGCAAAAGATCCGAGAGTCGAGTGTATATATTATATTAAAGAAGCTAAATGTTTATGAAATGAAATTCTTGTTTAATTTTTTCGTCCGCCATATTGGATCCGTCATTTTCAATTTTACAATTTTGACTACAGTCTCAACTTTAGCGATCCCAAAAACCCCCGAGTAACAAATTACGAATAAAAATCTTATTTATTTTCAATTTTTCGTCTGCCATAGAAAAAATGTATCTTGACACTTTTCTTATTTATTATTTATTTTATTTTTGCTTCTTTTTTATTAGCTTTGGAAAGAGTTTGACTACACCTAAGAATTACAATTTTTGAGTAATGTGTATTATTTTCAAAGTTATGATGACTTTAATGCATTTGTGTTATAGCGTATGTACCACCTGGTGTTGAAGGTAAGGGAGTTAATTATAACAAACTGATGTGAATACCTTTGTGAATTGTAAGAACTCTGCAATTTTTTATTAACTCCAAGGCAAGTTCGGGTTTTAAACGATGATATGGTGTACTTTCTACTAAAGCCGAGGCACATTTAAGTGCATGAATTAACACTGCAACGTTTGACTCTACATGTAATGATAATGATACAGTATAATGTAGTTCTTTTATCACAGAACTCAAAAGAGCGAATACTGTTATAAACGAGGAATGTTCTATGTCTTCAGCATGTTGTAAAATAACTCTAGATCCTCTAAGAAGTTCACACATTATTATCCATGACCTTTGTCTCACTTTGTATGATGAATCTTTTAAAATAAGTCTTGTTAATACTCGAGCATTAGTTTGCGAACCACTGGCAACAATTTGAGTCCAATAACCAAACAATTCACGATTTGAGTAATTTAAAACAATATTGTAAAGTAATTGTGCCGTTTCCAATCGAATTTTTGATTCCATTTGTATTGTGTTACAAGATGATTCTGTATCTGAAGTTTCAGAGTCACTAGAAAATTTTGGTATCAATTTTGTAATAGAAGACGATTCAATTTTTACATCTGTTACTAAAGCTGAAGGTAAATGCTTTTTAAATCTTGTTTTTGAATTTTTTTCAGATTTTGTTTTTGAAATAGCACATGTATTAATGGGCATATTCATAATAGCTGGACGAAGTTGTTGTGGCATTATAAGAGGATAATCTTCAATACCGCAAAATAGAAAAACTTGTATCACTCCTAGCATTTCTCCGATATTATTTATAGAGCTAACAATCACTTTCTCACTAGTGATTATTCGTAAAATACGCACACAAGTGAAGATTTTCTGAAATAAAATGGATACATTTTCTTATTAAAGTCAATATTAAAATGCTTAATAATGCAAAGTACATGTAATATGTGTAATTAGGAACTTATGTAAAATATTTTTATACACTGAAACTCCAAAGAGAGTCACTCGCAGTCTTATGTGACTCTCTTGGAGAGTGACCTTAAACTTTCAAAAATGTAAACGTCGTCCACATAAAAAAGGCCCATTTATTCTAATCATATAAATGGATAGGGATTCATCTGACCCTATACATTTATATATTTTTTACAATTTTATGTTATAAATTGAATAAATTTTATCAATGTGAATAGAAATGTATAATGTTCATTTATAATTTAATACTTAAAGAACAATATTTTTTAAGAAAACGTGTGAAAATTCACATATTTAGGATTAGAGAGTAAAAACAAATTTTAAGGAAAAAATTACACTCAAGAGTGTCGTATTTTCATTGTGGTTATTTCGCTGTGATACTAAAAAATGACACTCAAAAAATTACAGTGTATATGTGGACGTGAACAAATGAAAAGAGACCACTTTAGCACTATGGGACTTATCTATATGGCCAAATTCCTTTTTAAATTTGAAAAATTTTAAGACATCTAATTTAGTGCAAAAATTACTGGATTATAAAATTAGACCAGTCGGTGAGTGCAAAAAGTGCACAAAAATGCAACCTGAAAAATCTCAGTGGTTTCTTGAAGTTGCGCGGCCCCACATAAGAGCCACATAGTTTGCTCTCGATTTCCGGTTGCAAAAAATGGTGTAAACAATCGTAAAAGTTCAAAAAACATGGTTTTTCAATGACTGGTCTGAAGTTAAAAACGGTTAATTAGTTTGGTTGCAAATAAATTATAACCATTAAAAATAGCAATTTTTTAATTGTTTAATAAGTTTGTTAATAATTATGCAATTTGTTTATAACATACCAGAAATATATCCCTTGCGAAGCTGAAAAAACCACAAAAAATGCAACTTGGTCGAATAAATAGTTTATGCATAATTCCATTTGTTAACTAAAAACATGTAAATTTCAACGGAATTTCCCCAATTTTGAATCTGCGAATTTCGTTTTTCCTTTTTTTAAAGTACAGTTATGAAGAATTTATTATTATTATTTGTATATGTGTAGCATCGTTATCTTAGTACATGTTTCGAATTAAACCGGTGTGCATATGTGCTCATGATGCTTCAGGCTTTTATATAATTAATTACAATTTTTTTCGTTTTAATATTATTTTATATTTAATAGAATAATATGTACAAAGAAATTTTTTAAAAATATGATATACAATAATAATCATTTGTTGTTAAAAAAATATTCTTTTGTTATTACCAAAAATATTGTATTTCTTTTAGTACATTATTAGAGGTTGAACTTCTATTGAGTTGAAGAACGTAACGTTAAAACCTTAAGGAATCGACCACTCCCGCCACCTAAGTATTAGTTGAGAACGATTTTGTGCTTTCTCTCTCTTTCTCAAGCGCGTGACAGCAGTTATCCCTCTTACCGCTTGACGCGTAATGGAAAATCAACCTGACTTTTCTACTTAAAAGTGCTCTATTAAAAAATTAAGCATGGTTAACCCTTCTGAAACTGTTTCATATTATTCTATTAATTTGACTCTACAATATACTAGTTTCTTAAAAAAATTGTAAGAAAAGTTTGTCAGCAATTAAATAAAATGTCACATTTTCAAATGCTTTATGTGGAATCCTATGCAAATGTTAAAACTTCAAACCTGAATATTTACGTTTTTAGCATGGTAAGGGGTGTTGAGGTTTTTGCCACTTATAAAGTATACAAAAATAAATATTCTCTCAAAATTTGGTAAAATTTCGAAGAAAATTGATTTGCCGGAGAACCTCCTTAACGAAAATAAAAAGGTGATTATCAGAGTCTGTTCGTTCCCATTTTAACTACCACCATTCGAAAGAGCGTCGAAAAAGGAGTCAGAAAATGTTCTTGTCAGAAAATTGAGGGCGGCGGAAAGGGGTAAAAAGCACAATTGAATATGTAATTCCAAGTTTTTCAATGTTTAACGATCGTTTTACTCGTCTCCATTAAAATTGGTTCCCATTTTAACTAGTACCATTCGAAAGAGCGTCAAAAAAGGAGTAAGAAATGTGTATTTTTACCCCTTGGCGCTACTCTTGATGTTAGGATCAAAGCATTTTCTGGCTCCATTTTTGACGCACTTTTGAATTATAATAGTTAAAATAGGAACAAATTTAAACTAAAGCGATCGATAAACTTTGAAAAACGATAAATTCGCTCGTTCGAATTATAGTCGTAAATACGGGAACAAATTTTAAGGGAGACTAATAAAACGATCGTTAAACTTTGAAAAACTTGAAATTACAAACTCAATTGTACTTTTTACCCCTTTCCGCCACCCTCAATTTTCTGACTAAAATATTTTCTGACTCCTTTTTGGACACTCTTTCGAATGGTAGGAGTTAAAATGGGAACAAATTTGAACGGACTCTGATAATCACCTTTTTAATTTCGTTTAGGTTTTAACGTTACGTTCTTCAACTCAATGAACTTCTAATTTTTTTGAAAATATTAGCTCCATTTTTAAGCTTCATGAATATGCCGATGTCACAGTGATATTTAAATAAATCTTTAAATTATATACTTTTGTCAATTTAACTTTTAGTTATAATATATGTTAATTTTTTTCTATTTATCAATATAAATTTTATTACTACTTTATTTGTTAAAACCTAATTGAATAATTTGTAAGGAAATAACCAGAGTATACAGGGATTGAGTAATTGAACGATATAAGATCATTAAGATTTATTTACGAGAAGGTATGCGAAAGCTAGCGTTGCTAGGCAAGAACTGAAAAGAAAAATAAAGGTTGACGTAGGTAGAGAAATCTATAACGTATATACTGCGATAATATGAAATAAGTCATTCGTACTTAATTGATACTTAACACTCCTCCTCAATTACAACAAGTGTTTACAGTTTTAATCATGAAGTCCCAATTCTTTAACACATTGTTCATGTTTTGGTGCTGGCAAGGCTTTTGTCAGAACGTCCGCAGTCATTTGCTCTGTTGGAAGATACTCCAGATTAAATGGATGATCCAGTAGCGCATTCCTGTTGAAATGGTATTTGATGCTGATATGTTTGGATCTTGAGTGAAAAACTGGGATATTTGCCAACTTTCCGGCAGACTGATTGTAATTGAAAATTGTAATATTAGCAAGATTTGTCAAATTCAATTCCTTCAAGAGGGAAATGAGGAATATTCCTTCTTTGGCTGCTTCCGTTAGAGACATATATTCCGCCTCGGTTGACGAAAGAGCGACGGTTTTTTGTTTTCGAGAGCTCCAAGATACAGCTGCACTAGAGAGGATGAATGAATATCCGGAATATGTCCTTCGATCCACTTCACAATTTCCCCAGTAAGCGTCTGCGTGAGCCACGATGTTTTTTCTATCTTTGGAGTAAACGAGTTTTTTGTCTATCGTCCCTTGGAGATATCGCAGTATTCGTTTCCCGCTTCTCAGTGTCGTTGATCGTGATCTTCGTTGAACTGGCTGAGCAGATTTACCGCGTGGGCGATGACGGGTCGTGTTCCAATTGCTACGTAAGTGAGAGCACCACCATTTGACACATTTCGCATAGGGCCACAGACGTCGGTGTGTACCAGTTCGAGAAGCGTTGTTGATGATTTTTCCCTTTTGGTGAACGGAGTGTTTGTTCATTTCCCGGCTAAACAAGTAGTACAGTCCTTGAGAGTTGTTGTTGAATCGAATTTAAATCCGGTTGCGTGATTATTTTTCAGCATGTGAATCATGACACGTTTATTGTGGTGTCTAAGTCGAGTATGCTATATATCGATGGCAATTTTGTTGTTTGTTGCGTATGTGAAATTCGATTCCTCGAATCTTTTTAAATAGAATAGGTCGACGATTCTCTCGGCTGTCAATTTCACAGTGTCATTTTTGTATTTCACAATTGCACGATTCTTTGTAAATATGGCTTGACAGTCCTGATCCACTATTTTTGCCACTGAGATTAAATTTGTTCTGAGTTCTGGTGCATATAGTGTGTTTTTTAGTGTGACTGTGTTTGTGTTGTCGGTTTTGAGTTTCATGTCGCCTTTCGCTACTACCGGAGTGGTTTCACTATTTGCGAATTTTACTTGTGTTTTAGTGTTCACTATTTGGATAAATGCACTTATATCTCTACACAAATGCGAGCTACACCCACTATCAATACACCAAAGATCTGTCGGGCACTGCACTTTCTCTTCGGAAAAGAAACACTGAGCATCGTACACTGTTTCTGCGTTATTTGCAGATTCAATATCTCGATGTTTTATGAAAGCAGTCGGATTCCTTGTGTCCTTTTCGTTTACAATATCCGCACTTGTAGTTTGTTTTGTTTACGTTGTGAGAGGGTTTCTTTTCGTTGTTCCTAGTGTCGTGATGCCTCGTTCCACTGTTTCGCGTTCCCTTGTCCGTGGATTTGAAATTGTTTCGCTTGTGATTTGTAAACATGGCGGCGTTCTCGGCTTCATCGCCACTCCGTCGTCTTGCGCTGTACTCCTCCAGTATTTTTATTTTCAGATTTTCGGAATCTGGTAGCTGGTCTCGAGACTCTATAGCGCAACGGAAGTTCTCGAAGCTGCTTGGTAAGCTATAGAGTAACATAATTGATAGGAGATCTCCGGGTGTTATCGGCAAATGCTCGGATTATACTCCAGATTACTTCAGTGGTGCTCATTTTAATTTTTGAATATGGCTTCTATTACTGTTTAAGTAACACGTTGTAATTGGTTACTTCGGTAAGCTCTTAATTTTCATTGGTTCAAATATTATGAATTGTCACAAGCTGTGAAATATCCCTTAGGTTCTAGAAAAATTGTTTTAAAACCCAACCTTACGTTTGGTAATTTCCTTGAAATTCCCTAGAAAAATTTTACTTGATAAACCAGATTGTGCTCTCACTTCGAATTCCGATTACACTCTGGTTTATCTAGTAACATTTTTTCTAAGGAATGGAAGGAAATTACCAAACAGGAGGTTGGGTTTTAAAACAATTTTTCTAGATCCTAAGGGACATTTCTCAGATTGTGACAATTTATAATATTTGAACCAATGAAAATTAAGAGCTTACCGAAGTAACCAATTATAACGTGTTACTTAAACAGTAATAGAAGCCATATTCAAAAATTAAAGTGAGCACCACTGACGTAATCTGGAGTATAATCCGAGCATTTGCCGAAAACGCCCTCCGTTTATTTCTATGTTCATCGAATTTAATTTATCGACTGTGTCGAAGAAGTCCGCGAGATGCTGCCTTACGTCGTCTCCTTCTGACATTTTGTATTGTATTAACCGTTTGAGTAAAGTCGCCTTCCGGGCGGGTTCTTTAGACGCATAGATTTGATCCAGTTTTCTCCAGACTTCGTGGGAGGTAACGCACCTCTTTATCTGTTTCAGCTCGGAGGGACATATACTTAGTATGATATCCGCCTTTGCCTTCTGATCGGCTTTTATCAGGTCTTTTTTAGCGGTTTCAGCGCAATTTCGTTCGTCTCCTTCTCCTTTGATGACCGGTTGTGGAGTTTCTCACGGAAACATAAGTCCACGTATCGTTTTTAATAAATAAAGCCTCAGCTTGAATTTTCCAAGTATCGCAGCTTACGCGGGATAACATTTCGAGTCTTACAGTATTTGTCGCACCGTTCGCCATTTTGATATATGCTGTCCGAATATTTTTCACTTGTAAAGATTTTCGTTCTTTATAACCGAAATAAGCACTTTAAACACAATAATTAGAATTATTACGGGTCTGGGCCCATAACCTGTAAGGAAATAACCGGAGTATACAGGGATTAAGTAATTGAACGATATAAGATCATTAACATTTATTTACGAGAAGGTATGCGAAAGCTAGCGTTGCTAGGCAAGAACTAAAAAGGAAAATAAAGGTTGACGTAGGTAGAGACATCTATAACGTATATACCGCGATAATATGAAATAAGTCATTCGTACTTAATTGATACTTAACATAATTAATAACATAATTATAGTTACTAAAGTTCATACTAATTTTATAAAACAAAATATGCAATTCTATTTGAAAAATAATCATTATATTAAACTCTATATAAATTGTGCATAAAATTTATTTTGACTTGAAATGATTTCTCAATTCTTCAAGTATGAAAATTTCTTATCTTTTTCTTAACCTTGGCATTGAATCAGCTGTGCTGTTTCCATGGGTTTTCAAATATGCCAGTACATTTGTACTTTATTGAACTTATTTTTAATTTCTCACACTTTAAATATAATTAAAATTTCATTTCTCATTTTCTCAAGTTTATTTTATTATTAATTTCCATTCAATATTAATTTATAAATTCATAATTTATTTTTATTTAAATTAATTTTTAACAATTTTAATTTTGACTATTGAAATACCGTTTCATATTCAATAAAATTCAGTCAAATAAATGGATCAAGTCAAAATACAAATATTAAATTACAATTGTTCGCGTTACAACATCCAAACACATTTATACATATAAAAGGGTCAGTCCACCGACTTTCGTCTGAGAGTCGTTGCGACCATATTTTAAAAGAATCTAATTTTCATATACAATGTAAAACTCGATGACTTGCTGAGTTTATTAACCGTAATATAATGGTACAAATTTTATTTCGTTAAATAATATTAATTATCAAAAGTAGGTGGTTTACGATGTGATTTCGTAACCATAAATTTTTCAACTTTTTAAAAGACATTATTCAAGAACTATTAAAAATTAGATGTTGGTACTTACCACAAATATAAATATTTTCATTCTGCACGTTCTAACGACCAAAATAAACTAAAAATTTTATTATTAGTTTATTAGTTTTCTTCTATTGAAATTTGATAAAGGTGTTTTTCTTCGTTCTCGAAATAATAATTATAAAAAATTTTGTATGTAAAAAGGTTAATTCTAAGACTTGAAGTTGATTTGACACTAAAATAACAATGCTTGTTGTTCATTTCAAGTCTTAGAATTAGCCTTTTTACATACAAAATTTTTTATAATTATTATTTCGAGAACGAAGAAAATAGTACATTATGCAACAAGGGAGGTACGTCCGAGTTTATGTACCGAGTTTTTTAATATTGTGCGAGGTCATAAACGAGGTTACCTCCCTTGTTCCATACTTTGCTTTATACAACAAAGGCGTATTATGGTTACTCTATGCTACCTGTACCGGTGCATGCTAAGTTCTCCCATATAACCCAGCTGGTCAATAGAGTAACCATTATTGCCCCAGGGACTTTATTGACCTGTGAGCGGTCAATAATATACCCTTTATCTCCCTAGGGCTATAATGGTTCCTTTTTTGACTGTTGGGTTATAAGGGGGAACTTAGTACGCGCCTGTACAGGTAGATAAAGTGACCATAATACGCCTGAGTTGTATAAACACCTTTATCAAATTTCAATAGAAGAAAAATTATGTTCTTAAAAAAAAGCAAAATTATGCAATTATGCATAAACTATTTATTCGACCAAGTTGAATTTTTTTGTGATTTTTTTCAGCTTCGCAAGTGTTACGTCCGTAACGTCTTATTAACGTACCTAATTAAGTACAATACTTATGTATGCATTTTGTGTTCGATATTGTATTTTACGTATATATTTTACGATTATATTTTATGTATCTCATATTATTCCATTTTTTTAATATATGGCAATTGATATTATGGGTGTTTTCGACGTCGTCGGTCGTACCGGTCAGTTGCCACATTAAGGTGCTCAAATTGTTTATTTCAGACTATATAGTTCAACCTAAATAGTCTCAAATAAGCACCTTTTTGTGGCAACTGACCGGTACAACCGACGATGTCGAAAACACCCTATATGTCTTATATGTGTCTGAATAAATTACAAATCATAATAATTCTAAGAAAAGAGAATAATATTTTAAATCATGTAAAAAGAATAACGATAGTGCATCAGTTGAACAACCTTCAAACAATTTCGCCACAGGAAGGAAGAAATACCATCAATACACAAAGAGAGGGCTTGAAGAGACACAAAAATTAGAAAGAGAGAAAAGATTAGTCCACAGCAGCATCGAAAAAGTAAACAGGCTATGATCATCCCTACCACTATTTTGAAGAGACATAAAAATTAGAAAGAGAGAAAAGATTAGTCCACAGCAGCATCGAAAAAGTAAACCGGCTATGATCATCCCCATCACTATTTTGCAAAAACACAAAAATTAGAAAGAGAGAAAAGATAAATCCACAGCCGCAAGTAAAAAGTGCACAGGTGTTCATAGTTACCTTGCTCTCCCACTCTCAATGTATGTAAAATCGACACGTGTATGACTCTAAACAATGAAACAGTTTCGTATAAAAAGAGAGACAAATTAAGCAGAGATCAGAGAGTAATTTTTTGGAAATCAACAGTATTCATCTAATCGTCAACAAGTGAACAGTCTCCCTGTATACCTTTAAACATTATTCAAAAGTGAACTCCCAGTATATCTTTAAACATTATTCAAAAGTGAACTCCCAGTAAACCTTTAAACATTAATAAAAAGTGAAAAGTCTCCCAGTATACCTTTGAACATTATTTTAAAGTGTACTCCAAGTATTAATTTAAACATACTTCATTACAAGTGATTTATTCCGCAAGTATTAATTTGAAATCAGTTTCAAATCAACACCCCATTCATCGATCCTCGAAATATAACTTTTATCAATTTCCAAAAATATAAATTTGGAAATTCTTTCGAGTGTCTACAAAACTCTAATATTGAAGGATCACATTCCAAATTTCGAAACATCAAAATTTGCTTAAGAGGCGACAACTGTCTGGGACTAGCAGATATTTTTCGGAATACAATACACTATCTCATTAGTGTAAACACCAGCACAAATACTCCACCATTAAGGACAACCATTAAGCGGTCCCTTTTCGTCTAGTGCTCATCACCACTCAAGATTGGATTACAATATAATCATCACACTACAAGTAATCGTTATTCTTTAAGTAAGATCCATAATTTTGTACTCATTGTATTTTTGTCAACTCTTTTCTTTCTTGTTGGTTTTTAAATAAATTATTCTCTCACAACATTTAGTAGGCTCATTGACTTATCCTCATCCCAAATTAGATTCATTTATGAAACTAATTTAAAACGAGGAACGTTAGGTATATTTATAAAGGTTTCTTGTTTTGACGTAACACAAGGGATATATTTCTGGTATGTTTTAAACAAATTGCATAATTATTAACAAACTTATTAAACAATTAAAAAAGTACTATTTTTAATGGTTTTAATTTATTTGCAACCAAACTAATTAACCTTTTTCAACTTCAGACCAGTCATTTGAAACCTGTTTCCAAGCTCTATAACTTCCATTGCCAACTTTTTCCCTAAAATTTCACCGGAAGCAACGGTCATTGAAAAACCATGCTTTTCAAACTTTGACGATTGTTTACACCATTTTTTGTAACCGGAAATCGAGAGCAAAACTTATTGATCGATTTTAATTTTTCAAGTTGCATTTTATTTGTCTTGAAATGAAGTATAACTGACAATATTTTCAGATAAAAATATTTAATTTTAGTGCAAAATGCAATTGTTTATTTATAAACAATTAAAAATAAATAGTGTTCTGGTTGATATTTTAAGTTGAAAAAATTACTAAAATATTCTTAATGAACCACTAAAAAATATCCTGTTAAAAAAAATTGCACGAAGTTTTAAATTGCTTAATTTCAAGCATTTGTGCCGCGGTGTAGTGCGCGACTCTGGTCGTTATTGAGAGTTCCACAGTGGGGCAAATAGCATTTTTCAGGGACAAAAATCTAGCGCTCTTACAATTTTTAACGGATTCTGTTAATTTTTTTTTAAATAATCTTGAGTTTCCGCAGAATACAATACGTCTGCTAATAATTTATTTAAACTAATTGTTTATTTATTTATTTAACAACAATGTAGACGAAAATTATTTTTTAACTTATTTGATAGACATTTAGTGTCCTAAATTTGAATTTCAATTAAAATTGACATTCAGAGATGTAGTTAAACATAATTAATAAGTTTATACTCACTAGAATGGTAATAAAAAATGTTAATATTGTTATAAACAAATTATATAAACGAATTATTAGTTTGAGAAACGACTGCACTAGATTTCGACGAAACTGATTACTTAAGGGTTTTTGAGGTCGCTGATCACCAATCTGAAGCTTGTTTTTAAAAAATTCAAAAATGGCGGATCCAATATGGCGGACGACATTTTTAAAAAAAGGTTGAAATCACATGAATCTTGTTACTCGGGGGGTTTTCGTGGTTGCTGATTACGAATCCGTTGTTGGTTTTTAAAAATTCAAAATGGCAGATCCAATATGGCGGACAACATTTTAAAAAAACGATTGAAATCACATAAAATTTGTTACTCGGGGGGTTTTCGTGGTTGCTGATTACGAATCTATTGTTGGTTTTTAAAAATTCAAAATGGTGGATCTAATATGGCGGACAAACATTTTTTAAAACGATTGATGATTACGAATCTGTTATTTGTTTTTCAAAATTTAAAATAGCAGATCAAATATGGCAAACGACATTTTTTATAAACAATTCACTTTATTTGAAACTTGTTACAAGGGGGGATTTTGTGGTTGCTAAATACTAATCGAATATTGGTTTTGTAAAATTCAAAAAGCCGTTTCATTGTAAACAAAAATTAGAAATTTTTTTTGAATGATTAATTATATTAAAGTATTGTCTTCAAAGAATGAAAAATAGTATACCACAAACCAACAAGTATCCTGAATGTTATCTATTAATGCAGTATAAAAGATTCTGAATAGTTAAGGAACGTTCAGTTGTAAAATTTCTTAAAGATTAATTTAATAAAGTTTTATAAATTGATATTTGAAAAAACGTAAAATGGGTTCCGTAAATATTAATAAACGTGAATTATGTGACACAATGATAGAACACAGCAAACATATATCTACTGTAGAAAAGTACATTAAAGAAAAATTTTCGACAATTAATAAAGCAAACTTTACTTGTGTTGTAATGTGGATTAATAAAAATTTTATACATAAATTTAAGGAACGATGGAATAAAGCTGGAAGAAGAAAAGATATATTTTTGAGTAATAATGTAATGTGGCTGAATGGAGATATCTCTATACAATTAGATGCAGAAGAGCCTTCTACATCTTCGGAAATAAACCGGGGAAGACCATGCAAGGAATATGAAATATTTTCAGATAAAAGCAAACGCAGAAAGGCTATAAAATTATTTAGAGAATCTGGAATGGATCAAATTCATTACTCTTACATACAAGGTTTAAGATCTATTGGCGAAATATAACAAGCTGCTGTAATTAGATGACGTTTATATGCATTTAGAAGAAGAAAATATGCGTATGGATCCGTATTCCAACGATGAAGCTTTAGCAATATTGCTTGATTTAAATTTATTAAAACAAAAATATGAGAATCTTCGGAACTATAATTATCATGAAAAAAAGTATAAGTCTGTTTCCGACATATAAGCAAATGGTAAAAGCTAAAAACGAATGTTACCCTGAGAACATAGAACTGACATAAGTGCAAAGGTACAGTTGCAATCTCTTTTTAATCACACTGTTAGTAGCAATATCAACACGTTTTTGTCGCCCCATTTTGATAGAGTTTGCAAAAGAAACTCAAGAGAAAACAAAAAGCATTGTAAGTGACATTGAATTTCAAATTGCTGCTCTGACACCTTCATCGATAATTATAAATGAAAATATTCTTTTAGTAAAGCACAATTTATACTTTACAATGATAGATGGAAAAAGTAGTTAAAGTTTTAACAAATACACCATCTTGTGCCACCTGCAATGTGTGTTTAGCAAAGCCATCTGAAATGAATAATCTTGAACGTGTAATTAATACGCCAGAAAGAGAGGAAACATTCAGATTTGGACTCCCTACTCTACATGCATGGATCCGATTTATAGAGTTGATTCTTCATATATGGTATAACTCCTCATTTCAAAAATGGTCAGCGACTACCGCAGAAAATAAAAAAGAAAAGGAAGTTAAGAAAAAATATATTCAAACTCGTTTTACGTGAAGATTTCGGTTTAATAATAGACAAACCTCGTCAAGGTAGTGGTAATAGCAATGATGGAAATACTGCAAAGAAGATTCTTTTCTAACTTTACATGTGCCTCCGAAATAACTGGTGTAAATGAAGACTTAATTAAATGGTTTTATATTATACTTCAAACTATGTCTTGTGGGAGAAGAATTGATGCAAGAAAGTTTGGTGAATACACACGCGATACAGCTCAAATTTTTGTAAGTAATTATAATTGGTACTACATGCCCTCTTCCGTTTACAAAGTTCTAATTCATATGGCGAAAGTATAACCCAGTAAAAAAAGTATTCAGAATAGAAAAAAAGTATTGGTGGTGACGTACGGTGAATGCGTTTTCGCGACAAAACCGTATTGGTGGGTTACGGTGAATACATTTTGCTCACCGTGAATACTTTTTGTTTTAAACTCTCGATTTAAAGATTCCTAAGCAAAGTTGAGAATATATATGAAGAGCGTGAGTAACGTGATGTATAAAAATGGCTATTGCGAGAAGGAAATAAGAAATTTTGAGTAAAAACGAAAAATTAAATGTAAAAAAAATGTCAAATGTTGATCGATTACCATATGCTTTACTATGCCTACAATGCATGACAGATTAAAGGGAGCATGACGTTACGGGCAGAAAGTAAAGCATATGGTAATCGATCAACATTTGACATTTTTTTTACATTTAATTTTTCGTTTTTACTTAAAATTTCTTATTTCCTTCTCGCAATAGCCATTTTTATACATCACGTTACTCACGCTCTTCATATATATTCTCAACTTTGCTTAGGAATCTTTAAATCGAGAGTTTAAAAAAAAGTATTCACGGTGAGCAAAATGTATTCACCGTAACCCACCAATACGGTTTTGTCGCGAAAACGCATTCACCATACGTCACCACCAATACTTTTTTTCTATTCTGAATACTTTTTTTTACTGGGTTATACTTTCGCCATATGGATTAGAACTTTGTAAACGGAAGAGGGCATGTAGTACCAATTATAATTACTTACAAAAATTTGAGCTGTATCGCGTGTGTATTTACCAAACTTTCTTGCCAAAACTGGGACAAAGGGTGGCCACAAGGGGTGCTTGTGTGGCCACAACTGGTGAAAAAAGCTTTTTGAAGGAATTTCATTTTTTTTAAATAATAAATATAGTTAAATCATGTTTTTGATTATAAAAATTAAAATAATACAATTCGCTAGATATAATATAAAAAAATAATAATGAAATTAGTGCTTCAATAAATTTATTTTCTGAATGAAAGACGACACACCGCTTAAAGTGTCCACAACTGGTACATCTACCCTATATTAAAAACCAGCTATTAAATTTTCAAAATCCAATAGCCAATTCGTGATCAACAACCACAAAAACCCCATTGTAACAAGTTTCGAATAAAGTGAATTGTTTATAAAAAATGTCGTTTTCCATATTAGATCTGTCATTTTGAATTTTTGAAAAACAAATAACAGACTCGTAATCAGCAATCACGAAAACCCCCCGAGTAACAAGTTTCATGTGATTTCAATCGTTTTTTAAAAATGTTGTCCGCCGTTTTGAATTTTTACAAACCAACAACGGATTCGTAATTAGCAACCACGATAACCCCCCGAGGAACAAGTTTCATGTGATTTCAATCGTTTTTTAAAAATGTCGTCCGCCATATTGGATCATTCTAGTGAGTATAAACTTATTAATTATGTTTAACTACATTTCTGAATGTAAATTTTAAGTGAAATTCAAATTTAGAACACTAAATGTCTATCAAATAAGTTAGAAAATAATTTTCGTCTACATTGTTGTTAAATAAATAAATAAACAATTAGTTTAAATAAATTATTAGCAGACGTATTGTATACTGCGGAAACTCAAGATTATTTTTTAAAAAAATTAACAAAATCCGTTAAAAATTGTAAGAGCGCTAGATTTTTGTCCCTGATAAGTGCTATTTGCCCCACTGTACCTTCGCGCGCGTGTTATTGTTTCTGCTCGCTGAAACGACTGCGCTTCTCAAACACTACATTTATGTTGGAAATAAATTTATTTTAACTTAATTTATACATTTAATTTTTTTTAATGGAACATTTTATTAATTCTTTTTGTTGAATGGTAATTACAGATGTGTTGCATAAATTGTTAAAATATTCAATTGTTGAATTTTCTTTGACATTAAAAAAATGAGCTAACTAGAGTTAAACTTTGGATTGGATTTAAACATTTTTAACAATAAAATTAGAAACAGTTCTGTTTCTAAAATACAATAATAAAATAAAATAATAAAATGTGTAACGAAGTAAATCGTTACTTATAATAGTTTTTCTAGAGACCGAGAGTTTCGTTAGTTCGCTATAGTCAGAGCGAGTTCTGTCTCCGTCTGAGTCAACGTTCCGTCGCAGTTTTTCTATTTTTGCTATAGTGTCGTTGTCAGAGCCTAGTGTCTGTCTCTCGCAGAGACCAGCGCAGAATGATTGTGCGCATGATTGATTTGACGTAGGTAGTCAGGTGACGAGTAGCGATCCTTTCCTTTTTCTTATAGGTATATCATTGATTGAAAAGAGAAGGATGCATGGGAAGATTGCGTGGATTAGACGGAGATGATTTTCAAAAATTGAATGCAGGGTTCCTGGAAGACGTTGGAACCAAATTTATTCATTATTCGCAAGCAAGTACTAAAACCGTTGGAGAAAGGACGCCGTTGGTTGTTTGGCGTTGTTCAACAGCGAAGGATTTAATTTTCTTTATTCTGGAGATCGACGCATCGTCAATTGTGTTCTCAGCAGTTCCTCCCTTTGAATTTGTTTTTTGTTTGATTTATTTTATGCGTTTAGTTGAGTTTTGTTTGATTGAAGTTGTTTAATTTTATTTTGAGAAATTATAAGGTTGAACTGAGTTTAAAATTTGAGATTGAGACTTAGAGTTGAGAAAAATATAAATAACGGGATAACGATGCATTAGTTAATTTATAATTTAAATTTAATTATTTTAACTGATAAAAAGTCTCGCTACAAATTGGCATCCCTTGTGGGGAACACAAGCTGAGATCTTTAGAGAAAATTAAAGTGTTGTGACGTCTGTTTTGTGACCAGAGGAATTTTTTTGTGTATTGTAATAATTTTGTGTAAAATTGTTTATTAAAATGCCCAAAAATTTGTGACCATATAAAGAGAGAAGAAGGAAAATGAATATAGTGACCAAAAGTACGCCAAAAAATTTAGGACCAAACTTGTGACCACCTTTAAATCTTATCGCTAAAATAATATTTAAATGAAAATTTTCCCAACGAATAGTGCAAATTTTTCGGAGTATTCGGAAATTGTGTTCGTGTTGAGAAGTTACTTTTTGCGTATAGTGAAAATCGTAGAGTGACGAGGAGACCAGTGTTGGTATTCGAATACGAATTTACCGGCTCGTGGACTAGTGAATAACGGAGGGATTTTTTTTGTTGTTTGTGGGTGTGCGTTTAGAGATTTAGTTGATGTTGAGCAAATTTTTGGATTTGTCCAGAAAGGTTAGAGACCTCTCAGATTGTGCCATGGAAGTCTATCGTAAGCGTATGTTTGACCTGTTGGGTCACGACTCGATTTTGCCTATCTGGAAACAGATTGAGTCTTCGACCCAGGAGGTTAGTGTTTTGGATCGCTGCAAGTAATTAAAGAACGTTTGTTTCGTCTGCGTGGGAGAATGTTGTTCGGAGAATTTGTGTCTATTCCGTGGAATCCGGCATACGATGCAGGTGATTCTTAACAAATCTTGGAGATAGAAGCATTCGGCCAATTGAGTGCATTAGAGACCGATGACAGTTTGAATTGGGAGGGTAGTTTGGACGAGATTCGTGATAGCGCGGCAGCCAATACGACCGTAATAGAGATGTCCAGTAGCGACCAACTGCAGTTGGGTGCAGAAAGGGAAAATAGTGTTTCTGGCAGGTTGGACAGAGAGGCGTTAGTCACCGTCTCTGTACCAATTTCGTCAGCACCAGTCACGACAATGTTGTTTATGTTCTGATTCCAATATCAAAATTCTACTTTATTTCGTTTTAGTTCCAATACCAAAATCAAAATTCTACTCTATTTCGTTTTGGTTCCAATATCAAAATCAAAATTCTTTTTGGTTTTAATTTTGATAAAATACTACTGCGCATGTATAAGTATAATTGAACCTAAATTTGGTTGCAAATGTCAAATATATTAGAAGATAATATCGTTTTACACACCATATCTGAAGTAGAATTCGAATCGACTTCTATTTCAATAAGAAAACCGAATTGCAGTATTACACTATCAGAATCAAAATAGGAAGTAAATTTTGTTACGTTTCAGTATCAGAATCAAAATAGAAAGTAAATTTTGTTTTGTTACAGTATCAGAATCAAAGTAGAAAGTAAATTTCGTTTTGTTACAGTATGAGAATCAAAATATGAAGTAAATTTTGTTTCGTTACGGAAATCAAAATCAAAATACATTAATAATTTTGTTTTGTTTTGGAATATCGTAACGAAATCAAAATTTGATTTTCGTGACGGTCCCTGCTTGGTATGAATTTTTGTAGAGACATGGACATGGATGTCCAACTGGGAAAAGGTTTATGGCGCGTTAGTGGCCAGGCTTGGCACGAGTTTGCCAATGGACCGGGTAATTTTTTTCAGTTCAAACGCATGCCATTCGGTCTTACAAATGCCCCTATGACTTTCCAGAGATTGATAGACGCCCTCTTTGGTCCAGAATTTGAACCAGTAGTGTTTGGTTATCTGGAAGAAATCATTATAGTTAACGGTGATTATGAGTAGACTCAGGAGTCTGAGGATGGCGAGCACCCCATAGTTTACTGCAGTAAAGCTTTGTCCCCAGCCGAAAAAATTATAGTGTTACGGAAAAAGAGTGTTTAGCGTTGATTTGGACAATTAAAAAGTTTCGTCCGTATGTTGAGGGTTATAAATTTACGGTTATCACATACCACAGCGCGTTAAAGTGGTTAAGAAACCTGAAAGAACCCTCTGGATGTTTTTGCGAGGTGGGTACTTAAGTTACAGCAATAGAATTTTGATATAGTGCATAGGCGCGGTGTACATCACATGGTGCCTGATGCATTGTCGAGAATGTTTGAGGGAAATAGTGACGTGTCATCTTTTGAGACCATTAGCGACCCTTGGTACATTAAGAACATTTCTGTTTCTAAAGAATAGTTTACATTTGGAATTATTGTTAAAAATGTTTAAATCCAATCCAAAGTTTAACTCTAGTTAGCTCATTTTTTTTAATGTCAAAGAAAATTCAACAATGAATATTTTAACAATTTATGCAACACATCTGTAATTACCATTCAACAAAAAGAATTAATAAAATGTTCCATTAAAAAAAATTAAATGTATAAATTAAGTTAAAATAAATTTATTTCCAACATAAATGTAGTGTTGTTATGAAGCGCAGTCGTTTCAGCGAGCAGAAACAATAACACGCGCGCGAACTCTCAATAACGACCAGAGTCGCGCACTACACCGCGGAACAAATGCTTAAAATTAAGCAATTTAAAACTTCGTGCCATATTTTTCAACGGGATATTTTTTAGTGGTTTTTTAAGAACATTTTAGTAATTTTTTCAACTTAAAATATCATCTAGAACACTATTTATTTTTAATTGTTTATAAATAAACAATTGCATTTTGCACTAAAATTAAATATTTTTATCTGAAAATATTGTCAGTTATACTTCATTTCAAGACAAATAAAATGCAACTTGAAAAATTAAAATCGATCAATAAGTTTTTGAGAAATTCATTTTTCAATTAAATACGTTCAAAATTTCCAATAGTTAATAACATTAACAAAATTTTTTTTTTGCAAATTTCTTTGATAGTATGATTTCTTATATAAAATACTATTAAAATAACCACATTAGTGTGAAAAAAAATTAAAAGGTTTTGGGTGGCTCCTTTCAGGAATTCTGACTCAAATATTACATGTTGGTACTTACCACAAATATAAATATTTCCATTCTGCACGTTCTAACGACCAAAATAAACCAAAAAATTTATTTATTATTTTTTTAGAATTTGTAAAAAAAATTTTTTACTTCCAAATGGCGGCAAAAAACGCCATTTTTGAAAATGCCCATTTTCGGTGGTAAGATCGATTCCAAACTTTCTAAAGCAGATAAAGACAAAAAAAATCACATTCTCTTCGTTAGATATTTCTTTAGGTGTGGAACCTCAAAAAAGTAGAATTTTCTTCCCCCCTTTTTTTAGAGTACTTTTCTCCCTAAAATATGCAAAAAACAGGTATTTTTTCAGAATTTCACTTAAACAAAAGAAGGGAGTTGGAAATTTTGTAGATTTTAAGGTTCTACTTAAAGGCATAATGACGCTGAATCAAATGCCGTTTTATTTTTTAAAATCGCTTGAAAAGAACTGGAGATATCACTCATACCAGAAAAAAAAATCATTTTGAGAAACACGCATTTAATGTTTTTGTTTATAAGTTTCGGATTTTTTTTTTAAATCATTGGATTTGTTTGAAAATCGTTACTGGGGGGTTTTTGGGGTCGCTGATTACGAATATGATATTCGCCATTTTGAATTTTGGAAAACTTTTGTCAGTTTCGTAATGAGCGACCCCGAAAACTCCCGAGTAACAATTTTCAAGCAAATTCACTTGATTTTGAATTTTCTTTTCCGGCATATTGGATTCGCCATTTTGAATTTTGAAAATTTGATATCTAATATGTGATCAGCAACACCAAATACATTTTTATTTGAGTTTTTAAAAAAAATGTAAATGACATTTTAATCATTCGATTGCTTATCTGCATACAAAAACATCTTTGACATGGCGACGAATGAGGATGTATAACTTTTGTTTTACTTCGGATTTTGCAATAATATTTTAGGAGAGCATTCTTAACACTGTAATAAATCTGAAAATAAAAAAAAGAAATCGATTTTTTGACATTTTGAACTGGAATGTCCCCTTAAAAGTATCAATAAATTAATGAAAACTGCATAATTCGACTTATGAGACACTGTAGATTTATTGTAATAAAAAATAATTATCTCGGAATCCAAAAAAAACAAAGTGGCCCCTTTTCATACGGACGTCTACATAGACTGTTAAAAATCGTTCTCCAACTTCTCAAAAAACAGTCTCAAAAAGTGTGAACACGGAGAAATTTACTTGATTAATATAGCACTTGCAATGTCTTTTGTTTAAATTTAAACAACAACATGATTACTTTTAACCAACACTTGCTTATTAGTAACCAAGTTACTCGGTTAAATTTAAACAAACAATATTGCAAGTGCTATATTAACCAAGTCTCGGTTACTTTTAAACAAGAAAAATTCTCCGTGAATGCTTTCGAAATATGAAGATTTCGACTATATCAGCACATAGTGACATCTGATAGATGTCAATTGAACTCTTTGGTTTAGAGTTAGGTGTTTCATATGATAATCACTTCGATATGGTGAATGCTTTCATTTAATAAATTGGATTCACTACAAACTGATCCAATTATATGCAAGCATTCAAACTTTGTAAGTTTAAAATAATATCATTTCCATCTTCTTCGTGTAAATTTGGGGTCATATTTTTATCAGTGTATATACTCTCTCTATGAGGAATAAAAATTATTTGTTTATCATAGAAATGAAGCGAACTCTCCATGAAATGAACAACTTTTGTTTTAGACTGTCCTTCTTTATATTTGCTATACCTTATAATTAAGCCAAATTTCTGTTCCTCGATTTCATGAAGATTTTAGAAATTTTGTTCAAAATATTTAATATTCAAAGTTAAATACAATTTTGTACTTACTCTATTAAAATGTCTCTCATTATTTTTGGTAGGTAATGATGATAAAATTTGAATTACAATTTCTTTGACTTGTAATAAAGAGTCGGTTGATGCTGTGAGATGTTTTTTTTCTGTATTAATTAATAATGCTTCCAAACAACATAATGCATGAAAACTCAATTTATTACTTTGATGATCTGAATTGTAAAGAAACCGACAAAGAAGAGAATTTTCTCCTATCAACTTCCTTAAATCCTGTAACACAGAATTATATTATCTGTTAGACGGTTTTTGTTACAGTCTTATCACATGAGAAAGTATTAGTTTTTATTTAGATATAATAAAATTCTTTTTTTAAGGGAAATAAACACTACACTGACAAATAATCATTAGTTATCATTAGTTTCAATAAAATGTTATGATTTGGGAAACTATGTCAGTTTTTGAAAATTATTTTAGTATTTAAGAAAATATATGGGTTTTCGT
This sequence comes from Leptopilina myrica (nomen nudum), assembly GCA_032872475.1. NCBI lineage: Eukaryota > Metazoa > Arthropoda > Insecta > Hymenoptera > Figitidae > Leptopilina > Leptopilina myrica (nomen nudum). The sequence continues at coordinate 19,813,388 of CM065461.1, read as the reverse complement.
AATAAAATTAAAATCTCTGCCAATTTTCAATATGATTTTCTTAATCAGAGCATAAATATACATAAGTATACCAAGTTTCCTTAAAAACGGTTGGCGTTCTTTTCGAAAGTATATTCCAGATTTTTCTTATTACGTACAAAATTTTGATTTGAAAGTTAGATTTGGATAGAATAATTTTTCGGATTCTGTATTGAAAAATACAAATTTAAATTTTTTATTTCGCAATTGAGCTGGATTTTACGAAAGAGAAAGTGAGCAGTTAAGTTACAACTCATTTTACCAAACTCCAGCTCGCTCGTTTACTGCAATCTATTTAGAGTCCTGCTCCTTTCCAGAAGTCTAGTATCTCTTTTATCGACAACTAGAACAACCGCGCGCTTTAGCGCGCGTGTTTATTTTCTTTACTAAATAATAATAAAAATTTTATTAAATAATACTAATATTTATTATTACTTGTACAATAAATTTTAATAAATGTAAACGGAATATCTGTGTTTCACCAAAAACACTTTTTTTTGTTAAGTCGTAAAATGTATGGATTTTTTTTAATGAACTTGTTACTTTACTTCCCTAGAAAAATTTTATGAAGTACAAAAAATATTGATGCACCTGAATCGCCTAAAACTGACTGTTTACATTTACCCAGAGATTTTGAAATTTGCCTAAAAATCGGGGTATGTGTAAACATCGCTGTAGTTAAGCAAGGTTTAAGAAACAAGTTATTTCAAGCATTTTAAGTATACTACTGTTTTAAGGGATGTAAAAACTGAAAAAAATCCTTCGTAGATGTGAAGTAAATCAATTAGTTGAATGATAATGTATCATATAAAATAAACAATCAACCATTACAAAATTAGTAACGTAAAACTTGAATAAATTGAACAAATTTTAATAGATTTTCATTCATCAACTTGGTAATAAAACGTTTTTAAAGTTGCTGAATAAGAATCTAAAATCGAACTTTTAAATTTTAAAATGACAGATCCAATAATTTATTAAATTATTTTATTTTTAAATTTTTTTTTAAAATGTAGTTGAAGTTCTGTTTACATTTACCCTGAGTTTTCAAATTCTCTTGGTAAATGTAAACACCTCATAATTTATTATTAACTAATAAATATTTTAACTAAATTGACAAAAATCAAAGTCAATTTTTGTTAAGGCATCAATAAGAAAGAATTTTTTTTCGTATTATTATTCCTTATTCAAAAAAAATTATTTTTTTCTAGTACTACTAAAGGCAAAACTCAAAAATATTTTACATACATCATGTATGACACACGTTACATGTGACGTACTTCACATACATCATGTGTGACACACGTTACATGTGACGTACTTCACATACATCATGTATGACACACGTTACATGTAACGTACTTCACGTACGACAAATGTGACATGTGAAATATGTGACATGTGACATTCATGTTCTTTTTTAAATAGGAAATGGCTCACATGGTCGGGATCAATAATAATTGTTTGACTCCAGCTAGAAAGCTTGATCCTAGGCAACACTGGACATTCATATAATATGTGGGCCGAACTTTCGTTATCCGTCTCACACAATCTGCAAGTAGGAAAAACGTGCATATCCAGACTATTTTGTGAATTTCCTGACTAATAAGTTTCATGTTCCTGTTGACCCCATCTTGATTAATATGATTAAAAATTATTATTAAAAAAAGTACAATAGCTTTAGAGATATATTGCTTCGAAGGTGACTACCTCAAAAACGAAAATCAGAAAATTGGTGGAGCTAAACCGGACACCCCATGGGGCTAAATCGGACACGGCCAATTAATTAAAGAATGAGATACAAATTTTCTTTTTTTTGGTAAAAAAGTCAAATCAATTCTTATTTTATTTATTTGTAGATAGTTCTATACAAAGAATATAATATAATATGTAAAATCGGTAATAGTTATAATATAAAATGAATTACAGTTTTCAGGCTTGTCTGTTTGTAGCAACTCGCTTGCGAATTCGAGTTTTAAAATAAATTCTTTATTTATTTATTTATAAAGTGGTTCTAAGCAAAGAATATAATATAAAATAGTTAATTAATATAAAATAAATTCTCCCCTAATTAATGTTTTGATTGACAGATATGTTTTAAGGTGTTGTTTCTATTTTGTGGTTAAAAATTCGGGCGCATGACTTCCCCCAAATTCTACTTTATATAATTATAATTGTTATTTAATAGAATTTTAAAATTTATAAACACCAATTACTCTTAAGGTGAGGGCTTCCGTTTCCGGTACCGTACAGTATAGACGCGTGGAAAATAAATTTGAAGTTTTTCTTTAAATTTTCAGGGATTTAGTGGTGGTGAGAGTGTTTTTGTGTGTGAATCAGAGAACTGTTAAGTGGATAGTGTGAGTGAATAATAGGGCAAGGAGGCGTGTTTGTGTGTGTGAGATAAAAAGGCGAAAAAAGAAAGGTGAGCGCGTGAAGGTTAGGCGAGAAAGGAGGGAGAGAGTGTAGATTGTTACGTAGTGTGAGACAAAGAGAGTGTGGGTCGGTAAGGCAGGAAGAATGGCGACGTTTAGAACTCCCAGGAAGAGCGATAGAGGGAAGCATGTGGGCCTTGAAGAGGAGAACGTAGACTGCGACACAGTCATGAGACTGGCGGAAGAAGCAGAGGACTCAGGGGCGACTGAAAAAGGGGGAAAATGTGGGTCGAAAATGCTGACGTTCAGTGAAGTAGCTAGCAAGAAAAAGAAAAGGGGCAGGCTCACGAAGCAGCAACTTCTGTCGAAGGAGAATCCTGGCTTGGCGCCGGCTTTTATGACAAAATGGAGGAAGGAGGGAAAAGGCACGGAGACGGCCGAAGGGGGGGAGATAAGTGATGGTAATTTAGAGTCGAGTGAAGGGGAAGAGGAGGAGAATATAGTTAATTTAATAAGGAATCTGGGGGAGCAAATGAGCAAGAAAATGGACAAATTAGACAACAGAATTAAAAATAAATTTGAAGGCGTAAGAGAGGAGATAGGCGAGATTAAAAACATGTGGAAAGCATGGGAGGACAAATGGGAGGAAGAAAAACAAGAAGTATGGGAGAGATTAAATAGCTTGGAGAAGAAGAGTAAAGAAGAAAGGGATGGTATGAGAAAGGAAGTGAAGGAAATGAAGGTTAGATTAGAGAGGCTGGAAAAGCAGAAAGTTAAAGTGGGGGAAGGAAGGAAGGAGGGAGGCAGCAGAGAGGAAAAATTAGATAGAAAGGTTTTTGAACTGAATAGAAAAATGGACCAAATGGAAAGGGAGAAGAGGAGGAATAATATTGTAATTAAGGGGGTAATAGCAACACAGGAATGTGGGAAGGAGGTGGTAGAGAAACTGTTGGAAGAGATAGGAGTTAAAGCAGAGGTTAAAAATGTAAGGGGAGTGGGAGGAAGAGAAGAAGAGAATTTTAAGATCTGGGTAGCGGAGTTGGGAAACGAGGAACAGAAGAGGCAAGTGTTGAAACGTAAAAGTCAATTAAGAGGAAGAAGAGAGAATTGAGGAGGATAGGACATGGAAAGAGAGAAGAATAAGGTTCTTGTTGGAGGAAAAAGGCAAGGGCAATAGGGTAGTCTAGGGTAGAGAGGGAATATGGGTAGAAGGGGTTAAATGGGTAGTTAAAGAAGATACGGGGGAGGTCGTGAAAGAAGGAGAGGGGAGTGATGTTGGTGAGGAAGTGGGGTTTGGAGAGAGGAAAGAGGAAGAGGCAGAAGTTTAGAGAATGGAGGTTTGAGAAGTGGAAAAGGGGATGGCGACAAGTTAAAGGTGTCCTTCTAGAATGTTGGGGGACTAAAGAATAAGGAGGAAGGGTTTTGGGAGGGTATAAAGGGGTGGGATATAGTATTTTTTTGTGAAACTTGGGTGGACGAAAAAGATTGGGGAAAAGTAAACAGAAGATTACCGAAAGGTTATAGATGGAGGATGCAGCCGGCCACGAAGGAACATAAAAAGGGTAGAAAAGCAGGAAGAATGGTGTCTGGAGTCAGGATGGGGATTAAAGAGGTATCTACAATGTTGAAGGATGCAGAAGGTTGCATTGCAAGGTGTATAAGGGTAGGGAGGGAAAAATAGAATTTTGTAGGAGTGTATAGAAGAAGGGGTAAGGAAAGCGGATGGCAGAGAGTTGAAGAATGGATGGAAGAGGGAAAGGATGAGCTGGTTTTGATAGGAGGAGATTTTAATGCGTGGACAGGAGAACTAGGAGGAGGGGATTGGAATGAGGAAGAGGAGAAATTTGACTGAACATCAAGGCACAAAGAGGTGGATAAGGAAGGAAGAAAACTAATTAAATTAATATAGGAAAGGAGATGGGTGATATGTAATGGAAACACGAGAGGAGATGAAAGGGGGGAATTTACTTTTAGTGGGAAAGGCGACACGGTAATAGACTACCTATTAGCAGCAGAAGGAACGAAGAGTAAAATAAAAAAAATGATGGTGGGATGCGAAACGGATTCGGAGCATTTTCCAATAATTGCGGAAATAGAAGGGCAGTGGAGGAATGAGAAAGAGAGAAGAAGAGACGAGAGAAACAGGGGAACAAAAAACAAAGATGGGGAAATGGGGGGTAAGCCAGTTGTTGGAATTTGAAAAGGAAATGCAGGAGGACGGAGAAGAACCAACGGAGGAAGAGGATGTGAACATGCGCATAGAAAGGTTAAAGAGGAGGATAGAAAAGGTAAAAGTGAAAATAGGACAGAAGAAAAATGAGGAAGAAGATAAGCACAGAGGATGGTGGGATGAGGAATGTGAGAGGAGTAGGAGGTTGATGAGAGAATATATAAAGGAGTGGAGAAAGGGGGTTTTGGGAAAGAAAGAGTACAACAAGCTGCACAAAGAGCATGAAAAATTATTAAGACGGAAAAGAGAAGAGGAAAAAGAAAGGTATAACAAGGAAGTAGAAAAGGCAGTAAGTGAAGGGCGTGAGTGGGAGGTAATTAATAGAGAAAGAGGGAATAGGAAGGATATAAATCGGGAGATTGGAATGAGGGAATGGACAGACTATTTTAAGAGAATGGGGGGAGGAGTAGATAATAGAATCAGAGGAGAAGGAAGAAAGTTTATAAAGGAAAATGGTATAGAGGAAGTAAGGAGGGAGGAAGTAGAAAAGGCGATTGCGCGGTTAAAGAGAGGAAAGGCGGCAGGGCATGATGAAATAGAAGAAGAAGCATTGAAATTTGGGGGAGAAAAGGTAAGGAAGGAAATGTGGGAAATTGTGAGGAGAGTGTGGAGAGGGGAAGGATGGCCGGAAGATTGGAAGACGGGTCTGATTGTGCCACTAAAAAAGGGGTAGGAAATTCAGTGGAAGAGTACAGAGGAATTACTTTAATGCCGATAGGATATAAAGTATATGCAGAGGTACTAAGAGGGAGACTAAAAAAGGAAGTGGAGAAAACAGGTGGTATTCCACATAATCAGACGGGGTTCAGAACAGGGATGGGGACAATGGATAATATCTACACGTTGAATTATATGGTGAACAAAAATTTGGGAAAAAAGGGAGGGAAGTTGATAGCGCTCTTCGTGGATTTTAAGGCTGCATTCCCATCGGTTAACAGGGAATTATTGTGGAGAGTACTGGAGAGGAGAGGCATAGAGGAGGGGGTAATAGAGCGAGTCAAGGAACTCTACACGGACGTGAGGTCCAGGGTAAAAGTGGGTGGAAAAGTGGGGAAGGAATTTTGGCTAGGTAGAGGCTTAATGCAAGGATGTCCCTTGAGTCCTCTGCTGTTTACTCTTCTAACAGCGGACCTGGAGGAGAAAATGAAAAAAAGGGGAAAAGGGGGAGTAGTGTTGGGGAAGGGAAGGGTATACTCATTGGCATACGCGAATGATGTGGTGTTGATGGCGGATGATGAAGCGGGCATGAGGCTAATGTTGGGAGAGTTTGAGAAGTATGCAAGAGAGAAAGATCTGTGGGTGAATGTTGAAAAAACGAAGATAGTAAGATTTAGAAAAAGAAGAGGAAAAAAAGGTATGAGTGGTCATTGAATAAAAGAGAAGTGGAAGAAGTGAATGAATTTTGTTATTTAGGCTTCTGGTTTGACTGTAATGGAACGCATGATTTAAATGTAAAAAGAAGGGTTGAAAGAGCGAGCAGAGTGATGGGTCAAGTTTGGGGAACAGGAGTGAGAAGGTTTAGAGATGACTGGAAGAGGAGAGTGTGGTTGTTTGATGTCCTAATATGGTCGATAGCGAGTTATGGAGTGGAAGTGTGGGGCTGGAAGGAGGAAAAAAAGGTGGAAAGCATGCATGAGAGATTTTTGAGATGGGTTATAGGTGTGAGTATGTATTGTCCGGGATATATGTTGAGAGAGGAATTAGAGAGAGAGAAAATGGTGGTGAGACAGAGGAAAAGAGCATGGAGATTTGAAGAGAAATTGAGACAGGGTGGAGGGAGCGAATGGGCAAGAATGTGTTTAGGGAAAATAGAGGAAAGGGAAGTAAGGGGGGCAAAGGAAATGATGAAATGGGAGAAAATGAGAAGGAAGGCGAGAAAAGATATGGGAAAGAATGGAATAGCGGAAGGAGAAATGGAACTAAAGTTGAAAAAAAGGATAAGGAGGAGAGGTGGGAGAAAATTGTAATGTCAAAATACAATAGGTGGTATAAGATGGTAAAAAAGGAAGGCATCCCACGGTACTTGACGAGAAGATGGAAAGAGTGTAAATGGAAAAGAGTATTAAGGTTCAGAATGGGTGAGGGTATGAGTGAATGTAGATATTGGTTGAATGAAGAGGAGAAGATGTGTAGAGTGTGTGGGGGTGAACTGGAAGATTGGGAGCATGTGATTGATAGATGTGAAAGAAAGGAAGAAGAGTTAATAGGGATGGATGAAAGAGTAAGATGGATCATGGATGATTGTGGGCAAGGGGAAGAATGGATGAGGGGTTTAGAAGAGAAAAGGAAAATAAATAAAAGTATATTAATTTAGAGAGTAAAGACGAAGCCAAAAAGGGCATAAAGGAACGGGAAACGGAAGCCCTGGCACTGGTCGATAGGTTAAATAAAGAAATAAAAAAAATAGAGTTAAGTTCAGTAGAAATAAGGTATCGACATTGTATTAGGTTAAGTTAGATTAAGATAAAAATGTAAAAGGTTCCTCGAACCCTGCATTATGGTAGCAGGGAGAGTACAATAAATATATATATATATACTCTTAAGGTGAGTGGCTATAATTTAATGACAACATTATTACAATTCTTAATATTTTAATTTTTAAAATAGAATCGTTAAAAATATAATATTCATTTCTCATAATTTTTATGAATTATTTTTATTTATTTGAAATAATGATGGTTATATAGGATATTTTTCAAATAACAAAAATTTAAATACGCGAAATAATATTTTACATAATTTTAATTTAATGGAAGATTTAATTTTTTATAATCTCTATTATAGGTTTTCATTAATTCATTAAATATTCTACGAATTCCGTATTCAGTGAAATAAAATAAAAACTAAGAAATAATGTTAGCATTAAATTTTAGATATATCTACCTTTTAAGTAAATAATAATTATAAAGTTTAAAATTTTATGATATAACAATTATATAGAGTTAAATTTGGGGAGAGTCATACGTCCCTAAATATTGACCATTTAAGGGATTAAAAATTTGTAATAATAATTTTCTTGTGCACTACATTTAACGAAATTCGCGGGTTTTTCACGACTTTGTCCTAATTATTTTCGGTTTTTTTTCTCATCAAATTTAAATTTATTTGATTTCCAATATAAGTAAATCTACAAATGGCTTCAAAAATTTTTATTAGAGTTTTTATGAATGATAAATAATTCTTTTAGCGAGTTTCTTAAAATTTTTGAAAATAATGTTTTTTTAATAATTTGAATTGAAAATTTGATTATTAATTTTATTAAAATGATATTAATAATAATTGAATTTCTGCAAAGAATTTTACTATTTATGAAAGTAATTGAATACTTCCAAAGAATGTTATTATTTATGAAAATAATTGAATGTTTGCGTAGAATTTTATTAAAATTGTGAAGAAATTTAAAAAAATAAAATTATAATTATGGTGACTAACTTCCTGAACTGATTAATTTCAAACAATTTAAATAAAATTCTTTGAAAGAATTTTAAACATATCGATATTATAATCGATATGTTTCAATTTGTAAAAGAAACACAGAAAAATGTTGTCTCACAAAAATCGAGAATTTATTCTAAAATGGTGAATATGGAAAATTTTTTAGAGAAGTTACAAAAAATTACAATATATACCAATATTAATTAGTAAAAAAGAGAAAACTGAGAGACAATTTAAAATTTTGCGATTGTTGAGTAGTTCAACAATTATTCTATCTAAAGTTTAGAAAGTTTTTAATAAATTCATTATAATTTTTATCAAAAACTCTTACCACACGCAAAACTTTTTTTTAGTCAAAGTTCCCGAACTGTACCTGAACGGTGAATATGAGAAAAAGTTAAGGTCTAATTCTGCATTACACTAAAGATGTCCCTAAATTTTTCAAAAATCTGCCGTGAACTTCGAGAATTTATTTCTCCTGCTCTGCACAGTAGATTCCTGAAAAGTTCAAGAATTTCTTAAGTTTAATGCAGGATTAGGCCTCAACTTTTTCTCATGTTCTTTTCTCACTGTTCAGGTGTTCAGGTACAGTTCGAGAACTTTCCCTGAAAAATTTTTTACGTACATTTTCAACCTACGGTTTTGTAGAATTTTCAAAAAATTTTCCGTATCCATAGTTCTGAAATATATTCTTCATTTTATTAATCATGAACATTTTCCCGTATGTACTTTTTCTGTGGTAAGACAGGCAGGTAAATTGCTACCGTGATAATGCTGAAAATCATTCACGCGCGCATCGCGCGCGTAGGATTTTGCTATACCATTAGTATATCCTATTTCTATTATACTGTATCTAATTTAAATCTTTTTTTTTAAGGTCAGGAATAATTCTAGAATGTTTTCAACTATTTCACTTAAAGTTAAAGTATTATTGTCGACTTTTTCTCATATCCACCGTTCTTGAACTAATTCAGGAATGTTTCCTGAATAAATTTTTTCCGTGTAAGGCGATCCGTCGCAGGTGAGGAAACTTCTCACCCATCGTAAATTAATCCAATATTGCAATTTTTCTCCGTCAAATTCATAAAATTATTAAATACACAAAGACACTCGGCACACTAATGTCACTGACGAAACATAATGTCAAGTACAAAATGTACTGTCTAATATCAACACATGTTCCATTTTTACGAATTTAACCGAAATATTAGAATATAAAGCTAGAATATGGGTGTCGCACACCCATGGTGCGCACAATTTTCAATAAAATTTGAAATACTTTTTTTAAAATTAAAGGTGAGTTAATTCCGTATCAAAACAACGAGAGACATTTAAAAAAAATGTTATTTTGATTTATTTAACAATGACATGAGTCTATAATTCTTAACAATTTGATCAATAATTTACAATTGTTTTTAACAATTTTATAAACAAATTTTCCATTTTTTGATAGTTAAATACCTAATGTTTTTTTACTTTATCAACCACACGTATTCTGTCAATAGTTTTTTTTAATATTTCCAAAGTAAACAATAATTATGCATTGTTTAAACAAATTTAATTAACAAATGCGTAGTTTAAAATATTAAACAAAATAAAAATAAAATATTTAAAATAACAAAATACTTTATATATTAAAAACATTTCTAATTTTTATGTATATAATTTCTAATTTTTATTTTAAAAATATTCCATATATCATAATTACATTATATTATACACATCAGTTTGATTCCCATATTTTGCTATTTATATTTAATTAAAAAGGTGATAAATAATTTCTAATAATCAAATGTCCTTTTATTAATAAGGTTAATAATATTCAGTAATTAATTAATTAGTGAGACTAATCGTTTTATTAACTTTTATTAAACAATAAATAATTTTTTTTAAACCAGAATATATTTCAGGGTAAAATTCAATATCCATGTTGAATAGTTTAGAAGTTAAGGGGGGGGATGGTCACTTTTTGTGCATTTTTGACCAAAAATCTTGTTATTTCCTTGACAACGCTATGTCCATCACCTCTAATCACATTCTCTATATTTTTTCTGTAATCTACATGTGAAAATACGTATCTGTACCAAATTTTAGCTCTCTAGGTCAAATAGTTTAGCCGCTAAGGGGGGCACGATTTGACTACGGACACAAGTGTTCTGTCGGTACACCGAAGGTGTACGGAACCCTAAAAATGGAAAATTTATTCATTTGTTTATAAAATTGTTATAAACAATTGTAAATTATTGATCAAATTGTTAATAATTATAGAAGATATTATTTTATTCTCATTTCATGTCATAAATGATAGAACGTCCAAGCGCCCGTCCTGCCAGAAGGATGTTTCGAAAATAAGGCATTTAAAAAAAGGGAATTTAATTTTTCTTTTCCGGAACTCCTTGGGATTAAAATAGACGAAAAGACGAAAAAATCCATATATTTGACTTTTTAAAATAATAATGTTAAACCATTTTTCAAAGCCCTCAAACTTGCTGTTTCTAAAAAGAAAAAAAAACAATGTTTCGTAAATTTAATGTAAAATCCGCAAAAATCAATATATTTTGTCCGGTCTTGTCTCTTTTTCTTCAGAAACGTTCAAAGAATGAAACCTAATTGTTTAATTTAAAAAAATTTCATTTTTAATGTTAATCAGCAAAATTGCGGCCAATTGAATAAAAACTCTCTTCAAATTTTCTTTATAAAATTAATATGGAAGCAGATAAATACAAAAACAAATATATCGTTGGAAAGGTAATGAAATAAGCTTTCCAATGATGTAAATATCAAATTTCTAAATTTATATGCCTAGGCTTGGTTGCCTTTTAAACAAAGCGAAAAGCGTCCTGCCGGCAGGACCGGGGTCCATCATTTGGTGACTAAAAATTATATGAATTTTTGGAAAATTCAACTTCTTTAAGCTACCCTGCTCTTCGGTTTGAACTTACAAGCTCGATATTTACATGCGCTACAAGCTTGTTTCATCACCTTTCCAACGATATATATATTACTTTTTGTTTATATCAATCCATGTTAGTTTTATTTAGCGATTTCGGACGGACTCACCTGAGTCTTTTTGGTCCTTTCGGAAGGACATTGGACGTTCTATCATTAAATAGAACAAAAATTTTTATTTTTTTTATCGTTAAATAAATAAAAATAATTTTTTTTTAAATGTCTCTCGTTGTTTTGATGCGGAATTAACTCACTTTTAATTTTAAAAAAAGCATTACAAATTTTATTGAAAATTGTGGTCTCTACATTGACATGTCCATAAAAAATTATTTCGCCCCACTGTGGTGCGGTTTAAGGGTTAATTAACCCTTGCAGGCGAAACGTTAAAATTCAAATGGGGTTTAACATAAGTTTGGTGCACTTCTGCAAACTTTGCATTATTACTTTAATGATAGAACGTCCAATGTCCTTCCGGCAGGACAAAAAAGACTCAGGTGAGTTCGTCCGAAATCGCTGAATAAAACTAACATGGATTGGGATAAACAAAAAGTAATATATATCGTTGGAAAGTTGATGAAAAAGGCTTTCAGCGCATGTAAATGTCGAGCTTTTTAATTCAAAACGTAGGGCGTTCACAGAATGACAAAACCCGGTCCTGCCGGTATCTGCCCAGGTTAATAAATTTAAAGACTCGATAGTTACATTGCCGCTCAATAACTTTTGCCCACCCTACAGCGATTGAAGGCTTTACAAAAAGTTTTGTATTTTTTTACTATCGAAGTTACAAAGCTGAAAGAAATATTATTTGAAAGCTCATTTCCTCAGCTTTAACATTACATAAAATCGAAATAAAATAAAATGGTGTTATTTTATAACGTAAAAAATTTTTTAGTTTCTTTAAAATTTTGTTTTAATCTTGTTTATTATTAATAGTATTAAATTATCACTTAGCGTCAGTTAAGGTAAATAGAAACAGTAGTATATAATGTTATTAATTGACAAACGTAAAATGAGAAAATGCTTTGAACCTGTTGGGGGTGATCTAAGCTAAAATCATTCACAAAAATTAATTAGAAACTTTAAAAAAATTCTATTTTATAGAAGTTGGCAACTCATTTGACAGCTGTCAACTGACAAAATTTATTAAATTTCTATATATGTAACCTGAACAGTGAAAACTTTAACTTAGAAAAGCCCTTTTAACTTTTTTAAATAGCAACAATACGTATAAATAAGTGACACTTATACGTATATATTAACAATAAAGATGCTATTAAATAAATAATTAAAATTAAAATATAATAATAATAATGGGAAATAATAAATATAATATATGTAAGGAGAAATAAAGTTATTTGATATTTATTTGATAATTGGAAAATTAATATTTAAAAATTATATACAAGTAAGTAAAAATACACTGCAAAAATAGGTATCTTTTTTGATATCTTAAAATAAGATGTTAGATGGAAAAATGATGTCTTACATCTTAAATTAAGATTTTTTCTAAAGCATCTTTTTGATATTTAAGATGCTTTATACGTTTTAGCAGTGATGAAGATATTTCTTCCATCTCAGAAAAGTAAGATACTTTTGTAAGTTCTTTAAAGTATCTTAAATTAAGATGTTTCTGTTGCAATAAGATGTTTAGCTATAAGTTACTTGAGAATCATAAGATGCGCCATAAGTGTAAGTTACTAAAAACTAACATACATAAAGTGTTTAACATAAGAGCCCATAGTTAACCTTAAAACTTTTTACCCCCAAAATACACAGAAACTAAACAATAAAAGATTAACTATAGGTGTCTCTGGGAGAAGGTTGCGCAATTTCATGATCTTTCAAAGAAGCCCTCGAAAAATGAAATCGGTTTATTCGTTTAGTCACAAGAGTCAAAAAACCGTTAGGGGGTCCGGTTTGGTAAAAATAAAATATCAATATTTAAAATTATTCAATCTTAATTTATGAACAAATATAAATGTTGAATAACAAATATTTCAAAACAAATATAATTAATTTTTAAAAAGAAAATAAAAAAATATTTATTATTTACGTACACATATATATATATTCACATATCAATACACAACACATACACATACACATCCCTATTAATATAAAATCATTTCGCCGCCGCTGATTCAGTCATTTCCCTTTCCGACTCTTTCCCAAGGGCCCGTCAAAACTTATGTCTAATTTGACCTATTTTTTGACCTATAGGTCAAAAAGAGGATAAACAACGGCCTCATATTACGTCAAAATCTATGTCTAATTTGACTTATTTTTTTTACCTATAGGTCAAAAAGAGTATAAATAACGGCCTCACATTACGTGAAAATCTATGTCTAATTTGACCTGCTTTTTAAAAGAAACCTTAATGTGGGCCATCACATTACGTCAAAATTTGATCTGTGTTTTACCTACAGGTCAGCGCTTGTCCCCTCAAATAGGAGCGCCAAATAGGACGTCAATGCCTACGCCAAAGACAAATTTTTTACTTTCCGGCTGTTATGTTACTACAAAATTGATGACAAAGATTAAAAATTTCAGATTGGCTAATATCATAAAATTGCATTTTACCATCTTCATATTATCCATAAATAGAAGTAAATAAAAAATTTACATAGGGGTAGTTAAAAGAATTCGAATGCTAACAATGTTATAGAAAATCAGTAAATTTTTGTTTTCTTTATTTTACTTGATTTAGACTATTCAATATTGATATCTCAAGTACTAAAAATATGTATGAAACATTTTCTGAATTGCAACTATTGTATTAAAATTTATCTAAACTACAATCAGAGATTTAAACATTTTTTTCAGACGACCACTAATTTCTTGGTCATAAGCTTCGTTTTCCGTATATAATTACGCACCGTTATGTATATCAACCTAAAAAGAACAATTATAATATTTCAGTTTTTTCTAAATTTTAAGGAACGACGTGAATTAATTTGAAAATAAATACGATATTCGTGTTCAGCAGGAAATTTCACTCCGGAAAATTCGTTTTCGTTGATCTGAGTTTTTGTAAAAAAAATTCTTTTAAATTTAATTTCTTTAATTTATTAAACTTTTGACATTATTATTAATATTTTTTAAATTAATAAATTCGACTCTCTGCCGGTGGATCATCGGCGATGCACACACGAGTGGCGAGAACTTTTTCCCTTAATGGTTACGATCAATAAGATCGAGAAACTCACGGAAATGTGTTGTATCATACAAGGTTTCTTCAATTCCCCTTTAATCCCACAAGATACTCAAAAGCTGAGCGATCTCACACCCAACACGGAAATACCATTCTATTCCTCGAAATACAGCGGCGGTTCACGAAATTCAACAAACAATTCGAAGAATTACAGTTTCTCACACAAGCAGAAACGTAAAATTTTTTAATTCCAAACCGAAAAACAACAAACAGAGAGACTCACAAACACATCTTATACAATATCATTCAATGTATGCATGTCAAATACATATCTATAAAGAATTTCTCTTCATTCTGCCCTTAAAACTACGTTAATTTTCTTTTTTTTTGAAAATTCGGAGTTTTAACATCAAATTAAACAGAAATAAACAGTCGATTCAAACCTATTGTTAATTCACAATAAATTATATACAATTAATTTTATCAAAAATACATACATTGATAATCTCATACTTGCATCGACAACTAAATAGAAATGATAACTTTTTACATATAAAATATAATCATTATTCTTACTAAAAAAACAATGACAATACGAAGATTAATCATCTATCATCATTGACAAAACAATCTCAGATCGATTCAGGATCTGCCCAACAAAACTCAGCATAGTAAGCAAACTTATTTTTTATAGTATTTCTTTAAATTAACACGATTTTCATATGACCTTAGACGGAGTTCTTTGACCTTCAATCCTATGCTCAAAATTGTTTTTTAATCTTTCTTTTGACAGAATAACTTTCGCATCCCTTGACAAGTGTACGGAATCCGGAAATTTAACTATATCCATAATTTTATCTTTTGATTTCTCGCCCCAATGAAGTTCCATGGGTGAGAAACCTGTACTCATGTGAGTGGTTATGTTGAAAAAGAACTCGATGTCACTAATACATTTCGCCCAGCGCGTATGTTTATCAGCACATAAAGTTCTAAACAATCGACCTAGTTCTCTCATGACTCTTTCCACCGGATTCCCTAGTGGATGCCGAACCTAATCACGAATCACCGAATCACGCTAATTCCCAAATCCCGCAAACTGTTACCCCATTTTGGCGAAGAAAACTGAGTCCCATTGTAAGATAAAATTCTCTTTGGTATCCCCATCTTGGGAAAATACAAATCAATTAATTTTTTAAGGAACGTGTTCGTTGTTTCTTTTTTTATAGGGTATAATCGAACATAATTTAAGAATACATCAAGGACTACGAAAATATATTCCATCCTTCCGATGGACCTTGGCAGTGGCCCAAAAAAGTCAACACTGACCTAATTTCCAGGCCCTGACGATTAAACCATTCGAAATTCTCCCTCCATATTTTGATTTTTAATTTTAAACCTCTGACATAGATCACAGGATAACACAAACATTTTTCATATCACGACTCATGGCTTTCCAATAATATTACTGTGACAAATATGCGCTAGTTTTATAGGTTCCTGGATGCCCCAGCTTCGAATGCACGCAATCCATCAAACGATGAGTCAAAATTTCCGGAATCACAATTTGCCACAAACCTCCCTTCTCATTAAACCGAAATAAAATACCCTGCTCAATGACAAAATTTTTAGTGAATTCTTTACCTTCTAATTTTTTACGAATGAGATTCGACATAGGATCAGATTTTTGTAATTCTTTAAAATTTTTCAAGGACTCATTTAATTCACCGGTATAATTTATTTGATTGCATTTATAATTCGTGCATTCTACATCATCAAGAAACAAAACATCAATGGATAGAGAATTCGATGGCATAGTTGCGAATTTACCCTCCGGATTCCTACTGAAAAAATCCGCAACCACATTATCAGCACTCTTACAATATTCTACGTTAAAATCATATTTCTGGACAACCAAGCTCCAGCGGATCAATCTAGAATGTCTTTAGTTTTGTGATCGGATAGACAATTGCCAAGAGCTCTTTCTCGGTTGTCGTGTAATTCACCTCCACCGAGTTTAAACAGCGATTAACCAACGCGACAATTCAACACTCTTCCTGTTCATTTAGTTGATATAGAATACCACTGATTCCAACATCAGAGGCATCTGTTTGTAACCTATATTTTATTTCCCGTATATGATGAGTCAGACGCACACAATTCAAAAACGCATTTTTCATAAGATCAAAAGCTCTTTCATAACCTTCATCCCATTTCCAAGGGTTCTTACTTTTCAATATATCACGGAAAGGTTGGATTAAATTTGCATGTCGAACGGTAAAGTGACGATATGTGCAGATTCCGAAAAATTTCTGTAAATCCGTTCGATTTTTTGGACTTTCAAATTCACAAATAACTTGCAACTTTTTTTTACAAAGTTTAGTTTTTTTTAAATTCAAAGTGAATTTTTTTTCTGCAATTCTCTAAAAACTCGCTCTAGGGCTTCCAAATCATTGTAAAGTAGCCCGATTCCATATCAGTAATTGACATCAAACTGATTTTATCAAATTTTTGTAACAATTCTCAAATTATTGGGGGCATCTCATGATTTAATTCTATAATATTATTAATATTTTTAATAACTATTCGAATAGGGTTGCAGTGCTTACTATTTGATGGCTTAATAATTTTATTTTTCCATTTCTGCGATTGCCATATCAACCTTATTTCTATGTTTAAAAGGAACCGGGTACATGACTTTAATATATTCATGCCTCTCTTTATTATTTATATCAATAATTTCATTAGCAACTTCTTTAAGATCGTTCATAAATTCCATCCTATGATCTATTACATTCATATAATCATTATTTTCCAATTCATCTAAAATTCGCGATTGTTCTATTGACAACCTATTCAACTCTTTTTTTATAAAGAATGTTTCCCGATACCAAATGATTTTTGGACATTTATGAAAATTTTTATTTACAATTTCAAATGAGTTAACTTTATTTATTTTCTCATTATACGCAACAGATGAACTGGGAATGCTCGTTATGGCTAACTGAACTTCGTTATCTGCGATCAAATACCCCTTCTCATATTCAGTAAATGCGATACAATCCTCTGAAATATAATTCTCCCCCTTAACCATACTATCACTATCTTCAATTAAATCGATATTATTAATCAGCTGAATATATTGAACATCATCTGAATCACATATATATTTTAATTCATTATCAATTATTTTTCCAAATTTTACAAATCGATCCACGACACGAATCCCATCAATAAAAATTTTATGTTTTTCATAATTAATAATTCCCTTATACTCGAGCAACCAGTCATTACCGAGAATTAACAGATTTGATAAATTAGGAACAACCAAAAAATTGGTATTAATAATACGATCGTCAATGTTCAATGCACAAGATACCTGTTTTTTATCGTTGTACACTGAAAAACTGTTGGAAGAGCAGTTCCGCTATTGACTGTAGTGCAGCGCTACTTGCGTTTAAACTCACAGCTCTATCATAATTAGGAGAGTTGCTCTCTTAAACTTTGCTGCCTACGGCGTTAAGTGAGCGGCTACTTGACAAATAGTTCGGAAGCTCCATCAAAAAGGGGAGTTGCTCTCCTAAAAATATAGTGAACTGTGCAATTCTTTTTAACGTAGCCGTTCAGCGCATTTAGCGAACAGTTCTACCAACAGTTTTTCAGTGTAGGTTGTTTTCCAATCGCCATCAGTAACGTTATTTTAGACACAGGCAATTCATTAAACTTCCCATGCAATACCAAATATTTATAAAACGCTTCCGAAATTGCGGTTATCTGACTTCCGGTGTCTTTCAAAACCTGAACTGGAACAGAAAAAATTAAAACAGTGATTCTTGGACACGGTGGAAAGCGCGATGCATTATCATGCATTCTTTCTTTTCTATCATTTGGTAAAACTCTTGTCATCAAATACTGTACTATATGATATAGTACAATACTGTACTGTACTATATTGTACTGGACTATACAATATCAATCTCTTAATCTCAGTCTAGCAATCTTACAATCTCAATCTCTCAATCCCAATCCCTCAATCATTCAATCAATAAATCAATCTTTCAATCCCAATCTCTCAATCTCGATATTACAAACAAAAATTCCCTGAAGATGATTTTCCCTTGACTCCTGGACACCCAGATGCAATTTATGGTTAGTGTATAGCTATGATTATTCGATAGAAATAAAAATCCCCTGAGGATGATTTTTACTTGACTCCTATACATACGGATGCACTGAATCTTGTGCATGTGCTCTAAAATTACGGGTACCCGAAATTTTCAAGTACTCGAAAATTGCGGGTACCCGGTACATCGAGCGGAGCTCAGGCTCGGCTCGGCCATTTGAGCTTTTGCAAACTTCTAGTTATGTTATGAAAAATTGAACTTATAGTTTGAAGTAAAATATTCTCTTATTTGACTCGGACTGGTTATATTTTTGTCGGTAATTGGTCCGTAAAGTTCGTATTTTTAAAAACATTCACGGGTTCGATCCCTGTTAACTTTCAACACATTATTGGTATTTGTATGATATTTATATATTAAAATTATAGAATTAATAAAAAATATATTGACATTTTTAAGAAAAAGTTTCTAAGTACTAAATAGCTGTATTATGAATACCAGCCTACTATTTTTAGGTTAGGATTTCTGTCAAAATAATTGTGCGAATTAAATAACCGAGTTAAGTTGTACAATTCTAAACTCCAATTTCGAATTAGCTAGTTCGATTCGAATCGGTCAATTCGACATTCGAAACTTCGAATTGTCAAGTTCGATTTGAATTTTCTGTTGTCGAGTTGAATAATTTTCGGTTCGACTCGATTAAATGCACACCTCTAGTCCAAACCCATCGGTCCGTACCGCTCACACTCGTACATGGAAAACCTGAAAGAAAAATTGGACCATCGCCGCAAAACCCCGTGAAAATTCGCAAATACTACTTTAGGCCCGTCACCTAGTGACTCACAATAGACAAAAGTTTCCTCGGAGGGACTTATGGAAAAAACGAACTAACCTAACCATATATTCAAACCACAATGTCTCAGTAACAAAACACCTTGTTACAAATTTTTATTTTTTTCATTTTTAAAACAATTATATTACTCTATTTTTATTTTATAAAATTTTTGTGACTTAAAATGTTAAAAGAATTAATTTGATTATAAGAACTAAACCTGCAAACTTAATTGTAAAAATAATTATTATACTTCTTTGTAGCATTATTATAATAATATTTATTAAGTTAATATTTAAATAATTAGTATCATATTATTATTATTTATTGAAATGAATTCTTTAATACATTAATAAAATATTTTATAGAAACATTTTTGCAATTATTTATGAAAATATTAATTACAATGTAATTTCACATATGTTGCATTAAATATATTATATACTTTTTAATTATCCTTTTAATTAAATTAATTTTAAAAAATATATTATTTTAGATACTATGAAAAATAATATTAATGTTTTTTTCTATTTATTATTAGGTCTGTTTTCGTTGCCTGCGCTAAGTGTAACTTTTACACTACCTCAAGAGTAGGTGCAGAAAGTGTAGCGAAATGTATAGTAAAATTGCGTCACATCCGGCAAAGAGAACAACATAATGCATGTTAGGTGTTAAAGTATAAAGAAGTGCAGGCAACGAGAACAGACCTATTATTTACCTTTCAAAATAAATTATAACCACAATACATACCTGTACTTCCATCTATTAACAACTTTACGAAATTCACTTTTCGAAATTACCGACATTTCCACTTTTTCACTGACGGTTCACATCTATATAACTTATAAATCCAAGCGCTTTAGTAAACAGTCTGAACATTGTCTATGGTGGTAAAACGATATTAGGGCGATTTGACAGACTATCGATCAGCTAGGATTTCAAATCAAACGGATTTGTGATATTTACGTCACCCCGAACATATTCCCGGGTACAGTTTTACTCTTCATTCCTGCTTAAAAGGACAACGCACAAAATGTACAGAAATTGGCTTTCGGCCAAATTGGTTAAAACTTCAGGAAGATGTTCTTAGAGATGTTCTGAACAAATTAAGTATGTGTCACTTTGCCCCTAAAAGAATATTTTCCTAGTTACAAAGGGTAAAAGTGAGGAAAATATAAAAACGTAAAGTACTCACATTTTAGACATTCTGAGATGCTTTTGTGTAACTTTACTCATCTGATTAACTTTAGTTTAGTCGAAGTAAAAATGACAGTAAAGAATGAGTAAGAGTAAAATAAATGCGATTTAAGAGTAAAGTAAACGTCAGAATGACAGGATAGTAAGACAGTTTAGATTGATATGAATGTTAAGTGAAGTTACAGAACAGAACTTCTGTTATTGACGAAGCATATTTTCAATAAATGTTTTTCAAGCATACCAATGTCTTCAGAAATATGTTTTTGAAAAGATATCCTGAAGATATTATAAAGGCAAACTTAAAGATGTCTTACTCAAATTCTATGTCTGTCCTGAAAACATTCAATTGCATCATATGTATATTTTCAGGAAGTATTTGTGACATGCACGAGACATGTTAAGGGCATTTTAAGACATGATTTAGTCATACTTACGACACACTGAGGACAGTTAAGGACATTTTATTATTTACGACAAAAACAGAAGTTTTATTCTGTAACTTTACTTCACATTCATATCAGACACTCTTACATCTTAATTATATACTGTCACTAAAATATCATCTGATTTCTTATTTTGTAACTTCTATCCTAATCTTACATTACTATTCTGTCAATGTGACGTTTAATTCCCTCTTACCTCGTAATTAGACACTTCATTAACTCTCACTCTTTCTTTACTGCAGTGTTGCATTTGAGCGAGAAATCGCTCGAAAAAAACGAGAATCTCGCGAAACAAACAATGAAAACAATTGAATGTGATTTGACATTTAATTGTTTTCATTGTCTTCTCCATGAGATTTCTCGTTTTTTCGAGCGATTTCTTGCTCGAATGCAACACTACTTTACTGTAATTCTTTATACAAATAAGCTTCACTGACACTAAAAGTTAGTCACATTTTTTTATTCACTATTATCCTAATCTTACATTCCCAGTAAAAAAAAATTCTATATACGGACCGCGGAGTTCGTATACGAGCTCGGTAGCTCGTATGAAAAATATGAGAAAACTCTCATACGAGCCTTTTCCGTAATGAGAAGTATATAGATGCTTGCATACGAGGTGACTTTTAAAGCATTTTTCTTAATATAACACTATTTTAAAGTAAATGTAGATAATAGAAATGAATTTTCAAAGTAAAACAAAGCTAAATTTATAAGGGAAATGAAGTTTTAAGAAAAAAAGGATAACTTTGTTCAAAAAATTTATTCACACTGAAAAAAGGTTAGAATTTGATAATTCCTTGTTACTCTAACTAATCGACATTACATATTTCTCGTATACGGTAAGCAGATTTTGTATTAAATTTAATTATTTTATATAAGAACATTTATATAATAAATAAATAATAATATATTTATTAATTAGTAATGAAAAAACTTGTTTATTCTACCGCCAATACAAAATCGTGCTTACCGCATCTGAGAAATATCTAATATCGGTAAGTTAGAGTAACAAGGAATTATCCGCGGTCTGTGTACAGAATTTTTTTTACTGGGTTACTATTCTGTCATTCTGACGTTTATTTTACTCTTAAATCGCATTTATTTTACTCTTACTCATTCTTCACATTCATTCTTACTTCGAGTAAACTTTACTGATACTCAAAATTAATCAGAAGAGAAAAGTTACACAAAAGCATCTCAGAATATCTAAAATGTGAGTACTTTACGTTTTTATATTTTCCTCACTTTTACCCTCTGTAACTCGAAAAATATTCTTTTAGGGGCAAATTGCCCGATACATAATTTGTTCAGAACATCTCAAAGAACACCTTCCTGAAGTTTCAACTAATTTGGCCGAAAGCCAATTTCTGTACATTTTGTGCGTTGTCCTTTCCTAGCTTCAAGACAGCCGTGCATGGCGTCGCTTCAAACGTCCCCCAGTAAAATTCTCTTTTGAGGCACGTACCTGAAATCGACATATAGTCAGTGTACACAATTACAAGTTAGGCGTGCACGTACATACACAAAATTTAATAACGATACAACTCAGTTCTGTAATCGTGTACATATGAGGCTGGACAGATCAACATCATTAACTATAATTTTAAATTTAAAATACATATGTATTGATTACTGCCATACAGAATACTAACTTGAAAATAAAGACTGTATGCACAAGCTGAAAAGAAAGTTTGTAAAGCAATCAGAACAGCGATTTGCGAATCTGATTCTGAAAATTCCAGAGTCTCCAGAAGCCATCGTTTACACATCGCCAATGTTTGATCTTGAAATGTAACACCTTGTTTCATTAATGATGTCAAATATTCAGAGGTAGGTTTAACCAAGCTCGCATCAGTAGGTTGTACAGAAGTACACAATTGATTAACCAATAGCATTACAGACTGCAATAAAAAAATTAAGATTAAAAATCATTCAGATCCCTTTAAAAAAATTTTCTAGTCTATTTTTGAGATTGCTTATGACAAATATATGCTTGAATTGATTATTTTATTGTTTTTAATATTTATTGCAAATCAAAACTTTTCTTTTTGGAAAGAAATAAAATTTTAAAAGATTTTTTACCATTGAGGATGAATATATTAATTTGAAACAAAAATGTTTATAAAAAAAGATTTATTCTTACCTATGTCCTAACAGACGTTTGTATCCAATATTTTTCAAAATATTGTTACAGTGCAAACATTTGATTTATTTTGATTTGATTCATCTACTATTGTCAAACGTTCAAATTGCAATTTATCATAAGGGATATATGGATGAGTTGTGGACTTCAATTTTGTTGTCATTTTTTGCAAATAGTTTTTAATCTGAACTTTTAATTTCAACTCACAAATCAATAAATATGAATGAATGAATCAATCAATCAATACTAGAGGTGTGCAAAATTCGAATCGACAGAAATTCGAATCGAACTAGCTAATTCGAAATTCGAAGTTTTTAATTTCGAATTGGCCGATTCGAATCGAAAGTAAATTCGAATCGAGCTAGCTAATTCGAAATTTCGAATTGGCCGATTCGAATCGAAAGTAAATTCGAATCGAACTAGCTAATTCGAAACTTCGAATTCGAATTTCGAATTGGCCGATTCGAATCGAAAGTAAATTCGAATCGAACTAGCTAATTCGAAACTCCGAGTTCGAATTGCACAGCTTAACTCGGTTATTTAATTAGCACAATTATTTTGACATAAATCCTAACCTAAAATTAGTAGGCTGGTATTCATAATATAGCTATCTAGTACTTAGAAACTTGTTGAAAGTGAAGGAAATATTTCGCTTATTGTTTCTATTACATAAGGAAAAAAAACTCATTTTGCAAATCTTTTGCACAATTTCTAATAAATAAATAAATTTAATGTTTCAATAACAATTGAAGAATTTTTTGATAATTTAAAAAAATCATTTTTTTGGGAAATTTTAATTTATAATTTTGAATCTTGTTTGTGTATGTATTTGAATTTTCGGAAATATTAAAAATATTAAATATCGAACATATTGGAAATATTTAAATTCTTTGCAAGAATTCAATTATTTTCCTAAATAATATCAATCTTCGTAAAATTAAATTATTTTTAAACACAATTTTAATAACATTTTACGAATAAATACAATTATTTTCTAAAATTTTAATAAATACTTCAAAAAAATTTAATTATTTTCTTAAATTGTAAAATTTTTGAAAAAATTCAATTATTTTCAAAAAATTCTACGAAAAAATTCATTTTTTAATTCGTTGTAGAGTATATCTAATAAGAAATTAGTTATCTTCTAAAATTTTAATAAATCCTTTTAAATAATTTTTTTTATTAATTCTTTGCAAAAATTGAATTATTTAAATATTAATTTAAGTTTTTATTTTCTAATATTTATTTAATTGAAGAATTCAGGAATACTTGAAATTTCGTAAAATTGAATATTGTAAAGTAATGGATTTGAAAATTCTCAAAGAACAATCGATTTAAAAAAGAATTTTACTTAAAAATTCTTGCAAAAAATAATTTAATTGATAATGATTGTATCACTTGGTTATTTTTAATTATTGGAGACACCTTATTTTAACACATTATTGGTATTTGTATGTTATTTATATATTAAAATTATAGAATTAATAAAAAATATATTGACATGTTTAAGAAAAAGTTTCTAAGTACTAGATAGATGCACTGTAAAAAAATTTTTTTTGTAGATTTACAGTTTTATTTAGAATTTTATAGAAACTTATAAAATAACGTCTTTAAAAGTAGTGAATTTAAAATTCCGTCTGTAAAATTAATACTTTTAATGTGTCAATTTTACAATTTTCTGTAAATTTACTACTCTGAAAGTAGGTAATAAAAAGACAAAAATATTACCTACTTTCAGAGTAGTAAATTTACAGAAAATTGTAAAATTGACACATTAAAAGTATTAATTTTACAGACGGAATTTTAAATTCACTACTTTTAAAGACGTTATTTTATAAGTTTCTATAAAATTCTAAATAAAACTAATTTTAGGTTAGGATTTCTGTCAAAATGATTGTGCGAATTAAATAACCGAGTTAAGTTGTACAATTCGAAACTCCGATTTTCGAATTGGCTAGTTCGATTCGAAAGGGCCAATTCGAAATTCGAAACTTCGAATTGGCTAGTTCGATTCGAATTTACTTTCGATTCGAATCGGCCAATTCGAAATTCGAATTCGAAGTTTCGAATTAGCTAGCTCGATTCGAATTTACTTTCGATTCGAATCGGCCAATTCGAAATTCGAAGTTTCGAATTGGCTAGTTCGATTCGAATTATTCCCGACTCGAGTTTTCTGTTGTCGAGTCGAATAATTTTCGATTCGACTCGATTAAATGCACACCTCTAATCAATACCAATTAATTAAATATAACCCAGGCGGCACACTTATCAATTTAGTAACTTTAAGTTACCGTTCTCAAGTTAACTTTTTGGTAATAGAAATTGTTAGCAAGAGCTTAACGAATTTGAATACTAAAAAAGATATCTTTGGAAAGTTCAAATATTGTTATCAAAATTTTGTTAATAATTTGAGGCATTACACACTTCAACAAAATGTTATTATAAATATATTTACAAATTGTCAACAATTTAAGGTTATCTATAAGATAACAGGTTAAAGTTGACATTTTTGCATAATAAAATTGTAATGGAAAAGGTAACATTCTACAATTACTGTTTGTTAACAATGTCATGATAATATTTTGTTAACTATTTTCAGTTAATTTAATGATATATGCAAATAGTTAACAAAAATACAAAAAAATAATTCCGGCTGCGTTTATAACCTCTCCAGCATAAATGCGCGTATTGTGCAAAGCAAGGCTTGGCTCCTCCCTTGGATATTACACATGTCCATGTGATGTGACAGATGTTTAATTGCGGTTTAATTCAATAAAACTTTTGCATATGTGATACAAATAATTATGTTTATATTAATAAAAAATAAATTGTTCGAAATTGTCGCCTACTTTCCCCCTTTCATGGATTTTAAAAAATATTTATTTTACGTGATGCTTTTCATTGAAAGGAACCTTACGCGAAAAAAAATTACAAAATAAATTTTAAGGAAAGCTTTTCCTTTGATTTAAGATTCATGTTTATAATTATTTGAAGTCATTATAATAATTATTTTAAATATATAAAATAATTCATAAAAATTTTATTGACTTCAAATAAATTATAAACATGAATCTTAAATCAAAGCAAAAGCTTTCCTTAAAATTTATTTTGTAATTTTTTGTCGCGTAAGGTTCCTTTCAATGAAAAGCATCACATATATTATTATCAAATAGATTAAAAATATGATAAATAAAAGCCATCAACTGTATAACTTTTCGCGTTCTTTTTGTTAATAAATAGATAACTATTCATTAACTTTTATCTATAGGTATTTGATAAATTTTAGTTAACATTTATTTTATTATTCAAAATGCTGTCAAACAAAAGTTAACTTTTTAGTAATATTTTTGAACTAATATAGTTGCTGATTTGATAACTTTAATAAGCTATCTATTTGTTATCTTTTTGAGAACTCAAAAAGTTATTAAAACGTTAACATTTATTTTCCATAAATGTGACATTTTTGGCCAGACATAGGAGCCATAATAGGTATACAAATTTCATTACAAAAAGATGACATTTTTGCAACCCAAGATGTTAACAGTTAACTTTCTAGGTTAACTTTTCGATGACTTTTAGTTCACCTCGTGCCGCCTGGGAAGTTTTGAGTTTTTGACCGTTGTTACAATCGTAATTTGAAAAAGTGAGGTTATGTATGGATGTAAGATGTCGGTATGTAATATACATAGTTTTCTACGTTTTATACAGTATATTACGTCGAAAATGTATTATACGTCGAAAACTGCCAGTGACGCGTCACGGCACAACCCTGCGTCTAAAGTTCGAAGTGCAAAAACTTCCCACCTGAAGCGTATGCATCGGTCGTATAAAGGCCTAAGCACAACTGCTTCGCGAATGTCGTTCGCGAACGCAAAGCATGGGTTAGAAAAGGACAGCAATAAATTTGTGTCTTTTTCTATCTCATGCGTCTCGTTCACGAACGATCTTCCCGAATCTATTCTGCGTTGGCCTTAAGTTTTTTGAAAATATCTGTCTGCTAGGCTCGTGACATTTATAGGTTATGGTTATTATTATTTTCTAGTCTCATGATGTTTAGTCTGTTTAGTGCATTTGTTGTTTAATGTCATAATAGTTTTGTTATTAATTATTGAAGTGAAATTATGAAGGTGAGTAAAATATAATTTGATTACATTTTATTTACTGTAAATGGAACTTATATATAAAAGCAGTAAAAATATCAAAATTTCAATTTTATAATAAAATGACTGTACTATAAATTTTTGTTTCAAGTTTACTTTTTATTACGCTTCCGTTTTTATTATTACACCTATATTACCAAGTTTAAAATTAATTAATTACTTCCAATAGGGATCTGAAATCATGACGTCACAAACAAACATGGCGGTCGACAACGGGGTCAAATTTTTTATATAAAAAGTTGAATAGAGTTAATTGAGGGGCTAAAAATTGTTTCAGTTTGTTTATTCGCATGTTTTAAAAAATTATAAAATGCAATACGCTCCAAATATTTAATATATTCAGTAAAATAAATCACATAAGTAAATGCACTTGTAAATAAAAGAATTGTTTTCATATCGAAAAACATTATTTACTTGAATAAAAAGTTAAAAAATATCTACTTTAAATATTTAATTAAAATTTAAAGTGAAAATACAGTGTCCTTTTCAAGAAAAGTAAGGATTAATCGAGTTAAAGAATAGTTTTAAGGTTATGTTTTAGGTTATGTTGTGTCTCTTGTTTACCAATCTGTAAACATTAAATAAATATGTTGTAGGAGACACATTGTAACAAAAAAGTAATAATTATAAACTACTTTTAATTTAAAATCTTGATTAACTGAGAATACAATTAATTAAACATATTTTAATAAAGTATTTATTGTGACAAAATAAAGTGAGATTATTGCTTTCACACTTTGCTTATGAATATCTCAAAATATTAAGCAATATTATTTAATGTACTGAATGTGACTGGTTCGAAGTATTTTCTTTTTTACAAATTAATTTAATTATTGAATATCATGCTATATTTTAGGATTTTTAAATATAAAACTTGCGAATTTAGAAATTATTCCATGTAAAATGTCAAAATCGACCCCGTTGTGTTAGTTAAATTTTCTGGCACCAGAATGCGTATCGCAGTATTTCAGATCCCTATTATATTTAAACAAATTAAAGTAATATATGAAATTTATGTTTTGAGATTTTTAATTATTTTTGAAAAATTGCAAAATGTATACAACGAATATTTTTAGTTGAAATTAATTTAATTTCTCTAATTTAAAAAACTCAGAATATAATAAAAAATTAATATGAAAAATAATGCATGCCTTTTTGCATATAACAAACATATATACTTACACGGAAAAAAATACTGTGCTAAAAACAAATTTGAAAAAATTATAATTATAAATTAAACAAATAAAATAAATATTCCTTAAAGGTTAAGTATACATTTAATGATTTGCTTGATCCGTTACTCAAAACAAACACGACCGATACAGACGCGCTCTATCGAGAAGTTTTCGAACCATGAACTTCAGACGCAAAAGTGCTTGCTTTGAAATACAGTAGATTGGTCTCCTGTAGTCTATTCTCCATAGACAATACAATTGAATAACTACTGCACAAACACGTGACCATGTCAACTCTCCCGAAGAAAACAGTTCTATCAAAAATTTCCTAAAACAGAGTGTTTTTCCGTAAGTCTAAAGTTTGGCAACAGATGGCGTTGTCTGCGTCCTGTTGTGGAATTCTGGGTATAAATAATTTAAATATTATATTAAAAATAAACAGAAGGGAACCCGCACAAGAAACGTGAACATTTGTAAAATCGAAATAATGAAATAAAGTAATTAAAACGGTTAAAACAGGGTATTTATTTCATAAAAATTACTGTGTGTGTTACAAGCGTGGTCTCAGACGCAACTGCATAATTAGCCGCGTACACACATTCATATTTTATTTTATCCTGTATTAATATTATTATGACAATTTTCTAAGAAAATAAAAATTTTACCATTATAAAATGCATATGAGTCAATCCATTATATTTCGACTAAAATCGTTGCCGACTAATTTTAAAAAACTGTAATATTTTGCAGGAATGATTTTAAAGATATTAGGATTACCGAACAAAACGAATTTTTAAAATATTTTTTATATTTATTGTAAAATAAGTATCTAAAGTATATGAAGTCGTTAAAACTGTCACATTTTCATCTATTAGAAAATATTAAAGAAAACACATAATTTATTATAAAAACGTAAAAAATTATTTAGATTTTATAAAGAATGAATTATTTTATTATTATGAATTGGTAGAAACAATTATTAATAAGAAATATTAAATAAAAAATGATTTTAAAGTTCACCTGGTAAATAACCTATTTTTGCAAATTTCATTCACTAAATGTGATAAATAGAAATCATTAAATTGAATAGAACGTTATGAAATATAAAGTACCTGTTATTAACTTTTACTTTTTCTTAACACTCTCTTCCTTTTTTCTTCATGAATGTTAAAAAGTAAGCAAGTAAAACTAGCACTTTGCTTATTTTCACAATTTTAAAATGTAAATAACTTCTGTCCAGAAAAATGAAAAATTACGAAAATTGGGCAATAATTAATTGATCACTAGATACACTCACTGGAAAAAGATTTTCTTTGGTCCCGAAGATATTTTCCGAATTATTTAACTTTAAACTTTTTACTATTTTTGTCTGGTGTTAACACATGTGTTTTTTAAATGACGAAGTTAGCTCTTTCTTGTTTAACCGTTTTTAACCAACTTCAGTTTTAAAAAAATTACATGTATTAACCTGACAAAAATAGTAAAAAGTTTAAAGTTAATTAATTCGGAAAATAGCTTCGGGACCAAAGAAAATCTTTTTCCAGTGAGTGTATCTAGTGATCAATTAATTATTGCCCAATTTTCGTAATTTTTCATTTTTCTGTGCAGAAGTTATTTACATTTTTAAATCGTGAAAATAAGCAAAGTGCCAGTTTTAATTGCTTGTTTTTTAACATTTATGAAGAAAAAAGGAAGAAATTGTTAAGAAAAAGTAAAAGTTAATCACAGGTACTTTATATTTCATAAGGTTTTATTTAATTTAATGATTTCTATTTCTCACATTTAGTGAATAAAATTTGCAAAAATAGGTTATTTGCCAGGTGAACTTTAAAATCATTTTTTATTTAATATTTCTTATTAATAATTGTTTCTACTAATTTATAATAATAAAATAATTCATTCTTAATAGAATCTAAAATTTTTTTTACGTTTTTATAATAAATTATGCGTTTTCTTTAATATTTTCTAATAGATGAAAATGTGACAGTTTTAACGACTTCATATACTTTAGATGCTTATTTTACAATAAATATAAAAAATATTTAAAACATTCGTTTTGTTCGGTAATCCTAATATCTTTAAAATCATTCCTGCAAAATATTACAATTTTTTTAAATTAGCCGGTAACGACTTTAGTCGAAATATAATGGAATGATTCATATATAAAAAATTTAATTTTATCTTTTTATTTTATATTTACAGTAGAACCTCGGTTATCCGAGCCTCGATTATCCGAGATTCCGGATTATCGGAGGCACTAAACATGCTCAGATAATGCGGAATAACTCGGATAAAACGGATCTAGCGACTAAATTTGGAAAGTAAATTTTACAAAACCACTGTTTGTGATCATTTCATTTAAAATTTCGTCCATTTTTGTCATTTAATATTATTCTAACACTTTAAACACTTGAAAAATAATTTAAAATTTTGAAATTTTCATTGGTTCCATGTTATCCGAGTTTTCGATTATCCGAGGTACCTCTTCCCCACATTACCTCGGATAATCGAGGTTCTACTGTATGTTTATTTCAACAAAACAATTATCCCTCTATATAATTAATTTTAATTTAATTTTAAAATATATATAATCAAACAATTTTTATTTATTTATTTTTACTTATTAATTAACTTTATTTTCGTTTGCTATTCGTGTTATCATAATCAATATTTTAACTAATAGCACGCAAAATTAACGTATAACGTGCATGATCAAGGCTAGAATGTAGAATGACGTGTGTAACGTTGACAAACGTTCTGACAGCTGTTTAATTTACCGTATAAAACGTGAAATATTGTTACAAATTAATTTACTACAACTCTCACAGGAACCTAATGACACTTTTTTTACCAGATATTTAATCATTATATATCTGTTTTTTTTTAAAAATTTCCATCAACTTCTTAACGTTAATTACTTTGGGGTGAACAAATATGTATAAAAAAGTATTCAATTTCCATAAGACTCAAAGTTAAATGTTAAAAAACAAAAACTCTTATAACTTTTTCACAAGAACGTAGAAGCCTCAAAAATTTAACTACATAGTTTTCAAACCTTTATCTAATAATGGACCAAGTTTCATCAAATTGGTAATGTTAATTCTGAATCGTATATAACCTCCTTAAGTGTGTGGTGATATCGTTCAGTTAGTCTATTGGCTGTCAAATGATACGGAGTTGTTCTTATTCTATTGCAACCTTTGAATTTAAGAAGCGCAGAAAAATTTGTGACTTGAATTGGCTACCTTCGTTCGTTAAGGGCGTTTCTGGAGAACCAAAACGAGATACCCAAGAATTTAAAAATGCGCGACAAACAGTCATGGCTTCGATATCTTTAAAAGAAATTGTCTCAGGCCAACGCAACGATAGAATTTATGAATTAAAGTTAAGCAGTACCTGAACCCATCGCATACTGTCAGGGGACCGATAATGTCCATATGGACGTGGCAGAACCGACTATCACACGGAAAAAAGAATATCACATGATATGCGCCAAACAGTAGGACAAGTCGTGTGCTTTAATTCAGCACGTCTGGTGCGCCTTTTTGGAACAACAGACTTTTTTTGGCGCAGGTGCTGTGCTTATGAAATGTACAAGCTGCAAAGCACCTGCGCCGAACTATATATGTCTGTTGTTGCAAAAAAGTGCACCAGACGCGCTGAATTAAAGCACACGACTTGTCCTACTGTTTGGCGCATATCTTGTGCTATTCTTTTTCCGTGCACGAATTGAGACGGTAATACTGTAGTGTATACACACCTTCGCACGTTGTCAGTTTAAGCGAGATCTATACCAATCTTTGGTGTCTTTGTTTATGAATGACCAAACATACTTTTCTCTTATATTTATATTTCCTTCAGGGTGAGCGGAATTATGTATTAAATTGAAAATTCGTTTACGGGGAGAACGCGGAATATAAAGACGGACGTTGTCCCCTGAAATGTCACAAATAAGTGATTCCAGGAAGATACTTGATAGCAGAAGTAAATTCTGAGAGAAATGAAACTGTCTCTGTTGACGGAGCGAAGCATTTAGCTGCTTTTCTGGTAGGCGTAAATCAGTGATTTGTGGTCCGTACAAATTTTAAATTCGTGACACCACAAAAATCAATTCCCTCACTATTAGAATTACGTGTGAAAGCTCAGACGCATGTTTCTCCACGACTCCTGAAATGGTTGAGGAGACCATGCAAAAAGGGCTGTTGGAACTGTGGCGCGGAAACCTACCACCATAAGGACTGCCCAAGTCCTAAAACTTCGAAATTCTGCGGAAAATGTGGCGACAAAATCCTGTACAACATCTTCACGGATGTACTAGAGTGTGAAACTTGCAGGTTCACTGAGTCCATAGATTCCTAATATAATAATAAAAAATTCTGTTTTGTATATAAATAAATCTATAATTTAAACAAATGATGTTCTGCCTTAAAAATTTTTTTTGTCACCCAACTATTTTCCCTGAATTGAACCCAATTTTATTTACCTATTTTTACAGCGCCCTCCTGGCTACATTTTAGAATGGGGGTGTTGTGACGTTTCAAAATTTTTCATAATAACATTTGCAATTTTCATAATAAATTCTAATATAGTCGATGACCAACAAATTATCTTATAAACAATAATAATAATAATCACAACAAAGCTTTTAAATTTAACTTTGTTTATTTTATAAAATTTAATTTAAAAATATTAATATTAATTGTTGCTCCGCCTTTGCAAACTATTGTTTCTCGTACTCTCAGAAGACTTCAAATTTAGTGAAATCATTGGAATGGACGTTCGTCGGTCAACCTACAATGAGAGTTCCCCTCTCGTCGTTGACGATTTCCCCCTTTCTTCGTATGAATGATCGAGAATTTCCCCTTTCTCCTGAGGCTGCGGTTACACCTCTGCAGACAGCCTGCCTGCCTGCAGGTTGTCATGGTAACGTACAAGAGTAAGAGAGGCAGTGACTTCCAACTTCTTCCTTACTCTCGTTGCTCCTGCCTGCGCAGGCAGGCAGCCTGCAGAGGTGTAACCGCAGCTTGAGAAATGATTCCTCGAGGCTTGCCGCCTTCGCTACGTTTTCGCCGCTTTCGCTTTTCTCTACCAACCGGAAACCAGAGATGCCAACGACCGTCCCTAAACGGAACTGCGCTTGCGCTAAGGAAAGTACTCTTATTGGTAGATTAAAACGTGTCCATTTAAAACACTTAATATATCAAGGTTTTCAAATAAACGCGCTCTAACCTCTCAATCAGAGCATTTTTGTCGCGCAAGCGCAGTTCCGTTTGGGGACAGTCATTAGCATCTTTGCCGGAAACTACTAAGTCACCCAAATCAGTTTGAAATAAATCTAAAATTGTTACCTTTTTCTTGTACCTAACCCGAAATTTGTTACCAATAATAATAATACTCTGAATATTATTAACTTTAATATTATTCCGGAAATTTTGTCATTATTCAGAGGTATTATTTATGAACAAATAAGGGACAATTTTCTCGTCAATTTTTCTGTCTTAGTGAAAACTTCTTGATACTCAGGGCCGAATTAATCGATGCAAAGGCCCACTCTGATTTTTGTATTTTGTAATTTTTTGTTAACTTGTTTGGATTATTTGGTTCTTTTAGTAGAATGTCTCTTTTTTGACCATGTGTTGCCTTCTATTGCCCCTTTTCCCTATTTATTTTCTAAAATT
Organism: Leptopilina myrica (nomen nudum); assembly: GCA_032872475.1. Lineage (NCBI taxonomy): Eukaryota > Metazoa > Arthropoda > Insecta > Hymenoptera > Figitidae > Leptopilina > Leptopilina myrica (nomen nudum). The sequence continues at coordinate 19,779,481 of CM065461.1, read as the reverse complement.
TTATATTAACTCCCTTCCCGTTACCAATATTACCAACCCCTCAAGAATTTTATTATTAATTAATTAAAATACCCCCTAGCTATCCCTCAAAATTTTCGTTCTTACTAGTTACCACGAAAATAGTGAGAAAGAAATTAAACGAAAATGTACCATATAATTTCAAATAAAACTAATGTCAAATCTTAATTTATTCATAAAAAATTATTTCCTTTTAAAAATCAAAAATTTTTTTTTTGAAAAATTAAATTTGTTAACCTTTTGTCACACACCTAGAGAGGGATTCCCTCTACAGTTTCAGTATTTTTTAAATAACTTTTGTTTTCCTCATTGCAAAATAAAATCAGTTTCCATACCTTTCGACAATTTACTCCGCAACACATTTCTAAAAAAACATTTAGTTTAAACATAATTAATATTTAATTATGAAGCTTCAAAGCTAGAAAAAACTCAAAAAAGTGAGGTTATGTTGAATAAAAAAATCAAGTTTTCAAAACATTTTTTGTTCCACTGTTGGTTAATGGCAAAATTATATTATAAATATATTTAAAATAAATTATTTTATGATTATTTTGCTTATTTGTTAATGTTACATTATTTTTACATGTAAAGTGTATAATTCCTTCGAAGATGTGCATTCGTGTAATTAATTTTTATTGTTGAGACCGAAAATTAATTTTATTAATTTTATATTATAATTTAGAATAATTTACTACATATTTGTAAAGTGTATAGATGCTTGTATACAAGGTGACTTTTAAAGCATTTTTCTTAATATAACACTATTTTAAAGTAAATGTAGATAATAGAAATAAATTTTCAAAGTAAAACAAAGCTCAATTAAAAGGGAAATGAAGTTTTAAGAAAAAAAGGAAAATTTTGTTCAAAAAATTTATTCACACTGAAAAAAGGTTAGAATTTGATAATTCCTTGTCACTCTAACTTACCGACACGATTTTGTATTGGTGGTAGATTAAATAAGTTTTTTTCATTACTAATTAATAAATATATTATTATTTATTTATTATATAAATGTTCTTATATAAAATAATTAAATTTAATACAAAATCGTGCTTTCCTCATCCGAGAAATATCTAATGTCGGTAAGTTAGAGTAACAAAGAATTATCAAATTCTAACCTTTTTTCAGTGTGAATAAATTTTTTTAACAAAATTATCCTTTTTTTCTTAAAATTTCATTTCCCTTATAAATTTAGCTTTGTTTTACTTTGAAAATTCATTTCTATTATCTACATTTACTTTAAAATAGTGTTATATTAAGAAAAATGCTTTAAAAGTCACCTCGTATGCAAGCATCTATATACTTCTCATTACGGAAAAGGCTCGTATGAGAGTTTTCTCATATTTCTCATACGAGCTACCAAGCTCGTATACGAACTCCGCGGTCCGTGTATAGAATTTTTTTACTGGGATGTTTATGTTGTAATGTCGCTTATTTTACAATGTGGTGAGGGATTCCCTCTAAACGTGTGTAAAGTCGTAATTTTTCCAAGGTGTGTGACGGAGGGTTAAAAATTTATTTACACTGTAAAAAAGGTCTGAATTTTGCTATTCGAACAGTATAATTACACGAGCCTGTAAAAATTATTTTACAAGATCGTGTGATTTCACTGCACTCAGCATGACAATATTAATGGTGTTTGAGGTTAGAAATACAAAATTCTGTAAATTTACAGTGTTGTGAAGAGCGATTTTAAATGGCGCTGCAAAATTACAATTCGAATGTAAATTCACTGTGTACAGCACAGGTTTTTTTCCTCGCATACAGGGTATGCTATTTTACGGACGTGTGTAAAATTACATTTCTAATTAAATTTACATTTTGAAAATGTAAATATCATGAATTTTGTGAATTTACTAAATAAAACGTAAAAAAGCTATTTTTCATATGTAAAACTAAAATCACATACTGAAGTAAACAAATAGCTGAATAATTAAATTTCTTTAATATTATAATTATAATTTTATCTTTAATAAAATAGCTGAATAATTAAATTTCTTTAATATTATAATTCTAGAATTTTTAATTGACTGGTTTCGTATTACACTTATTAATACTTTAAGTTATATGAATATATATTAATTCGTTTCGTATGTCGTCTTGTTAACAAAGTGACTCGATTAGTTGAATTTATGGCATTGTAATATTTTCACCAACATTTTGACAGGACATTCTACACTGAGAAAAAAAAATATTTGATTCAAACAAATTTTGTTTAAAACAAACTTAAAATATCTTTGCTATACAGTCAAACATATTTAAGTTTAGCTCAAACATATTTTCTGGTTTAGTTTAAGAGATTATATATTGAAATCAAACATAAATTGTGATTGATTTTAAATTATCTGTAGTTAACTTTTAAGTTTGATTCAAACATAAAATTTTTAAACATAATTTTTGTTTAAACCGTAACAGAAAATATGTTTTAATTAAATATAATTATTCAAACAAATAATACTTTTGAATCAATGGAGTAGATATTTTCTATATATTGAGATTAAACTTACAAACTAATTTCAATTAAACAAAATCGTCTAACAATATTTTTGTGTTTCATTTAAGTATAATGTTTTCTCAGTGTAGTATGTGTTAAAAAATTAAAAATTCCAAGTTCGTGAATAGTGTAGTGGTCAGTGTTGCGGATTTATAATTTAGAATATGCTTTAGGTGTTAGGTTTCGCAACCCCTCGTCGTCAAATATTTTATTTATCATAAGTTATAACTACATTTTTATGTGAATTCACTTATTTCTTTGTAAATTTACACATTTTTTGTGCTTTCACATTCTTCTGTAATTTTACAATTCGCTTGTAAATTCTCATAACTTCAATGACAAGTTACTGTATCATGTAAAAACGACTTGCACAGCATAGGTTTTTTTCCTCGCATACGCACCCAGTAAAATTACAGAAATTTTTTTTACAGTGATATTTAAAAATAAAAATTTATGGTTAAAATTTTTTTTTGAAAAATTGAATTTACTGATAAATTAATTTTTTTGGATCAAAATTTATTGTTAAAAATTTTTTTTTTGAAAAATTAAATTTGTCAAAAATTTATTTATTTAAAAGTTAAAATTTATTGTTAAATTTTTTTTTAAAGAATTTAATTTGCTGATAAATTATAATTTTTTTTATCAAAATTTATTGTTAAAAATTATTTTTTTTGAAGAATTGAATTTGCTGATGTTACATCCTGTATATTTTTCAACTTTTTTATCTCGAAAATTTTTTATCTTACAAATAACTTAAGCTGGACCCCTAAGTGTTACGCACTGTGTCCGGGAATATCAAGGATAATTGTATTAATGATATGAGTAAATTTATTTTTAATTTTTGTTTATTGTGAAGAACTCTCAAAGAGTAAATACAAAATCAATAACAATTTTATTATTCAAAATAAAACTAAGTCGCACTTCACACTGATTGAAAACTTCGCTGCACATAATCTCCCTCTTGTGGAATCGAAGATCACTCGCACAATCGAGCGATATCCCACACCGCGTCGAAAGAACTCCAGAAACAATTCACGCTCCAAATTATTATTGGCCACTTAATCAAGTGAAAGACTAATAATAAATAAAATTATAATCAGAAGTCAAAAAATCAAAAACAAAAAACAATACCGAAAGTAAACTTAAAAGGGAAAACTACACAAAATAATACAGCAATAATACTATCCTCAATCGCCAGATGACGTTGGCAACAATAAGAGTTACATTAAACATATTGTAACGTGGGAAATGAAGTTCAAATTTTATCTTTAGCAGTTAAACTTTGAATTTTCAGAGAAAATGCTTTTTGGGAAAAATGTAAAGGAAATCATAAATTGAAATATAACCTTTGGGCCAGATGTCGTAAAAACGACGTTTTTAAAGGTACGGCCATGAATATATATATATATATATATATATATATATATATATATATATATATATATATAGATATATATATATATATATATATCTATCCCTATTAATATAAAATCATTTCGCAGCCGCCGCAGCTGATTCAGTCATTTCCCTTTCCCGCTACCCTCAAAATTTAGGTCAATTTTAAGGGCATTTTTGACCTAGACGTCAAAATTTAACCATTTTCGCTACCCTCAAAATTTAGGTCAATTTTGAGGACAGTTTGACCTAAACGTCAAAATTTGGTTGACAATTCCCGCTATCCTCAAAATTTAGGTCAATTTTGAGGGCGGTATTGACCTAAACGTCAAAATTTGACAAACAATTCCCGCAGCCCTAAAAAATTAGGTCGATTTTGAGGGCATTTTTGATCTAGACGTCAAAATTTGACAATTTTTGCTACCCTCAAAATTTAGGTCAATTTTGAGGGCAGTTTTGATTTAAACGTCCAAATTTGACTTTTAGTATCGCCTGATATAATTTACTAACTTATTACCATGCATTTATATTAAGAGAACATGATTTGAAAATAGAAATTAAAATAAATATATGAAGTAGTTAGGGGGTTGGCGCGTGAAGCGCGCAGGGGGGCGGAGCCCCCCTAGTATATATATATATATATATATTCTAAAACGTGTTCAAACATTAAACAGCAACGATATTTTTCATCTTTAGAATAAAAAAACATTATTAATAATTATTAACAATAAAAATTGATAACAGATATTGACATATATACATTATAAATTAAATAATTTTATATTTCAAAACAATAAGTATTTTAATATTATTAAAAATATATCTAAATAAATATTTGTTGTTTATAAAATAATTAATAATAAATAAATATCAACAAACAATAAATAAATACAATATAGCAATTATAATTCACAAATTTTAATAACAAATATTAAAAAATTAATTTATCCTAAAATAGAATAGCCTAGTTCCAAAACTCAACGCAAAACGCTGCCATGGGACTTCACCCTCAGCCAGCCCGTAGGTTCTTGCGTTTTAATGTACGGATCATAGTGTCGTGAAAGTTGACTGACAACTGTAGGGGCGCTGGATGTGCGCTAGGCTGAAATTCAAAATATTATTTTTAAACATAGCCTTCAAATATATATAAAAACTCACTGCGCAGACTCGTGAAATTAAACCATGTTTCTTATTAATATAACGGGTTTAAAAATTGCTACAGGTTTTACAGTCTAATGTAAAATCAGAATATATGTAGACAAGTAGTTCTTCAAGCCAGAAGAATATGTTTTGAAAAATTTCCCATGCATAATTTTTAATTTTGGCCTAGATGATATCCAGCGCCCCTACAATTTTCAGTCAACATTTAAGACACTTTCAACTCAAGAGAACCTATGGGCTGAACTCAGCCTCTTTATGAGGGTTAGTTCAAGAAGAGCCAATCCCGAAACGACAAAATCAAATCTTTCAACGTTTTACCATTTTCTCTTCTCCATTTTCTTTTTAAAAAAAGCAATCTGATAATTAGTCAGCCTCTTTTTCCATCTCTCTAAAAATATTTTCCAAAATCATGGAAACACTCAAAAATCTTAGTGGGGACAATACTTTGAAAACAGTATTCTCACAAGACAAGTCAGTTAGTTTTTAAGTCTTAAAAAGCAAAGTTAGTTTTTAAGTCTTCAAAACATAAGTTCTCACTTCAAAAAGTTAGTTCTCAATTAAGAGTTCAATTCTCAAGCAACTATCCAAACAAAAATTCCAAGTTCTAATTTCCAAGTTCTTATTTCCAAGTTCTAAATTCCAAGTTCTTATTTCCAAGTGTCCCGAACTATTAGGCGAGAGTCTAGGTTCAAATCACATTAATTATTTATTAAATAATTATTTATTTCATAAATAAAAAATAATAGTAATTATGTCCAGTTCATAGGACGTAACACTGATGAATTATCATTTTTTTAATCAAAACTTATTGTTAAGTTTTTTTTTTTTGAAGAATTGAATTTGCTGATAAATTATAATTTTTTTAGATCAAAATTTATTGTTAAAAATAATTTTTTTTTGAAAAATTAAATTTCTTAAAAATTTGTTGGAAAAATTGAATTTGCTGATAAATTAATTTTTTAGATCAAAATTTATTGTTAAAATTTTTTTTTTTAAATTAAATTTGTTACAAACTTTGTTGTGATTATTATTATTAATATTGTTTATAAGATAATTTGTTGGTCATCGACTATATTAGAATTTATTGAGAAAATTGCAAATGTTATTATGAAAAATTTTGTAACGTCACAGTGGGTAAACCATGTAGATAGACGAAGCTTAAACCGCGCAGGAAGGTTGACATTTTCTGTATAAAATTACAATAAAATAATAAAAAGGGCCTAGCGGAGTGAGCATGCAAAATTTGCCCCCGCTTAAAAAAAATTTGAAATTCTTGTTACATGTTGGCAGCATTAAGATAAAATTTTTCACCAAATATTTTTTCAAAAAATGTATTTTTGTAAAAGTTATGGAAGAGGAAAGAAAAATCAAAAATTTGTTTTTTCTCGAAAACCACTGGATTGATTTTAGTGAAATTTATACGTGTTTATAAATGAATAAAACGAAAAATATGAAAAAAAAATTTTAATTTAAAAATAAAAATTTTTTTTTATTAAAACAATATTTAGTAATAATAAAAATTAATACAAAAAACATAAATAAGGGGATTTTTGTTTTTAAAATGTACATAATATAAAATATGTTAAATTAAAACGAAAAACATGAAAAACATTTTTTTTAAATTTTGTTATTCATTAAAATAATTTTTTTAAAAAGATTAAAATTAAATTGTCAATTAATACCTCTAGAGGTACAATTCATTAAATTGTAATTAATTTGAAGGTTTTGGAATAAAACAGATAAATAATTATGCAAATTGCTGTCCTCATTTGAAAAAAAATAATATTGTAGTAAATAGTATAAAAAATTATAGATATAAACAAATCAAAATCATGTAATATTTTTTTCATTTCATTCTATGATAAGTCAAAAGTTTTTCATTAAAAGATTTTATTTAACAAATTGCCTGGTCCACCCGTAATTGGGTTTTCTCGCCAGAGAAGAGGGAAAAACTGTAGAAAAACCTCTTCTGAGTACAATCGGTTTATCGACAGTCTAGTTTCGGCGGTGGGCATCGGACAATAATCGACAATGCATACCGTCGCACCTAGACGTCAAACCTCCCGCTCGGAATATCTCACCTGTCGGAAAGGAAAAAATGCGAGATTTTCTTATTTGTGTAAAAAAAATTGGAAAATTATTAAACAAAATTTTACGTATATTATTTTGTTAAAGAGTTAGTAATTATTTTCAAAAATAATAATATTTATCACAAGAATGCAATTATTTAAAATTTTTTAAATTACTTAAACTCTTGTCAGAAATTCAATTATTTTCAAAAAATCTAAAAAAAATAATATGGTCTACATTTCCAATAACCTGAAACATACATGTGTTGGTTATCAGACCAAGGGAAGTATATATCTATATATTTTTCCTTTATTTTGATTTAATAGCCCACTGCACGGAAAACTTCTGAAAACCCAAGTGTTTCTAACATGAGAAATAACTTACACATGTGTATTAAATATTTCTCATTCTTATATAATCTGAATAGACAGAATGTTTGTGTATAATTTTAAAAAGACATTGTTTCCAAAATTTAAAGATCCTCTGACAATGAGGCACGCGCCAAACTATATCAACTGATAAGATCTGTTTTGACAACATATAGTACTATATTATATGAATGAAAAAAAACTACTACTATAATAACCACCCTTCACAATATTACCAGCTATATTGCCAGTGCAGCGCACAAAACGTGAGACCTCCTTGTCCCCCACACGCGCCTCCACCGCAACCATCGCAGCCACCATGGCACGGTAATTATAACCGCGATTTCCCACAAATCCACGGTCATAACGCGCACGATAATAACAGTCATTCAAAAAACGACAGAGATGCCAGGAGAGATTAGATCTCGCTGGCGAGACTCCTGTAAATCAAAACGAAAATCAACCGATAAATAATTCGAACGAAATTGTAACTTCTTCAAATTCAGAAAGCATTCCTATCGCTAATGAATCAACGTACAATCCTCAAATAGCATCAACGCTAAACCAAGCGCATGCAGGTAGAATTGATACTAGTGATTCTGAAAGCGATTACGATGATTGCTTCTATTCTGAATCTGAGACGGACTACTCTGATTCTGAAGAGGATCCCTCCCCCATAATAGGCGCGAGCATATCCTCACTCACATCACTGCCGCTAGTTAATCAGTCAAACAAATTATTTGTAATGACTGATGAAACTGAGCGCAGAGTAAACAAAGGGCACGCATCGCCCTTACCGTCTCAAGAAAGACGTACAATTTCTACCACAATTAAAATCGGTAATGAGAAAATAATAGCGCTTCTCGACACAGGTAGCGATTGCACCTTTATGTCAGGAGAACTTTTCGACAAACTCGAAAGTTTAGCTAACGGCGAACCAATTAAGGACGCGATAACACGCGCCGGCGTACAACTCGCGCAACGCGACCACGTAGCCGCACCTCGTCATTCCGTTAAATTTAATATCGAGATAGATAATTGCCACGGTGAAATGTGGTTTGCAGTCCTCGATGGACTAACCACACCAGTTATTTTAGGCATGGACTTTATAACCAATTGGCAAGTCACTATTGACGCAAGACAATAGGTTATTGGTCCATAAAAGGTTCAACGATTCGTCACCCTTTAGGCTCCAATTCTAATACGCGCAGCTTCCTAAATTCGGCCCAATTAATCGAACTATCTCCGGAACAAAGAAAGATTCTAAACGACTTTCTAGACAAGAAATTATCGAAATTTGCGTCTGGAACCGGTGTAACAGATCTCACAACACATGTAATCGAGCTCACCGATCCCACGCCATTCAAATTAAAGCCTTATCGCCGCAGCATAGAAGCGAACAAAATTATTAATAATCAGGTCGACGTTTACCTCGACAAAAAGTTCATAGTCAGAAGCAACGGACGCTTTGCCAGCCCAGTAGTGCTCACATATCGTAAAGATGGTAGGCCAAGAGTATGCATGGATTTCCGAAAGTTGAATCGCAACACAAAGAAATCAGCATACCCTTTGCCACGTATGGATACCATACTCGATGCGCTATCTGAAGCTAACATTATTAGTACGATCGATTTGACCGACGCGTTTCACCACATACTAATTGACCCGAAGTCGCGCGAATACACCGCCTTCGTTGCCCCCGGTCGCGGACAGTTCGAATGGGTCAGAATGCCCTTCGGACTCACAAACGCGCCAGCCACTTTCCAGGCTCTAACCGACCGACTAAAAGAAAAGTTCGTAGAACACGTTCGCGAAAATAATCTCCCCGAACATTATTGCGAACAAGTCCACGCTTACCTCGATGATTGGATAATAATATCCAAAACTTTCGAAGAACATCTTCTGCTTCTCGATGTAGTCCTTACCATTCTACACGAAGCAGGATTGTCAATCAATCGCGAAAAGTCTTACTTCGCGAAATCGTCGGTAGAATACTTAGGATTTATTCTCGACAAAGACGGTTTGAAGCCAAACGCTAAGCGCGTTGAACCAATCCTCGAACGGGCAACTCCTCGTAATCGAAAAGAGTTGCGCCGGTTCAATGGTTCAGTAAACTGGTACCATCGTCACTTGCGCAATATCGCAAAAGTGCAAGGGCCGCTAAACAAATTAGCGAGCCCAAAAGTACCATAGAACTGGACCGAAGAACACGAGGCCGCGTTCAACGAAGTTAAAGAGTCCTTGAGAAGCGCTTTAACTTTAGTCGCGCCTAAGCCTGGCCTACCGTACTACTTGTACACCGATGCAAGCGACACCGGTATTGGTGCTATCTTGACACAGCAAGATGGAGAAAAAGAGTACTTGATCACTTGCTTAAGTAGACCTTTAAGGGGTGCGGAATTAAATTATACCACCACCGAAAAGGAATGCTTAGCCGTAATCTTTGCTATTAAAAAGCTCCGCTGTTACCTCGAATGCGCTGAATTTACTGTGATCACAGATCATTCCAGTCTAATTTGGTTGCAAGGTCTCAAGGACCCAAAAGGTAGACTTGCGCGATGGGCTCTTGAGCTATCCGCAAATAACGTCAAGATCGAACACAGAAAAGGTACGACTAACGAAGCGCCGGATACGCTTTCGCGACTTTACGAAGACGACATTAACGACACACATGTTGTCGAACTAAATTCGGTTAATGGTCAAAGTTGGTATGACCAAATGTTAGAAAAAGTTAGCCAAGATCCTGCGCGCTACGAAAGATATAAAGTTGATTCGAACAATCAACTATATTATTACAAACCTAATATGATCAGAGAAACCATCGGCAATAATAACGCCTGGAAGAAGATTCTTAAAGAAAGCGAAATTTTACCGATTATTACCGAACATCATAGCACTGCTCCGTCCGCGCACCAGGAAATTAATAAAACTTATCTTTCGATAATTAACCATTTTTATTGGCCTGGCATGCGCGAGGATATCAAGCGTTACGTTAATGAATGCTAGATTTGCCTCAGGCGTAAACCGAAAAATACACCCCCACAAGGTTTAATCTATCCGCGTAAAATTACGGAACCCTGGGAAACAGTGTCGCTCGATATTGTAGGCCTCCTACCTCGGTCAAAATCTGGCAAAAGTTATATTCTTGTTTGCGAAGACACTTACACTCGGTACATAGACTGCTTCGCGCTGTCCAAAGCGGACGGTCCCAAGATTGTAAAATCTTTGAATACTCTTGTTAATCGCTGGGGAGCGCCTAGAATCGTCATTACCGACAACGGTACAGAGTTTGTAAATCGCAATGTTACATCGTTCTTACAAAAAATCGGTTCTGTACAACGGACCACGCCCGTTTATCATCCTCAGGCCAATCCTGTCGAGCGCGTGAATCGTAATTTAAAAACAATGTTAGCAAGCCTTCTCGGTGAAAATCAGCGCGAATGGGATATTCTGCTCGAAGATATCCAGTTCGCCTACAACACCACTGTACACACGTCCCTTGGAGTCACTCCAGCTTTCTTAAACTTCGCTCGTGAACCGAGACGAATAGGAGAACCGCCACGTGACACAAACACAGACGTTTAAATTGACGAAACAATTAACACATGGTTAGATCGAGTAAAACACATAGATGCGCTTCGCGCAAAAGTTGAACAACTGATGAAAAAGGCTAGTAAGAAGCAAGGTAAAGTATATAACAAAAATCGGAAAGAAAACATTGACTTCAAGCATGGAGATCTCGTATTCTATCCTAACAACACTTTATCTAACGCTGCGCGCGGGTACAGTTCTAAACTGGCACCACGCTACAAAGGCCCAGCAACGGTCATAGAAAAGTTGTCACCTATAATAGTCACTATCTGCGATACGCATGGAAAACAGCTAGGGAAATATCATGTAAACGACTTAAAACCAGCTCGAAAGAACCTTAGGTCGCGTGTCAATTTCTAAAATCGTTTTCAGGACAACAACGCTAAGATGGAAGACGCTTCTCACGCCAGCAACAACGACACTTCGACAGCCAGAACAGTCCCAGAGGTTGTAGCCTTACATACATCGTCACCTCCAGAGGGTTTCTGCGCAGCAGGGGACAATGTAGAACTTGAACTAATCCCCACAGGATTGATCGCGCTAACTAAATCGACTTACGATACTCTCCTCGCCGAACGGGAAACCTTACGAAGCCAATTGGAGCAAGCTGAAATGGTCATCGATGATCTGCGCAAAGAAGCTCGTTCAACCCCTGTTAATATTCAGCAAGAAATTGTTGAACAATACCGCACTATAGTTCGACTTCAACAAGAACAGCGCGAACTAACAGATAAACTATCCGTAGCAGAAGAGACCAACGCCGAACTCCAAGCAGGCTACGACTCTTACGAGGCTGACTACAATAGTCTTCTAAATGATTACAATTCCTTAGAAGAGACCTACAATCGCCTAAAGAAGTTGTTCAAGGACAGAATCCAGGAAGTCTACCGTGCCCAAGTAGAACTGCGAGAAGCTAAACTCCGACTAAAGGCCCCGGACGGTTGTCTAAATTGTAGTAAGACAGGCCATGGTTATCGCTCTTGCCAAATGAAGTATTCCGGAAAATTTTGCCAGATCTGCGCGCACCCGGACTTCTCTACCAAGGAATGCCCTTGGCCGCATTACTCCGAGTGGCCACATCAACTACCCGAGCGTTTACGTTGTAAATGCTGTTGGAGACCTCATAACCTCCCCGATGTCAACTGCTATACTTGCCGCAAGCGTATGATCGAGACAGCTACCATCGATCGGAACAAGCTCGCTATAGAGTTGGAAGTACATCACACTCTTCGCCAGTCAGAGCAAAATAAATGTTCAGCCGCTCCAAAGACCGAACCACGCTAAAAACAAAGCTCTTCCGCTTGCAAGAACCCTGTCGACGAAGCCGATTTTGCCAAATCAAATGCGCTCATGAAACTCTCCCCTTATGACTCCGATGCTGTCAACGTTATCCTCTGGGAAAGCCTGGCCCAAGTCCATAAACTCAATGTCGAACAAGGTGAAGAAGAGGACTAAGTCCAATCGCCAACGCCGTGATGCTCAACGCCATACCAAAGTGCACTTTCCGTTTTCTTACGCGTTCAGCCACCATTTTATTTTTGTTACCATAACCAATAACCTAGCTACCAAAGTTATCTAGTTCCTAGCGCCGTTGCGCAGTATTATTTTGATGTCTAAAAACTATATTTTTGAAAATATCTTTATGTTACTTAGACCTTAGCGCCGTTGCGCAGTATTATTTTAAAAAAAAAAAAAAAAGTTTACTTCTACCTCATTATTAGTCGTCACTACTCAAATTAAAGATTCTTTTGTTTAAACAGCAATCAACGACTTCTTGGTATTAGTAAAACTTTTTGAATAAAACAAATTTAATTCAGAATATGTTGTCAGTTATAATAATATCAAGTATCATCCCACAACTGGTTATTAGGACGAGAAGTGAGATATCAGATGGACTTTAATCCCAGACTCTTTTCCTTCCTTTCTACTAGTTGTAAAAAGAACACCAGATTGGTGTAAACCGCGCGTATGAGAGCATACTGTTGCGCATATTTCAAAACTGTATTTTAGTGTTTTATTAAAAATAAATTGCCTTTTTGATAAGTGTGCTGATTATTTCTGCCGTTTCCAGCGTCATAATCGTCAGTTCCAGTTGTGGGAAAGTCAAAAGGTTAGTTCTCCAAACTTTATTTTTCATGGCTTGCTGTCAAAAGAAGGAAGAGAGAATTCTCAAACAGCGGATTCCTGGTTGGCAGTTGTGTCTCGCAATATGAGTCGAACCCCCATAAAATCAAATAATTATTAATTTTAATTAAATCTTATATTGTTGGTCACAAACTGTATTCATTTTGCTTCCTCATAAGGAAGCTTTGCATTCGTGACGATTTTCAATTTTTCAAAACATGGTTATATGGACTCATTTTCATCTAGGATATATGTATATTAAATTCTGAGCAAATGTCCAGATGTATGTGTGTGTGTGTGTGTATGTGTGTATGTCACAAAAAATTGTGTACAAATTATCTCAAACAAATTTTAATGGATTGCCCTGAAATTTTGCAGGTTTGTTGCAGTCATTAATACCTAAAATCTGACACAAGGATTTTCAAATTTATCCACAAAATTTTTTTTTATACAATTTTTTCAAAATTTGAAAAAAAAATTTTTTGTATTTTTTGAAATAACTTTTTTATTTCTTAATATTTTCATAAATTATTCTCAAAATTACATTCCTGACAAAAAAACGAATCGATTGATATATACAAAATGCACATTTCATCAAAATTTATAAAATTAATCAATATTTTTCTTTTTCACAAAAAATTCAAATTTTGTGTTTTTTGAAATATTACCTTAATATATTAAAATTAAATTAAGCAATTGGTTTATAATGTTTCGAGGAAGCGAAATGGTCATGAAATGAACAACTTGTTTAATTAATGAAAATAATATATTTTATTCAAATATGAAATATGTTTCTTCATTTCATATTGTCTAATTATAGTATCATAAAATTGAACTAAATATCGGAAAAATAATATTCACTCTCCAAGAGAGTCACATAAGACTCTGCGAGTGACTCTCTTGGGAGTTCCAGTGTACTTATGCAGGGTGTCCACTTTTTGTAGAAAATTGAAATCCCGGTTTCCCGGTCAAATTTTTTTTATTTCCCGATCATTATATAATAGATTGAAACAATATCTATTTAACATAAAAATTAATTTTCTTTTAAAACCAGTCCTTTCATAATATTTAATAAATTAGTTTTATAATAAAAGGAAACTTTTTAATTTCAAAAGGTTTTACTTTTATTGTCAAAACGAAAAAGTTTAATAAAAGATTTATTTTATTTTTCAAAGAAAATCCTTTTATTTTATGCAAAAAGATTTGTTTTATCCAACAAATTATAAAATATTTAAAATATTAATAACAAACGAAAAAAATAATCATAAATTATTCTATATTATACATATTACAAATTTAAACCAATCAATATTGAGCTCGCTTAGAGATAACATTTTTTTGACATTTTTTCCGAACTGATAATAGGGTAGAGTAAGGTAAAAAAGCCACTTTTTTACTTTTGGTACTATAAAATAGAAATTTTAATGTCTTTTTTCAATTTTCTAATTGTTACTGAAAGTTTAGTTATTAAGCTTCAAAATCCTTGTAAAACATTTTTTTGTATTCCGTGAAAGGACAAAGTTATAAGAGTTTTACGAAAGTTCTGCATATGGCTTTTTTGCACCACTTGGTGGGGTGAAAACGCCATTTGGTGATTTTGTCAAAATTTTGTTATCAAATTTTGTAATAATATTATATTTTTCTTTTATCTGTATAACAAATATATAATTTCAAAAAGTTTTTAGCGTCCAAAATTGTATTTTATGTTAAGTTTACCTGCTTTCAATTCACAGTCATCGAAAAAAATTGAAACAAGCAGTTAAAAATACAAATTACAATAACAACTATAATATTATCGATACGACAGCCAAACTAGAATCAAAAGTTGAGTTTTACATAATTAAACTCATATTTCAAACAGCTGGTAAAATAGTTCAATAGTTTCAAAATAAAAGCCAAATGGCTGAAAAATGGAAATGAAAAATAATATTAGAAATTATGAGAACAATTCTGTGGAGTAAACATTAAAAGAAAAATTCGCTTAAAATAAAAGGATTTTGTTAAATGTAAATAAGTATATTATTTTCTCAGTAACCTCTTCATCCCTAACAAAAGTCTGTTAATTTATGTATTCTTTAATATACCTTTATGTACAATATACTTCTCGAGTAATAATTTTAAAAAATTTTGTTGGGTCAATTTAAAAATAAAATTAAAAATAAATTCCCGGTTTAGTATCAAATTTCCTGGTTATCCCGGTCAATTTTTCAATTCCCGGTAATTTCCCGGTCAAGTGGCCACCCTGTTATGGTATTGAAATAAAATAAAATTTTCAACAAACACCTCCGGGGCGTAATGGATCACTTTGGCCTATCTATTAGGAAATACTTATTATATTTAAAATATTAATAAAATAATCCTGTCAAGTTTAATTTCTTGTAATTTATATATTAATAAGTACCAATGATAATCTTTTATAAAAAAATAACTGGAGAATAGATTTTTTAAGGAAATGGATTTTGCATTTCGCTACAACTTTTAAAAATTTGAAAATTGCATGAAAATGTTTAAAGTTTAAATTAAATATGTTCCATTTTCAATATTCTTTGTTATAAATATACAATAGAAACCAAAATTGTCAATACCGTAATAATATTTGATGATCTAAATTATAATTTCATTGCTGATTCATTACACCCCGGCCCGAGGCGAAATTCCTCACCTTGCATTTCTCCAAAAACATTGTTCTAGAAAAAAAGTATAAGTGATATTATGGCGTACTTTTTTTTAATTGAAAGCTGAGATGTTAGGCTAACTTTTCCACATGATGAAATTTTTATTGCTGCAAGAATGACGAAGTTAAGCAACAAAAAGTGAAAAGTGATGCATTACGCCCAGGTCTCCCCTACATAGAAAATTTTCAAAAAAAATAATATTTTTAAATCAATGTTCCCGAACTTAAAAGTTACCACTTAGTGGAGAATCACCCGTATATGTATGTGGATAAAGTCCGGAGTGCGGGCTGATCGCGGATTGACCAGTCATTTCGCTGTTCGCCCTAGCACTTTTGGGCAAAGTCCGAAATACTGTTTTTATAACGAGCTTTTCCCAAGTCATAGCGGTCAAACTGCAGATTGTCCAAGTCGCTTTGGGCAATGTTGAAAGTAAGAAATTTAAAAGAAATAATTGAATTATTTTGATATGTATAAAATAGTAAAATTTATTATTATTATTCTATTATATAGAATATTTAAAATATTCGTTTGAATCATTAATATTTGTTATTTAATTAAAACATTAATATGAATAAAAAACAAGTAATTACAATTAAATAAAAGTTGATTACTAATCACAACAAGAATTTTTGTTGTATAAGAGAATCAAAAGAAGCAGTTATTTTTAAGTTTTTATATTATTTTAAATAATACAACAGAGAATATTCGCTATTAATATGACACAGAGAAACCGTTTTTAAAAAATAAATAATTTTTATAAGTAAATTAATTTTTAAAAACTTGCGTACGATAAATTTTTTAAGTTTTTTTATAAACATACCTGGAAATGGTAAGGTTTTGCAAAAATTTCCACAGTGGGCCTGACAAATTTAATGGGTTAAAATTCTTAAGACATCTTTAGAAACCGATTTTAAAATTTTCATTGTTTATATTTTTTTGTTATTCCAAGTTAACAAATTAGAATATTTTTGAAATAAATCATGTTTACTTTTTTTCTATTACACATGACCCAAATCAATTCAAATCAGTGCACTATGACCACCCGACAAGTGTTAACGGCGTTGCAGGTCGAGAACTGGTTAGTGTTGCCAACCCACTTCCCCTACTTTCCTGTATTTTTCCACTTTGATCACTTTTAAAAAAAAATCTAAGCACTTAATCAAAAAAGTGGCTCTGTACCGTAAAATAAAATTAAATAGAGAATTATTAAAAATTTATTTGGTCTTGATACGATGTTTCTACGAGCCACAAAACGATTTTTGCGATGACAATTTACAGATGTAGGTGACTTGATCTGGGGATAAAATGGCCGCACAACAGAAAGGTGGAGTAAAGCGGGTTGCCTACGTAAAGGCATAACGATATTATAAAACAGGGCAGTAACTTTTATTTTGTTGAGAATGATTAAAATAATATTTTGTAATAATAAAAATTAATACAAAAAACATAAATAAGAGGATTTTCGTTTATAAAAATGTACATAATATAAAATATGTTAAAATTAATACAAAAAACATAAATAAAAGGATTTTCGTTTATAAAAATGTACATAATATAAAATATGTTAAATTTAAACAAAAAATATGAAAAACCTTTTTTTTATTTTGTTATTCATTAAAATAATTTATTAAAAAGATTAAAAATTAAATTGTTATTTAATCCCAATCAAAAAAGTTCTATAGAGTCATTCTATAGAATGACTTTATAGAGCATTTTACAGAGAATTCTATAGCGAATTCTATAGAATATTTTATAGAATTTGTAAAATGAAATATTTTTTGTGAATATCTGCACGAATTCTATAGACTTTGACTAGAAATATTTTATAGAATTCATGTAGCAATTAAAAAATATATTTTTACATATAAATTCTACAAAATTTATATAGAATATTATATAGAATTCGCTATAGAATACTCTATAGAATGCTCTATAGAGTCATTCTATAGAATCATTCTATAGAACTTTTTTTACTGGTATACCTAATTAAGAAAAATATGGAAAATGACAAATATGCAGAATTTTTCGTCCACGAGAAAACGCGGCTTAGCTCCCAAGCGTGAATTTCACAGGACAAGCGATTGAAGTAGAAGCAGAACGAAAAAATGCATACAAAATAATGGTTTTAATACCTTATATTGTCGAAAGCAATTGACTATAACAACTTCTGACTTTTGCATTCATTCAACAGCATATTAATTAATTTGAAGGTTTTGGAATAAAAAAGATAAATTATGCAAATTAAACTGTCCTCATTTGAAAAAAAAATAATATTGTGTAGTAAATAGTATAAAAAATTATAGATGTAAACAAATCATAATCATGTAATATTCTTTCATTTCATTCTATAATAAGCCAAAAGTTTTTCTTTAAAAGATTTTATTAAACAATTATTATTTTCAAAAAGGATAATATTTATCACAAGAATGCAATTATTAAAAATTTTTTAAATTACTTAAATTCTTGTCAGAAATTCAATTATTTTCAAAGAATCTAAAAAAAATGTGGTCAACATTTCCAATAACCTCTATAAATAAATAACAATAATCTTGGACAAAGTTCAATTATTTTAAGGAATTTAAATAAAATTCATTACAAAATTCAATTATTTTCATAAAAATAATAGTATTCATAACAAAAATTCAAATATTTTCAAAAATTTTGATAAACAAGTTGTATATCCAGATGTTCATTACATAAACACTTTGCTTCCTCTTTAAGATAATCAAAACATTTGCTTCCTTGGGGAGAAAGCATTTTGACAATTCCACGTGAGATTTTAGTCGACCTCTTAAACTAGTCAGGCCCACTCTGAAACTTTTTGCAAAAACTTCTTATCATTTACAGGTATTTTTTAATAAAAGAAAATTAAAAATTTATCAAACCCAAAGTTAAAAAAAATTAATTTGTTTATAAAATTTTTTTATTTTTTTAATAAAAAATAAAAACAAAATTTTTTGTTTTCATTTCCTAAAAGTGGAAAGAAAAATAAAACTTTCGTTCTTTGACAACTTTTTTCTAAACTAAATATTTTCGGACTTATAAGCTACTGAATATAGGTCTACAATTAAAAGTGCAAAACTTCGAAAATACATAACTCGAAAATTTTGACAATTAAACAAAAATAAAAAAATACGTATCTGTTTTTTTTCGATACAGAATAGAAGAAAATATTTTTGGCCGATTTTAAGAGGTCGAGTAAAATCTCACGTGGAATTGCCCATATATAAACAACTTACTTTCAATTAGAAAAAATGTTTTCTAATTTTAATTAATTACTGACTTTTTGCTTCATAATTATTAAATTTCACTAAAAAATTAGTAGAGATGATTATTTATTAGTAAAATTTACTCATTCAAAAGCAAAAGTCTGTCTCTAAATAAAATTAATAATCCAGGGTGTCTGCAATATTACTCTGGAAAAAATTTCCCTCACATTTCCAGGTTTTCCAGGCCTTCCAAAATTTTTTTCCTGGTTTTAAGAATCGACATAGTACTTAAAGGATTACAAAAAAACTGCTTAAATTTTATTTTATAACACTTATAAATTACGTGGAAGAATTATTTACAACGTTTGTCATTAAAAAAATATAAAAATTGAATTATTGCAAAAAAATGTAGAAAAAATTTGTAAGTGATTGAATTTCTGTAAAATGCTTATTATTTTATAAAAGTAATTAAAATTTTTTTAATAATTAAATTCTCTTGAAAGCAATTTTATTAAAATAGTATATAGATAGGGGAGAGTGGGGCAAACCGGACCCCCTAAAGGTTTTTTATTCTTGTGACTAAACGAATCAACCGATTTTATTTTTCGATGGCTTGTTTGAAAGATCATTTAATTGCGCAACTTTTTCCCAGAGACACCTATACTTCATCTTTTATTGTTTAGTTTCTGTGTTATTTTTAAAAAAATTTGCAAACGGTCCGGTTTGCCCCACCCCCTGGGGTAAACCGGACCCTTCATGGGGTAAACCGGACCGTTTAGTTTTTTATTTATAATTTTGCATTTATACATAATCTACAATAATAAAAAACATAAAGAATCTTGTAAACAATGGTTGTAGTAATGAAAATAATAATTCGGGATTAAATTTTAATTAAATAAAGATTTAAAAAAAAAATAAAAATGTTTGTCATTATCAGAGAAACAATATTAAAGGGTCCAATTATCATTGGAAGACAATTATTTTTCATTGTAAGGTAATATTTTAATGAAAGAAACATTTTATTTAAAAATAATTTTTATGAAACTATAATTCAATGGAAATATCCTATGGCCGGTTGTCCCACCGAAAACGGTTCGGTTTGCCCCACACACCCATTTTGAGAATAAATGTTTGTCAAAAAGAAACGCTTTGCAAATTCATCAAAGTTTTTGGTGGTAAATATTCCTGAGGTGTGTACCTTCAAAACCCAAGACCTAATATTTGGAAATATTTCACGATTTCCTTAGAATTCCCTTAAAAAAAATTCGGAAAAGTGTAGAAAAAAACTAAAAAAAAAACTTTTGCTCCCAGCGTTGCACAAACAAAAGTAAAAAATGGCAAATTGAAAAAAATAAGGTATGCTACACAAGGTTGTTTCAAATTTCTAAATAGCACTTTTGACAATTTCGCTATTTCGGAAATATTGAGAGGGGTCCGGTTACCCACCGGTCCGGTTTGCCCCACTCTCCCCTATTGAAAAACATTGAAATGAAGAACATTTTTGAAAATAATTTAAATTTTGCCTAGAATTTTATTAAAATTTTTGAAAACAATAGAATTTTTGAGAATAGTTTTATTATTTTTAAAGATAATTTAAATCTTGACAATTTTTTTTCTATTTGATTGTAATATGTTTGTATGTCTGCGGTTTGTATTGTTTTTTAAAACAGAATAGATTTGCAAAATTGAAAAGGCAATGTTAATTATTACCATTTTTCCAGGATATTTTTAATTTTTCTGACATTTCCGGGTTTCCCAGATGTTATAGACATCCTGCGAATGTGAATTAAATTAAATAAATAATGTGAATTACATAGTAAAAAAGATTACTAATTTTTTTTACTAAGTCACATTTAGAGAGTAAGTGAAATTTTACTTGAAATACTCACTTATTAAGGAAAACTAATAAACAGAACTTACTCTGTTATACTCGATTATAAATACCAAAATTGACCTTCAAAAAAATTATTTTTGATCTTAAAAACCTTGAAAAGTCCTTGAATTTTTTTAAAATAAGAATTGCTAAACACGCTTCAAGAGTCATCCAAAAATTTTAAAACAAAAGCTCTTTTCCGAGTTTTGACGTTTCGACCCAAACACGGTCAACGTCAAATCAAAATGAAATCAATTAATGTAATTTAACCGAAGTACTCGACACTTTTACTTTAATTTACCTTATTTTGTGAGATTACAGTTATTATCCGCTCTCAGAAATAAAAAAACTGTTGCACTGTGTTATATATATATTTCAAACGTCAGTTCAGTGTAAATCTATCTCTGAAAGAAGTGTAAGATAAAGTTAACTAACAAATTAATGCAAGAAAATTCTATTTCATTCTCCAATTCAAGATAATGCTATCTCGAAATCCCATGCAACAAAATGACATGATGATTCCCTCTCAAAATATAAAAATATTAGTTTTTAAAAGTTTTTGACATTTTATAGTATTGCAACTAATGGGTTTACAATTAAAAATATCAGAATGTATTATAAACTTCTGTTTCCTAAAAATTACAATGGTGGATAAAAAATAACATTACTTCTTTGAATATTAATATTGAAAACTATCATCATCGTACATCGATTATCCCTAAATTATTACATTTTATTAGAAATATCGAAATACGATTTAATTATGCTTTTTCATATAGAGGAAATATTGTATTACCAAAATTTTTCGACTTCGATTTTTTGACATATCTTTATGTTATTTGACCTCAGGAGCTCAAAAATGACATTTTTACAAAATGTCATTCCGTATGTGTGTGTGTGTGTGTGTGTAAACATCACATTTTCATAAATATCTATAAATTATGAAGAGCTTTTAGACTGAATTTTTTTAACTTGTAGGTCTCATCTGCGGTCATAAAATGAGAGTACTTTGAGACAGGTTAATAAAGTTTAACTATATATTTTTTTGATTTTTAATTTTTCAAAAAAACGCTTTTTGTACATAACATTAAAAAAATGTTAGGACACCTATGAATGTTTTTATCTAATTTTGTAGAGTTTTTTTAGATGCATCTTTTGAGCCCTCAATGAACATTTTTCGTCCATATTCATTAGAGATATTAAACTTTTAAAAATAAAAAATTTTGGAAAATAAGACTTTTTTGAAAATTTTGTTAAAAAATGTAGAAATAACTTTAAAATTATCAATGCCAACTTGTAGAGCATTAAAAAACGCTTTGATTGGCCTATTTTTGAAGCTAATTCAATTAGAAATAAAGAAGTTATTGATATTTTAGAAAACTGAAATTCTGATGAAAATTTTTTTTTTAAAATTTTTTCATGTAAAAGTAACTTTAAAAAGTTGAAAAATATCATTTCTAAAATTTTAAAAAAGAAAATAATTAAAGTCATTACATACAATAAAAGTCAAAATCGCTTATGTATCGAAACTGATTTTTAATCAAATAAAGAGAAAGAAAATATTACAGCAATTGAGAATAATTGTTCAAAATTTATATTTTATTATTATTATTATTATTAACATCTCTATGATCCCTAATATTTACAAAAGCGTTAATAATGTTTTGTCGATTATCCTAATTGCGTGACTGAAAGGAATAAACACAGGTCTACAAGGTTTTTATTAAGAATTCGGAGTGGTTTCCCATGCATTTTTGTGCGCTGAATTCGATCCCGGTCTCCAAAATTGCGAATCACGTCAGGATTTTGAGAAAAGTGGGGGTAAACACCCAAAAAAGTGTTTTTGACAGTTTTCAGTATTTTTTTCTTATAAACCTGATGTTCCAAAGACTTCTATTTAGTCTTAAATTAAAGCTTTATTCGTGCACTTTAAGACTTAAATGCGTAAAATAAAAAAATGTAAAAGCTTGAATCTTTACATGCTAGGTCATTTTGAAATCCAAAATCGTGTACAGCGCATAAAAATACATTTAAAACCACTCCAATAACGATAAAAAGCAAAATAAATTTTTTGAGGCTTATTACCCCCACTTTTTCAAAATCCTTATTTTTTTTTATTTTGGCATTGTGGGTCTTAAAGTGTACGATTTAATATTTAATTTAAAACTACATAGAAGTAAATAATATTTTAAAAATAGTCTGTTAAGTCAGTAAAGAAAAGGTTGGGAGTTAAAAAATGTTTTTTTTTTAACGACATGACGTCACGTAAATTAATGTTTATAAATTTATAAGTTTATTTTAGAGCATCGTTATCAAATCAAATAAGAAATTTTCTGATTTAATAGCAGTGCTATAAAATGTCACTTCAAATTAATTACATTTGCATTTGAACGTATGTTCAATTAAAATTGAAAAATCCACTATATTATTAAAAAAAATTTATTTTTTAAATTTAATATAAATGCTTTCTCCCCAAGGAAGCAAATGTTTTGATTATCTTAAAGAGGAAGCAAAGTGTTTATGTAATGAACATCTGGATATACAACTTGTTTATCAAAATTTTTGAAAATATTTGAATTTTTGTTATGAATACTATTATTTTTATGAAAATAATTGAATTTTGTAATGAATTTTATTTAAATTCCTTAAAATAATTGAACTTTGTCCAAGATTATTGTTATTTATTTATAGAGGTTATTGGAAATGTTGACCACATTTTTTTTAGATTCTTTAAAAATAATTGAATTTCTGACAAGAATTTAAGTAATTTAAAAAATTTTTAATAATGGCATTCTTTTGATAAATATTATCCTTTTTGAAAATAATAATTGATTAATAAAATCTTTTAAAGAAAAACTTTTGGCTTATTATAGAATGAAATGAAAGAATATTACATGATTATGATTTGTTTACATCTATAATTTTTTATACTATTTACTACACAATATTTTTTTTTTCAAATGAGGACAGTTTAATTTGCATAATTTATCTTTTTTATTCCAAAACCTTCAAATTAATTAATATGCTGTTGAATGAATGCAAAAGTCAGAAGTTGTTATAGTCAATTGCTTTCGACAATATAAGGTATTAAAAACATTATTTTGTATGCATTTTTTCGTTCTGCTTCTACTTCAATCGCTCGCCCTGTGAAATTCACGCTTGGGAGCTAAGCCGCGTTTTCTCGTGGACGAAAAATTCTGCATATTTGTCATTTTCCATATTTTTCTTAATTACAATTTAATTAATTGTACCTCTAAAGGTATACCAGTAAAAAAAGTTCTATAGAATGATTCTATAGAATGACTCTATAGAGCATTCTATAGAGTATTCTATAGCGAATTCTATATAATATTCTATATAAATTTTGTAGAATTTATATGTAAAAATATATTTTTTAATTGCTACATGAATTCTATAAAATATTTCTAGTCAAAGTCTATAGAATTCGTGCAGATATTCACAAAAAATATTTCATTTTACAAATTCTATAAAATATTCTATAGAATTCGCTATAGAATTCTCTGTAAAATGCTCTATAAAGTCATTCTATAGAATGACTCTATAGAACTTTTTTGATTGGGATTAAATAACAATTTAATTTTTAATCTTTTTAATAAATTATTTTAATGAATAACAAAATAAAAAAAAGGTTTTTCATATTTTTTGTTTAAATTTAACATATTTTATATTATGTACATTTTTATAAACGAAAATCCTTTTATTTATGTTTTTTGTATTAATTTTAACATATTTTATATTATGTACATTTTTATAAACGAAAATCCTCTTATTTATGTTTTTTGTATTAATTTTTATTATTACAAAATATTATTTTAATCATTCTCAACAAAATAAAAGTTACTGCCCTGTTTTATAATATCGTTATGCCTTTACGTAGGCAACCCGCTTTACTCCACCTTTCTGTTGTGCGGCCATTTTATCCCCAGATCAAGTCACCTACATCTGTAAATTGTCATCGCAAAAATCGTTTTGTGGCTCGTAGAAACATCGTATCAAGACCAAATAAATTTTTAATAATTCTCTATTTAATTTTATTTTACGGTACAGAGCCACTTTTTTGATTAAGTGCTTAGATTTTTTTTAAAAGTGATCAAAGTGGAAAAATACAGGAAAGTAGGGGAAGTGGGTTGGCAACACTAACCAGTTCTCGACCTGCAACGCCGTTAATGTATAATGCAATTATGAATATTGAAAATATTGAAAATTGTAAGAGAAGATTAATTTTTAATGTTCAAAGTCCTAGACCAATAATCTACTTAAGAATATGAGTGTTTTCAAAAATTTACTCGCAGAATACAACAATCGTGTAAAAAAATTCAGTTAATAGGTTAAAATTTTAACCTAGTAAATAAAATTAATTTTGACAGATGTTAAAATTTTAACCAATTAACTGAATTTTTTTGACATGATTTTTGTATTCAGCGAATACATTTTTGTAAACACTGATATTTTTAAAAAGGTTACTGGTCCAGGACTTTGGAAAATTATCAAAAGTTGTAAAATTTGAACATTCAAAATTATTCTTCTCTTAAAATTTTTTAACGCAAAATTTTTTCTAAGCTTATTTTATAATTTTAAACAACCTGTCGCATGGATTTGCAAAAATATGCAATTAGTTAAAAGATAAATATATATATATATATATATATATATATATATATATATATATATATATCCATATATGTGTATACATATATGGATAATTATATTATAAATAATTAATTTTTTAAATATTAAAATATATTTGCAAATCGCTGTGCTTGCGATATCAAATAGAATCATTGAAATAAATTTGCTGAAGATATAAAACAAATACTTACAGTACTATCAGAAGCGATTAATGATATCTGATTGGATTTATTTAACTGACATAAACAATCCTTTATTAATTGTTTGCTACTCTCTTTTTGAGTTATTAGGTTTTTAATAAGAAATTTTATTTTGTCAGAATCATCTGTAGTTATGTGTTGTACGGAATTCATTATTTAGTATATTACTATTTTTCACTAACTTTTCTTTACTTTCTTATGCGATTTAAAAGTAGAAAGTATCAAAACAACATAAGTATTGCTTTATTTTAAAGCGATTTAATTTGTTTGCTTGACACATGCATTTCGAAACCGGTATAGTCACGAAATTGCGAACTACAATAGAGAGTTTACACTAAGAAAATTTTGGGGACGCTGCGGAAATTCGAGATGTATCCATGGGGTGTTTTCGACGTCGTCAGTCGTACCGGTCAGTTGCCACAAAAAGGTGCTTATTTGAGACTATTTAGGTTGAACTATATAGTCTGAAATAAACAATTTAAGCACCTTAATGTGGCAACTGACCGGTACGATCGACGACGTCGAAAACACCCCAAGTGAGTGAGTGAGAACGTAATATCTGTTCATCTCTTTCTATCACATGTTTTCTGCTTACGCCGTCTTGGGACGGTACCTTTATTCTTATCCTTGGTGTGCGACACTCTGTACCAAAAACATAAGTTCGGAACAAAGACATATAAGAATAGACTGCGCAAGAGGATTATAATTCAGCTTGTGACATAGAAAGAGACATCAATGCGTTTGACAGAGACGGATAGAGCAGAAGAACCGATTGTCAGACTCTTTCTAGCGCACGGCATGCTTTGGAGTGAGGGAGAAAAAAGAGAGTTCTTAAGCTCTATCCGTCTCTTTTTATACCAGTAGCATTCTCCTCTCATGGGAATCATGAAACTCGCGCAGTCTATTCTTATATGTCTATGGTTCGGAATGCTCATTATGCCGAATTTACAACTTGAAATGACTAGATAAGGCCAACGCAGAATAGAATCTTTAACCGGAACCGCAATCGTAAGCGTAACCGTAAGAATGAGTTAAAGAAGGATAAACAATATACCTATGCTTCTTTAACTCATTCTTACGGTTACGCTTACGATTGTGGTTCCGGTTAAAGATTCTATTCTGCGTTGGCCTATACGCTAATCCTCAATAACCTAAATTGTATATTGAATGAAATTTAAAAGTCGGGAATAATCATCTGATATATTCTGCATAATGAAGAATATTAGTTTAAACTAATTCTTTTTTTCCACAATTTGATATTATTGCAATTTTTAATTTTGGAATTTCCACTTTACCTATATTTTAATAGCTCGAAAAGTAAAATATCATAATTGAGATTTAATTGAAATGTAATGGAGAATAAATATATATTTACTAAATTAAAAGATTAAATAATGATTAAATGTTTGAATTTAATAAAAACGTATTATTCAAAAGTTGCAGTGCAAATTGTACTGAATTTTTATTGGTAAGAAAGATGATTAGGCAGAAATTCAATTTGACCAAATGTCAATTTAGAAGAAACACTTTTTCGTACAATTTTTATTTATTGGAATTGTAATTTTCGAGAATATTAATATTGCCAAATCTAATTTTGGTAGAAATCTGCTTTATCAGAATAATATCATATGCTCGAATCCTCAAAAAGCCGAATTTCATTTTGTCAAAAATGGCTGAAAACGTAAATATTTGGCGCAAATTTTAAAATGCTGATTTCTGATTGGTCAATTTTAAAATTTGCGCCAAATATTTACGTCTTTCAGCCATTTTCGACAAAATAAAATTCGGCTTTTTGAGGATTCGAGCATATGATTATTCTGATAAAGCAGATTTTTACCAAAATTAGATTTGGCAATATTAATATTCTCGAAAATTACAATTCCAATAAATTAAAATTGTACGAAAAAGTGTTTCTTCTAAACTGACATTTGATTAAATTGAATTTCTGCCTAATCATCTTTCTTACCAACAAAAATTCAGTACAATGCGCACTGCAACTTTTGAATAATACGTTTTTATTAAATTCAAACATTTAATCATTATTTAATCTTGTAATTCAGTGAATATATATTTATTCTCTATTATATTTCAATTAAATCTCAATTCTGATATTTTACCTTTCGAGCTATTAAAATATAGGTAAAGTGGGAATTCCAAAAATAAAAATTACAATAATATCAAATTGTGGAAAAAAGAATTAGTTTAAACTAATATTCTTCATTATGTTGAATATATCAGATGATTATTCCCGACGTTTAAATTTCATTCAATATACAATTTAAGGTACCGTCCCATGACGGCGTAAAAGCGTCGGCGTAAAGCAGGAACCATGCGATAGAAAGAGATGAACAGATATCACGTTCTCACTCACTCACATGGTTTCTGCTTTACGCCGACGCTTTTCGCCGTCATGGGACGGTACCTTTAGGTTATTGAGGATTAGCGTATCTAGTCATTTCTAAATTGTGAATTCGGCATAATGAGCATTCCGAACTTATGTTTTTGGTACAGAGTACCCCTCATCTAGGGTGTTTTCGACGTTGACACTCCGAGCGCTCTGAAAGTACCAAACGTGGTTGGTTGGTCTAGGGTAATTCTGAGGGTGGAGTCCCATGGCAGCGTTTTGCGTTGCGTTTTGTAAGTAGGCCATGAGTGTGAGAGAGATACAGATATATGTTTGCTCTGTTTGCACTCATGGCCTACACTGTAAAAAATCCTAAGGATATTACCTAGACCAGGGGGAAAGTGACGCTTTAAATAAGGTTATGTTGCCACATTGAATGCGGCACTTTTCCCCTTGTCTGTAAAATAGCCACATTTTATGTGGGTAATATTCTTAGGATTTTTTACAGTGTAGTTACAAAACGCAACGCAAAACGCTGCCATGGAACTCCACCCTGAATGTTGATTGGCTACACTTCAAAACTGACAGTTTCATGCTCTGGTTTCCACACTCTGTATAGCTCGGACCTTTGATACCAAGCTATACAGAGTGTGGAAACCAGAGCATGAAACTATGAATTCTGAAGTTTAGCCAATCAACATTCAGAATTCCCCTAGACCAACCAATCACATTTCGTACTTTCAGAGCGCTCAGGGGCCGTATTCTCGAAAGCCTTCGACAATTCTCGTATGCGTAAAATGTCGAATGATTAATGTCGCATGCGACTTCAAAAGTATATTCTCAACGACCATTCTAGATAGGTTGTTCGGAAATTTCCGTGTGCGACATTTATATAGCGTTGCCGTCGTTTCCAAATACTTATATACCAATAAGAATTAAGGTAGAAGAGAATTTGACATATAGAAAAAATACAAAGAAGAATAAAATATGAATATTAATTTTTCTATTTTAAAAAAGTTGCATTTTTACAATTTCATAACATTTCAATGTTTAAGGAATTTAATTAACAATTTTAATACTCAGATTTTTGAAGAACTTTAAAAATTAAAATTCTTCTAAAATTAGTTAAATTTGTCAATACCTACAAATGATTGCAGAATATATTAAATTAATTATTTAAAAAAAATTTTTTTGTTAGTTAATAAATTCATTGGGAAGATGCGTACTTAAATTTTTTATGTTAGTAGTGTGCAACAATGCGATCAATTAATTATGTGAAATTGTTTTAATAGTACTTATTTGTACTATTGAGCGATGATCATGCCCGTTTACATTAAAATAATTAAATAAAGAATAATAAAATTCTTCTTACAAAATTCAATTAATTTCAAATTTTTTTTTAAATAACGTAAAATCTTATGGGAAAAAATAATTATTATTTTAAAAAAAAGTTACTGATGTTTTCGAATAACTTTAAAATTAAATTAGTTAATAAATAAATGTAACTGAACATTTTTTTAAGTAATGTTTTTTCTTTATTTTCTAAAAATTTCAGTTTTAATTAAAATTTGTACCTAATAGACAAATGGACTTTATATAAACCTTTTCCTCTGGATCTATGAAAAATTTTCAATTTTATTAAAGCAGTTGCAATATTAAGAAATAGAAATAATGCAAATTATTTCCTTATGAAAATTAAGAATTTTCTACAAAAATGAAACAGGAATATAGAATCAAGAAAATACCTGCATATTTTCAATTTGTCAAACAATATAAAAACAAAAACCAAAGCATATACATAAAAACTAACTTAAAAGTGTCAACAGATAGCTGCTAAGAATAATAATAAATAATTAATAATAATTGAAAATTTATATTATATATTTTATTTACAAAAATAACAAAAACATTTTAATTTTATATTATAAATGATACTTATTAAAATCGCCTTAAAAGATAAATTGAAAAATTGTTACATAAACTTTTATTTCATTATAAGATTACGTTAAATTTTTAAATTATACATTTTGGTTATATTGTATAGTTTTTCTAACTTTAGCATACGGTTTATGCACACTAATACTACTTTGTATTATATACGTTTATTATAAATATGACACACAACCTTATTTCTCACTAGCATTTCGTATGCGACTTTGCATCTCGAGTGGTCACTACCCACTCGAGATGAACCATTCGAAAATTGTCGCACACGACATGAAATCTCGCATGCGACACGCGTTCGAGAATAGGTTTTTCGATCTCGCATGGTCTGTCGCATGCGACATCTAGGGTCATCGAGTGTCAACGTCGAAAACACCCCTAAATACACCCTGAGACTGCATTCTACACATGAAAAAGTATTATAATATACATACAAATGTAACAAATTGTGTAAAAGTATGTTGAGACTACAAAAATGGATCTATTACTTACATTTGTATATTATATTCTATTTAAAATTATCTAAATATAGTATACATTAAAAGAAAAATATTTGCATAAAGTATTCTCTTCTGAATAATAAAAATAAATGTATAATAATAATAATAACAACAATGCAGAAACATAACATCAGCTGAGTGTTCAATTGTCTTTTAAACTTTATAAATATGGTGCAAATGACAAATTTTACAAGTGTAAGAACATCTTTTAAAAATTGTATTTTCTTTGTCCAGACAACTATTAATTTTAATTTTTTAATTCTAATGGTAATATTGTTGACAAATATAATAAAACCTAGTATTTCAGTCAGATGAAATACAAATTCACATTTCTATTCAATTTTTTATTCAAAATTATGTTACTGAACAATAAATTCATATTCCTTATATTAAAACGTATGAAAAATCTTATTATTTACATCAAAATGAATCAATTGGTAAATATAAAGTATATATTGTATTGAAAATTAAATAAAATTAGTCACAATTAAAAATGAAAAATTAATTTTTTTTCTAATTTTCTCATTATTTGGAACTATATTGAATCATTTTCGAAATAAGGTTTTTACAAAATTATAAATATAAATTATAAATTATAAAATTATTATAAATATACATCGAACCTGTAAAATGCAAAGATCGTTTATAATTAGAGGTGCTAGATTAAGGAACAAATTACCAAACATGATAAGAAATACAATAAGTCAATTTTTATTTAAAAATTATTATTTCGATTTTCTGTTTAAGAAAAGTAATGGATGGTTCGACATAACCTTCTGGTAATCTCTTCCAGTATTAGTACAATTTGTGTTCATTAAATCTGTAAACATTTTGTTAGTTAAGACAATTACTACATTAGATACAAATATTGTATTTTTATTTTTATTGTTTATTAATTAATGCTTATAAACATTTAAATTGTTTAAATTAAAATGAAATGATTTAAAACACGCCACAATTAAAATAATGAAATAATCTTCAACTTAATTTAATATAAATCACAATGTGTAGATTAAAAAAATTAAGAAATAGTTCTTTCAATTTAGTGCTTCCTTCACGAAGAAACATTATTTTGCTGACCATAAGAAGGAAGTAAATCTGGATTTACAAATTGCTTTTATTGTTCCAGAGAAAGAAGAATGGGTTGCATCAATAGTCGAGCAGATATTAGTGATCTTCATTCAAATATTTTTCAAGTAATGAATGTAGATGATTTAGGTAATTTAATTACACCTGGTCGTTTGGAAGTGACTGATGTAGAAATAGTTCTTTACCAAAGAGAAAAGCAACTTGTAAAGTGGCCTTTACGCTGTTTGCGGCGCTACGGATATGATGCAGAAATATTTAGCTTCGAATCAGGAAGACGATGTTCCACTGGTCAAGGAATATATGCCTTCAAATGCCGTCGAGCTGCACAACTTTTTAATTTAGTACAAACAAACATACAAGTAAGTTTTTTTTATTTTTCAATAGTAGGTGAATGATTTAAAGTATAACTTTCCCAGGCTTCGCACTCTTCTACTAAAAGCTACTATTTGCTACTTTTTTGATACGATGCTATCTTTTAGAGCCTAATGCTACTAAAAACTACTTTTCTGAACAAATAGTCAAATTTAGATTTTTAGTTTTCACGTTTCCATTTAAAAACAGTGTTAAAAACTAAAATCGTTCATGAAAAACGACCGCCAATAAAATAATAGGAAATAATTTTACCGACATTTACTCTATCAATAGTGACTGATTATAAATTGTGTTAAATTTTATGGAAATTTATGAAAATAATTGAATTCTTGTGAAGAATATTTTTCAAAAATAATATTCAAAAGAATTTAGTAAATCGGAAAAATTTTGCTATTTATAAAAATAATTGAAGTTATTGAATTCTTTAAACAAAATGTAATCACATTTTTAAAAATAATTGCATTTTTCGCCGAATTTGATTAAAATCGCTTTAAACATAATTCCGTTTCTGTAATGAGTTTTATTATTTATGAAAGTAATTAAATTATTGGGAGGATTTTATAAAAAAAGGTTCAAATAATTGATTTAAAAAAAAAAAATTTAAATAAACTATTTTTAATAATTCAAATCGTATGAAATTTTCATTCTTTTAGAAAGTAATTAAATATTTATGTAGAATTTTGTAAAAATTGTTTTTAAATAATTGAATACTTTTTGAAAATTGGATGTGTACTTCCGATTAGCGGTTACCTCCGATTATTCTACAAGTTAGTATACTTACGTAATTTTGTGCCCTGATTACGAAAATCATAGTGAAAATTTTTTTTTTCTCTTAGTTCCTGAATACAGAAAGGAAGTCAAATTAACTTTCTATTTGGTACTAGAAGGTACCGAACCAAGACCCAACCCCCCTACAACATGACCTTCAAAAAAAGCTCGTTGAAGGGCCCCTGAAGCGAACATTACAAAAGCGGGCAAGGCCCGCCTTAGCTCATGTTCTCCTACTTCCTGAATACAGAAAGGGGGAAAAAAATATATGTGTATTTTGGTCAGATCTAAAACTTTTGTTAACAAAATTTTGCGTTTTTTGCGAATGATACGCAAAAAACACAATTTTATGGTATTTTTAAATGGTTTTTACCATAAAATTCTAATTTGCGCCAATTTTCACTATGATTTTCGTAATGAGGGCACAATATTACGTACGTATACCAATTTGTAGAAGAATCAAAGGTAACCGCTAATCGGAAGTATTATTAAAATAGTAGACATACAAATTATTGAATTAAGGAAAATTTTTGAAAATAATTGAATTCTTGTGGTGAATATAAATGAATTTTTGTTATTTATAGAAATAATTGAACTTTTACAAATATTAATTTTACTGAAATTCCTAAAAGTAATTTAATTTTGTCGAAATTTTACTATTTAAGAAAATAATTGAATGTGTTGCCAATAAATTTAAAAAAATAAAATTATAATTATACGATGACTAACTTCCATTGATTATTTAGAAAAATTTAAATAAAAAAAAATTCTTGAAATAACAGAATTAAAAAATCTTATTTTTCAAAATTTTCAAAAAATACTGCGAAAATTCAATTATATTAAAAAATTTGAAGTATGTATATTTTTTAAATTAACTATTAAAAATTTAAATCGAATTTTCAAAGTATTTTAATTTAATAATTAATAAATAATTAAATTTTATAAGGAGTTATATTCTAATGTATTCACGTTTTTTAGTTATTATTTATTAAATTAAAATACTTTGAAAATTCGATTTTTTAAAAAGTTTTAAATGAAATTCTTTAATTCTTTTTTTGTCACCGAGGCTACTATTTCCTACTTTTTTTGTCATCGAGGCTACTTTTTCCCACTTTTTTTAAACTCATAATGGAGTGAGAGGCTTGCTTTACGTAACGATCAAACGAACTTACCTTAAGTGAAGTTCGATCGTAATTATATGAGAGTTTCGTTCGAAATGCACGGTGGTCTTGAATCAACTTTGAATGAAAAGTCTTTGCACATCCCTTTTTTTTGCTGATTTGGGTTATTTGCATTCTAAATAATGTGTAAAAAATTTATAGCCCATAACTTGTCGAGCCGTTTTTGAGAAAACTCATTTTAAAAAAAATTATCAGTTTTTTATTTAAAATGTTACATATTTGTATCAAATTATGAATTTAAGCATAATATTAATTAAAATAGGATCAGTTGGGGTAAATCCGGACAAAATACCTATTTTTCACAAATGACGTAAGTTTTTTTATAATAAAAGGCAATTCTTTCGTTTTATACTGCATTAATTTCTTTCTTGAGTTCCCTAGATTAATTTTTTATAAAATTTTATATTTAATTTTTTACATTTTATTGTTCGGATTTACCCTAAAATTTAGAAAATTTCTTTAAATTTGGGGTAAATCCGGACAGCTTAGTTTCTAAGAAAGGTTTAAAATAAAGTTATCTTAAGTATACTACTCTATTAAGGGATAGAACAACTTGAAAAAAATTCATACTAGATGTACAAAAGTTGAATCAGTTAAGTGTTGTAGTATCATAAAAGTTAATAAATTAACGATTCAAAAAGTAATAATCAAAAACATATATAGCTTTAACAAATTTTAATGGATTTTAATAAAACTTGATAAAGAAAAGTTTTTGGGATCATTGAATACGAATACAAAGTCAGATTTTGAAAATTCAAAATGCCGGATCCAATATGCCGGACTTTTTTAAAAATTAATCGAATTACACTACTTACACCACTTTTTAAAATGTAATAGAAGCTCTGTCCAGATTTACCCAAAGTTTTTAAATTATCCTGTTGACAATTGTCGAGATAAAATCATGGAAGTAGTCAGAATCTCTTTTAAAGGATCTGAGCTTAAAATATTGACGTCGAACTGAATTTTTAATTTGTAAATTAAGATCCAACACCTTTTGTCCGTATTTGCCCTCTGTCCACGGTGGGCTTAAACTAACTTTAACCTAAAAGTGTTGGCCCATCTCTGTTTTCTTCAGATAATTATTCTACTCAATTGTCTGAGTAATTTGAGCCTAAGATGAAAAAAATCGGTAGTCGGATTTTCAAACAATCCCGTTTTTTGTGTATTGAAAAAATCGTTTTTTGTATTTTTTGAAATAACTTTTTCATATTTAGAAATTTTAACTAAGTCTTGTAAAAATTATATTCCTATCACGAAAAAAAACGATTGATTTTTTAATATTGATATTTTACCAATATTTATATTATTAAAAGCTATTTTACATTAAACAAAAAAACAAACTTTTTGAATTATATTCCTGAAAGATCATGAAAAGAGCAACTTGCTTTTTTATATAGTACAGTTTTTACATTAAGGGTATGTTCAAGTTGTGAAATGTAAACAAACCAAAATGTAAACAAACAAAGCACTAAAATCACATTTTTCTCACAAAAATTAACATTTTAACACATTCTTTTCGGAAATTATAAATTAGAGTGTCAAAGTTTCCAAAAAAATCATTTTTGAGTGTGATCAATAAATATCAATTAGTAAAACAACCAATTCAAATGACCTGTAAAATAGCATTTTTTACGCGTCGCGAAAAATAAACTATTTGAGTGTATCAACCGTACTCTCGATGAAGAAGTCTCATATCAGCGATTGGACCTTTAACATGTGGAAAGGGAAATTTTTCCCTTTCCTCCATGAAATTACAATGAATTACACAATTCGGTCTTCTAATACTGCTTTTTTCGCGGTTCCTATTTTTACAAATAAATATAAATTTATATTTTCTTTATGAAAATGGT
Source organism: Leptopilina myrica (nomen nudum) (assembly GCA_032872475.1). Lineage (NCBI taxonomy): Eukaryota > Metazoa > Arthropoda > Insecta > Hymenoptera > Figitidae > Leptopilina > Leptopilina myrica (nomen nudum). The sequence continues at coordinate 19,743,605 of CM065461.1, read as the reverse complement.
AAATTGAAGTGTTCAATTTGGTATCTATACCTAGTATACCTGAAAGTATGTGAAAATAAGTGAGTTTCAAAGTAAAACAAAATGTGTCTTTCTGCATAGTGTTGTCAATGCTTTCTTAGCGCGCTCTGCGCGTGCGCGGAGAGCAATCATCTTACGTCGCGAAAAATTTAAGTGTTTGACTATATCAACCGCACGGACGATGAAGAAGTTTTTACCTTTTCTCCTTGTAATTTCATGGAGGAAAGGGAAAAATTTCCCTTTCCACATGTTAAAGGTCCAATCGCTGATATGAGACTTCTTCATCGTCAGTGCGGTTGATATACTCAAAAAGTTTATTTTTCGCGACGCGTCAAAAATGCTATTTTACAGGTCATTTTAATTAGTTATTTTACTAATTGCTATTTATTGATCACACTCAAAAATTATTTTTTTGGAAACTTTGACACTCCAATTTATCATTTTTGTAAAAAAAAGTTTTCTAATGGTAATTTTTGTGAGAGAAAAAGATGTATAAAAAATGTGATGTTAGTGCTTGGTTTGTTTACATTTTGCTTTGTTTACATTTCACAACTTGGACATGCCCTTAAAACAGTTGACATATTATTCAATAGATTTTTATAATCATACATTTTGTCTGATGTTGGCGAGCATTTAATATAGAAGTGTCAGAATTAAAAGTCAATGTTTGTTAATAACTAGTTATTTAATTTTATTACTGATCGATAAAAAATGCCAGAAGTCATGAAGAAAATCGTTACTGTGTTTGGCTTTTCTGTTTCGGAAAAACATCAACCATGATTCCTATCAAAAGTTCAATAAGTGATTTAGTCAAGAAATATTATGAGTATGATGAAAATGATGATCGTTTGCCTCTAGTTTTGTGCTCTTCTTGTAAACGAGATCTCTATAAGATTAAAAACAATACGACTATAAAAGTTAATCTACAAAACTATAATGAGTTGCAATCACTTAAGAAGACTACGAGATCGAGTATAAATGATATTTGTAATTGTTTCATTTGCGATAAAGCTCGAAAACCACCTGCGAAATTTGCAAATTTTGCCAAAGGAAACACTCTTCCACCTCGGATTAGTATACTAAAGGATCTAAAAATCCCAGGTTAGTAATAAATTTGTTACATTGCATATAATATTTTATTTTTTGAATAAATAAGTTATGGATTATATTTATTTTAGATCAAAATAAAAAACCTATCATTGAACGTCGCTGCAGTAAATGCTTTTCAAAAATTGGTAGTGGAATTTCACATAAATGTAACCAAAGTACTCGTTTAAATAATATAACAGCTACAATTGATGAGTCAGGACAAAAACTGTCAGATCAAGTGGTTTCAACTTTGTTAAAAATTTTTTTTCACCTGAAGAAGATCGTTCATTTTTGGAAATAATTACTCCACATGTTTAGTAAAGATTTAAATCCATCTTTCGCAAGCGCCATTGAAGATTTTAAAAAGAGCTACTTAGAATTGGAGATTCCTATAACGCCTAAGGTACACACTGTTTTTTTCAACGTGCAAGATTTTTGTCAAACAGTACAGAAAGGACTTGGATTTTATAGTGAGCAGGCAATGGAATCAGTACACTCCGATTTCAAGAATACTTGGATAAAATATAACGTTTCGATTAACCATCCTAATTATCCGAAGAGTTTAAAACATGCTCTTTGTGAATATAACAGTTTTCATTCTCTTTAAACTGTTAATATAAGGTTTTCAACAGTTTTCATTTTCTGTATAGTTGACTAATTAAATTAAATTTTCTAAATAAAATATTATAAATATGTACCTATTTTGTACGACTGAATTTTATAATAGTTAAAAATACACAAAAATTGAGTTTATTCGAAAATCCCTCAACCGATTTTTTTCATCTTAGGCTCAAATTACTCAGAAAATTAAGTAGAATAATTACCTGAAGAAAACAGAGATGGGCCAACACTTTTAGGTTAAAGCTAGTTTAAACCCACCGTGTGTCCGGATTTACCCCAACTGACCCTAACACTTTTCTTTAATTTTAAATAATATAATATAACAATTTAAATAATATTTCTGACATGTTAAGGCACATATTTTTGCCAATTTACGGAAATTATACCACTTACTGTACAGAAAAAAAATTAACGAAAAGGTTATATATAATATATATAAAAATGGCTCGACAAGTTATGGGCTATAAATTTTTTACACATTATTTAGAATGCAAATAACCCAAATCAGCAAAAAAATGATGTGCTAAGACATTTCATTCAAAGTTGATTCAAGACCACCGTGAATGATTACACTGGTAGTACTGTTTTCTTCCACCTGCTGCGCCATATGTTTAGAGGTTATAAGAATTTTTTGGTTGTCTCTCTGCCTCTCATCGTTTTCTTCCCTGTTTAGCCATATTTTTAGAGTTTTTATTAAATAATTGTTATTTGAGGGTGGGAGTTTTTGTATTACTTTTCGGGTGGGTTGTAATCATTTCGAACGAGACTCTCATATAATTACGACCGAACTTCACTTAAGGTAAGTTCGTTTGATCGTTTATTATCTATCGAGTCTCGTTCTCATGATTACACTAGTTAATGTTTAGAGGTACAATTATTTAAATTTTTTTATTAAAATATTTTTATTTTGACATCAAAAATACACAACTAAAATTCTTGTAGAAAATTTGTTTATGAGTCGAAATAAACGGACTTAAAATATCCAACTGAATAATAAAGACTAGGTATTTTGAAGAACAGACATTGCGAATGATTTTGAAGACAAGGAGATTGTCTTGTGATAAAATCTTGCGAAGACTTGGGATTTTTCTGACCATCCCGCTGTACTTCTGATTTTTTGTAGATCGAGTCCCTTAGAGAAGGCCTTGGACGTGGAAGCATGTCTCGTGCTGTGTCCACAGAATTCGGTATGTCAAGTCCGCTTTGTAGGAGGACTGATTTTATCCAGCGGCTAATTGATTGTGAGGTTGCAGCTTTATTAGGCTTTTTATAAGTTATAAATAACTTTTTTGTGTTTCCTCTTAATTTTTCGGTCCTTTGCAGATAGTTTTCGAGTGTTGATGCTACACACAGAGCGGGGTTTTCTTCGAATTTCGGTAAGATCAACAGGGGCTGAAATTTCCCTGGTCCGGAAGTTTTTATAGAGTCTGGGATCTCGATTTCGATGGAATCGCCTTTTCTTAGGATGTTGATTATATCGATTAACGATAGCGTTTGGACTCTTTGAGCTGCCGTGAGTGCTAATAAAATAGCGAGCTTCTCTGTCAGCTGCTACAAGGATAACTTTTCTAACGGGAACCAGTTTTCTATGGATGATAATACGATCGAAGTATCTCAAGTTCTTTTGTATTTTGGTTTTGGTGGACAATTTCTGAATACGCCGTCCTGAAAGTTTCCCGACCAGAAGTGTAAGGTGTTTCGAAAGTGGATGTGTCAGGGTTCTGCAAGGTGATTCAAGCAAATGATTAGAATGATGCAAAATTAGTGATTCACTTAACAAAAGGTCGTTAAACGTGGGGAACCATATTTGGGACGTCCAAAAAGGCACAACAAGAGTTACGACGGCATTTTCGTTAATTATTTTTTGTAGAATTCTAGGAATCAAGGAAAAGGGAGGGATGGCATAGAATTTTTTCCCCTTCCAAGGTATTGTAAATGCGTCTATTGCGAGCGCATCACTGTCTTTTAGCCAAGTGCAATATAATTGGCATTTTTAATTTATTCTCGAGGCGAATAAGTCTACTTCCATCGTTCGATAGGCATGTTCGATTTTTTGAAATGCGTATTTCGCAAGCTCCCATTCGGTGTCTATGTTCGTGATTCTGGATTGACGGTCAGCAATCGTGTTTATATTAGACTCTATATAAGTGGCAAATAGCCATACATTTCTTTTTTCTGCCCAGGTCTAAATTTTTCCTGTTAATTTGTTGTATGCTGGGAATAGTGTTCCCCCCATGCGATTTATGTATGACAAAGCTGTTGTGTTATCAATTTTCATTGGTATTTCTGTGTTTTTAAATTTATTTTCGAATGTTTTTAAGGCTAAGAAGGCCGCTAAGAATTCCAAGTAGTTTATTGAGAATTGTTTTTCTTCTTTTGTCCAGAACCCGTGAAGAGTTTCTTCTTTACATGCAGCTCCCCAGTCGCTTAAGGAAGCATCGCTGTAAATTGTTCATTTATAATTTGATTTTTTGATGGGGTTACGCGATAGTTTTAGCTGTTTTTCCCACCATTTTAGGTCGTTGTATGACTCTTCTGATATGATGATGGATTTATTGCAATTTCTACCGTTTTTCTGAAGGAAATTGTTTTTATCTATTTCCAAATTTTTTGTGCACAACATCCCGTAATTTATTCCAGTACAGCATGCAATTAGTAATCCAGTTAAACGCGCTACGTCTCTAATTTTATAAGTTTTTCTTTTTTCGAAGTTTTTAATCATGTTTATCAATCTTATTCTTTTTTCGTTAGTGTGGGACAGTCGATGTCATTTCTATTGAATTGATGATAAACCCCAAAAATTTACATTCGTGTGCTGGGCTGAGATAGCTTTTTTCCCAATCGATTATACAGCCACACAAAATAAAGTTCTAATCTAGGGGTCACACTATGTAGACTTTATGTTTTTTTGGTCGCTGAATCCGAATCCGAGGTCAATTTAACCCCATCAGATCAGGATTTTGATATAACCTCAAAAATCCAATATGGCGGACACGTTTTTTAAAAATTAATCGGATTTGCTTGAAATTCGTGATTCGGAAGCTTTTGGGGTCGCTGATTACGAATTTGAAGTCAAATTTCAAAAATTTCTGTTTCCTAGGAAGTTTTGGGCAACTGATCGAAAACTATGCCAGGCTGCTTTCTCCCTATTATTCATTGTTTCGATGAAGTTATTATCCCTGAAGAGTTTCCGAATTTGTGGACCATCAAATATCCCCTCTTTAATTTTAGCATCGGAAAGTTTAGGGAAAACCTTCTGTAAATAGTTGAAACATTTACCTGTCTTATCAAGAGCTTTGACAAACTGCTTTATAAGACCTAGTTTTATTTGAAGAGGAGGAGGTAGGACATTTGATGGATCTACAAGAGATTCGTGAATGATATTATGTGAACCAGGTGTGAGGGATTCCCTAGCTGGCCAATCTTTCACCTTGTAATGATTCTACCTGTCTCTACTGTCCTATAAACATAAGTAGCAGGGGTACTTTGTAAAGCCAGACTGTTGTCTGAGTAATATGGTAATAATGTTTAAATCTCCACAGATCTTCCATCTGTGTTGCTCGTAGCCAATTTTATTCAAAAATACTACCATATTCTCATAATTTTCCTTCATAATAGTCGAATGAGCTTTGTGTATGGGAGCATAGACGTTAGTATTATGCAACAACACTGCCTTAATACTGCTTTTAGATGCATCAATAAAAAGTCGTCAATCTGTTGCATTGTAGCAATTTTCTTTTATCTCATTCATGAGCCCATTAATGTCGGTGCAATATGCTAGATCTTCAACCTTAGCAAAATATTTTCATAAGTCTAACTCTCGATTTTGATACGCAGATACCTTCGTACGTGGTGCAAGGATTTTTTGCTGCTTCATAAATGAAGCCAAAAACTCCGCTTGGTCCTTAGCCAAACCTAAGTCGCGTATAATATCATTTAATAAGGGTTGTGAAACCAGCTTTGCGACCGAATCTTTAGTGTCTACAGAATAGACAGTAGGGCTATCGTCATGGTCGCCCTCAGACTCGTATTCATCAACATTCATCAATTTGTCATTTCTAACTGCATTAATGCCCTCAAAATCAGTTTATTTATTATGTTTGATGAATAAAATTGGAGCCTTTACTGATGTCACTGTTTTGTACTCTATCGTGTGTTTATTCTTAATAGTAAAATTTTTACTTACCTTATTAGAAAAAAACAATCTTTCTCACTGAGAGGTTCCTTCCATTCTGTTGGACAAGAAAATTTAGTTTCTTTTTTGTCTTTTTTCCAACGATTCAACATTATTCGACAAGAATTACAAATTATATTGGGAACCCATGGATGTTCACCAATATTCAATTCGAAAATTCCCTTGTATGTGACTTTCATGTCATAATCTACTTTCTTCCGCAGTGAACTAATTTCGTACTTAGAGAAAATGTAACAAAACATATCACGATTGCTATCACAATTGTGAAATGGATTGTTACTTCTTCTTGTCGCATAGTACTCTTCATTAACCAAGTTTCCCACCAATGAAAAGCTGCAGTTGTTGGATGACGACGCCTGAGAGCCTGCTTTCTCACCCTCAACCGCCGATTCTGGGGTTCCAAGTCCCTGTATCGTAGCACATTTTCTTCGTGTGTCTGCCATGACGGCATCAAAGCCATTATCCAGGACTTAGCCGGATAGCGGACAAACTCCGTTGCCCACCGTCACCACGTGGAGGTGTCCTGGATGCAGGCACACGTAAGATACAGAGTAATTCCGGATGAATTGGATCACCCAAGTTCTTAATTCCTTAAAGGAACATATTTATTGGATCCGACATTTTGAATTTTTGAAATCTGACTTCAAATTCGTAATCAGCGACCCCAAAAACCCCCGAGTAACGAGTTTTAAGCGAATCCGATAATTTTTTCAAAAACGTGTCCGCCATATTGGATCCGCCATTTTGAATTTTTGAAATCTGACTTCAAATTCGTAATCAGCGACCCCAAGAACCACTGAGTCACGAGTTTCAAGCAAATCCGATTAATTTTTAAAAAACGTGTCCGCCATATTGGTTTTTTGAGGTTATGTCAAAATCCTGATCTAATGAGGTTAAATGGACCTCGGATTCAATTTCAGCGACTCAAAACACATAAAGTCTACATAGTGTGACCCCCAGATCAGAACTTTTTTTTGTGTGGCTGTGATAATAAACCCTAGACTTTCTAAGAGTCTTATGGATTCATCTCGAGTTTCAATGCAGTTTTGGTAGCTTTGTCCAAATAAGAGTGTGTCGTCGAGGTAAACTGTTGATCTGAAACCTAAACTTCTTAGTTTACAGATTATTATTGAATGAAAATCTTAAATATTTTCGAAAACTTTTGTCGACAGAAACGAGTAGGATCCTTTTTATTAATAATTTACTTGCTGTATGCATATTTTCCATTTTAAAATGCTCTGTTCATATTAAGTTATTTAAGCCTTTTAAATTTATTATAAACCTATCGTCTCCATTGGTTTTTTTGTTTAAAAAGTAAGGAGATAAATATTGTCCTTTTGAGACACAATTCTCAACTGCGCCTATGCCCTGTAATTTTTTAACTGCATTTTTGAGAGCTTTTTTTTCCTCGTCGGTGTAGTTTTTCTCTTGGGGTAAGTGATTTTGTATAACAGGCCTATTAAACTCAATTTTGTATCCCTTGATACATTTAAGGACGAATGGGTTTCCCACGTTTTGTAATAATGTTTTGTAGCCCACCTGATACGTCTTTGGCCTTTTTGCAGGTGTGTGTTTCGAGTTTAAAAATCCACCAGAAGTATTTCTCCTAGCTGTCGGTATTTTTAGAACTTGGCTTGATTTTTCCAGGGTTTCTGCTTCTTTGATTTTTGTTGCAAAATCTTTGCCAAGTAGGTATTCGTCAGGTTTGCACTTCCTCCACAAGGCCCACGATATTTTTGTTTAGGCCTGGTAAAATGCACGCTCTTCTAGAAGTAAGTTGTGATTAGTGTAATTCTGTCAATACTTTTCCCGTGTCCGATAGATTTTCCAGTAATATTTTTTAATTCATTTCTTTATTGTGAAGGACATCGGTCATTACCATTCTGAGTGCTGTCATGGCGATCGATGTCAGGTTTTGACTGTCAGAAAAGTGTCCGTCTCTTTTTACGGCGCTTGTTGACATCATATGTGATATTTCGCGATTTAGGCGTTGCGGATTTATTCTTTCGACATTTGGATAATCTTCGAACAATTTTTCTTTTATTTCATTTTTGAGCCTTGTGGTAATACATACGGATCATTTTGTCAGTAAATCTTTGTTTATCAAGGATTTTGTGTCTTTAACCGTAGTCGGGTCGTCTCCAAGAATTTTCAAATCCTCGGTGTGGAGTTTTCTATTATCGTTTAGCTCTGGATTTTCTTTACTGTTGTTTGAATCCACAATTTTTGTAGGCTCAGGATTTGTTTTTCTTTTGGAATCTGGAAGTCGATTTTTTGTTATTTTATTTGAGACTTGTCTCGTCTCTCTTGCAAGCTCATCTGATATTTGATCGACTTTTGACTCACCTCTCATGTGAGTTCTATCGTCATTAGCGTCTGGCCCCTTTTCGATACTTCCATCTTCACTTCTCGGCTTCGATGTTTCTTCGCGAGGAGTGGAGTGACTATATGAACGGCTGAAGCGAGGGGTGTATGGTCGCGAACGGGAACGGTTTTGTGAGCGACTGCACGAGCGTTGATAGCGTCTATTTTCACGACGTTCTATGCTTCGATTTCTATTTCGGCTTTGACGGTTGTTGTCGTATCGTGGTTCTCGGGATTTTCGTCCCGACGAAAGACCCTCACGATGAACCTCGGCGTTCGCTTCGGCTCCTGGGTGAGTATTGCGTCCGGTATCGTTCGTGTTGAGATTCGTATTCACTTTTCGATTGTTTCTGGTCGCGAGACTTCTCCTTCTTGTGTTTTACCCATTATGCTGAACTTCTTTTTATTTTTGACAATGAGTTTCGGTTTGTTCTGACGCGTGAGGCACAAAAAACAATATGGCTAAACAGGGAAGAGAACGATGAGAGGCAGAGAGCAAACCAAAAAATTCTTATAACCTCTAAACATGTGGCGCAGCAGGTGGAAGAAAACAGTACTACCAGTGTAATCATGACAACGAGACTCGATAGATAATTATTCCTTATTCCCACCTTCGTAACATCTTACATTGCACGGTAATTTTTCGGCAACGTCTTGCAATATTACAGTAGTGTAGCAAGTTTTCAAATTAAACTTGCAAAATATTTTTAAATTAATTGTTTTTCTCAATTACGTTAACAATATTGTTGCTTAAATTTATTGCAAAGTTTACAAAAATATTTAGAAAACTGTTGTCATTTTCCTTGTGCAACAATGCAAAAATCTTGTAGCGATATTTTCAACTAACCTTACTGCAATTTGGCAGGACAATGTTCTCAAAATGTGACCGTGCCCTATTGAAAATCCCCGTACAATATCTTGCACATTTTCCTGTATAAGTTCAATATCAGAAGTTGTACCACTTCAGCATACGAAATTGAAATAAAGCTGCGGTTACACCTCTGCAGGCTGCCTGCCTGCGCAGGCAGGAGCAACGAGAGTAAGGGAGAAGTTTGAAGTCACTGACTCTGTTACTCCTGTATGTTCTTCTTGTAGAAGAATGTGTACTTGTACATAGATCCTACATGAGTTCGTGTGTAGATAGTTTTTATTATTATTATCGTTTATTAATTTTTTCAAAGCAATAAATGTTAGTCCATCGATTTTAACATAATCCAGGCTTAACAGTCTGGCCCCTATTTCCCTAGAAGTCCACTTTTTTAATTTTGACAACTGAACGTACCCTATTTTGAAAATTTCTCCTATTTTTTTCTTTTAGCTTTTAATGATGAAAACACTCTAAAATTAGCATTGTGTCGTTGAAACCTTCAATTGTAAACTTTCGATTAAAAAGTTTCAAATCTTAAAGACTTGTAAATTGGGGCTTTCTACGTGAAACGGACAACCCAATACTTGTTCGATATTTTGGACTTCGACATACAAACAAACAATTTTACATAAAAACACATAATTACTTTAAAATTTTTATTTAAAAAACGTAATATTTTTTTTCTAATGAAGAAAATTAATTTTTTAACAAGAAGTATGTGATTTTTGTTATTTTTATTTGCTTCATAGTCGTTTATATAATTTGTATCGTTTTGTTGCTTAAACCAATCAATGAATTTTCCAAAGTTATTTCATAAAACCAAAAAGAAGTGAACTCTGAGAGTAACTGATAACCGCAGTGACGATAGACTGAAAGACGGAAAATCAACGTTCCACTGTATACTAACTTACATAGTTAAAGGAAATTACTATAGTTACATAACCAGTTTAAATAACTTAACTAAAGTAAATTATGTAAATGGTCAAACTTACGTAAGCTCCTTTAATTGCGTAAGGTATTATAGTTACGTAAGTTATGCAACTTTGATCATTTACGTAAGTTTCATACGTTTAATTATTTTCGTAAGTTACATATGTTTGATTACTCACGTAAGTTACGTAAGCTTGATTATTTACGTCACTTGTGTAAGTTATTCTACTTACGTAAAGAATCCAACTTACGTCAGTTACGTACGTTCAATTTGTTATGTAAGTTATATTAATTACTTCAGTTGCATTAGCTTGATTATTTACGTAAAATTGATAAATTACATAAGTCATTCTAATTACGTGACTTACGTAAGTTGGATTCTCTACGTAAGTTATTCTAGTTACGTAAGTTACGTAAATTGATTGCGTAAGTTATTCTAGTTACGTAACATACGTAAGTTGGACACGATACTTAATAGTTTCAAATACTTTTCTTTTTGGATTATTTAAGAACTAAAACGAAAGTATCTTTTTATTTAGTTTCGATTCAGAAGCGGTTCCTGCTTTAAATGAAATTATTAATTATTAGTTAATTAGTACAAATAAGTTAAAACAACTAACTATTAATGTAAAAGTTTTTTTTACTACGGGGAATTTAAAAAAGTATTTCAATCCTGAAAAATTCAGGCAAGTCAAGAAAGTTTTACCGAACTATTCCTGAAAACTAACACTCGAGTCAAGTCAAGAAAGTTTTACTGAACTGTTCCTAATACGTTAGTGACCATCAAGGAGGTATTCAAAAGAAACGTTAAAATTTTATTTAATTTTTATTAAACGTTCATTTTCAATTTTGTTTTAACTTTAACAGTACTAGTTTGTAAGGATTAAAAATATGACATTAAATTTTGAATATTATTCCTGAAAAAATAATTTAAAAATTATTATTAAAAATTACTGTTTTGCCACTATATTCCAACTTTACTGAAAAATTCGGTAAAATATAAGGAACAAATTTTCTCCGTGTAAATTACAAAAATATGCAATTCATGTATAATCACTTAATAATTAGTTAATTAATTTTTAATGAACTAGGTACTAATTAATTAATAAAAAATACATTAAGAAATAAAATCATTAACATTATAATCTAATAATTTATTAATTAAAATAAGTAATATTAAATTAATAATACTATTTATTATTATTATTACTGTTATTATTATACACGGAGAAAAGTAGATAGTAATAATTATACTATTTTCGATGAGAAATTACTTCTTTCAAGTTGTAATTTTGAAAGTGCTCGAGAAATAGTAACTTTTGCTTCTTTCAGAATCAGAGCAATTATTATTACTATTTCGTAAAGATTTTTACTCGGAGAAGAAGTAATCCGTACCCACACAATGACACCTTGAAATGATGTATCACTTTGACATCAGGCTACGGTCGCTGCGCATGACAGTAGTGACGTGATCACACACACTGTTTGATAATTTGCCGAGAGAAATACCTTGGGTTCTAAAATGAATGAAAGTCTGTACTCAAAAAGGAAACAAAAATGATTTTTTGTTTCTTTAACAAAATAACTGGTTTTATTCCTTTTAATTGGTCATACACAAAATTACACACAAAAAAAAGAGAATTGTCCTTATTGAGAAATGTCCCTTTTAATTGAGAATTGTCCACCTTTTTTGAAAATTGCGAAAGTTAGGTTAATTGGCGACCATGCCGGCGTGGTCACGTTTTAAGTGAAAAAGAACCTAATTTCTTTATTTTATCAATGAGTGTATTCACCTTGTTTGATACGATTGATTTAATAATTATCAACTAAACTTAAAAAACTGAATTTAATTTGTATTTTTAACTTCAGTGAGAAAATGAACAATAATAGAGAATATTCCGAGAGCCGTGATAAAACGAGAACGACACTTGAGAGTTCCAAATTACTATGTATGAAAAAAAGCATAGAGACGCGTGAACGTACATCGACGACAAGCACTGCCGGAAGATGCTGCCCTCGCGCGGTCACTTCAAACATTAATTTTAAATCTCGCGCACAACACTGGAGCTTGCTACAATATTCAATTCACTCAGAATTGAACATACTCCCCCCCATCGGCAACAGCGTTGACGATCGTGAAGAGAAGAATTAATCCTTGGAGAGAGCAGCCGTGGAGATGGGAAGAACAACTAACTTAGTGATTGAACGCTTGAGACAAGCAGTCGAAGTCTTGATTGAGACAATCCTTGTGAGACCATCTTTACCAGGGTGTAATGCAGTGACCCTGGCTAAAGGCCATTTTGAGGGAGGAAACCTTTCATCAGTAAGCAAGACCATCGAGCCGACCTTGATTTGATGTGATGGATGGTACCACTTAGAGATTGCAAGTTGCCTTTGTAGATAACTAGCAGACCATCTGGACCAAAAATTTTGAGCTTGTTGTTGAATCAACTTCCATCTTGTCAGTTTTGAAGACGGTACTTCCAAAAGAGAAGGTTCCGGTATTGATGAGAGCGGTTCCCCTATGAGAAAATGTCCTGGAGTGAGAGCTGATAAGTCATCAGGGTCTTCCGTAAGAGGTTCTAACGGTCGGGAGTTGAGAACAGCTTCGATCTGTGTAAGAAGAGTTGTAAATTCTTCGTACGTCAAAATCGTTTCACCGATCGTCCTTCTGAGGTGATATTTGATTGACTTAACGGCGGCTTCCCATTTACCGCCCATATGTGGAGCTGCAGGAAGGTTGAACTTCCATGAAGTGCCGTCTTTGATCAACAGTTGAGAGAGTTCCTTGGCTTCATGAGATCCTTCCTTAAAGAGTCGTTTAAGTGCGTTATCAGCACCGATGAAGTTGGTACCACAATCACTATAGAGCGTCTGACTAATACCTCTTCTTGAAACAAATCGCCGGTATGCTGCGAGGAATGCGTCTGTAGTGTAGTCTGTGACCACTTCGATGTGCAGAGCTGATGATGAGAAGCAAACAAAAAGGCAAATCCAACCTTTTTTTGTTTTGGCTCCGCGACCCTTCCAAGTTTTGAGAGTGATGGGACCTGCATAATCAACGCCGGAAGTGAGAAATGGCCTTGAAGGAGTAACTCTTTCTAGCGGTAGTTGACCCATTAATTGTTGTGCTCGAGTTCCCCTTTGTCGGGCACAGGGAATACATTTGAGGATAAACGACCTCACTGGCTGTCTTCCTCCAATGATCCAGTATGATTTCCTTAAAAAGGCCAAGGTAAGTTGAGTCCCTCCATGAAAAGTCCTTGAATGTGCATCTGCTATTAACAATCGAGTAAGAGGAGAGTCCTTGGGCAAAATAGCAGGATGCATGCTTTCGTGATTTAACCTCGAATGTTTAAGTCGACCTCCGACTCTGAGAATGCCTTGGTGATCAATGAATGGGTTGAGTTTCGAGAATGGTTGAGACCTTGAGAATTTTACACCTCGATTGAGATCCTTGATTTCTGCAATGAAATATGCAGCTTGAGTATTTTTAATCCAAAAATTCCTTGCTTGATTTAAATCATTAAGTTGAATTGGATTAAGTAGAGACGTGTTTGGAATTCCTTTAAGAATTGCGACGAAGCGAAAACAAATCGAGGTGATCCGTAACAAGGGGTATAATTCGGAATAATTATGAATTAAATCCCATTGTTGAGAATGTGAAATCGTGACTGAGAGTGTGGTTCCGGGTCTTTCTTCGACTTGGGCTGAGGAGTCCGCCTTTAGAGTTGGAGTTGGCCATTTGTTCTGAGAATCCTTTAGCCATGATGGACCGTTCCACCAGAGAGAATGTTGAGAAAGTTGTTGAACAGAGACGCCCCTTGATGCACAGTCAGCAGGATTTTCTCTTCCTCTTATAAATTTCCATTGACCTTGAGGGACGAGATCGTGGATTGAAGACACCCTGTTGCGTACATAATCCTTCCACCTTGAGGGATGGCTGTTGATCCAAGTGAGCGCTACCGATGAGTCTGTCCACATAAATACTGGAACCTGAGGTAATTCCAGGATTTGTTTAACATAATCCATAAGACGTGCCAAAAGTTGAGCTGCTGAGAGTTCTAACCTTGGAATGGTGAGACGCTTGAGAGGAGCGACCTTGGTTTTGGCACAAACGAGAGTGACGTTTGAAGGTTTCCCTTGTTCCGAGGTTTTTAGATAAACAACAGCTGCCATTGCCAATTGAGATGCATCCGAGAATCCGTGTAATTCCGTTGTTGAAGTCGAAGTGAAATTGAGCCATCGAGGAATTGATATTTGAGGGAGTTGAGCTAGCTCTTCCTTAAATTTGATCCACTGTAAGGAGATATTCTCTGGAAGCGGGTCGTCCCAACCCAACTTATTGAGCCAAAGTTCCTGCAGTAACATTTTGGCTCGAATGATGACAGGAGAAAGAAACCCGAGAGGATCAAACAACTGAGATACCTCGGAGAGAATAGACCTTTTTGATGTTTCTTGATCCGATGGTGTTGTTGGCTCAGTTAAAAACTTGAATTGATCTGACCTTGGAAACCATGAGAGACCTAGAACCTTGGTTTGAGTATGATCGATTAAATGAGAGTGATTTGTGCTACCTTTTCCCTTGACAGCGTTAAAGAATTCTGGATGATTACTCTGCCATTTTGCCAGAGGAAACCCGCCAGAATTGAGAAGTTCCATGAGTTCCTTCGCGATGTCCTTGAGTTGTGATAATTCATCAGCACCACCATAGATGTCATCCACGTATCGACCATTGAGAAGTACAGGTACCGCCAGAGGAAATCGATGACCTTCATCTTCGATGAGTTGCAATAGTACCCTTACTGCCAGGAATGGTGCCGATTTCGTACCATATGTTACCGTGGTGAGTTGATAGGACGTTTCCTTGTTATCTGAATCGATCCAGAGTATTCTTTGTAAATTCCAGTCGTCTGGGTGGACCTTGATTTGACGAAACATCTTCGTGATATCCGTGGAAAAGACGAATCGGAATTTTCGCACC
The DNA here is from genome assembly GCA_032872475.1 of Leptopilina myrica (nomen nudum). Classification (NCBI taxonomy): domain Eukaryota; kingdom Metazoa; phylum Arthropoda; class Insecta; order Hymenoptera; family Figitidae; genus Leptopilina; species Leptopilina myrica (nomen nudum). The sequence continues at coordinate 19,728,536 of CM065461.1, read as the reverse complement.
CACAATAATACATCAGAGATGTCCTTTTGTAATTTGGCACCAGTGTGGGAGATTGAGTTGAGAGAAGCACCTGTTGTTGATGGACTGGATCCATTGAATACAACTCTTAACGGTGTGGTGGTACTTTGTTCCCTTAGAATACCGTGGTGCGGAAAATAATAGGTTGTAAGGCTATTATCCTTTGGTGGAGCTTTAACCATGTGAGAATCATTTGCATATTCCTCAAGGAATGAGAAATAAAGCTCCTTGTAATTTTTTTGAGTTGAGCATCTTTTGAGAAGTCGTTGTAGACACCGTTTAGCCTTGAAGTAAGAGTCGCCAAGTTGACTCGGTGAGGTTGAAAGTGGAAGCCGAACAATGTATCGACCTGATGATTCCCTTGAGTGAGTGGCCTTGAAATGCTCCTCGCATTCCAATTCTTGAATAGTGAGTTTGTCCTTTTCCTTGTTGGGTAGTTCTTCTTGGATCCAGAATTTGGTAAGAAGATTTTGAAGGTCATCCAGGTGTTGATCCACAATTAAGTGATGAGATAAGTATTCCTTGTTAGAGTTGTTATAAGTTGTCTCTTATTTTCGTATCTGGAGATCAGGATTTTCCAGGCAGATTCGAAAGAGTCTCCGGAGACTGGCAAACTTGAGATCAGCTGACTAGCCTCGCCCGTTAAGCTGGTTTTCAAGTAATGCATTTTCTCGACCGACGAGATATCCTTGTTATCCTTGACTATAGATGAGAATAAATCCTTGAATGGGGGCCACGATGAGTATTCTCCGGCAAATGAAGGGAGAGAAATTGTTGGAAGCCTTCGTATAGAACGCGTTTCCGGTGGGGATTGTGAAGAAGCAGACGCAAGGATGCTCTTCTTCTGTAACACACATATTTGGAGAAGTATTGAATCCTTGGTTTGAGTAAAAGCTTGAGAACACTGATCAAAAACATCGTTTGTCACATAAGGATGTTTTAGAAATTTTGCAGAACTGTGAGTGATGAGCTCGTCATGATAAATGTTAAATTCATCCCACAATTTTTGAACACTACTCAACTTAAGTTGCAGAAACTCCAAATTATCCACAAATAATCCACGTTGCAGATTTTTGAAGGTATCTTGAATGATCTTCAGCCTTGAGAATTGAGTTGAGATTCGAAGTTCTACCTTGGTTGATGTTTTGTAAGAAGAATCATCCTTTGATGTCTTGTCACTGTTTGTTTTCCCAGAATTCACAGAAACGTGCCCTGAGGGCACCGAGAGAAATACCTTGGGTTCGATATGTTCCTTAATTGTGTTTGAATCCGAGAGAGTGTCCTTTGGTGAGTCCTTTTGTTCCTTGGTGGGGTCCTCCACCCCGTCAGTAGAATCCTTGAAAATCCCGTCTTCTTCAGAGTTTGACATCTTTGAAATTACAACACGCGAAATTCACAAAAAAAATTCGATCGTAAATTTTTATATATGTGAGAATTGAATTATTACGAGAGGGGGAGAGATTTGTCTTATAGGCTCGAGTGAGTCACTATATGTCACACGCACAATCACTGATAGAATTGTCTTGATGATAGTGGGAGAGAAAATACAAATATGGCGCGTACTGAATTGTGGTGAGAAAATCCTTTACACAGCTGAGACTGAGAACACGAGGTAGAACACTGTAACCGCAACGCGCAGGCGTGAAGTCAACAGGTTTCACGCACACTTGGGGATACAAGGAGAAAGATGGCGATCACTGAGATAAACTGTGAGGCGTGCAACGCCGAGCAACACTCAATTTTCCTTCCCGAAATTTCGTATATGAACCGACACAGTATGAACACTTTGCACCTTTTCTTTACAAACTATCCGGCTCGAAGGACCAAAAAATGTTTGATAATTTGCCGAGAGAAATACCTTGGGTTCTAAAATGAATGAAAGTCTGTACTCAAAAAGGAAACAAAAATGATTTTTTGTTTCTTTAACAAAATAACTGGTTTTATTCCTTTTAATTGGTCATACACAAAATTACACACAAAAAAAAGAGAATTGTCCTTATTGAGAAATGTCCCTTTTAATTGAGAATTGTCCACCTTTTTTGAAAATTGCGAAAGTTAGGTTAATTGGCGACCATGCCGGCGTGGTCACGTTTTAAGTGAAAAAGAACCTAATTTCTTTATTTTATCAATGAGTATATTCACCTTGTTTGATACGATTGATTTAATAATTATCAACTAAACTTAAAAAACTGAATTTAATTTGTATTTTTAACTTCAGTGAGAAAATGAACAATAATAGAGAATATTCCGAGAGCCGTGATAAAACGAGAACGACACTTGAGAGTTCCAAATTACTATGTATGAAAAAAAGCATAGAGACGCGTGAACGTACATCGACGACAAGCACTGCCGGAAGATGCTGCCCTCGCGCGGTCACTTCAAACATTAATTTTAAATCTCGCGCACAACACTGGAGCTTGCTACAATATTCAATTCACTCAGAATTGAACACACACACACACACACATTTAAATTAGTTAACCCTTTTTTACATTCTCATCATATGAGAAAGTATTAGTTTTGGTCGAAAATTGACTTTCGCTAATTTTATGAAATCTCGACGTTTTGGGGTCCCCTGAGTCCGAAAAACATGGTCTAAAAAAAGTGTCTGTCCGTATGTCTGTCTTCGTGTCTGTCTGTAGACACAATGGTGTCCCTACGATAACTCTTGAAAAACTTATTGCATCAACTTGAAACTTTGCATGCACAAAGTTAGTGTTAAAATACAGATCGAGTTCGTTAGCCAGTCATTTTCGTCAAAAACTACGCAAACTACAGTAGTTTCAAAATTTTAAAAATTCAATTTTTTCAAATTTCATTATTTTTAACTTTATATTACTTTAGATTAGACAAATACAAACAACTTTTCTATACAACATTTTTTCATAGAAAGTCAAATTTCGAAGTTATAGGCTCTTAAATAGTAAAAAAATACTCAAAAATTCTAAAATAACGCTAAAAATCAAAATTTCTCAAAGAGAAAAAAATTATTACATTAATTTCCACATATTCTCACCCCATTGTACTCAAAAAATGCTCACATTAACCAAAAACTAGTAATTTCCGGAAAAACCACCGTATATATATATATTTTTTATCATTTTTTTAACAAAAAATCCATATTCCGACTCAATTATCTCCAAAACTATTGCCTATGGGAGCTTGCTACCCGAGACTTTTTTTCTCGTCTTACCATCAGCTACAACTTTGCTGTTGACAACTTTTCACTAAACTTAAAACTTTTCGACTTATTTGCAAAAAACTAATTTTTTTATTACATTCTCATCATATGAGAAAGTATTAGTTTTGGTCGAAAATTGACTTTCGCTAATTTCATGAAATCTCGACGTTTTGGGGTCCCCTGAGTCCGAAAAACATGGTCTAAAAAAAGTGTCTGTCCGTATGACTGTCTTCGTGTCTGTCTGTAGACACAATGGTGTCCCTACGATAACTCTTGAAAAACTTATTGCATCAACTTGCAACTTTGCATGCACAAAGTTAATGTTAAAATACAGATCGAGTTCGTTAGTCAGCCATTTTCGTCGAAAACTATGCAAACTACAGTAGTTTCAAAATTTTGAAAATTCAATTTTTTCAAGTTTCATTATTTTTAACTCTATATTACTTTAGATTAGAAAAATACAAACAACTTTTCTTTTCAACATTTTTTCACAGAAACTTAATTTTCTTTAAGTTTTTGGGTCAGGCCAGCTCAACTGAGTTAAAAAAATTTATTTTATTTTCTAAAATGTTATAACTAAAATATATTCATGAAAGTTTTAACATTTTAGAAAATCAATGAAATTTTTTTAAAACAGTTGGGCTGGTCTGACCCTTTCTTACATTTCAATTTTTGGTCTTATCTTGTTGTCAATTTTTTCAAAATCTCTAAGTGAATTTCTTGTTTATGCTCAAAATAACATATTATAACAATATTTGTTAATATATTTAATCAATTATGTATAAAATAATATATTATAATATTCTATAAAATTTAAAAATTTTTTACAAAAATAAATTTTGTCCTTTCTGAAGGACGGTTGCCGTACTGCCGACAAGACGCCGTAATGTGCAAAGGCGCGTCCTGCCGGAAGGCCCTTCCGAAAGTTTAGGCGCTTGGACGTTCTTTTAAAAAAATCATGCAGAAAATTTATCTAATTGTTCATTTTTAAGTCTTCAGTAAATTTAAATTTTTTTTTATAAGAATTATACTATCACATCCACTCTATCCGGATTTACATGTTTTCAATCATTCATTTGATATTATTTACAATAATCACATATATAGGGTGAACGAGACATAATAGCTAAGGGACGTAATGAATAATTGTAATTTATTTAAAAATCGTAAATTGAAATGATTTCGCTCCAAAGACAATTTGATGTACTGCAAGTTTCTACAGAGTTTGATTATTTATTATTCAATCACTGTTGTAAGAAATATAGTAGAAAAACTGTATTTCACATATGAAAGTAACTTTTCAAAATTTTCATTTTTTCGTTCTAATTTTTTTAAAATAACTTTAAAAAATAAACAAAAATCGCTATTTAAGCTTGAAACATTTTTTGAGGGTCAATTTGAGATTTTTGATTCACACTTACTGTATTGATGAAAATTACAAATTATTTCCCAAGTACCCCTAGAGCGGGTTGGCTAATGCAACACGCTATGCATAAATGCAACCTACGATACCGACAAAGTGTACGTTCATTGTAGAAAAAAAGTAAGAGTAATATAGGGACGTTCGCTTTTTTTAAAGAAAGTTGAGATACCAGAGTAACTTTTCTAGGAGATAAACATTTATTTAAAACAAAAATGTCCAAGTAAATCAACAAAGAGTGAAAAGTTAGCCATTACGCTCCGGTCACACTACACAAAAAAATTAATACTAATACTTTAAGAATATTTAAGCTGCTTCTGCAATCATGTTTCTGCTAGAAGAGAGTTAGTATAATTAAAAATAACTTCACAATTTCCATCATCAAGACCAAAAACATACATTTAAATCCACTTAATCTTGCAATCATCAGAAAACAAAAACATGTGATGAGAATGTAATCCTTAAGGTCGTAGTAACTTTAAGAAAAAAAAATATTTTATGAAACATATAAAAGGAAACAAGAACACAAATAATGCACAACAACCGCAGACCACTGCGAGCGAAGCGAGTCATTTGCGCGCGAAGCGCGCAACAACACACGGAGCGCGAAGCGCGACGTGCGAAATAATCGCCGGAGCGCGAAGCGCGACGATCAATATTCGCGCGCCCCGAGGCGCGCTGAAACTTGCGAGCGCAGCGAGCCCCCGCGCGAAGCGCGGATGAGAATGTGTCCGCGCTTGCGCGGACAGATTTTTTAATTTGCATATATTTAAATTAGTTACCACCCAATTTTTACCATCTCTCTTTCAGTTTATGCAAATACCACCCACTTTTCTCCCTCTCTCTTACAGTTTATGCAAATACCATCCAATTTTTACCCTCTCTCTTTCATTGTATGTAAATACCACCCACTTTTCTCCCTCTCTCCTACAGTTTATGCAAATACCACCCACTTTTCTCCCTCTCTCTTTAAGTTAATGCAAATACCACCTACTTTTCACCCACCTTCTTTGAGTTGTATGCAAAATTCACCCTTTTAGATGTGGAATATGCAAATACCACCCACTTTCACCCCCCCCTTTTTTGTATTCTACCTAACCTGTATACATCTTGTACTTTGCAACCACCCCCTCCCACCACCCACTCACCCGTTACCTATGTAAATTGTTCATTTCATGACCATTTCGCTTCCTCAAAATATTATAAACCAATTGCTTAATTTAATTTTAATATGTTAAGGTAATATTTCAAAAAACAAAAAATTTGAATTTTTTGTGAAAAAGAAAAATATTGATTAATTTTATAAATTTTGATGAAATGGGCACTTTGTTTATATCAATCGATTCGTTTTTTTGCCAGGAATGTAATTTTGAGGATAATTTATGAAAATATTAAGAAATAAAAAAGTTATTTAAAAAAATCCAAAAAATTTTTTTTTCAAATTTTGAAAAAATTATATATAATGTTTAAATTCCACAATTACAGTTCGTCTAAAATGTAAAATCAAAATTGATTTACATTTATAATACCACTATCTAGGCCCCCAATCTAAGGATTTGTGTGTTATGCAAATTTATTTTTCCTACAGCTGAAAATCGACCTTTATTTTTTTTATAAAAATCATACTCTTGACTTTGACAGGTCACCAATTTTTCAAATATTTTTTTTAAACTCTCTGTATAGGAACTAGATAATATTATAATAATTGTTAATCAATTTTAAAAAGTTTCATATGGTTTATTAGGGAAGAAATTCTTGAAAAATTCACTTTTCGCGACGTCACAACTGATGTTCCTCTTCCTTAATACTGAATTAACAATAAATTAGTATTATCCATTCCGCAATTCTCACGAGGAGAAAAGAATTCTTTAATGACAACCTTTCTTCTTAAAATCAAATTGAAACCAGCATTAAAGTCATGTTATTCAGTGTGCCGTATTTTCATAGTAAAGTATATAAGACATGTGACCATTAAATAAAATAACCTTTATTTTTTCTATCGCCTCCTTTGTTCCTTTAAAAAAAGAGTTTAAACCTGCTTAAACATCAGGCCAAGCCATTATTCACGTAAAGATCAGTAAATATCTGCTTGAAGACATTCATTTTAGAATATATCTTATTAAGTGTAAAAATATTAATGTAAAAAAGTTATATATAACGTTTCTTAAAGATAACTTGAATTTTCTACAAAGTACATTTAACTTTTCCAAATGTTAACTTTAATGCTCTGTCTACTAATGTGACAGTTATCATCTAAAATCTTCTACTTGAGTTGTTAAAAAGAAATTTACTAATGACACTTTTGCATCTACAGTTTATGCTGATACAGAATTCATTAAAACGGTTACAGTCATAAGCTTCTAAACTAGTACTCTTGCATTCTGACTCAGTGAATTGATCACATGATTTTAGACACATTGTGAGGCTTTACTAGATTTGATAAATGGTTAACTACTCAAAATCTAACCCTCTAACCCTCTAACTTTAGCTATCCAGTTTTCTCAGTGTGAAGGAGCAGAGTGAATTCCATGTAAACAACATATATACACGGAAAAAAATTTCTTGTAATTCTATTTCAAAAATTTATGAATGACAATATCAATCATATTTTAATGTAACTCTAAGATTTTTCTCTTTGTATTACTATAATTTTTATGTCAGTTTTGCTTATTCCGTTTTCTGGCTGATTCAACCATACTGAGTGTCAGTATTAAAAACCCAACTTTCGTGTATGAAACAGGATGTTAGGTGCGTTTGTTAAAAGCGTTGTGCGTAGACGTATTCGAAACAAACAAAATGGAATGGCTAAAATAGTGATATCGTATAACAGTAACAAATCCAACAATACAATATGGTTGTATTAGCCAGAATTATCACAGTAATCACGAATAATTTCTTTTATTGTCAACTCGCCTGTATAAAGCACAACTTAACCTATTCGTACATTCTACAAAAGACCTTGTGATTTTCACAAGACATTTTTTCCGTGCATGTGTCCTGACGTGGTGGATGGGACCATGCATTCAAAAAGTGAGATATACAGAAAGTGTAAAGTTTAGCCTCCAATTAATAACTTTTGCTTAAGCAATGCATAACCTCTACACCGACGATGCTTTTAATATTATGGAGTTTTGCAAAGACTACGCATTGCTGAAGATATATTTATCTATTTTATCTCTGTTAAAGTCAAAACAAAAGTATGTGAATGACATGTAAGGTAATAGACGATCGTACAGAGGAACTGATTTTTTGAAGTGTCTTCTATCTGCATGTAAAAAACTTCAAATTGACAAAAGTTTTATCGTCAAGAGTAAAAAAATGTATAAATAAAAACAATTTTTGACTTTTGTATATGAACAAACAACTGAAAAACTGTATAGTATTGTATTAATAACTAAGACTTAATTTCTTTAAGGTTACGTAAGGTTCCCTTCATCTCGTACGGATACATATAAAATTTAAATTACAAGTTAATAAATTTAACCTGAAAAAATTAAATTTCTTTTAAATCTTTAAAAATATGAATTCATGTAAAATATATATTACTCTGAGAGAGCTTTGGGTTAGCAGCAGACTGTGGTACAATTTTAGGCACGTGACAGTCCTAAAGTAGTTAAGCTGCAAACCAATGGCGGTATCCCCACTACTTTGGTAAGCTGCACACCAACATTTTTAACAGTCACACACCAAAAATTATACCGCAGCGCACCAAAACTGTAGTGAAGCCGGTGTCACATATGTTGTTCCGCTACAGATCTAAAGGTCTCTCAGTGTACATTTTGAGGTTATCATGCTTATACTGAGTTAATTAAAAACGATTACAGTCCTAACACTCTAACATTCTAACTACACTGCAAAATCAAGTGTCTCATTTTGAGACGTTTTGTCCCCATATTTGAAACACGTAGATGTTTTGTGTTAACATATTTGAAACAGATATGTGTCTCATTTTAAGACGTTACAAATGTCTCACACATTTAGCACTGTATTTTGAGACACGTTATGTGTTTCAAGTATCCGTCTCATGGTAAGAAAACGTTTTATGTTTCTTATACGCACTGAGTCACCTTAAATGTTTTAAAATGAGACACAAGATAAAATTAAATGTCTCAAAAATAAGATAGATTTTGTATCTCAATGGTTGAAACACTTAAAGCAACCCATTTTAAGACATGACTGAGATACCAGTTTATGCAGCGTAAGTGCATTGATAACATGGTTTCATTGACATTGTGATTTAACTTTTTCAATAGTTAACTGTAATATTTTCAATGGTTAACCTTAACTTTACAAAAAGTTAACTTCAACTTTTCAAATAGTTGACTTCAACTTTTTAAATAGTTGACTTCAATTTGATAGATATAATTGTTTTCTTAATACAAAAAGTATAGTAAAAATACAATCTTTGTATTATAAGGGCACAATGATACCAGTCAAATTAACTTTAACTTTTTAAGAAGTTAGCGTTAACTTTTCAAAAAGTTAGCGTTAACTTTTCCAAAAGTCAATTTTAACTTTCCAAAAGTTAACTTCAAATTTTTTAATAGTTGACTCAAGAAGGCTAGAGACAGGAGGCAATACTTCGGTAGTGGGGGTATGTCAATGCTGAGTCGCTCAGTTGCTGTATGGTCAAGCGTTTTCTTTCAAAAAAGTCTCCGCCACAATCACGAAGTAGTATAAGGAGCTTCCACTCATCGTGAAAAGTGTTCCCAACTTTTCTTTTCTGTTTGACGTCATGGGTTAGTTAGCGACAAGAATCCATCTAACGTGAAAACGTACAACTCAAGAATTTTTCCCCTTTTCGTCTGCTAAACGCAACACGCACGCGCAGATCAACGCGGTCTTTTTTGAATTTCTTAAATTCACATATCCGCCATTTGCAATGGCGGATCTCTCACCTGAGTTGTAGCCGTTTTCCCGCAAGAGCACTTGTTTCGCTAACTAACCACGAGCTGAACAGAAAAGAAAAATCGTCATCAAAATTTTTCAAACTATCGATTGAGTGGAAGCTCCTTATACTACTTCGTGTGGCCACAATAGACTTCTGCACATCTAACCTACAAATACAATATGAAAAAAATGGCGTTGGTTTTCAGTGATGTGTTTATTTTTTTTTCTTGACTCGTTGTAGGCATTTTATAAATATTTTATTGACACTAAATTAATGCACTTAATTCACTAATCACTTGAATCATATCGTATATATAATCATATATCCGTTTTCATACACGTTGTCTCATTGCACTTCAAAGTTAACCTCAAATTAAAAGCTTTCATGTGTGAATCACACGGTAAACAAAAATTTGAATGTGTGAGTGATGTGCAGAAGCATCGCGCCGACGACTTGTCGAAACGAAACGCCTGGTTTAAAACAGGCGTCTGACTCATCCCTACTACCGAAGTTTTACGTCCTGTCTCTAGCCTTCTTGAGTTGACTTCAACTTTTTATAAAGTTGACTTTAACTTTTTAAATAGTTGACTTCAATTTGACTGGTATTATTGTGTACTTATAATATAAATATTTTAGTAAAATGTACTATCTTTGTATTAAAAGGAAACAATGATACCAGTCAAATTAACTTTAACTTTTTAAAAAGTTGACTTAAACTATTTGAATAGTTGAAGTCAACTATTTGAAAAGATTACTTTAGCTTTTTCAAATGTTAACTTCAATTTGACTGGTATCATTGTTTTCTTAATCTGTAGGTATAGCCGAACAGTACTAGTAGTCGAACACTTTTAAGTTTTTTAGCAAATAAATAATAATGCACTGTTATAATTACTTTAAAGTAGGTATATACTGAACGAACGTGTGAAGTTCACATTTTATGAGAATAGTGTTATTTTACAAAATAATTAAACTAGAAATATGATATTTAATATTTTTAAAATCATGTTGTCCGACTATAGATGTAATCATTTTTGAGTAGCGCAATGAGTATAACAAAGTTTTATTGATAATTAGTAATAAATATTAAATTTTATACATGGAGAGAAATTTATAGTAGTGGGTAACCACTACTATGGTTAGGGTGACAATCTTTAATGCTACATATACGGACATCCTTGTAGATTGTAGTATACCGTATACAAATTTCCCTACTTCGCTTCATTTAAAAAGGGGCGCTGATGAGGAATTAGTATGGCCAACCACACTAATAATTTCTAGATAGGTGATAATCGGACACTGACTAGAATGCCCTCATCTTCAGATAGGGAAATCTATCTGGATCTATGTGTATCCCTATTAAATTTTTCCAACCGATTCTGACTAGAATGCCTCTAGTTAAATTTACACATTCTGATATTCTACTCAGGTACCAGACAACGCGATCTACTTAGAACCTCTGTTTTTCAACATCATCAACTGATATTTCAAGCGTGTCGAAATTAGAAAGGTCGTGACGAATTTTCTTAGTTTGAGCCTCACTGCCGAAAGAGAATCTATTCAGGGTCTTTTCAGATTTCGGACTGGATATTAAACAATTGGAATGATTTGTATTATCGTAGGAATAAATATTGAATTTTGGTTTTCTATCCCAAAAAGTTAAGTAATGATTTTCGATTAAGATCAAAGCTAAATATCTTAATATACATAATTATATACATATGAGGAGTTTCATATGAGATTGAGGGGTCAACTCTCGGATTTTTTTCAAATTTCATTTTTGAATAGAGTTTGTTTGCCTATGTAATTATCCCAAAGATTAATTAAAAATATTTAATATTTTGTTAGATATTTGCATAAACAAATTAATGCAATATTTTTTTTAAACTTGAATAACTTTTTTATTTTTGCTTATAGAAAAAAATTGTCTTAATGTTTTTTGTTTAGAATGAATCAAATTTTTTGAAAAAAAATTAATTAAATAAAAATTAACTTTTTTAATAAATTTATTTAAAAAATAAATTTGTTTTTTAATATTTAAACCTGTTATCGGCCTTCAATCAAGCTGAAAAAAAGCTCCGTTTTGGAGAAAATTCTTTTTTTCAATGTTTAAACATTCTAGTCCCACTTTATCATTTATATGTCCTTTTAGTAAAAAACCTCAGCTTTCGTTAAAAAAAAAAAAATCGTATCCATCTCCCTCAAAAATTGAAATTTATTTTTAATTTTGATTTTTTTTGGCCAAAATTTTTTTTTTTCAAAATGCTTATTTCCAATCGAAAGAGGATAAAAAAACCTTTCCAAAATGTGCTTTGTCAAATTTGTATGTTAAATTGTTTAAGAGTAAAAAATTATTGAAATAAGCATTGTACTGAAAAACACAAAAATTTAACCCCCTCCCCCTCGGAAAATATTGGACTAGGTAAAAAAATATTTTCACGAAAAATTACTATCTATGAGTACTACAAAAGCCCCAAGTTTTGCTACGATTGGAGAAAAATTTTTCTCCACATTGATCACTTGAGATGGAATCGCTCATATACATATATATAATTTCTTCTTTCAACAAGTGCAATCAGTTTCTATAATTAATTCAAAGGTGAAAAGAATTAGGTACAATTATTATTATTTGCATTTAATTTAATACAGCTACTTAATTGTTACAAACTTTGTATCAACGTTCACTTAAACGGGAACTGTTCTGTACGAGAATCCTTAGATTCATTCCCAAACAGTCTTTAGGATTGCTGGGTTAGGTGTGTGTTTATTTTGTTTTTAGCCGGTTATGTAATACCTAATTGTTATTATATTTTATTGGAATGTTTAATTTAGGCAACTAAATGTAAAGTCTAATCAGAAATAATATGTAAAAAATAGAGAATACTTTAAATTTTTAAAATCTTTGCATTAGGATTTTTATTTAATCTGTAGAATATTTAAATATAATCTCTTTCTTCAAACGTTTTAAAACAAATCATTTTAGTTAAGATGGAAAAGGACTTGTATTTAATTTTTAAAGAGATTCGACGTTTAAATATGTTGTGAGAAGTTTTATAAAATTCAAAGTATTCTAATATTTTTAGTTGTTTCATTTTTCGATTTTATATTTAGATTCAAATTAAATATTCCATTAAAAGTAAATATTTTGACAAATAAAAATAATAATGTTGGTCATCAGAAGATCTGATCACATTATAGTCAATATGAGACTAGGCACTAGACTTATCTTGGACTCCGCCCAGAAGCGCCTATCAATATTTTCAGACTGCTTTGTTCCTTGTATAAATGTGCATAAGAACATGTTAACATCTACTGACGTGCTTTAAACCTTCAACCATTCATTTCCCTGTTTCTTATCCTGGAGCCGCAAATGTAGACAAGTTTGGGAATGAAATTCCAAAAAAGTCGGCTACTTTTCTTCATTTTTTTCTATAGTCGGACATCTGTCAGATATTATGGACTTATAAAGTGAAAAAGATTTTTTTTCTTGCTTCTTGCTAGAAAATTGAATTAAAGCTTATTAGAACTTAATAATATAATATTTAAATTCTACACTATGAGAAATGGATAGTAAAACAAGTTGTTCATTTCATGACCATTTCGCTTCCTCAAAATATTATAAACCAATTGCTTAATTTAATTTTAATATGTGAAGGTAATATTTCAAAAAACATAAAATTTGAATTTTTTGTGAAAAAGAAAAATATTGATTAATTTCATAAATTTTGATGAAATGTGCACTTTGTATATATCAATCAATTCGTTTTTTTGTCAGGAATGTAATTTTGAGAATAATTTATGAAAACATTAAGAAAAGAAAAAAGTTATTTCATTAAATACAAAAAAAAAATTTCAAATTGGGTCAGAATTTCCCAAACGGATCACCTAAACTAAAAAATTTTCTTTTTGAACCAAAATATATTTTTTTTACTCTCAATATGGTTAAGAAGAATCCCTGAAAATATGAAGTCAAAAAAATTTTTTTTGTAAAAGTTATTAACAATTGAAATTTTTAGTAGTGCTAAATTAAAAATTTTTTTCTCGAGTTCCAGTTGACGGATTTAGAAAACAAAATATGGGTTTTTTTCGTCTTAAATAGCACTATTTGAATATATTTTTTGTTTATAAATTTTTTTATTTTTTATAAATTTTCATTTTATTTGTTTATAAAATGTTAATAAACAAATGTGTTCTTCACGTCCTAACAAAAAATTTAAATTGTATTATAGTCCTGAAATCTCTCCGATTCCAAAACCGTTTAGAAAAAAAATGAGCCTCAATTAGAAAAAAAGTTATTCATTAAAAACTGCAGCGGTGTAAGGATTTTCATGACGTTGAACTTGCGTTGCGCGGCGCAAGCATGACCGTTAACATCTGTGAGCACTGGTTCTCGCTACAAGTTTGCACAAATTTTAATGGTAATATCTAGTTAACAGTAACAATATTTTCATAAATTATTCTCAAAATTACATTCCTTACAAGAAAACGGATCGATTGATATATACAAAGTGCACATTTCATCAAAATTTATAAAATTAATCAATATTTTTCTTTTTCACAAAAAATTCAAATTTTGCGTTTTTTGAAATATTACCTTAACATATTAAATTTAAATTAAGCAATTGGTTTATTATATTTTGAGGAAGCGAAATGGTCATGAAATGAACAACTTGTTTTAATAAATTATTAATAATTAATAATTTATTTACTTTTTATCCTCAAATAGTTTATTATAATAGTTATAATTTACATAATAAATTTACAATAATTCTTATTATAATCTTTGGACTTAAAAGTTCATTAATTATTAAATAATTTAATTAATTAATAATATGTTTCTTTATTTATTATTTTTGTGCCGACGTAGAAGTAGAAATAATATTCATCACATATATTTTTATATACTAATTTTTTTTTGTTTTTGTGACTGCGATGGAAATTGATGTTTTTTTTAATGGAAAACAAATAAATATTGAGAGTATGTCTGTTTTCACTTTCGTGTGCAATTTCTTATACAATTTTAGTCGTTAAGAAGTTTAAAAAAAATTTAAAGCGAACGGTGAATACGTCGGCACAAAAATAATAAATAAAGAAACATATTATTAATTAATTAAATTATTTAATAATTAATGAACTTTTAAGTCCAAAGATTATAATAAGAATTATTGTAAATTTATTATGTAAATTATAACTATTATAATAAACTATTTGAGGATAAAAAGTAAATAAATTATTAATTATTAATAATTTATTAAAACAAGTTGTTCATTTCATGACCATTTCGCTTCCTCAAAATATAATAAACCAATTGCTTAATTTAAATTTAATATGTTAAGGTAATATTTCAAAAAACGCAAAATTTGAATTTTTTGTGAAAAAGAAAAATATTGATTAATTTTATAAATTTTGATGAAATGTGCACTTTGTATATATCAATCGATCCGTTTTCTTGTAAGGAATGTAATTTTGAGAATAATTTATGAAAATATTGTTACTGTTAACTAGATATTACCATTAAAATTTGTGCAAACTTGTAGCGAGAACCAGTGCTCACAGATGTAAACGGTCATGCGTGCGCCGCGCAACGCAAGTTCAACGTCATGAAAATCCTTACACCGCTGCAGTTTTTAATGAATAACTTTTTTTCTAATTGAGGCTGATTTTTTTTCTAAACGGTTTTGGAATCGGAGAGATTTCAGGAATATAATACAATTTAAATTTTTTTGTTAGGACGTGAAGAACACATTTGTTTATTAACATTTTATAAACAAATAAAATGAAAATTTATAAACAAAAAATATATTCAAATAGTGCTATTTAAGACGAAAAAAACTCGTATTTTGTTTTTTAGGTATTAATGACTGCAAAAAACCTGAAAAATTACAGGGCAATCCATTAAAATTTGTTTGAGATAATTTGTACACAATTTTTTGTGACATACACACACATACACACACACATACATCTGGATATTTGCTCAGAATTTAATATACATGGGTGATTCTCCACGTAGCGCACGATTTAGTTATTACTATTACTAATTTTTTTTTTTCAAATTGAGTAAAAGTCGATATAGAATCTTCAAATATAGTGTTTATGAATGAAGTATCAGTGATGGGCCGGACAAAATATTTATAATTTCTCTATTTTTTAAACAAATAATTTTTATATATCTGCGTATATATTTTGCGGCTATACTATTCAGCCATAGTAAAATGAAAGCACCTGTTATATTTACAGGCAAATGGAATAATAATTATCTGTATATGTTATTTTGCAAATTACAATTGTTTAACAATTATTGTTTAAACAAATTATGAAAACAGTAACATTTTTTGAAAAACTATGTATGCTAATCAATTCTACACGAAAAATTAGGAAGGTTGTTTAAGATTCTTTTTTTGTCAAAGTTTAAAAGAAAAAAAATTTTCGGGAATTTATGGAAATTTATCCGGTAATTTATGGAAATTTATATAGAGATTTATGGAAATTTATGCTGTAATTAAGAGTAGATTATAAAATGGAATTAAAATTTAAAAAATTTTTTTTGGGAAATTTATGGAAATTTATCCGGTAATTTATGGAAATTTATGCTGTAATTAAGAGTAAATTATAAAATGGAATTAAAATTAAAAAAAAAATTTTTGGGAAATTTATGGTAATTTATGCGGTAATTTATGAAAAATTATGCGGTAATTTATGGAAATTTATATAATTATTTATTACATTCCTAAACTTCAACGATTAAAACAATTTGCTTTACTTCACTCTGTTGGTGTTATTCAGTTCACTCTGTTGTTACACGCTGTTTAATACAGAAAAGCCGTACCATGACAAGAAGGCCAGACCATGACGCTCAAGAAAAACTTATTTTTTAAACAATTTATTTTTGATTTTTATTCTGTTTCATATTTATGTTATTTGTATTCACTGATCTAATACTACTACACTTTAATTGACGTAAAATATAAATAATTATTAATTTTATTGAGAATTATGTGAAGCCAGACCATGACGATTCTGTGATTCCCTATGCAAGTTTGGTGCTTTTAATGTGTAAAAAATTAAACAATTAATTCTCAAATTAGTTTCTCTCTTAGTAATTTACTTAGGAGAGTTTGTTGTTGCGTTTTTCTAATATTGAGTAAAGTTTCGATTTGATTTTTATGTAAATAATACAATTTTATAAAAAGGCCAGACCATGACGCAAAAACGAGGGACAAGAATTAACATAAAAAAAAATTGTTTTAAATAAATTTTTTTCGCAAGTTCTTTGTTTTTCACAATTCTATGAACATAAACAATACGAAACTATGAATAGTTTTTAGATTAATTACTGTATTTTATTAAAAATAACAATTTTTTTATATACATCGTACTGGGGACAGGCCAGACCATGACGTTTTGGTACCTTAAAACAGCTTTTAAAGCAAAATTATACATTTTTAAATGTAAACGACTATTGGCTTTTGTTTGTAAACACAGAAATTAGATTTTCTCATTCAATTCATTGCAATATGTGCAACTAATTTCTTAAAAAATACGAGGGACATTGAATTGTGCACTACGCGGAGAATCACCCACATATATCCTAGATGAAAATGAGTCCATATAACCATGTTTTGAAAAATTGAAAATCGTCACGAATGCAAAGCTTTCTTATGAGGAAGCAAAATTAAAAATTTTAGATTGTCCGGTACTGGGGAACAATATCAAAATTGCAGTATTTTTTCACCAAAACTAAGTTGAACTTAAAAAAAGTTTATGAAAATATTGTATTTTTGTTAATTGATTTTGGTGTTATATATTGTAGAGTTAATTAATTCAAAAATAAAGTCATATTTTTTTAAGTAGTTTTAATTTTATTTTATGAAATAAAATTAAAAGTGTCCGGAATTATAGGACTTCCCCCCCCCTACTTATGCTAACTCTTTAATTGCAGTCACTATTATGAATCTTTGATTCCAATTTTTGTCAGTTAGTTAATGATTTTTGTTTGAGTTGATTAAAGACTATTTATTTATTTATAAAAATATCCCGCAGTCCAATTGGACCATACATGGGTAACGAAAACTAATTTATAAAAATATAACAAAAATTAAGAATTATAATTATAATTCATGCGCAAGTACTGCTTCACACCATCAGTAAAAACAAAACAATTCATACCACTTTTAAATAAATTATTCCACCAAAGTGTGCAAATATTTCTCAATGATTATTTTAAACTCTTTCTCAGTAGAAAAAAACAAATCGAGATTTGTCTTTAACGTAGAGTACATGTTGTTAATATGTTTACATGCAAAATAAATAGGAGCAGTTTCACCAATTGTACTTTGTGGAGGAGTCAAATAGAAAGGTTCAGGTTTACGTGAATTAACTCTGGGTATTCTAAATGGAATTTGTCGCAAAAATTGTGGAGCGTTAATTTGAAATGATAGGATCTTATAAAAAAATAATGTTGCAGAATAGATTCTTCTCTGTGATAAAGTTAAAAAATTGAAACGACGACAAAGATCAACATACTCACACCCTCGTGAAGGGTAATTACCGTCAGTTTTGAAAGTTAGATACTTTAAAAATCTTTTTTGAACTTTTTCCAATTCATCGTTATACTTATCATAATAAGGATTAGAAAGAAATAGAGCGTAATTCATTTTCGAAAGCACTAGAGAGTCATACAGGGTAATTAAGGTAGTTATATTATTAAAAGTCTTGCATGATCCTATAAGACACCCCAATGCCCTCGAGGCCGAACTTACAACATCAGATGTGTGGTCTATAAAAGAGAATCTACTATACAATTTATACATATTTATAACCTCAAAATTTTAAAGGATTGAATTTTCTTTTAAATAATAGGTTAATGCTTATACAAATTACTTTCATTTCACAATAAATTTTTTTAAAAGTTTTGGAAAGTCTGTGAAATTTGTAAGTTAAATGAGACTTCCGATTATCGGCCAATAGAACGGCACTGACTGGTTTAAAAGATCTGGAATAGATTAACAAACATTTTCCAACAAATTTTTCTCTGAACACAGATACTTTTTACAAAATCTGCATTCATACACTGAATTATAATATAGTCTTCTAAATTATAATCACCAAAAGATTGTTTAAATCAATGAGTAAACGTTATTGTAAAATGAAAAATTGGAAAGTAATGTAATTCAAAGAATATGACAGCTCAGCCATTGTGCTCTCTCTGCATACTTCTACCCTCTTCTGGCCATTGGCAATAATCTCAAATTGTATAACATTTTTAAAATCAAAGATTGTTACCTCGACAATCAAATTTCAACAATCTTCTAATAGTAAACCCCGTGTGGAAATTAAAAATGAGCTTTAATAAGACCCTGAATAGATTCTCTTTCGCCAGTGAGGCTCAAACTAAAAAAATTCGCCACGACCTTTCTAATTTCGACATACGGTATACTACAATCTACAAGGATGTCCGTATATGTAGCATTAAAGATTGTCACCCTAACCATAGTAGTGGTTACCCACTACTATAAATTTCTCTCCATGTATAAAATTTAATATTTATTACTAATTATCAATAAAACTTTGTTATACTCATTGCGCTACTCAAAAATGATTACATCTATAGTCGGACAACATGATTTTTAAAATATTGAATATCATATCTTGTTTAATTATTTTGTAAAATAACATTATTTCCATAAAATATGAACTTCCAGCGTACGTTCAGTAAAACTCAAAAGTGTTCAATTATACCTGCAGATTAAGAAAACAATGATACCAGTCAAATTGAAGTCAACTATTTGAATAGTTAAAGTTAACTTTAATTAATAAGATATATTCTAAAATGAATGTCTTCAAGCAGATATTCACTGATCTTTACGTGAATAATGGCTTGGCCTGATAATGTTTAAGCCGGTTTAAACTCTTTTTTTAAAGGAACAAAGGAGGCGATAGAAAAAATAAAGGTTATTTTATTTAATGGTCACATGTCTTATATACTTTACTATGAAAATACGGCACACTGAATAACATGACTTTAATGCTGGTTTCAATTTGATTTTAAGAAGAAAGGTTGTCATTAAAGAATTCTTTTCTCCTCGTGAGAATTGCGGAATGGATAATACTAATTTATTGTTAATTCAGTATTAAGGAAGAGGAACATCAGTTGTGATGTCGCGAAAAGTGAATTTTTCAAGAATTTCTTCCCTAATAAACCATATGAAACTTTTTAAAATTGATTAACAATTATTATAATATTATCTAGTTCCTATACAGAGAGTTTAAAAAAAAATATTTGAAAAATTCGTGACCTGCCAAAGTCAAGAGTATGATTTTTATAAAAAAAATAAAGGTCGATTTTCAGCTATATGAAAAATAAATTTGCATAACACACAAATCCTTAGATTGGGGGCCTAGATAGTGGTATTATAAATGTAAATCAATTTTGATTTTACATTTTAGACGAACTGTAATTTTGGAATTTAAACATTAAAGACATTAACATTAAAGAGACTTATTTGCTACTTTATCTGCTTTAACGTGTGCGAAGTATGGATATTTTTTAATATAGTACTGTGTTTTGGTTTGATTTTTCATGTTTCGTTGGTGTAAACTTACCTTAAACTCCCACTCCTTACCCCCACTTTAACAACTGCGCACGCAACAACCTCCATTTTTAATTAAAAAGAAGAGTTATTTAGAGAAAATGTACAAACTTACCTAAAAATGACGTCACCAAAAGATTTCTTATAAAATGTCTTTGTTATTATCTACAGGCAGGTTAAAACCTGTCTGAAGGCTATTTAGACAATATCTTTATTCCTTTCAAAATGCAGGTTGAAATACAGTACCGTCCAAAATTGTCAGTCCACCCATTTTTAAAGGAATGAAAAAAATTTTTTAACATTAATTTTATGAAAACTAAAATTTCATTCGGTTTATATTTTGAAAGACGATAAAATTTTGAAAAGAATAAGACCTTACAGAAGTCATTTGACAAATATTTTTTCAAGATATTCCTAAAAATCGTAATTTTCAATGTTTTACAAAAATTTGAATACCTTTAAAAATAATAAACGCTTTTTAATAATGTTAGGATTATTTTAAAGGTCATTTTCTACGGAATAAGAATTACTTATAGTCATTAACAAAGCCAAAAACTAAATAAAATCAATAGATTTTTAATTTACCTAATAATTATTTTTTAGAATTATTAAAAAATAAATAAGACTTCAATTCAATTCATATTATTAAAAAAATACTAAATAGTTAATTCTTATTATTTATTAATCAATACTCATTTAAAAAATTGCTATAAATAAATAGAAAATTATGCAAAAAATACTACAAATTTTATAAAAACAATATGATTGTCAAAATTAATTACAAAATGAAAGTTTAAAAAAAAATGTTGATGGAGAAATATAAATAGTTCAAATTACTTTATTTTTATTCGATTTTAAATAAAGAAAATAATTATAAAATTTATAAATCAATATTATGAAAATTTCTTACCTTTTTTTATAAAAACAATATCTTTTAACCTTCTTTCTTCTTAAACAATAAAATATTTTGATATTGACAAATCGAAAAACTATAATTTCGATCTGTCAAGCAAAGTGTTTTGAAAAAGAAAAAAAAACAAAAGCATTTACAAAAACTAACTTCAAACTGCGGACAGAATGAATGAAAGAATACCAAGATTATTATTATTAATTTCAAACCAAATTTGAAAAATCTCGCACGCAGGAGGGCTGAATAGTAAAAGAATTATTATGGAGATAAAGTAAAGGTTATTAAAAGAGATTGAGCAAAAGTAGGTGATGGAAAGAGATTGAATAAAATCGAGAGGTGATATACTAACAAGATTAAACCCAAGGTGTAAATTGTGATGAGTGTGTACTAAGATTAAAATGTGGATATGAAGAGAGAAGTACAAGGATGAAAAGAATAGAACGGTATAAAACAAATGTTATTTATAAAGATAAGGAAAAATGTAAATACTAAGATTCAAATGAGGATAGAAAGAGTATGAAGTAAATAGTAGAAGGATGAAATAAGGGTTATTAAAAGAAATTGAGAAAAAATACGAGATAAAAAGAGATTGAAAGGATTAAAAAAGGGAAAGTCTGAGATAAAGGAAGGTCATAAGCAGGGATCAGTGTGTTCTTGAGATAAGTTTAAAGATTAAATAGATTAAAGCAGCGACAGAAATGGAAGAAAGTAGATAGAAAAAGGGCAATAAATAAACACAATTATTTTCCAAAAATTTAAATTTTTTGCATTTAAACTTATATTTTTACAATATTATTTAAATTTATCATCACTTTACAAAAATATTGCTTATTGTGTTAATGTTTATGTGAGACGTCACTAGACGCAGGCATTTTAAAACTGTGAAGTACACGGCTTTTCCGCTAGTGGCGTTGCAATCGTTAGATGATAATTTTCTATTTGATTCCTAAAAGCTGTAGCCATATGCTAAGCTGTGAACGCTCCATTAGCATTAAGATTAAAAAATGATTCTTTTGATTTTTTGACTTGAGTTATAAATTTGATATGTTCGTCGAGATAAACGCCAAGGTTTTTCACTGGTTTTTGATTCATTTCCAAAGGAAGTACACTCAAATCTCGCTATAACGACCTTCTCCATAACGAGGGCTCTGTCTCTTGGTATAGCGAGAAAAATTTCCTGCCGATTGTCCCCACTATTTATAAACAAATGCACATTCAGTTGGTTCAAATTTGGTTAAAATCTATTTTATTTATATAAAATAAAAATAAAAAAGTCACTTCGTATTTGAAATTATATCAATCAGTCGAACACCTTCAAAATTTTAGCTTATATAAATTTTTTGCATATTAAAGTTCAAATTAAACTAGGTTACGTTTGTATTTTTGACATTATGTAAATTGTAAACACTAAAAAAATGAATAAAGAATCGTAAAAGTGGGGATTTCTCATTTCTCCTTTTGCGCTCGTAATAGAGGGAGACTTGACTCCCGAACTTCTCGTTATAGCGAGATTTAACTTTTTGCACGGTGCGCATGAAAAGGGACCATACTGTGTCATTATTGGACTTTTCTATATAGTCAATTTCCTTGTTAAATTTGAAAAATTGAGGGTTCACGTGCAATAAATAGAAAAACTAATAATTTACTAGAAAATATTTACATTATACACTTAACGAACTGCGAATTTGGTCTTGAAAGGCCAAATATGTTTAAAAAACTTTTAAAAAATTTTAAAATCAGTTTTTGAGGGTGTCTCACATTACGAAAAAATTTGGAAAAATTCATGAAGATAGCTTTTAGTACTGTCTAAAACATGATAAGAGACAGGGGCATTTCACCCATTATAACCCAGGATACTCTTTGTTTCTTTATGCACAATTGTATTGAATAAGATCGAAAATAATTTTTCTTCACACCTCGGTCGAAAGTACGTACTTCCCGCTGCGATTTCGCAGCAGAAAGTCAAACATTTGTGCTTTGGTTGATTTTCATACCCAACCTCTATTACAGCACGAGTAAAAGAATTCTCTGTCGGTAAAAATACTACTGTCGGTAAATAAGAAAATTTCAACGTCCCTGGCAATTTAACAATACAAAATGTCGTTAATTTTCTTTGATGAAAAATATTCCATACAATTCTCATAAAGTAAGTTAGAAATCTATTTTTTATTACTTTAACCCTTTAACGCCCCCGGAAAAGGCGGGAAAATTTTTTTAAAATCTTACACATTCTTAGGGGTTTTTGGGGTCGCTGATTACGAATCTGATGTTAGTTTTTTAAAATTCAAGATGGCGGATCCAATATGGCGGACGACTTTTTTAAAATATAAAGCGATTTGCTTGAAACTTGGTACTCGGGGGTTTTTGGGGTCGCTGATTACGAATCTGATGTTAGTTTTTCAAAATTCAAGATGGCGAATCCAATATGGCGGACGACTTTTTTAAAATCTAAAGCGATTTGCTTTAAACTTGGTACTCGGGGGTTTTTGGGGTCGCTGAATACGAATTTCATGTGCATGTGAAGTGCAGATGTCTAATAACGGACTTTCACACTACCTTAGAGGTTCCGTATGTAGCGCGTTAGATTTTTAAGGAGCTTCTACAATAGGTGTAAAAAGGCTAGTACAAGTGTAAAAACCAATCCCATTTACTAATGGGATTGTATGGAAACTTGAACTTGGGTTTGGACTAGCCTTTTAGTGCCTATTGTTGAAACTCCTTCGGAGTGAATCTTCGCCAGTAGCCCTATTATAACACATTTCTTGCTATGCATGGTCGGGAATTGCATTGGATACTTACTTCCCGTGATATTTTCTAAAACACTGTCCAACACGGCTACTGGCGAAGATTCACTCCGAAGGAGTTTCAACAATAGGCACTAAAAGGCTAGTCCAAACCCAAGTTTCCATACAATCCCATTAGTAAATGGGATTGGTTTTTACACTTGTACTAGCCTTTTTACACCTATTGTAGAAGCTCCTTAAAAATCTAACGCGCTACATACGGAACCTCTAAGGTAGTGTGAAAGTCCGTTATTAGACATCTGCACTTCACATGCACATGAAATTCGTATTCAGCGACCCCAAAAACCCCCGAGTACCAAGTTTAAAGCAAATCGCTTTAGATTTTAAAAAAGTCGTCCGCCATATTGGATTCGCCATCTTGAATTTTGAAAAACTAACATCAGATTCGTAATCAGCGACCCCAAAAACCCCCGAGTACCAAGTTTCAAGCAAATCGCTTTAGATTTTAAAAAAGTCGTCCGCCATATTGGATCCGCCATCTTGAATTTTGAAAAACTAACATCAGATTCGTAATCAGCGACCCCAAAAACCCCCGAGTACCAAGTTTCAAGCAAATCTAAAATGTTTTAAAAATTCGTAATTTTTAATAATTTTTAATAATTATTTATAGTTTTTATTAAAAAATAGGAAATTTTAGGCATAATTTTGTTTACATAATTTTAAAGCTCTATCCTTCCTGAAAAAAACGCACCAAGGTTGAATGAAAAATATTAATTTTCTTGGAAGTTATTGAGTTTTTTGTAGGTGGGACATATATGTCCCAGGGGCGTTAAAGGGTTAAAGAAAAGTCCGTTTAACCAGACAGAAATGAAACAAATCTTTTTTTAAATCTACTAGGAGTGCGCCTACAAAATTTTTGACATTTAGAAAGCAGCAGTTCAGAATTTTTATCTTTTTCTAATGCTTTCCATTTATTTGGAAAATATGAATTATTTAAACAATTATCAAATAGGTCACATATTCGCGAATAATATTAAAGGAAAATTTTTTATTGCTTTATTGGGTTTTCCGTTTAATCCAACTAATAATTTATTAATATTAAAAAAATGGTTTTTAATAATTTACATATTACACTAGTTTACAAAGATTTTGATCCACGACATTTGACTATCATTTCCCATGTAAAATCACACGCTTAAACCAAAAATGAAGTCCAAAGTTGCGAAAGTAGAACAGTTTCCAAGATTTTGATGATTTTTCATATTTTTTTAGGTGTGGAAAAAGGTATTTTACTTAAATGTATATATTTTCGTTTCCAAATGTTCTCTTTTAACGCTTTTGATGAAAATATCGAAAATTTCTTAAAATTTGGAATAAAAACTGGATTATACTATTGATTGCACAAAATGCAGAATTTTTAAGTATTAAAAGTGACTTCAGGTTGATTTGGTTATCTTTCTTATGTTTAGTGTTAGTTTTCCTAATGATTCTAATTCTCTTTTAACGCTTTTGATGAAAATATCGAAAATTTCTTAAAATTTGGAATAAAAACTGGATTATACTATTGATTGCACAAAATGCAGAATTTTTAAGTATTAAAAGTGACTTCAGGTTGATTTGGTTATCTTTCTTATGTTTAGTGTTAGTTTTCCTAATGAGAAACAAAAAAAAGTCACCCATCATCGTTTCGTCCCAAAATCCTTGATAGCGACGCTCCATGGTATTTAATTGTTGGTAAAATCGTTTACCGTGTTCGTCGCTCTCATCACCAAGATTATTTGGAAAAAAATCCAAATGAGAGTGTAGAAAGTAAATCTTGAGAGACATGTTCACAACTATTTTGAATGAAATGTTAAAATCAATAAAGGAAAAATTAATATTACTGAAAATCTTACCTATTTTCGCATAGTTAGTAAGTATAGTGTCGACGATTTGTTTGTAGTCAGGACTTTTAAAATTTCCTAAAAAGCCAGAAACAACAGAACAAAATGAATTGCGTGCTTCCAGCTCGTCTGCTGACAAAGTTGCACTAAGTTTTGAGTCATCAAGTAGTTTTTTATTTGCCGGCCTACAAACACACCTTCTTTGATCTTAGCATCAGATAAGTTAGCAAAAACGGCTTTTAAATAGCAAAATGACTTCCCATCTTTTGGTAATGCCTTCACAAAGTTTTTAAACAGTCCAAGCTTCACATGTAACGGTGGAATAATGACGGTTTGATGACATCCGTGTTGTCTTATTTTTGTTAAGCAAAAATAACAATCTTCTACGTGACACATCGCTTTTCGCCAAATTGCAGGCGTATCGAATTTCATGTAGCCGCTACAACGAATTAAGATAATTTTAGTCAGTAATCTTTCTCCAAACTGTAAATTGGTAATTTAAATGCAATTAAATACAATGCAAAGTGTTAAAATCTAAATAAGAAAGTTCGTAACCTAATTTACAACCTAAAAAAGGTTTTACTTCAAAAAATTATTAAAATATATATGGGGCGTTCCACGCGAAATCGGACAGTATTTGACTTTTGCATCTCAGATTTTTTCAAATATTTTTTTTCTTTTAGTGCTCATTAAAATAAGCTACCATGATTTTTTTCAAATTTTTTCATCAAGCCGTTTAAGAGAAATGGTTATAACTTGGTCAAAAATTGACCAAATTTGACGTTCTATATATGAAAACTTTTGTTTTTACACGTAGTTTTTGATAAAAATATTTAAAAAATTTATTTTTCAAATTGACGATTTTTTTTTTAGTTTTTAAAATACAATTTTATTTTTAAGAATGTATGTATCGATCAATTTTTTTCAAAATTTTTTGTAAGAAACTAGAACTAAATTAACAACTTTTAGGCGTTGTCTGATTGTGGGCAAACGATGGGATCTATTTATTTCGAATTTTTAAATTTTTATATCCATATAATATAGCAAACAATAGGGCTTTTGAGCTAAAATTATTAATAACACAGGTCAACAAAAAAAGACTTACTTTTTTTATGAGATATCATAGTGTCCATTAAAGGCGCTGAACACGATCCCGGGTCACAAAATTAGCCATAACGTCAGGATTTTGAGAAAAGTGTGGGTAAAGACCCCCAAAAAAGTGTTTTTGTGGGTTTTCAAAATTTTTTCTATCCTAAACCTGACGCGCCGGAAACTTCTACATAGACCTAAATTAAAGCTTGAATTGTCCACTGAAAGACCCATATCCGTAAAACAAAAAATAATTAAAAAATTTTTCAAAACATGAGGTTCAAGTTACCAAAAATGTGATTTGTGGGGTCGCTGATTATAACCATCAGATTATAACATTTTATAAGTTTCTGGCACGTCAGATTATAATCTGCAACCTTAAAAAACCTTGAGTAACAATTTTCAAGCGAATCCGATCAATTATAAATTGTATTATCCCCCATCTTATATCCGCCATTTTTAATTTTTAAGAACTAATATCGTAGTCGTAATCAGCGACCCCAAAAATCCCCAAGTAACAATTTTCAAGCGAATCCGATAAATTATAAATTTTGACATCCGCCATTTTGGATCCGACATTTTGAATTTTCGAAAACTGATATCGGATTCGTAGTCAGCGACCTCAAAAACCCCCGATAACAATTTTGAAGCGAATGCAAAACAATTTTAAAAGTCCATTAAAGGAAGCCAAAAATCACATTTTTGGTAACTTCAACCTCATGTTTTGAAAAAATTTTTAATTATTTTTGGTTTTACGGATATGGGTCTTTTAGTGGACAATTCAAGCTTTAATTTAGGTCTATGTAGAAGTTTCTGACGCGTCAGGTTTAGGATAAAAAAAATTTTGAAAACCCACAAAAACACTTTTTTTTGAGGTCTTTACCCCCACTTTTCTCAAAATCCTGACGTGATGGCTAATTTTGTGACCCGGGATCGTGTTCAGCGTCTTTAATGGACACTATGATATCTCATAAAAAAAGTAAGTCTTTTTTTGTTAACCTGTGTTATTAATAATTTTAGATCAAAAGCCCTATTGTTTGCTATATTATATGGATATAAAAATTAAAAAATTCGAAATAAATAGATCCCATCGTTTGCCCACAATCAGACAACGCCTAAAAGTTGTTAATTTAGTTCTAGTTTCTTACAAAAAATTTTGAAAAAAATCGATCGATACATACATTCTTAAAAATAAAATTTTATTTTAAAAATTAAAAAAAAAATTCGTCAATTTAAAAAATAAATTTTTAAAATATTTTTATCTAAAAATACGTGTAAAAACAAAAATTTTCATAAATAGAACGTCAAATTTGGTCAATTTTTGACCGAGTTATAACCATTTCAAAAAAACATTTTCGTAAAATCGTGATTTTTCAAAAACCTGTATCTGTTAAACGGCTTGATGAAAAAATTTGAAAAAAATCATGGTAGCTTATTTTAATGAGCACTAAAAGAAAAAAAATCTGAGATGCAAAAGTCAAATACTGTCAGATTTCGCGTGGAACGCCCCATATACATACCATGAGCCAGCCATCCACATAGTTAAATTTGTTCTACAAGTGTTGGACTAAACATTTGGAGTCCAAGATTTATCAAGATTCTTAGGAGAAATTTCAAAATCTAAACTATACGCTTTGAATATAGGAAAAAAAATCCAAAGAGAAAATGTCCAAAGTAAAAAAATTCAAATGAAATAAAAAAAATAAATCAAACCAATTTTGAGGATGAGAAGACTCTTAAATTTATTCCGTTTGTATTCACATTTACATGTGAATATGGTGACCAAGTAATTCGATTTATTCTAATTCTTTCTCCTCCTGTGAGTACTCTTCGTATGTTTTTACTATATTCAAAATTTGTTCGTCTAGACGTCTTTGCTTTCCAGGCGGCAAATTTTTTACTCCTTTTTCCAAGTTTAGGTCTCTTAACATGTACTCCACATCGGCTTGTTCCTTTTGTAAGCCTTTGAGAAAGTGATACAGGCTTGAAAGAAAATGGAAGGAACCGTTTGAAACGTACCATCCAGGTACCATATATCCGATTTAAAAAGGTTTTTCAAATTTTCACGCGTTGCAAATACTAAAATCCCTTCACAGCTCAAATTGTATTCCTGATCGCTATATGAATCGTATATTAAAGCCATTGTGCTTTAAACGCGTTGCAAAATTCAAAAATTTTTACAATTCAAAATGAATAAATAATTATTAAAATAATTTTGAACTTTATAATTTTGAAAATTTTGAATAAATGTAAACGAGGAAGAGAAATTGACAGAAGATTAAAGAAAAGACAACCGCATAAATAAAGATGACAATTTCACATTGCTTATATTTTTTGGGAATTTTTTCAATTTTGGACTTTTTACTTTTACTTTGGACATTTTGACCAAGACATAATATCCAATCTAAAAAATCCAACATAAACAATTTAAAATTTTTTTTTTTGGATTTCATTGCCTGTGGACTTTTTGATTTGGACTTTTCGTCCAGGTACCATACGCTTTTTGTAATGTCTCCAAAAAATTTATCGATGTCGAAAAAATATATTCTCCGCAAACGTAGCATTTACCTTATATATTTTTCAACAGATTTTATTAATAAACCTCTTATTTTCATCGTAATTGATCAGACTTTAATCTCTAAATCATGTCTGTAAAATTCTTCATTTTGTGCAATCAATAGTATAATCCAGTTTTTATTCTAAATTTTAAGAAATTTTCGATATATTCATCAAAAGCGTTAAAAAAGATGATCGTAGTAAAAAATATTCGATACATGGTTGATTGGAAATTTAATAACCTTTAGATTTAAAAAAAAATTATTAAAATTCGTACATTTGGAAACGAAAATATTTACATTTAAGTAAAATACCTTTTTCCACACCTAAAAAAATATGAAAAATCATCAAAATCTTGGAAACTGTTCTACTTTCGCAACTTTGGACTTCATTTTTGGTTTAAGTGTGTGATTTTACATGGGAAATGATAGTCAAATGTCGTGGATTTTTTTAAATTTGAAAACATGTGTTATTGGTTCATTGCCAAAAAATTCGCTCTCAATTCAAAGTGTGTTTGGTTTTTTATTTTTTTTTAAGTCACATTTAAAATTATCAACAGCTGCTTTTACTATGTTGTTATTACTTGTGATGACGGTCAAGGAGAAAACGTGCCTTAGCTCCCGAATATGAAATCTACGGAAACGTACTAGAAGCTGAGCCTTCGTGATTAGTGGAGACATTTTATTGAAATTCAGCTCCACCACACATTACACTGAAAAAAATTTTGTGTGGCTGCCGCATGTGTGGTGATGGTTATACATTATCTTGCCTCGAGTGCTTTGCTCTTCTGTTTTCGGGTGCGTCAACAAATCTTGAGAGCAGGTAGCCTTTCCGAATAGACGGAAGGCTGTCATACCGATATCTCGAGAGTGGTGCAACCTCGTACCAATGTTGTAGCCTTCTCTCGCGGTGAGGAAGTGTTCCTTTGAGAGCTAATCTCCCTTCCGAAATCGGGATAGTACTTACCATCTGATCTGTGTGGTAGCGACATTCGTAGATAAGGTAGCGACACAGAATTTTTTTCAGTGTAGGCATTGTACGTATATAACTAATGTAGTTGTAGTGGATCAAATTATGCTCATGTTTGAACATTAATATCAACAAAATATATAAGTAAAAAGTACCTTTGACTTTTGTACGTAAAAGAGGAACTTAAAATCTATAGAGTACTATTGGGAATCGCAGAGTAGTGCTCTAAAGACAAGTTAACCTCGCTTTTTTAATTACTTTGGTCACTTTGATTTTCTCTATAAAAATGAATTTTGGTGTAATATAGCTGTGAAATGACGCCATATTAAAATAATTCACGAATTAATGTGTTTAATAAAAGTTAATGAACATCGGTCACAATGCCTCGCCAAAGAAGTGCCGTCTAGAAGTATTTTACTCCCATAAATACATTTGGAGATATTGACCATATCACATACAAGTGTGTTTATTGTGGAGAAACTTATGTGAACAACGCAACCCGCAAAAAAAATCATTTGATAAAGTGCTCAAAATGCCCTAAAATTGTTAAAAGTTTATTTAAGCCTGAAAATACAAAAATTCATCACGAAAATAACGGGTCAAATGGTAGGTAAAGAAATATTTTTCTATTTTAGGTTATGTGTACACGTTAACTTCTACATTTAATATGAAGTTGAATTTGAATAACTGTTTTTAATTTTGTTTTAGTCGATGAAATTACTTGCCCATCTGAAATTTCATCAGTAGCATGTGGTGAAAAAAATATGAATTCAACGGAGTCTGAAAAAACTAAAAATGGAAAAGGTCCTCAACGTAATTCCAAAACATCAAAGTCGTTTTCTTTGATGAACTTCATTGACTCGATGAGTCCTGACGAGCAAGTAATTAATATATTATTTATAATGCAATTTTAATAATATAAAAATATAATAATAATATTAACATGTTTATTTTATTTTTAGGAAACGATAAACGAGAAATTATCAAGAGCAATGTATGCATCAGACTGTCCCCTTTCAATGTTTGAAAATAAGTACTGGGTGGATTTTTTTCAGGAATTACGTCCATCTTGGAAATTGTCGTCAACGCACAAAATCAGTAATCCACTTCTCACTAATGAATATGAGAAGATTAAGATACATGTAAACGAAGCCATTTTTCAAGCAAATGTCATTGGTTTGCAGTGTGACGTTTGGAGTAATAAGCGGTAAGATTATTAATTTTGATTAAAATATTAATTTTTTGTTTGATATTAAAAAAAATTCAAAGTTAATAAATGAGAAAATTAAAAAAAACAAATTGTATTCGGTTTATCGTTTGATATTTTATCCATTATCAATTTAATATTTGAAATGCGTGTTAATATTAATTCATTTTTCAAAGTCCTCTAAAATTTCTATTACACCCTTAATAAATATTTTAGTTTAATTTAATTGAATTATGTTCAAATTTTAAGTAACGTTTATTTTTAAAGAATAATAACGTTTTTTATATAGGGCCCATCGATATATTTACTAAAAGTCAGAGACAATGTGTTTTGTGATGCTCACAATTGTAAATACAGACATTTTTATCAAAAGTAAAATTCTTAAAAAAATTATTTTCACCATTATAAAGTTAAATTGACACTTATTACGAAGAAATACTAGCTGATTCTCCCTCATCATTTGGTGAATCTACCACGCTTCGAAAAAAAGTAAAAGAATTAAGCGATTCATCAATGCAGCCCATTCACTTCGCCGCAAATATCCTGGACCCGAGATACAATGGTGATCATTTAACTCGTTCACAAAATACTTTGGGAATGGAAGTAATTTTTGATAGGGCAAACTATCTATATGGAGAAAATAGTAACTCAGTGACTGAAATTTTGACAGACTTAGCTCATTATAAAGAGAAACAAGGAACATATAGTACGGCTTTCGTTCAGAATACAATCAAGACACTACCATCTATTATTTGATGGAAAACTAATAATTCTGATCCCAAGTTATCGTCGATCGCAGTAGATATTCTAAGTATGCGACCAACAAGTTCTGCAACTGAAAGAACTTTCAGTAAGTATGGAAATGTACATACAACGAAAAGAAATCGTTTGTTAACTGATAGAGCAAGAATGTTAACCTACATTTCTTTCAACTTAAAAGTATTATTGGAGACAGAAGGAAGAGAAAAGCGAAAACAAAAAAGATGTCTATTCGTTACTCCCTAGAGTGATAATGAATTTGGATTACAAGCGGCGGAATTGGAAGCAGCAAACGATGATAATTCATTCAAGGATAGCGATATAGATACAGATTATATAATTTCATATAATAACACTTATGTCGTTTATTTTTAACCTACATACTATAAAAATACATATTTAAATTAAAAAGGCAGATATTAATCATTTAAATGAATATTCTCGTATATTCTCATAAATTCTCTTTTCTTCTGTAATTGAGCCGCAGGATCGTAGAAGGGCACGTAAATTTTTTTTCACTAAAATCAAAATCCTGCAGGTCACTCAAAACTTTACTTTTAACTTTAAATATTTTATATGCGTAATGTTTTTTTCTTTAAGGATATGCATTCAAAATATTTAAACTCAAAAGTTGAATTTTGAGTGTCTAGGAGAGCTTTGATTTCGGTCAAAATAATTTACGTGCCCTTCTACGATCCAGCGGCTCAATTTACCACAATTTTCTTTATTACCTTCTTCGGTTTCAATCTTACCGAGAATTTTAAAACACTAGCTCAGAGCTGCGTTGGCCCTCTGTTGTCGACACACTTTTGGTAGTTGTCTTTTCATTTCGTCTTTCTCTAACATATGTAGAAAAAAGAGATAAAAAACCAAGATGTTGCACAATTTTCATTATAAATAAAATGTTAAACGCTTTTTCTAAGTTTTTGATATTATAAAATATGCTAAAAAGATACTGGATTAATATTATATTCAAATAAATACCATTAAATTAATATTAATGGTTGTAAATTAAATTTTTCTTTTTTTCTAATGCATTTTCACTCAATATCGGCCAACTAACCAGCCAGCGCCACCAGTGGCGACGGTCAACTTTCAGGTTTGTTTATTCTTATGGGAAACTGCACCAGTGTCATCCCCGTGGTACAAGGATGGATCAGTTTCACACACACATAGAAAGGGTATGCTGTGGTAGCGAACATTTTGCTGCCACAGCAAATCTTGCTCGTTAAAATAGGGACATGTTGTTTTGACAGTTGGCAAAGCTTCAAGTCATTTAAGAAGAAGAAGAAGAATATCGAGACAGCGAAAAAGTTCGCTGTGATGTTAAACAAGTTCGCTATGACAGCAAACTCGCATAAATTTTTACTAATGTTTGCTGTCACAGCTAACATGTTCACTGACACTGCAAACTTCTTAGCGGTGGTAGCTAATTTTCAGAGATTTCACAACAAACATTTGTTTATTGCAGGAGCTAATTTCTTTTTTTCTGTGCATGATTTCGGATCCCAATTAATTAATTTTTCTGGAACTAAGACACGTTTTGTTGTGGACCGTCACAGTCTTATTTGTTCCTTTTCCCTATTATCAGCATTATGTATTTATTTCGGCAAAGTATGCACCCAACAAATCTAATTTCTTAATAGGATCAGAAGTAATATAGTTTTCAATTTCGTCTTTTCATTCAACAATCGGGTCCTTTGTCCAAAAGTGCGGTCGATGAAGGTAAATAAAAGTTTCAAAAAATTAAAATTTTCATTTCTCCAAAATAATATTTTACAGAAATCCTATTTGTGTCATTTTCTATATTACATGAATTTCAACTAACAAGAATTTAATTGGACTTTGTCAAGTCTTGTAAACTAAAAGACTAACATTTTTGTAAATGTTTGGTGAAGCTGGTTAAAGTTAAGCTAGTCGTTAGAATTTAGATTAACATCTTCTTAACACTACATGTCACTGTTGGGTGTCCGTAAGATACTTGGGAAATTTATTTTTTCTAATTTTGTTTACACCACCCCCCAGTTCGATTCCAATAAAATAAAATTTTTCCAAAATTTGAAGCCCATTGATTAATATTAGCACGTGCCAGTAATGGATCGAAATTTCCCATTGAAAATACATGGGAAAAATGCACTTTTTTAAAAAAGATTCATAACTTTTTTAATTTTTATGCAAGACATTCTCCAGGTCACATTTGTCTTAATTTTTAGCTGCACTATAAGATAATACTTAGACAAAAATTCAATTTTCAAAATGGCGGGTTTTTAAAGTGGGTCATAAAAATGCACCACAATGTATCCAAGGTTTTATCACATAAATGTTGTCGGAAATTCAACGAATTTTCTTACTCGGTGGTATTTTTGATCAGTTATAATGCATCTGATATCAGAAATTAATTTTTTAAAATTTTTGATTCAATATGCCGGGTTCAAAATTGTGATTTTCCACATTTTTGAAGTAAATATTCTAAAACAACGTCAAGGGTGATTTTTGAAAGCGCTATTTATGAATCTAATGTCAAAAATTTAATTTTCTTATTACCCGATACAATATGGCGGATTCAAACAATTTTTTTATACATTCCTCAAATAATCGATTTTAAGAGCAGAGGAAAGTTATAAAAATATAAATGTAAAACAAATTTACATTATGTATGCAAAGTTTATATACATGATGTAAATTTGTTTTGAGCATTTCCATGACCAGCTTTAAAAATCAGATATTTTGAAAATTAAATTGAGCCCGCGCGTGCAATAACAGCAAGTGCGCGCGGTCAAAAGAGATAATACCAGTCAGGTAGCAGTGAGGACCTCTGGGCTTCTCACTGCTACCTGACTGATATTATCCCTTTCGACCGCGCGCACTTGCTGTTATTGCACGCGAGGGCTCAATTTTTGTCGAAGTGCTATCTTATAGTGCAGCTAAAAATTAAGACAAATGTAACATGGAGAATTTTTTGCATAAAAATTT
Organism: Leptopilina myrica (nomen nudum); assembly: GCA_032872475.1. Taxonomy (NCBI): domain Eukaryota; kingdom Metazoa; phylum Arthropoda; class Insecta; order Hymenoptera; family Figitidae; genus Leptopilina; species Leptopilina myrica (nomen nudum). The sequence continues at coordinate 19,693,347 of CM065461.1, read as the reverse complement.
AAAAAGTTATGCATTTTTTTTTAAAAGTGCATTTTTCCCATGTATTTTCAATGGAAAATTTCGATCGATTACTAGCACGTGTTAATATTAATCAATCGACTTCAAATTTTGGAAAATTTTTTTTTATTTTATTGGAACCAAACTGGGGGGTGGCGTAAACCAAATTTGAAAGTTGCATTTTAACGGTCACCCTAATGTCACAGTTTTTTGGTATATGAAGTACACTCAATCATCAAACTCCGGCAGCTAATCTAAAATCATAATTAAGATCTTAATGACTATTATGATAATAAATTGTAAAAAATGTAAATGAATATCTAAACTATATCTAGTAAATGTTTTTTATATTTCTTATTATATTTTGAAAATTTAGGCCTGCAACAGTAATGAAGATACAATATCCAGAGAAATACAGAACGCCTCACTCTCTGGACCTTCCATAAATCGAGCGCCAGTACCAACAGAACCTAATTATCTAGATCCAACACCAGTGAGAAACAATAATCACACTAGCTCTATAATTTCTCATAGTTTACAAAATGGAGTCGGAAGGTTAGGCAGCATAGGTAGTAGTAATGGTCCTATGTCTCCTCAAGGAACTTTGGGATCTCCATCTCCGCCTCTTACTTTACCACCTCCTCCACCTGTTCCAAGCTTAAATTCGTCCTCATTATATGTCAACGAGGAAGTACTATCATCTATGACATCTGAAATGGAGCATAATAATAACAAAAATGTTCGAAGGTCTATTAAAAGGTAATTATCAGGTTTTTGTAGCATGAAGTGATTTACATTTTTTAAATATTTGTTTTACGACTTTAAGATTTTTTTAAAACATTTGAAATATATATTATATTAACCCTTTAACGCCTGGAAGGATACATTGTTTAAACAACATTCTAGACCATTGTTCGTTACGATTTAATTTATAAAAAAATTTAAATCTGGAGTTTTCATCACCCTTTCAGAATCTGTCACTTCAATTCTCAAAAAAATGGAGGGTCAGACCATTATATATCGAATAAAGTCGTTGCGGCCTAATTTTAGAAAAAATTGATTCTTTCAGTAATGATTCTTTATGATATCTAGGGAACGAAATAAAAAGAATTATGTTAAAATATTTATTACTTTTCTCAAAATATGAATGTAAAGTGGAAAAGGTGCGGAAAAATGTCACTTTTTTAGCTGTTAGAAAATGTATAAAAAACATAGAAAAATGCTTCAAAATGTAAAAAAATGTATTGATTCTTGTTTAAAATTACTTAATTAATTAATCCGTATTCAATAAACTAGTAAAAAATTAAAATAATAGATCAAACATGTTTTTAAAGTTGGTCTGCCAAATAATCTAATTTCGACGTTTTTATTAATTAATTACGAGAAGGGGGAATTATTGAATTAAATGAAAACTCACCGAATATAGAGTATTTCCGATGAAGTTTTAGATTTTCTCATTAGTTTTTCTGTTTTCACTTTAAAAATACAAGAAATATTAAGTTGAAAGTACGCGATTACCGAATTTTTCCAAACTTTGCAACTTAATATCTCTGTTAAAGAAAAATAAAAAAATTTGTCACTTTCACAGCTATTAAATTACACCAAAATCTACACGTACCAAAAAGTTTCGTTTTGGTCCCAAATCTAATTTAAGAGATATAAGTGTTTAAAAATTGCACTTTATTTCAGGTTAAAACTGTATATTGTTTTCTAACTGAAGTTGGTTTTTTCTCCTTGGCTATGTTCCGATCACGGTGTTCAAATTTAAACCTTTTTAAATGTTTATTTTTAAATAATAATTTCCAAATTTCTTAATAAATATTTGCACTATTTTGTAGATTCTAATTTTGAAAAGTCACTTTTTGCATTTATTATCTTTTATATTCTCATGTAGGGTAAATGCACCTATTACTGGGATTGCTCCAATTACTGGGATTTTTGAATAATACAATTATTTTACTATTATAGAATAATATAATAATTGAAAATGTTAGAAAAAATTATTTTCGACCTTACTCAATACCACTGTGCGTAAAGAAACACATTTAAAGTATTAATAATTTAATTATTTAAGAACGACAATTGCTTATCGTAGTAATTGGGACATTTCTATTGAATATGCATATGCTCCAATTACTGGGAGCAATATAACCTCTAAATACACGTATTTTTATTGCAGTAATTCGCTCACAGTAGTTGGGTCAATCTCCTAATAATACACGAATTTGATATAATTTGTTTATTGATTTAATTTGTTTAAATGATCAATTTCTATAAAGTATTTATTAATGTTTTATTATCTACATGACAAGAGCTTTCAATTTAATTAGCTTTAAGTTTACTTCTTGCATTATATTTCCCGAGTTTATTATTTAAAAAGCTGCTAAATCTGAAAATCGCAGTAGATGGCACATTTACCCTAGTTGATCGTATTAAAATTAAAGTTGGTAATTATTATAATCCGGGAATTTCTAAAAAGTTTTGTTATTTTGTCAAGATGTACAGAAATTTTTAATTTAAATTGTATATCTTTAAAAACATTTAAAAGAACACTAAATAACATGTACATAAAAATAGTTGAAATATTTACATCTAATATAGAAATAAAACATTCGTTTCCCTTTTTTTCTTTACAGAATAAATGAAAATTTTTTTGTCGTAAAATTGGTTATATATATGTTATTATTTTTATTATTTATGTATAATTGTTGTGTGAACTTTTATTATTTACAAATTTTTAATGCTAAATTTTAATTTAAGTAACAATGCTGTCGACTTTTTATTTAAAAAGTAAATTTAAAAAATGATTAAAATGATTTTCTTAGTATGTATTTATTGAAGAATTAAAAAATATTTCAATAATTATTGTTTTAAAAATATAACTCACATCGGTGAAATATGGAAATTTAAAAATCGTTGGTTTGACAGCCGCAATTAAACAAGTTTCAGTAAATTTAATTATAAATTTAGTTAATTTCAATATTTTAAATTTTAAATTAACTTTAAAATAATAACGAACAATATAACTTTTTCAATGCTCTTTGCAGTCAATTAGTCTTCAATTATATGCACCTCTTCAAAATTCTGAGAATCAGAAATTATTCTCATGTGCAATTGGAAATTTTGAAGCGGTATGAAACAATGGTTATTTCGAGTGCCTGGAATAGTTCTTGCTGTTTTGAATCTTCTATTTAGATGCCTATCCATTTTCTGCACTAGTTTTCCATCAACACGTATGAAATCTATGCCTTCGATGTTTTTCTCATAATAAATTGTACATCTCATTTACATTTAAAATGGTCGGATTTTCGTTAATCCCTTGAAGACTAGTTTTCCTGACTAGACGCTTTACTGTGCCTCCTACACCATCACATGGACTTTTCCCATGAGAAGTTCCAAAAAAGTTCCAAGTCGCCGAAATTCCGAAGTTTTGAAAATGGTAAACTAAATTGATGAAATTTTTTCGATTTTTATACTGGCTTGCTGCTCCGTCTGAGAAGTAATGCAAACATTTCAAATTTGGAAATAGACTTTTAAGTTTGTCTATCACCTTTGTTTGAAATGTGTATTTAGGTTTGGTCGGTCTACCGTAATCCACTGCCTATATTTTACTAATTGCTCTTCATCTATACAGGATTCTACGATGCTGTTTATTCTTTGAAATCCAGGGCAATTTTTGCCATTTCCAAGCATACAGTTTTCACTTTCAATGTCGCAAACACCTTCTTTCAATAAATCAGTTAAAGAATAATTTGGTTTCAAGAACTTCGTAGATAATTTAACGTTTTCGTGAATTAGGCACACACAAATCGAATGTGTGTTTGCAGGTCCAGCAAAACTACACCATTTAGGTCGCAGTTCTGTAAATTTAGAAATTCCTATTTTCAATGTCGGATTAAGTTCTTTAAAACGTATATATAATTCTTTTATATTTTGAAGCAATAATCTTTTTTGTTGTTTTTCTTTTTGGCCTAATTCATTCTTTACAGTAATGCAATCTTTTGCTCCTGGACACATCCGGGAATTTTCATCGTTCTCATAGAAATCCTTAACCTTTTGTTTTAATGCATCATCTAAACCAACTCGATTTTTATATTCTAAATTCGGTAATACACCTTGCTCTTTCAATAACTTTCTGGTTTGATTTACTTTGTATGTCGTAGCGCAAAATTCTTTGCAAGTCTGCTCTATTGTGTAGAATTTTTGAACTAAACTTAAAATCATTATCCTTTCTGCTCTGTTTTTGCAAATTTTAATTTTACTTTTGAGCTCATCGATCAATAATTTGTATTCTTTAGCCCATAAGGAATCTTCTGGAGTTGAATTTACTGCTTGAGTACCAAATGACTTATTCAAGTGTTTCAGGATTGACGTTGATGACTGATTAATCGCGTTTTGAACTATATTTTCTCTTTAATCGTTATTCAATTTTCTTATTTTCAGAGGATTTAATCCTAATGACAACAGTGTTTCAGTCATATCCATTTCTTCTTGAGGTTTATATGTTAAATCATGATCACCTGAATTATCATTACAATCTATATCTTTTCTTTTCTGATAAATCTTATTTCTGCATCTTGCACATAGCCGTTTACCTATGTATACAATTGCAAAGTTAATTTTTTAATTTAATATTATAATTATTTAATTGCTTTATTAATTTACATTAATTATGTTAATTATTTTAAATTAATGAATTTATATATTAATCCGTGTCGGTGGTCAAAATTTCCGACTCAAAATATTCTTTTCTTTTTAAATGAGAGCGCGATCACGAAACCACACTTTCTCCCACCTGCCCTTAATTAATTGGATAATACTTATTGTTTACTTATTTTAACCTAATATAATTTATATTCTTTACCAGGTATCAATTTCATCCATTTCACATCAGTAGCTAAAGGCAATGTTATATCTCGCAAATTTTTCGATACTACACTATTGTGAGACTTAAAAGGATCGCAACATTTCTTCCCAAAATAATGAGAATAATTAATAAAATACTTTAATTCGTGTTTTTGACAAATTGTTGTGATTTTATCATGAGTTCTTAATTTCAATATTAATATTTCGTTTTCATTAAACTTTTCTTCTATCGATTGCACCATAGATTCTGTTATGTCTTCGCAAATTTCTTGCAAAAATATTCCTATCGAACACTGCATTTTGAATACAATGAAAATACTCAAATACAATCTTTCATTTTATTACATGTTAAATTATAGCTCTGAAATTTGAACACCGTGATCAGAACATAGCCAAGGAGAAAAAACCAACTTCAGTTAGAAGACAATATACAGTTTTAACCTGAAATAAAGTGCAATTTTAAAAAACTTATATCTCTTAAATTAGATTCGGGACCAAAACGAAACTTTTTGGTACGTGTAGATTTTGGTGTAATTTAATAGCTGTGAAAGTGACAAATTTTTTTATTTTTCTTTAACAGAGATATTAAGTTGCAAAGTTTGGAAAAATTCGGAAATCGCGTACTTTCAACTTAATATTTCTTGTATTTTTAAAGTGAAAACAGAAAAACTAATGAGAAAATCTAAAACTTCATCGGAAATACTCTATATTCGGTAAGTTTTCATTTAATTCAATAATTCCCCCTTCTCGTAATTAATTAATAAAAACGTCGAAATTAGGTTATTTGGCAGACCAACTTTAAAAACATGTTTGATCTATTATTTTAATTTTTTACTAGTTTATTGAATACGGATTAATTAATTAAGTAATTTTAAACAAGAATCAATACATTTTTTTACATTTTGAAGCATTTTTCTATGTTTTTTATACATTTTCTAACAGCTAAAAAAGTGACATTTTTCCGCACCTTTTCCACTTTACATTCATATTTTGAGAAAAGTAATAAATATTTTAACATAATTCTTTTTATTTCGTTCCCTAGATGTCATAAAGAATCATTACTGAAAGAATCAATTTTTTCTAAAATTAGGCCGCAACGACTTTATTCGATATATAATGGTCTGACCCTGGAATCAAAAAAGTTTTTAAATCTAAGGTCAAATTCGTAATCAGCGACTAAGAAAACCTTCTAGTATGAAGTTTGAATCAAAATTTAGTAATTTCAAAAAAAATCTTTTAACACACAAAATCGTAACAATCGGTGGCCTTCAATGTTGTTTAAAAAATGTGGCTTTCCTGGCGTTAAGGGTTAATTCACATTTCTCATATTTAATATCTGTATTCTCAAGCGATTAATAAATAAATGTTAGGGGAATTTGTATATTTTTTAAGACTATGATTCATGGGGCATTCTACGTGAAGCAAATAAGCCAAAACTTCACGGACGAAAATGGATTATATAATTAGGATTATACAAAATAAGATCTAAATCTATTACGATCCTATGTTTTAAAATTATTTCTAGTATTCACAATGAAATTTCCCTTAATTTCTGTAAAAGTAATTTTTATAAACTTAAAAAAACTAAAATGTTACGTATATGTTTATAATTAGCGTATAATTGATTGCAATAATTTTTTCACTTCTAATTAAAAAAAAATTTATTTTAATTATTAAGAGATTTTTTTAACCCTTCTTTAAAAGTTTTTTTATTATTTATAAAATATTAATTTTGTGTTTAGTAAGAATAATAACACTGCCACACAAAAAAAATTAATGCTCTGAGCTTTCGATCAAACTATGACTACTTTTTTGTTTTTGGGGTCGCTGAAACCGAAACTAAAGATCATTTAACCACATCACGTCTGGGTTTTGAGATAATCTTAAAAAAAGAACTCAAAATTTGACCCCAAAATTTAGTAATCATCAAAAATGTTTATTTTTATGTCATACTACCACTACTTTATGTTTTTGGGGTCGTTGAAACCAAAACTAAAGTTCCTTTAACCCCATCACGTCTGGGTTTTGAGCACGAAGTAGTATAAGGAGACTTAACGCCCATGTAAAGTTCAAAAAAACATGGCCCAAAACAAGGCGAAGCCTATCTCAAGTTTTCCGGTGTTCGACTGTTCCGCGCGACCTCCTCGGGAAAATTTACAACTAAATAGTGACGTCTGCTTTTAAAGCACTGTGAAGTGTTTACATTTGAATGAAATAAATAATAATTTAAATAATTACTTATTATTTAATTATGGGAGCAAAATAAGACTATTTAACAGTACGTATGAAAGCTTATTTTCTTTACAAATAATATTCAGCATTATTTTTTAAAGAGATCATGTATTTTTGACTGTATTTACGTTTATTGTTTTAGGTTATATTTATGTAATTGATTTTTACAGACACGGAAATACATAAATAATTTTTGTTTTTAGATAATATTAATTATTAAAAAGAAAAACAAAGAATCATGGAATATTCGATGGAAAAACTTACATTTGAAGAGTGTAAGATCAAATTTAATAAATCACAATTACCTTCTGATAAGTGGTATCATATGACAAGAAACAAAGAATTTATTTCGTTTATAAAATTGGAAGAAGATTGTGTTACCAAAAATAGAGTTGTCATTCTTAAAGATTTGAGTATAAAAATTTTCATTAATGATAAACTTTTTCCTCTATCTCAATTTATAACAATGAAAAATATTCAAGAAGTTGAAAGTCTATTAAACATTGTTGATAAAATGAAATAGAGAAACAACAAATTATTTTTATAATTACTAGCTAAACTATCCGCGCGCAAGCGCGCGGGAATGTTGTGTCAGACTGCTTATTTTAAACAATTTAAACTCCATTTTATTTTAAAAAATGTTTAAAGAAATAATTATTATTACCTAACAAAAAGTTTGAAATAATTAAAAGTGGAAAAAGTTAACAATTATAGAGAATTAAATTTTCATTTTATATTATTTTGAAACTTTAAAGTTTACAAAAAAGATTTAAGAACTTCGAACTTCTAATTTTTTTTAAATTCAAATAATTTCACTTAATGGTCTCAATTTAAATAGAATTTACATTACTGGACCTGAACTATGGCTAGACATGGTGGCCACTAGTCAGGGAAAAGTCAGGGAATTTTTAATTAGTCAGGGAAATTGTAAGGATTATAAAAAGAAAAAAAAATTATATAAGGGAGACTAGGGCTAAATATTAAACAGCTAAAACAGTCAAATTGCATTATCTTTCTAACGTAAATAGTTAGATATAAATATCAAATAATTTTTATTTATATCAAATATCCAATTAATTGAGTGAAATAAATAAATAAATTGTTTCAAATAACTAATTATTTGCATTAAATAAATTTGTTTATTAGAATCAATTAATTATTTAATTGATCAAATTAAGATTTATTTGAGTTAAACAAATGTGATTCAAATAATTCAAGTTATTTGAAGCAAATAAATATTTATTAGATCCAAATAAAATGTTTGCAAATAAAACATTTATTTTACGCTAAAATATTAGAAGCTTTTTTATTAAATGTTGGTGAGGACAATTGGCCTATACAAGATTGATCTATTTATATATTTTTGCATCTAAACGGATTTATTGACTAAAAAACATCTTTTCAAAATTTAAGTTTTAGCCGCAGTCTCAGCTACTTTAAGATTAAAGATTTAATTTTAAAAATAAAGAATTTTATCTACATCTACAAATTGATTCAAAAATCCTTAAAACATCCTTCTCAACTGTTTGAAATGAATAGTAGTTATTAATAATAATTTGAGAGATATATTTCTTATTTAAATTATTGTTCATTAGAAACCAAGTTAAAAACACCCACCATGCTAGAACAATTCCAATTAGTATCTGGGTCATAAAAATTAATTTAATTCACAATTAATAAAAAAATAGCCACAGCCGGTAACCAGCAGGAGGTGAAAAATTATTTTTTGAGCAAATTTTATCTTTTACATTGCTTATTTTAAACAATATAAAACCATTTTAATTTAAATATACTTTTTAAAGTATTAATTGAAGCACTGAAAAATTTCGCTAATAAAGTGAAATCTGTAGTTTATCCAGGTAAATGTTTTTTGTCGTGCATAACAAAAAAATAATTAAATTAACATCAGATTTTCTAAATTCAAAATAACGAATTCAACATAGAAATTAATCATTTTAGAACTTTACCAAATTCACCCCAGAAATCACTGAGTCCGATAAATTAGAAGAAAGTCAGACAAATGCAAGTTCTATTTTGAATTTCTAAATTTTAATGTCATATTTAATGTATTAGAAACGAATTTTAAGTGAATCCTATAAATTTTGTTAAAATACTATTACTGCTGTTAAACTTTCATGTTGTACGAAGAAAATTGAATCTCGCAAAAATTGTTACATATTTTATACTTTTATTTTCAAAATAATTTTGATTACGAAAATTTTAATTATTCCAAAAATTAAAAAAATAATTATTCATTTAGCTTTTTAAACAAAAACTTCCGTATCTTTTGAAACTACCATAACTGCAAAAAATTAAATTAATTGAAAAATAATAAAGTTAACAACTTTTAATTCTAATTTCTTTGGAAAACAAAATATCTATAGTATATAAATACAAACTATAACTTGCATTAATTATTTAATTACAAGATGTAATATAATATTATAATGAAGCATAAAAAAATATTCTAAATTCGTTTTTAGAAACAAAGAAAAAAAAATTTCAGATAAATTTTAGGCGTATGATAGCCCCTACATTTTAATTCTATATATTGGTTGTTTAATTGAATTTTTAACTTTATAATTATTATTTACTCGGCAGGTATGTGTCCATAATTTAATGTTAACATTATTTAAATATTGGGAATAGATGTTTGATGTAATATATTTTTAATTGAAAAAATTGACAATATATTTTCATTGATTTGTTGAATATTCTATAAATCACGTATTAATTATAAACATATGAAAATTAAGACACGTTAAAAGTTCATAAAATAAACATGACATTAGACAATATTTTTATGTAATAAAAAATATAAATATAAAACTTGTATTAAATTACTATTTTATAAAATATACTTTGATAATTTAAATTTATGTTGTAGTCTTTAATAATATAGTAATTATTTTAAATTATTATGAAAATAATTAATAATTTTAAATTATGAAAAATAAATATTATATTTTTAACAATTACATTATTTAGAGTTTTGCAAGTTAAAAATTTATTAAAAAGTTAAAAAACTAAATATTCTGCATTAAGAAATTTATAAAAATAAAATTCAATTGAATGTAAATTATATCAAATAACTTTTGCTTCCTCATAAAGGAAGCCTTATAGTGATGTCGATTTCCGAATTTTTTAAAATCAATTATTTTTACAAATTTTCAAGTGTAGTATATATAATTCGTCGAGAGGAACAAATGTCCGGATGTATGTGTGTATGTATGTGTGTGTGTGTGTGTATGTCACCGATTCTTGTGGACAAATTTTCTCTTACACATCTTGATGGATTTTGATAAAATTTTGTAGGTGTATTACGGTCACGAATATCTTGAATCAGACAGAAGGATTTTCAAAAATATCTAAAAATAAAAATTTTTTAGCAATTTTTTAATTTTCGAAAAAAATGAATTTTTTTATTTTTTGAAATAACTTCTTTATTTATTAAAATTTTTATTAATTTTTCTCAGCATTATATTCCTGGCATGAAAACGAATCGATTCATGTATATAAAGTATATATTTTATGAAAATTTATGGAATTAATAAATATTATAATTTTTCACAAAAAATTAAAATTTTGTATTTTTTGACATTTTATCATAACACTTTAAAATAATTATTCTATAATAAAAAATTAAATAATTAATATTTATTCAGGGTAGTTTACCCGGTTTATTAATTATATTTAATAAACTATTATAATTATTTAACTTTTAAAATTATATATAATAATATATATTGAGGAAGCTAAATGGTCATGAAATGAACAACTTGTTTTCAATATATTGAAATAATGTTAACATTAAATTATAGAAAAGTATTTACCTTTAGAGTAAATGATAGTTGTAAAGCTAAAAATTGAATCAAACACTATAACAGTACTGCCAGATGATTGAAACGACAAATCTTCAGAATTTTCTTATTTATCTTCAGAAATCTTTAAATTAATCAAAAAACTTTCTTCAGATTTTGGTTAGAATTTTTTCTAGAATATGATAAAAGAAAATAAATTTCACAAAGAATTATAAAGATATAAATTAATATTGCTGTGTTTAAATCTGTTCGCAATTTAAAAGTAAAAGTTTTCAATGTTTTTAATTTTTAAAATTAATGCACTGAAAATGACTTAAATCTTGCAAAGTTTTTATTGAAAAATTTGGAAATAATTAGTCATTTGATTTTTATAAAATTTTTTTTTAAATAATTAAATTCTTTCGAAAACTCTTATTAACATTTTTGAAAATAATAAAAAAGAATAGTTAATTATGTAGTTAATCTGAAATTAAAAAATTAATGTTTATATTTGAAAATATAACATTTTTTGATTTGCAAAATATAATAAATGGAACAGTAACAATTACTTTAGTAATTGAGGGGCTGGATGCTATAATGTGTTACGCACCATGTTAAGTAAATGGCGCATAACACATTATAGCATCCAGCCCCTCAATTAATAATTATTACATTTATTATTATAATCATAAAAACGTAAAGAACAAAAATTATAATTTATCTTAAAAAAATGGTTTATTTATATTATTTAAATGTTTATAAATATTTTCATAATTACTTGATATATACACAGCCTTCACAACATTTTCAAACAATCTTCAAGTTTTTACTATATTTCTTCCAATCTGGCAGCACTGTACAATAATAACATAAACATTGAAAAATTTGACATTTAAAAATATAAAAAATGCTAATACTTAACCCACAAAAATTAATTTTCAAAACAAACGTATAAAAAACAAAAGAATAACCATAACTAACTTCAAGTGTGGACAGAGATCCGGAAATCTGGAATCACGACGATTATTATATATAATATCTTAAAAAAATGGTTTATTTATATTATTTAAATGTTTATAAATATTTTCATAATTACTTGATATATACACAGCCTTCACAACATTTTCAAACAATCTTCAAGTTTTTACTATATTTCTTCCAATCTGGCAGCACTGTACAATAATAACATAAACATTGAAAAATTTGACATTTAAAAATATAAAAAATGCTAATACTTAACCCACAAAAATTAATTTTCAAAACAAACGTATAAAAAACAAAAGAATAACCATAACTAACTTCAAGTGTGGACAGAGATCCGGAAATCTGGAATCACGACGATTATTATATATAATAATAATTTTAAGGTTTTAATATTTCGACAATGCTAACTTTAAATTCATATTTAAAAGTTAACATTATTGTTGTACATATATTACAGGAATGTACATGAATTATATATAAAAGTGATTTTATATCTACTTATACAAATTTTGTTCATACATGTATAAATAATTATATACAGTGCAGGGTTGCCACAGTTTTTATATTTTGAAATTTCATTACTTTTTTCGGTTTTCCAGGTGAAGAAATTATTTTTTCCTTGGCGAAACATCGCACATTTATAGAAAAGAACTTTTAAAGTACCACACCCAGAGAAATGATATATTTGTCTCAGAACCAACTAGATTTTTTATTTGCTTCAAATAAATTTTATTTGGTTTTAATAAAATTTTATTTTTCTCAAATATATGTTTTATTTATGTCGAACAAAATTTTTCTTTAAAACAAATAATAAAGTCAATCTTTGACATTTCTAACGGGCACTCTTTAATTTGAAATTGGTAGCAGGGGAACCACATATACCACTTAGTTGTATATTTTCCCGTGGAGGTCGCGCTGAACAGTCGGACACCGGAAAACTTGAGATAGGCTTCGCCTTGTTTTGGGGCCATGTTTTTCAGCCCGTCAAGGCTCCTTAAGGGCCAGTCCCATGTGAGCGTGAAAACGGAAAACGGAAAACGTTTAGCCAATAACAACTTCCGATTCAATGGAAATAATTCTAAAAGAAAATTCTTATTGGTTGAACGTTTTCCGTTTCCCGTTTCACGCTGACATGGGACGGCACCTTTATACTACTTCGTGGTTTTGAGATAATCTAAAAAAACTCAAAATTTAACCCCAAAATGTTTTAATCAGCAAAAATTTTATTTTTAAGTCTTATTTTATGTTTTTGAAGTCGCTTAAACCGAATCTGAAGTTCATTTAACCCCATCACGCCAGGGTTGTGAAATCACCTCAATATTTGAATCCAAAATTTTTTATTTTTAAGTCCTACTACCACTACTTTATGTTTTTGGGGTCGCTGAAACCAAAACTAAAGTTCCTTTAACCCCATCACGTCAGGGTTCTGAGATAACCTTAAAAAATCAAGCAGAGAAGCAGGCGCAATACGCCTACATCATAAGGTTTCGTGGCTTAAAATGACAAAAATGATGATAATGAATGAATAAAAAAAATAAATAATTTATTTAGAAATTTTTTTTGTTGAATTAATTGTTTAAAAATTTTAATGAAGTAATTGGTTCTATTAGTACTTTCGAGTATTTTCATGTCGCATAAAAAAAACTTAGGACTTAAGACCTTCTTATACCAAAGTTAAGTCTTAAGACTTAAGACCTTTTTACACCAAAGTCTCGCTATAAGACTCAAGACTTAAGACCTTCTTATACCGAAATCTCGCTATAAGACTTAAAACTTAAGACATAAGACTTAAGACGTAAAAACTACGGACGGACACCGAAGTCTCGCTATAAGGGTTTTGCCCTTGGCCACGAAACCCTAAAAAGAACTCAAAATTTGACCCCAAAATTTATTAATCAACCAAAATTTTTATTTTTATGTCTTACTATCACTACTTTATGTTTTTGGGGTCGTTGAAACTAAAACTGAAGTTCATTTAACCTCATCACGTCAGGGTTTTGAGATAACCTCAAAAAACTCCAAATTTGACCCCAAAATTTTTAATCAACAACAATTTTTAATTTTAAGTCTTACAATCACTGCCTTATGTTGATGGGGTCTTTAAAGATAAATCTGAAGTCTGCTTAATCTTATCACGTTAGGGTTCTGAGATAACAAAAAAAAACCTAAAAATGTCACTGAAAAATTTTTTAATTACGGTAATTTTTATCTGTAAGTCGGTTTATTTTAAAATAATTGATAATAATAATTAATAATAATAATAATTGATGTGATGGGGCTAAATGAACTTCAGTTTTAGTGTCAGCGACCCCAAAAACATAAAGTAGTGATAGTCAGACTTAAAAATAAAAAATTTTGGGGTCAAATTTTGAGTTCTTTACTGAGGTTATCTCAAAACCGTGACGTGATTGGGTTACATGAACTTCAGATTCGATTTCAGCGACCCGAAAAACACAAAGTAGTCATAGTCTGATCAAAAGCTTAGAGCATCAATTTTTTTGTGCTTCAGTGTAATTAAGTATATTTATGAGTTAATGTTGATTGTTCAAAATTTTATTTATTTAAAATAACCTGAAAAAGACCAACTATATTGATACCAGTTTTATCATCCAATTTAATATGTTCTATCCATATATTGGTGGAGTTTCATGATCGGTCAGTTTCGGATCCTAATATATTTTGAAATTAACCACCATAAGCAATAAAAATAACACAATAGTTTTATTTTTACTTTTTTCAATAAAAATTTGTACAATAGAAAAATTAAAAGTAACTAAATTAAAGACAATTAAATTTAGGACAAAAAAGTGCAGTAATTTTTGTTATTTCATGCACTTTAATAGATATAGCAGCATATTAAAAATAGAGCTTTTTCAATTAGAACACGAAAAACAAGTTGTGAATTAAGATGTTCATTACATGAACATTTTGCTTCCTCTTTACGATAAGCAAAAAATTTGAATTTTTTCATTTTATTTAATTCTATTAATGCTAGTAAAATATATTCTTTTTATACATCAATCAATTCGTCTTGATGAAATGAAGATTTTTAGTTTGTTTTTAAGTCAAGAGTAACATTTTATTATAAGGCAACATGATTTTTAAGAAGGAAATAAATTTCTAATAAAAGTGCGAATTTTTGGTTTTAATTATGTTTAATTCTATAAAATCAAATACAATATATACTTTATATATACCAATCGATCCGTTTTAATGCAATGGATAAGATTATTTAAAAAATTAATAAAATTAAAATTTTACTAGAAAATCAATTTGACCTTCTACATTAAAAAAAAAGAGGACAGAAGTGGAGTGCTCTGCTAGGTGTTGCGGGCTTCGCCCGCCTTGTGTGTTCTCTTCACGAGGCACCTAGAAGGGACCATTAACTGTTTTAAAACAAACGTTGGAGGGGGATTGGTTCTAGGTCAGGTACCTTCTAGTGCCAACTAGAAAATCAATTTGACCTTCTTCTACATTAAAAAGAAAGAGGACAGAAGTGGAGTGCTCTGCTAGGTGTTGCGGGCAAAGCCCGCCGTGTGTTCTCTTCACGAGGCACCTAGAAGGGACCATTAACTGTTTTAAAACAAACGTTGGAGGGGGATTATTTCTAGGTTAAATACCTTCTAGTGCCAACTAGAAAATCAATTTGACCTCCTTCTACATTAAAAAGAAAGAGCGCACTAGCAAAAATGGGCTTCAGCTGTTCGCTTCGGGGTCTCTTAAAAAAGACTTTTTTAGGAAGCACACGTTAAAGGAGAGTCAGTTTTGGCTTAGCTGCCTCTTAGTGCTAACTAGAATGCCAATTTGACTCCCTTTTGTTGCTTTCGAAAGAACATAATATTATTAATTATTAATAATTAAGCAACAAAAGAGTAAATAATAAATTTGACCATTTTGAGATAACGATGCTATTCGATAGATTTTTATTGTCTCTTTCACGTAAAAAATCACCAGTTAAAAATCTGAAATAGTTTTAATAATATAACCCCTGTAAAATTGTCTTTTGAGGCGATAGGTCCCTTTTCTCGTATCACTTTACAAATGTAGTTTCCTTTTTTTAATTTATTATTCCTCTTTTTAATTAAACTGCGTATTAACCCCTTCGTGCCTCCAGTACATTTATGTACCACCTACAAAATATGTTATAACTCTTATGCATTTCAACAAAACAACAAATAGATTGGCTTGATTTATTGACTAGGGTTACTATTACATGTAAAACAATAATAATTTACATAGAACAATAATAATTATTATAAACATTAAGTATAATGTTGAGAAAAATACTTATTTTCAAAGTTGCTTATATTTGCTCAAAACTCACCATTTGGGGTTTTTTTTGGGTCGCTGATTCCGAATCTGAAGTCAGATTTCCAAAACTCAAAATGGCGGATCTATTATGGCGGAATTTTTTTTAATTGCTTATATTTGTTTGAAACTCAACACTTGGGGGTTTTTGGGGACGCTCATTACGAATCTGAGGTCAGATTTCCAAAATTCAAAATGGCGGATCCAATATGGCTGACTTTTTTTTTCAAAATCGGACAAGTCACATTTTTAAATTTCAAAATGGAGGCCTTTTTTCAAAATTGCTATTTGCTTGTATGTTTATTGCTCAAGGGTTTTTGGATACGCTAATTTTGAATTTGAACTTTAAAATAGGGTTCTTGACGAAGGTTCACTAATGAAAACCTAACGCGCCTCTGACGGAACCTCTTAGGTGGTATGGAAGACCGTGAATAAATAATCAGCGACCCCAAAAACCCCCAAGTGGTGAGTTTCAGACAAATATAAGCAATTAAAAAAAAGTCCGCCATATTGGATCCGACATTTTGAATTTTGTAAAGCTGACCTAAGATTCGGAATCAGCGACTCCAAAAACCCCCAAGGGTTAAGTTTCATCAAAATCTATCCACTGGTTTCTTGGGGGGCACGAAAGGGTTAAAGATGGCGACAAACAAAAAGCAATAGAATGTAAGATGTTGCAAACCATCGATCACTCCGAGTCAAATTACAATTAATATAATTAATGTTGTAAAAAAATGTTAATGTAATTTAAAAATTGAATAATAAGCAATTACAATAAGTGGACGTAGTATATTTTTAAGATAATCCTTCTATTATATTAACAATAAGTTGCAGAACGACCGATTCACACCAAGTATATATGAGTTTCCCCACGAAACCGACAATCTCATGTCCTTTGTGTTTTTTAAGATATAAATTGCACATACGGTAATGAATTCAATGTGAAAAAGTAACTCTAGTGAGTACAAACAAAAGACTATAGCCACTTTAATTTATAAGATTTAAAAAATTTTATAATGCAAGTTTAACCCTTTAACACCCAGATGGACAAAATTTTGGCATGAAGTTTGAGAACTTATTTCGGTACTTAAAAATCAATAGAAAAATTCACGAATTATCATTTCTTATGTTTCCATATGCGCTCTATCGAATGGCGTTAAAAGAACCATCAAAAATTTATAAACAGAAAAGTTATTAATGTTTTTTATAAAAAAAGTCCGATTTTTTTCCAATTTTTGTTTAATTTTCAATTTCTTCTACTATGAAACGGCGTAAAAATAATTTCAAATATTACAAATAACGTGACATAGATATATAACCTAGAAGATAGGACTATAGAGAAAATTAAAAATTAAAATGGCGGCTCAAAAAATAGAGTTTGAAGTTCATATTTTTTTCAAAATTTTGATTCGAAAGTACGAAATTATTAAAAGCGTTTAAATCGGCTTGAAATTTGTTACTCCGGGGTTTTAGGGGTCGCTGATCACGAATCTGAAGTCCAATTTTCAAAATTCAAAATGTCCGATCCTATATGGCGGAAATTTTTTTTAAAACTCATTAAATTTGCTTAAAACTTGTTACTCGGGGGATTTTGGGGTCGTTGATCACGGATCTGAAGTCCAATTTTTAAAATTCCAAATGGCGGATCCAATATGGCGGACAATTTTGTTAACTCATTTAATTTTCTTAAAACTTGTTACTCGGGGGTTTTTGGGGTCGCGGGTCAAAAATTTGGAGTCCAATTTTTTAAATTAAACATGGGGGATCCAATATGACGGACGAATTTTCAGTTAAAAGTCGGCAATCACGTTAAACTTTATTATTTCATAATTTATTTAAATATTACTAAATAGCAGATAAAATAAATAAAAACGTTTTAGTAGAAAATTTCTTAACCCCCGAGTAACAAATTTCAAGCTAATCTTATGAGTTTTTGAAAATTTGTCGGACATATTTGTGATAATTAACAAGATGCGTTTTTTTGAAAATGTATGTATATTTATAATAAATAATAGGGATCTGAAATACTGCGATACGCATTCTGGTGCCAGAAAATTTAACTAACACAACGGGGTCGATTTTGACATTTTACATGGAATAATTTCTAAATTCGCAAGTTTTATATTTAAAAATCCTAAAATATAGCATGATATTCAATAATTAAATTAATTTGTAAAAAAGAAAATACTACGAACCAGTCACATTCAGTACATTAAATAATATTGCTTAATATTTTGAGATATTCATAAGCAAAGTGTGAAAGCAATAATCTCACTTTATTTTGTCACAATAAATACTTTATTAAAATATGTTTAATTAATTGTATTCTCAGTTAATCAAGATTTTAAATTAAAAGTAGTTTATAATTATTATTTTTTCTTTACAATGTGTCTCCTACAACATATTTATTTAATGTTTTCAGATTGGTAAACAAGAAACACAACATAACCTAAAACATAACCTTAAAACTATTCTTTAACTCGATTAATCCTTACTTTTCTTGAAAAGGACACTGTATTTTCACTTTAAATTTTAATTAAATATTTAGAGTAGATATTTTTTAACTTTTTATTCAAGTAAATAATGTTTTTCGATATGAAAACAATTCTTTTATTGACAAGTGCATTTACTTATGTGATTTATTTAACTGAATATATTAAATATTTGGAGCGTATTGCATTTTATAATTTTTTAAAACATGCGAATAAACAAACTGAAACAATTTTTAGCCCCTCAATTAACTCTATTCAACTTTTTATATAAAAAATAATTAAAAAGAAGTCTGAAACATGTGTGTTTATTAAAATTTGACCCCGTTGTCGACTGCCCTGTTTGTTTGTGACGTCATGATTTCAGATCCCTATGCATTTTGGCAGATATTACTTAAACTCTCAGCACATATTTTTTAAACTTAACTGTTTATAATAGCAATTTGAATTTTAATAAAAATGGAAATTTTAATACAATAATATGCAGGATGTGTTAACTTTGTACAAATACAATCAGCATCCTAGTAAATGAATTAAAGGTACTAATTACAGATGTAAATAAACGATTCTTTAAAAATCTTTATATTGGATAATGGTTAAAATTTCCTTATATATTTTTATATATAAGTTTATATGTTAAAATTGCGTTAAAATTAGAAAAAAAAAATTTTGATTCATTCAAAAACTAACAGAAAAGAAATATTTTTCTTTTTTTCAACTCCCAAAATTTGTAATTTTTAGTAGAAAAATTCTTTTTGGTTTTTTTTTCAAAAAAAGAATAAGAAATTTTCTACTAAAACGTTTTTATTTATTTTATCTGCTATTTAGAAATAATTAAATAAATTATGAAATAATAAAGTTTAACGTGATTGCCGACTTTTAACTGAAAATTCGTCCGTCATATTGGATCCCCCATGTTTAATTTTAAAAATTGGACACTGTTTCTTTATTAGGTTCTTTTATAGAAAACTGTATGATTCTGATTCTTTTTATTTCATTATTTAAAAATCTGGTCAAATAGTTTTAAGAATGAAAATTTTCCAAATTGTTTCTTAAGTGTTTTTTTTATTTTTTAATTTTATTTTGAGCAATTAAATGTAGTGTTTTGTATTAAAAATTTTCATTTTTTAAAAATTTCTTTGTCGATTTTTAAGTTCTATTCTTTTTTTAGGCAAATAAAATGGAAAGCATGACGTTTCTTTCTAGATTTTCTCTTACAAAAATGCTGGTTAAAAAAAGGTAAACTGCATTTTTAGTTAGCAATCAATGTTTGAAATTTGTTGGAAAATTGTCTTTATATTTCTTTTGAATTGATTTACGTTTTTTTAATAGTTTTTTTAGCGCGAGAATAAAATAGTATATATCATAAAATACAGTATAATAGAAAATAAATGTTAAACCCAATTAATTTATATTCATATTACAATTAGTGTATGAGATTTGTAAGGGATAAGTAAGTTTAATATTTTACCTAAGAAAATTGTTAAATATGTTTCATGCTTAAAGTACTATGACTCGTCTCCACTTGATTTTGACTATGTCTAACCTATTCCTAACCTCTCCGAGTTAACTTTTTTTACAAATTTCCTCCATGTTTTATACTGTAATTTTTTTATTTCTTCAAGGTGAGGCGTATTTGGCTTGCGTTTCGAATTTCCTTTGAGGTTAAATCCTTGTTCTTTAACTAGATGAACCCCTTTTTCTACAACTAATTTTTGTAACATTGTCCGTATTTGTAAAGTGCGAAGTTTTCTTTTAAATTTTAATAACATTTCTTTCTTTTTTCTGTGTTTATAGTGTCTGCTTTCATTTTTAAGTTATGTATATCGGTTTTATTTCTTATTTTCTCTTTCTTATTCGTTTGGAGTAAAATTTTATCGCAAAAATGTTTATGACGTTCTTCTTCTTTTATTGTTCTTCCATTATTTTCTTGATCCGGTTTTGTTTCGTTTAGTTCTTCTTTTTCTGTTGCGAGCTGTGGATCATTTGCGGAAGGTTTTGTTTGTGAGCGAGTTCTGCAAACACATTGAATGATAAATATTAGAAAATATTTCGTTAAAGCTCTTATAAGATTCTTCGTAGTTATCATATGTGGTCTCTATGATCAACTCTACTGTAACCATTCTGGACGTCTGTGTATCTTCTGTATCCGTTTCTAAATATATTTTTTGTTCCTCATTACCAAATCTTTGTTGTAAATTTTTGTTATCGACGTTATATTCGTCAAAATTATGATTATATTTATAAAAATTCTTTCTTCCATAATTATGCGACTTCATGTTCCTGTTTTGTCCATTTTTCCTGAAACTATCATTTCTATTTCGATTGTTAAATCTATTGTAATTCCTCATACAATGTAGACATTTTTGTTTCAATATAATGATTTAACCTTTTTTTTAAACCCGAAATTATATTTTAATTTTTAATTCTTTTGGATTTCTAAATATAAATTGTCCTGGCATTGTTCTAAAATTTTATGTTTCTTTAGTATGTCCTAAACAGTCATGTATCTGTTTCGTAAAATATATTTTGCCATTTTTGTCAGACATAAAATTTATTACAAAAGGAGTAATAAAAACTTTATTAATTTATTTAAATTACCTAAAAGTGTCTAAGTCATTTTAATTGTCTATATAGGCATTTCTTTCAATGTATACACCCTACTGACCTAGTCACCTGAGGTGTAATCTGACACAATGTCGCGTAATCAAGTTCGTATACCCATCTAATCTTACACTGTCGCTTTATATTTTATTTATATTACATATTTTTTATGACATGAATTTAATTAAAAATATTTTTGTATCAATTTTTTGTTAATTATTGAAAAAAAAATTTTTAACTCGAAACTCAGCTTTCATGATTCTGTGACTTAATTTCTACGATATTTATCTAGTATTATTTTATTTTATCTTCATTGATGCTTTTAGAAGGAGACACTTTTTTATTTCCTTTGAGCTCCAAACCTAGTTTTGCTCCTCCGATTTCTGTTCCTTTTATTAATTCTGTTGCATTAGTTTTTCGTATTTAGTTTATATTACTTATGTGCAATAGTAATTTTCTTGTTATAAAATTTATTCGTGATTTTCTTTTTATTAGACCATTATATTTTTGATTTCTTTTTCATTTAAAACATAAAAAGCTGTGTAGTATATTTTTAATGAAAGATTTTATTTAACCGTATAAGGTAATATTTATTTTAAATTGTTGTTTTACGCGATTACTTTTTTCGGAATTTTAAACCCCTCACTTGCCTAAGTGATTACACACTTTCGGCATAATTACTGGTCCCTAACAGTCCGACGTCAGCGGACTGATTTAGCTACTACCCGCACTTTCTCTAAGCATATGTTTTTTTTAAAATATATTTGTTTTCTCTGAAAAAGTTTAAAATGTATTAATCAAAATATAATTTTTATTCATATAAATTGCATCAAAGCAAAATTTCTCAAGTAAAAAATAATGTTTTGTAAGTGTAACTTCTGTTTCTTTGTGTAACTACAACTTTTCAAAAACCAAATTCCACTATTGCAAAAATAAAGGAGAGTAATCCCACCGCTGCCACCAATTGTAATAAACAAATTAAATTGTTAATTAAAATATTGAATTCAAAGAAATGTTATACAACATAATTTTGAAACCTTTAAACCCGTTGGTAGTGGATCCTCTTCTTCCTACTTATTGTTCAAGTAGTGAGGTGAGAATCTCTACTTTTATTAATAGTGGATTACAGGAGATTTTTTAAAATTTTGACTTTAGAATAAAGTTGTCATAGAAAAAAAAGTTTTTGTTATTTTAACTGTTAAGTAATTTTAAAAAAAGAATTTTTTTTAATTTTTGAAAAAAAACATTTTTTTTAAATAAACAAATTAATTAAAAAATTTATAGAACGAAAACTAATAGTCGACCCATCTCGGAACTGTTTAAAAAATCTTCTGTATATTGGCAGGTATAAATAAATAAGAAAAAAATAAAAATTAATCGCGCCCAAATTAAAAATAAATTAATTTGTTTATAAAAAAATAATTTTTTTTCCAAAAAATTTTAAAAAAAAATTTTTTTTTAAATCTTTTAAAAGTTGAAGAAAAACCAAAACTTTCTTTTTTTACAACTTTTTCTCACTTAGCGCTTTTATTATTCTTCACTTTAAACTTCATTAACAATTTTCAATAATAATTGTTGAGATCTTCTTGATACTTAAAATTACGGCAAAACTGCCCCACGACTTACTATCGCGAATACCACGGGCAAATGCC
The DNA here is from genome assembly GCA_032872475.1 of Leptopilina myrica (nomen nudum). Lineage (NCBI taxonomy): Eukaryota > Metazoa > Arthropoda > Insecta > Hymenoptera > Figitidae > Leptopilina > Leptopilina myrica (nomen nudum). Next base: position 19,670,415 of record CM065461.1, on the reverse strand, counting down.
CAGATTTCCCTGTGTTAATCGATTTTATTAATCGACATTACAGTTTTGAAATCTTTAGTTTATTGCACCTGCTCGTTGCTAGGCGCTTTGCTGCAAGCTTGCAGTTTTGGACAGTGGTGTGATCTTGGTTCATTAACCTGGACACACCACTTCTTAAATTTCACAATACATTAGTATTTTAAGTACCATTCTTTTAAATTAAGTTCATTCACTTTTCAAAGTAAAGTTATAAATGTGTGAAATGTAATAAACAGCTATAAATGAGAATTATATTTTATGTATTTTACTTGTATTTTAATTCTTGTAACCAATATTATAACGAATAGATGAATTACACCGGCATACAAAAAAAAAATTTCGAGTGCGAAGACTAACACATGGTAGGTTCTCTTCCTTGGGATGTATCTAAAGAGAAAAAAGTAGTCGGACCAAAAGTTTAGTGCTGGTATTTTTTTACACGCCTAGTAAGGTGGTGAAGTCTGAGAAAATGATTTGCATGGGGATTTACCTAATTTTTATGTTTTAAACAGACTTTTCGCATATTTTTATTATTGATTTGAATTCAGTGACTTTAGTTACATAAAAATTGAATAGTGGAGAGGGCCCTAAGGTGGTCACCCATCTTTTGAACGACTGTAGATTTCAAATGGAATTATATATAAAGGTCAATAATACGGCGTTTGAAACTTTATCTTATTACCTAATTTCCTATCATAAAGTTTTTTTCATTTCATTGATAAAAAAAAGTTATGGCACTTTTTAAAAAAAGTTGAAAATTCGACTATTAAAAAAGTGGCCCCAAGGTGGTCACCATACAAAAATTCACTAAAAAAGTTTTTAAAAAATGTAAAAAACGTATTATTAAGTTGTTTATTTAATATTAATTGTTTTTCAGGATCACAGAAACATATAACATATTTTTTTTGCACTTTGTCCTTTCGTCAAAAATGATACTTTTTGTGTATGTATTAGACAGGTAAAATTTTGAAAATAATTCTTTTTCATTATTATTTATCATAAAACTACAATAAACGTTTAATATCAGAAATGATACACATTAATTTACAAAAAAATCCGGTTAATAAAAAGGAAGATGTACAAAATCTTAGTAATTGCTATAATCACTTTATAAATGAAATGAAATATTCTTAATCTGTTCTGAGTTACCTTGACATTTCCTGAATTTTGTTTACTGACACGGTCATTCACCTCATTTCAGTTACCTATATTTCGAAAACTATATATATTTTATTCGCCAGTGTCCAAATGTAATCGCAACGAATAAGACGTTCTTTTGTGACGATTTTAAATTTTGTTTAATTTTCGGTAATGAATTTTTAAAAAAATTAGTTTATAATTAATATTGTATTTTTTTTTTAAATGTATTTTAATTTTTATTATATATTTTTTTCTTTTGTGAAATAAATTTTAGTTTCTGAAGAGGGCAGCGGCGCTGTCGAAACGTAAAAAAAGCAGCTGTTGTTTTGTTTTTATTCCTGACTCGGAATTGATCGTTGAATTCAATGTTTAATATAAAACTTAAAAATTGATAAAATTCACATTCACAGCGATAAATGTTGATAAATATAGCGTATAAACACATTTTCATAAAAAATCAAAAGTGACCACCTTAGGGCCAAAAAAGTGTCCACCTTAGGGCCAAGACACAATTTTTTAAACGTTAATGAAAAAAATTTTTAAAGCACAATATTAATTATATTCATTCGGAATATTTTTGTACGATATATAAAGATAATTATAACGATTTTTACTAATTTAAAATGGTTAATTTCGATGATTTTAACACCCTGAGAAAAAAATTTCTCGATCATTTAAAAACAGAAATTTTACGACGTTCACGTTACAAAGAGACTCATACGACTATTTACCTCAAAACTTTACTAAAATCTTTGTCTTCTCAAATAATAACAATAACAAAAAACATTCGAAGATACTAACTAATATACAAAAATTTTCTTAGGGTGACCACCTTAGGGCCCTGACCACCTTGGGACCCTCTCCCCCACATGAAAGATGTTAAAAATGGCGGATCCAAAATAGCGGACCTAAAATGGCGGGTTTTTAAAAAAATTGCTCTTATTTCCTTGAAAATCATTGCTCAGGGGTTTTCGGGGTCGCTTATTACGAATTTGAAGTCGGTTTTTAAAAATTCAAAATGGCGGACAAAAAAATTAAAAATTAATCAAATCCACTTGAAAATCGTTTTTCTTGGGTTTTCGAGGTATCTGAAAAAGAATATGATGTCAGTTTTCAGAAATTCTAAATGTCAAATTTACAGTACTTTTAATCTTTTTTTCTTGAATATCTTATCCTCTTTGATTCAAAGGATCTCCGAAGAGGAGCTCTTCTTTTTCTCTTTGAATTTTCCGGCTCTGGTATGTCTCTTTTTAGCGCCCAACAGTAGTTCGATTGCATATTTTTATTCCATTTTCCTTGGTAGCGTTTTTCCATGTCCTTTATATCTTGGTGAAATCTTTCGCCGAAAATTCGTTGTCCGCCTTCACCACGGGGAGGAGTCATAGTCGCAAAAATAGAAGAAAAAAACGCGGAAACTAATATTTTACAAATCAAACATTACTTAAAATTGTATTTTAACAAGTAACTATATAGAAAAAATTTGGACTCATTTTTGTTGCAGCACATAATGAGTTTTTTTGTGACTTATTTTAAGTTCTTTTTTCGGTACATTTCAGAAATAGGAAAAATTCTAATTTACAATTAGCGGTTTGACATAGTGGCCACTGGTCAGGGAAAACCTGGAAGTCAGGGAAAAGTCAGGGAATTTTTTAATTAGTCAAGGAAATTGTAAATATTATAAAAGGAAAAAAAATTATATAAGAAAGACTGGGGCTAAATGTTAAACAGACATAGTGCATTATTATCTTTCGAACGAAAATAATTAAAGCGTTGCAATTTTAACTATAGAAGAGGGGGCAAAATATTTTTTCCATTTTTATACTTTTTTATACATTTTAGTAGGCTAGAAATAGAATTTAACATTTAGCCCCAGTATGGGACTATAAATGTTAAAAAACAAACTGTTGAAAAAAGAACAAAACATTCGTTTTACAATAAAATATCAGAAGCTTTTTTGTGGAAAGTTGGTGAGGACCAATTGCCCTTCAATATTGATTTGTATATGTATATATTTGCATCTAAACGGATTTAGTGCCTATAAAAATATCTTTGCAAAATTTAAGTTTTACCCGCAGTCTCCGCTACTTTAATTTCATAAATTTAATTTTTGAAATAAACAATTTTATCTAATTCTATAAATTGATTTTAAAATCCTTAAAAATATCTTTCTTCCCTGTTTGAAATGAACCATATAATTTGAGGAGATACTTTTTTTATTTAAATTATTAGTATTTATTAGAAACCAAGTTAGAAATACTCAGAATATTAATCAGGGAAAGTCTGGGAAAAGTACGGGAATTGTCAGAGAAATTTTTTTACTGTTTTTAGTGGCCACCATGATATGAGAAAACACCTAAGCAACAAGAATCAGAAGATCATATGCAAAAATTTTAATCCTAAGTCATATTTAACATGACATTTAGAATTTCTGAAAACTGACATCATATTCTTTTTCAGATACCTCGAATACCCAAGAAAAACGATTTTCAAGTGGATTTGATTAATTTTTAATTTTTTTGTCCGCCATTTTGAATGTTTAAAAACCGACTTCAAATTCATAATAAGCGACCCCGAAAACCCCTAAGCAATGATTTTCAAGGAAATAAGAGCAATTTTTTTTCATGTATTCAATTTTTATGTAACTAGAGTCACTGAATTCAAATCAATCCCAGTAAAAAAAAGTATTCAGAATAGAAAAAAAGTATTGGTGGTGACGTTTGGTGAATGCGTTTTCGCGACAAAACCGTATTGGTGGGTCACGGTGAATACATTTTGCTCACCGTGAATACTTTTTGTTTTAAAAAAATTCTTCTTTAAAATATTTAATGCCACTTGTTTTAACTAAAAAAAATTCAAAAAAATTTTTTTTTTATTTTTTTTTTAAAAGTTTTATAAATAATATTTTTGTCGTCAAACTGTTATAATACACTAGTATACCATTTTTCAGCTCATTAGGTCAAATAATGTGAAAATTAGAAAAAAAATTTTTAATTTTCTAGTTTTTTCTTGACAACGCTATGGCCTTTATTACACAGAAAGTTCTCTAAATTTTTCCTGTAATATTCGCATTAAGCTATTATTTGCAACGAAGATAATTTTTTATTTAAATAATCTCTTTAGTTTAATGAAATATTTATTATTTTTGGTTTTTTTATAGAAACGTGGAGATAGTGTACCTATCATTCTAAGTTGTTTTAATACTATACGATTTTTTTAACCGAGTTATAAGATTTTAAAGTGAGGGCTATATACTTTTTGACCGAGTACATGCTATTATATTTATAACAGATTTAATTATACCTAAGAAATGTATTTCTTGATATTATAGCACATGTTATTGAACCAACAGTATTTGTGTTTGAACGATATATACTGTTTATTGCGACAAACAAATATGTCATTGATTCAATAGCATTTTTTTCTCAGTGTGGTTCAGTGCGATGGCACATGGCTAGCACAATACTAGTACTTAGAAAACAATGAATACTTGTGTTATTCTTACAGGAATCCACATAAGATTTACTATATAGTGGTCATTCGATTACATTCCCATAAGAGCCCTATATGAATTCATAATGAATCCCATAGGAAACCATAAATTTTTTCTATAGAAAGTTTCCTACATAGGAATTTTCATATGTTCTTTTAAGAATCCTTCAAAAATTCACTTGTGAACCGTATAGGATTCCTTGTAGGAATCTATAAGGATTGCTCAGTATGGTTAAACTGAAACTTGTTCATGCGCTTTCACTTGAATTTTCAATTGGGTGGCACATATAAAGATAACAACTAAAGTATTTAAAAATTTATTTATAATAAATCTTTATGTATTAATTTAATGCTAATGTTTTTTACTGTAGAGAATTGTATTATCGGGAAGAAACATTCTGCTATATGTCAAAATATTATTACAGGTCAAGTACAATCACTAGTACAACATCAAATAGCGGTTTTGCCTCATTTGATCCGCAATCAGTACAGCTTTACCAAGATGCCAGTTACCAAAGTAACCCTGCTGAAGCAGCTTGCTACATGAATGTGAACATTACCAATGATTCTAGTTCTGTATCTCCTTCTCATAGTACATCAGACTTTACGCCATTGAGAGATGAGTATAATCCAGTAGATTCAACAGAACATCCCTACATGAATATAAATCAAGGCCAAGAAGTAGATATCCAACTGACGAAAACTCGACCACCACCTTTACCACGTTTACAATTCGAATGGGAAGATAGTTTTAAACACTCCTACGCAAATTTACAATCGAGTGAAATAGAGAGTTTAAGAAAACGATTTTCAGGTTCTTCCATAGCCGAAAAATCTCCATTGCCTCCATCAACTCCACCGTCTTCTTGTGTAATAAGAGAAGTAAATTATGCTGTTTTGGATTTAGATAAGAAAGAAATTTCTGAAAATTTCGTTAGTGATTCTACAATTAACACAATCTCTATACCTCCAGAATCGCCAAACAAAACGGTGAAAGGATATGCTGTTATAGATTTCAATAAAACAGCAGCTCTTTCACATTCTGTAAATTCTAATCTCGTGAACGACAATGAAGGTTCACGAATAACTCGACATAATTCAACAATAAGCGATACAGCTATTCCACTTAAATATAGTTCATTTTTAAGCGAGTGACATTATTATTAATTTTAAGAGTACAAATATTTTTATGCATCATACTCTCACTCTGTGCAACAGATTATCATAATTTTTCATTTTTTATTAGTTAAATGAAAATGTATAAAATAAAAATCAACGAATTTCAAAATTACTTATTCAACGAAACGTTTGTCTACATTCTTATGAAACTTTTCTACTAAATAATTAAGTATGTAGAAAGAGTTTCAGATTAAATTTTTCTGGCCTAAGATGAGAGTGTACTGTATATTACATTAAATTGAGTTAAGTGCAATAAATTAGACCAAATATTAAGAAAATATGTTAGAATTAATTTCAGGGCGTAGATTCAAGGAAGACATTCAATTGTCCTTTATTAAAATAAGGTGACTAAAAGTATCTACAGTTAAAAATTGTTAAAATACATAAATAAATGATTCTAGTAACAAGCATTAAATTAACTAAGATAATATTGATATTTTTTTCAATAAAATTCAACAATAAATTCAATTTTTAGATTTTTACCAATGTTATTTGTTACAACATAAATATAAAGCGACAAAATATTTTTGAATTTCATTAAAAAAATTCAGTTACATGATTACAAAATTTTTGTGTTTTCTAATTAACCTTCGCAAGACTGGATATTTTTTGTGTACGCAGACTACAAGGAGACTACCCGGAGTAACCAAAACAATTTTATAACTAGGGTAAGATGATTTAAAGCAATAAATTTTTTTTACATCCCATTATTGACATTTTCTCCTTTCAAGAATAAAGGAAATTATTTTAACATTGCCCGCTTCCGCATTAGAGGGCACCAAAGTCAAGACAAACAAATTTACTCGCCCTTCGGGCGCACCTCTTCCCTCATGAATTTGCCATCATCGACTTGATAAGGGCTTTTTCCACACGGATACGGTACGAACGACGGGCGAGCTACGAAAAGTTGCTGCCGAAATTAAATTAACATATTTTATTATTGAAAAATGATAGAACTTTGGTTCTTGGATCATTTGAAAGCCAATTAAATTCTGCGTCGTTTGATATATAAATGAAAATTATTTGATATTTTTGAGAGATTTTATTATATTAATATTAATATTATGCTCAATTTAACCCAAATTACTTAGTTATTCTCTTAAACGCTGATAAATCTCATTGAAGGGGGATTCCGCTGAGAAGGCACGTCGCGGTGCAACGACCTTCGATTTTGAACCTTTACTTTATTTGGAAAATGCAATTACTTACATTTGCACGAAGCTTCAACCAAATTGAAATGGCGGGAAAACGACGTGTTCTTTAATTTAAGACCAAATCAACACTCTCTCTTCAAAATAAACTTAACTTTATTAATTAATCTTATTACTAATTAACTACACTAAATTAACTAACAATAAATCAACGAAAACAATTAAATAAAATATATTACACTCTATAACTCTTTCTTGACAATTAATTCAAGAAACCAAAGACCCACGTCTTTGAATTACTCCTCACGCCGTAGAACTGAACAAACCAAACGATGCTCTCTTCCAGGAAACCGGTGCACAGCAATTCAAAAACAAGACATCTCACTCATTTCCATAATCATCCTAATCTATCATCCTTGTCCTCTCCTTCCAGTGCGAAACCTACAGAAATTAGGAAAGGGTCGCTGAACACGTGACTCCCGAAAAACTATCAATCATGCGCAAAAGCATTTGATAGAGACCTTGGTGAGAAACACATCGCTGAACGAAAAACGAACGATAAATTCAAATGGAAATGTAAACGCGAAATACACAAACTAACTCCAGAAAAACACACAGGGAAAACAAATACGCTGAACACTCACTTATACTAGAAAGTAACGATTTACTTCGTTACAATCTCCCCCACTAGGCCGATGTTAACTCTGTTAACATTGCCGATTAATTTTTAAAATAAAAGAAAACTCAAAATCATACTACAAAAATTGTTTATTAAAAAGATAAACAATTAACAAAATAGAAAAAAAAATCAAATGTGTAAATGACTCTGGGAGAGAAATAAAACCAAAAATTACTTCGAAAATTGAGCACAAAAAATAAAAGGAACAAAAATAAAAATTAAAACAAAAGAAAATATTATGGCTATTTTGCCAACAAAAAGAAATTGTGCTCCAACAACTTAAAAATAATTTTCTCCCAAAAGATGAAAAACAAACAAAAAAAAATTATTGCTCTCTACGCTTAAAATCCTCCCAAAAACGCACTTTCATTTCCTTCGCCATTTCTGGGGGCAGATCCGCAATCAACCTCTCCAGTCGTTGCAATTCCTCGATCAGACCAACACGCTGATCGAAAAGGATGTTACTCTTACTAACAGAAGTAACTGTCGCTGAACATGGGGACGGGGGAGGACTCTTGGCCAAGGAAGGGGGGCTAATAGGCACTTCCATCAACTTAGGAAGAGTTTTTTGAATGGAACTATTGTTATTGTGCAACGTATTGTAATATTTTGCCCTGCTTTCACGAAAACTTTCGTATCTTTCAATCCCAAAACGCTGCTCCATTCTGAGTTTATTAACTCTCGCACATCGAGGGCAATCCGTTAAAATAACATTCTTCCTTCCACAATTTTTACAGAATCTACCCATTTTTATGGGACAATGTCTCAACCCATGTCCCTTTTTCCAACAGTTGAAACAAACATTACGGGGGGGATCCAGATTTTCGTCAGTGGGAATCGGATCCAAATTGGAGAACATCCGACCCTCAAGAATTATAGGGAGTGGGGATCGGGGGCGCTGAACATGTGCTTGACCGCTTGACGCTGAACGGGAAGGGGAGTCATATAAATCCGCCAAAGGAGAAGAATATGAAGGTGGAGAGGGGTGACGGGGCAATTCACCAGCCCCCTTGCCAGAACAAGTTTCGCCGAGCGTATTCGTCCCTGCACTCTGACGAACGGTGCTGGTCACATAATCCTAACTAGAAAGAGGGCTAGTGTTTCTCCTCCTCAACTCCTCCCGCTGCCTTTCTCTTAATCGTTCCACCTCCCTACGATCCTGGTTCTCTCTCCTTTCCGAACTACAGATCATATCTTCTAATTCCGCCTCGGCCTCTCGACTCTCTCTCTCCTCTTGACTCAAGGCTGCAATCTCCCCGCTGACCACACATTTCGCTGAACTTCGTTCCTTTTTGCGCTGAGCGATAATTTTCGGAATTGTCCCCGTAAATTTTAACGAAGACTGGGGCAACTGCAATCCAGAAATGCTCGGCACAGGCTCACTTTCCTCCAAAATTGGCTCCAGTCTGGCAACCAACTCAGGCGAGGTATCAGCCTGATTCCCCAATGCCTGCTGAATTAAAAGGCGAATCGGATCCGCCACTACAGGATCCGCTCCCTCCGGGAAATCTGAGAGAGTACTGCGGCTACATCCCCTCCTCTTAGGCGCCGCTCGTCTCCTTCCGCACGAAGAACGCCACATAGTCTCGCCGGCCCGCTTTTTAATCACCACACTGCGAATCTTCGGACGTCTCTCCCCACTTTTCAACTCCGTCAACTGACTATTATGACTGGGCATGAATTATAACGATTAATACTAAAATCAAACAACGACACAAAATTAAACAATTACTTCAAACCCACACCAATTCAGCAACGAGGAGGCACAAAACGTTTCAAATTGGACACATGAACTTTATTAACCCTACGATTATTATCAGACTTCAATTCGTAAACATTATCTGACAATTTTTTTGTTATTTCATAAGGCCCATCATATTTAGGTGCCAATTTCGCTGAAAATTTTTGCGCCGCGTTAGATAATTTAGTCGTTCGCCATAACACCAAATCACCAACGCTGAACAATGCGACTCGTTTATTCCGATTATATTGCACGCTTTGTTTTTCCCTCTCCTGATCTACAAAACGTGCTACTAAATCTCGTAATGCATCTAATCTTTTTAAACGATCTAGCCAAAGTTTAGGGTCAATTTTGTCTACTTCTGTTCTTTCCTCAACCGCCCTTCTTAAACTCTTCACTAATTGGGGTTGACGACCAAAATTAAGGAACGCTGGAGAAACTTTGGTCGTCGCTTGCACCGCAGTATTAACTGCATGCCGAAATTCATGCACGTGTTTATCCCAATCGCGATGGTCATTCCCCACAAAAGTCGCAATCATTGTTTTTAATGTTCTATTGCTTCGCTCCACTGGATTTGCTTGAGGGTGGTACGGGGGGGTTGTTAAATGTCTCACTCCATACTCTTTCAACGTAGAATTTAGGAAATTATTCTCAAATTCTTTTCCATTGTCCGTTAAAAGAAAATGGGGAGTTTCCCATCTAAACAAAACCAATTCCTCGAAAGCTCGAGCAATAGTTTTACCGTCCGCTGAACGCAAAGGTTTCACCTCAATCCATCGCGAAAACAGATCCTGGAAAACAACTAAATATTTGCACTGACTTTTGCTAGGGGGAAATTCCATACAATCAGCCGCTACAACTACCCACGGGCTCTCGACTATACGCTGACCCATTAAACCACATGGCCCGCTCTGTGAAACTTTAAACTGTTGGCATTGTGGGCACGCCTTCACGTACTTCTGTACGTCACACAGTGGGCTAGATGCCTATTAAAAACGGCAAAACTACAAATTTGATTATATCTAGCTGAAAACCCTTACTCAGGGGTTTTCGGGGTCGCTGATTACGAATCTGAACTCAGATTTCAAAAATTCAAAATGGCGGATCCAATATGGCGGAAGAAAACTTCAAAAACTCGTTGGATTTGCTTGGAACTTGTTACTCGGGGGTTTTCGGGATCGCTGATTACGAATTTGAACTTAGTTTTTAAAAATTCAAAATGGCGGATCCAATATGGCGGATACATTTTGATTAAATTATAGGATTTTCATATAAATTGGTATTTAAGGGTTTTTAGGTTCGCTGATTACGAATTTGAAGTCAAAATTTCAAAATGGCGGATTTAACTTTTTTATGTTCAATACAAATTTGATTTCAGTTTTTTTAAATTTAAAATAATTGTGCTATTTTTAATCTAAAATTTTAGTAACAAATCCATTTTAAATAAAATTCATTATATATTTGAAAAATACGTTTATGTCATTAAAGTTTTTAACTGGAAATAAAAACAAAATTGAAGGTAACAAGTTAACATATAATTAATCATAATTCGTTCTCATCATCAGATGAACTATTTGAGTCTGATTCTCCAATTGAAGAGTCCATTTCCTTTAAACCAAAATTATTCAGAGAACCATCAGTACTGAGCAACATTTGTAACGCTTCAGGTGATAAACTTTTTCCTTTTTTCGGATACTCCTTGCCCATGCTCGATATGTATGGATCTGAAGTTAAGAGAAGGCGATTGAAAATATCTTCCATGGTAGCTGTTCTAGAGTGTTTTCGAGCAAAACTTTCCCGGTATTTTTTAATGTCTTTGTTGCGGGCTTCTTGCGCGTCTTCCGACATTTGTCCTATTGGTAGCGGGGACCACTCAATTATCAATGCACCGTGAATCAACACTTTGTGAATCGTGGTAGGCATACAATACCAAGGATACAGACTTACGAAAATTTCAGCAGTTTGAAGACAAAATTCTTTGAACGCATTTACATTTACAGCAAATCCACTTGAAATAACCTGCAGTATTGTGTGGAATCTTTTCATAATATTTTCGTTTACACCTAAAATTTTTGCTGAAACTGGAATGTTATCGAAAAATCTTCTAGCAGTATTCCCATCATTGCTGCTTCCAGATCCTTGTTTCGGTTTATCTATAATTAAATGTAATTCTTTCTTGAACGCGGCTTGAATACGACTTTTTTGTTCAGCAATTGCTGCCTTTTCGTCCATTTTTCGAGCTTGCCACTTCTCAATACCTATTTTGTAGCCAATGTGCAAGAAGCATTCAAAACTTCGTATCTTCGCATGCAACGGTGATAACCCTAGATTGAGTCGAGTTACGTTCACATCTGCAGTCTTCATCAACTTTATATCGTTGAATTTCGATGATGTGTAATTGCATATGTAGCAACGCATAGCTGATTTTGTATCTGTCACAGAATTGCAAACTTTTCCGTCTATCATCGTAAAGCAAAGATCATATTTGACAGTAACTACTTTTCCATCAATTGTACTGGTTAAAGGGATGAGTGACTCGATCTGACGCTCAATGTGCTGTTGTTCTTGTACCGTTGTAATCACGGTTTCTTTCAGAAATTGAATCCTGATAGGACGACAATAACGCGAAGATGAAGGCCTGGGATTTTTCCAAATAATTATTTCTTTGTTAGAATTATCAGACCCTAAAATTTGCAATGGAACCAAAGATGTTAAAAACATACTTCCATCGGAACAGTCCTCATTCGTGAATTTTTGTTTATATTCGCTGTGCCCGGAACTTCCATCACAGCCCCACTTACATATTAATTTTAAATTTGTCAACACTTCCGAGGGCAAAGAATTAATCACCTCTTCCTGTACTTTCAGAATTCTGTCGCAAGTATGATCTAATAAAGACTGTAATTTTACTTCGGCTAAAGTCTCATTTACCGTTATATCTGAAGGATAACAACGCTTTTTGGCAGCAGAAAGTTTTTCATACGATGGATAAGCATTAAATTTTTTCTTTTTTAAAGAAATTCTGAGGTCTTTATATTGCTGTTTCGTTAGTTTTGCATCTACGAAGTGTACCAGTGCATCATCACCAGACATTTCCGTAGGTGGTGGTTCTAAAGACGATTTATATGCAGCTCTGTACTTTAAAGCTCTTGAGGGAGATTTTGTTGTTACATCGTTAATAATATTGGCAGCATCGGTTTTTCCTGTTGAAATAAGCTTTATTTTGGTCGCTAAAACCAATTCGTCAATGGAATGAGCATCACTAATCGCTGATGCCCTTCTTTTTCTTGTACGTTCACTCGAATCGTCGAAATTTGATTTTCGAGGTCGACCACATCTTCTTGTTTCAGTTAGAACTGGCTTTTCAGAACTTTTTGGTTTTTCAGCAAAGTCACTACAATTCTAGAAATAAAAAGAAAATGTTAAATTGGTTAGTTTAATAATTTTCTTTTAATAATTCTATCCTTTTCTTTAAAATTTTGACATTAATTACTAAAATAGTTGTCGATGTTTGCAACCAATTTTCATTTTTTCTTAGAAATACATCTGTTTTACGATAGGCTTCTTCCCATTTACTTTTAATTTTACAAATTAATTTTTTCAATTTATTTTTGTAATCACTGTCAATTGAAAAAGGTTCGGTTAATGTTGTAGCGATTTTCTCCTCTAAAACGTTAAGTTGTGCGTCTAAACTTAATTGGAAATTCTGGCAAACAATATTAAAAATATCGTGATAAGTACACGTGTAATCCATAGCTTATGAACCTGGAATAACAATAAAAAAATAACTACAAACAGAAAAAATTATTTATTAAGTTAAAACAAATATTGTGTATAAGTAAACATATGAAAGTAGTTTTATAGTTAATTTATTTAATTTTAAATCATTTATGTCGAATATTTTCACTAAACATTATTCATAATAAAAAATCATTTTTAACAAAATTTAAATTATTAACCTAAAACAAGTCAGCAATTGAGCGAAACATAAATAAGAAGCTAGAGGCCAAAAGTTGATTACTTTCTATTTTCCGAGAAAGATAATTCATTAAATTTCAAAATAATCACTGATACATTAAGAAAAAAATTGTTAATAAAGAATTATATTAATTTTAGAATATTTCTACTTAACCAACAAGAATTAAAATTTTAGTTTTTTTTTAACTAAAGAAATGCCCAAAATTATAAAATACATTATTTATAATTTACTTTAATTAATAATGAGACTCCTAAGTCCAAAAAAATATTCTGATACAAATAATTCAATATATATTTTTTCTATTTTGAAATTAACTTTGGTTATATGTCAAATTGCATTTATTTAAATTTTTCGAAATAGTAAAAAATGGACTTATACACTTTTGGCCGCTTACTCCTCAAATGTGGCATGCAATTTTTTAATCCCAAAATCAGGTCCGCAAAATTCCGCAGAAAGTCTCAATCGATTTTGAATCTTTATAATATTCATAATATTATGCAATCAATAAAAGTCTGGGATCTCCCGCGATAACAACTATTTTTATACTTTTTGTAGATTGTGAACTTCCCATGTTTACTTCAAACACATATTTTTAACTTTCTTATTAATATACAATAGAAACAATTTTTAATTGATATTCTATACAAAAATAATCTACATACCTTACAGATTATTTTTCATTAAGCAGTTTTTATTTTTTTGAACTCTGGTCAAAAATGTTTAATCAAAACCAATTCAATATTTTGTTGTGAAAAATCGTTACACTTGTCATTTAAAACAGGTTAAGTTCAGACGCGTCGTTTGTTAAATACAGCAAATATTATAAACCAATTTTTGCAGAAATCAGTGGAGTAATGCCTACTTTATAATATTCCATAGATAAAAATAAAAAACTTAAAATTTCATTTTTTGAGTTTTGCCGAATTTTTAAGCAATTCAGCCCACTGTGCGTCATACCATACCCCTTGCCAATAGTATTCACTCGCCACGCGCCTGTACGTTTTCTCTATGCCCAAATGTCCCGCGGAGAATTCAGCATGGGTTGTTCTCAAAATTTGCTCACGATACTCCTCGGGTACAACTAATTTCCAACTCTCGACAGGATCAATAAACGGATCCAATAACGAATCCTCACGCTGCCTATATAAACGCCCTCCCTCCACTTTCCAACCTACAAAACGCTCGGGAAATTTTTCGACTAATTCTCTACGTTTAATATACCATTGGTCGCTGATCGTATCAAACGCTGCACATTCAAAATCATTCTCATATAATCGAGATAATGCATCTGGCACATGGTGGTGAATTCCTCTACGATGGACAATATCAAAGTCCCATTGTTGTAATTCTAACGCCCATCTTGCCAAACGCCCCGAAGGCTCTTTCAAACTTCTCAGCTATTTTAACGCACTGTGGTCAGTAATAACAGTAAATTTATATCCTTCTACATAAGGACGAAATTTCTTAATTGACCACAGTAACGCTAAACATTCTTTCTCAGTTACACTGTAATTTCTTTCCGCTGACGTCAATACTTTACTAATGTACACAATAGGATGTTCACCATCCTCTGCTTCCTGTGTAAGCACAGCACCAATGGCATAATCGCTCGCATCACATTGGATCGTGAATGGTCGTGAAAAATCAGGACGGGCTAAAATCGGCGCTGAACTCAATTTAACTTTCAAACCCTGAAATGCCTCCTCCTGTTCTTCAGTCCACTCCCACACTCTCCCTTTTTGCAATAAACGCAATAAAGGTACTTTTAAATGACTGTCTTTTTCTAAAAATCTAGAATACCAGCCAATCATACCTATAAATCTACGCAATTGTTTGATGTTTGTAGGGGCAGGATACTCAAGGACTGGCGCTATTTTCTCATCACTAGTACGCAAACCCTTACTATCTAGAACATAACCTAAATACGTGACACGTGAGCAACCGAACTCACACTTCTCTGGATTAACCACTAATCCCGCTGACGCTAATTTCCCCAGAACTACGCTGATCCATTTGAGATGATCCTCATAATTATCGTTCACGATAATGATATCATCCAAATATCCAAAAACTACAGGTTCGAATTCAGGGCCAAATAACGAATCGATTAAACTCTGAAAAGTCCTTGGGGCATTGGTTAACCCAAAAGGCATTTGTTTAAATTGAAACTGCCCCAAACCTGGTACTGAAAACGCGGTATACTTTTTACTCTCCTCGGCCATTGGAACCTGGTGATACGCCATTTTTAAATCAATCTTCGAAATAAAACGAGCTTTCCGCAGCTTATCCAAGATGGCGTCGATACTTGGTATCGGATAAGCTTCCTTCAAAATTATTTTATTTAAGTCGCGAAAATCAAAACATAAACGCCAAGAACCATCCCCTTTTTTCACAATGACCGGGGCTGTATTCCACTCACTACACGTTCTCTCTATTATACCCTGGTCTAACAATTTCTTAACCTCGCTGATCAACCACTCTAACATAACGGGGGACATCCTCCTAGGTAAATGTTTAACAGGCTTATATTCTTTCACTATAATTGTATGCTCAATGAGATTAGTCATACCATGTTCTTTTCCCTGTGGCAAAACTAATTCATCTACAATTCGCTAAACTTCTCTACGATGACCGGGAGTTAATTCACAAATGCCCGCACATTCGCCCACAATTTTTCCCCCACCACGCTGATCGAAACGACTTGCAAATTCATGCCATTCTTGGCCGTTGATTCTCCACATTCCTTTGCCGAGTTGAACATCCATGTTCATATCTCGGCAAAAATCAACTCCCAAAATTAAATCCTGAGTTAAAGATTGAATCACTTTCAATTCAAATGACTGAGCAAAACCGTCGACCGTTAACCATAACCTTAATTTGCCCATCGTTTTCGTAGACCCACCAATAGCGCTGGCAATTTCAGAGTCTAACGTCTCAATTTTATCCCTAAATTTCTCTGCCAGTGCTGGCCCTACCGCTGAAATTGTTGCACCGGGATCAAACAACGCAAAATAAGGTTGGTCTGCAATTAAAATTTTTAAGAAAAACCTATTCTCGTGACTAGTCGCATCGATCAATTTCGTATTCTCTTCACACTCTTCGCTCATAAATTTTTCCCCTTTATTTAAATTAATTTCCTCTAATTGTGGCGAGGAACGAGCGTTCTCCAATGCACCATTCAGCAATGCATCGTTTTTAAATGCATCGCCAGTGGTACGCATCATACCGCTCGTTTCCATACACCTTTCACTCGGTGCTAACTCGACAGGCTCGCTGACCCTCTCACGCCTGTACTCTCTCTCCCCACCCGCTCTCTCTATGCTACACGGCTCATTTCGAACGATCAAGAAAGGCTGGTTACCCCTACCGTCGTTCAATTCTCTCGCTCTGAACTCTGTCTCCCCACGCGCTCTCTCTACACTATACAACTAGTCTCGAACGACCAAGACAGGCTGGTTACCCCTCCCGTCGTTCGGTTCTCTCGCTCTCCTCAATTCTAACTCTTCACAAGGCTTATTACTCTCGTCTCTCAACTCATGAAATTCCCCTCTACTATTGTCTACACTCACCGCTGAACGTTTTAACTCGATGTTCGGGGGGGAAGACTGCCTTGCTTCCCCCCTCTGGCGTTTCCCCAAGCTTCGCGTAAGGGAGCACAGGTATTGCAACGATTAAACACTGTACCCATCGCTCCACACACTTGACATCTCTCATAATAAACGCGTTTCCTATTACACGCAGATGCATAATGCCCGAGTCCTTGGCAATTATAACATTTTCTATTGCCACACTGTGCCGCTTTATGACCCGACACCCCACAAACATTACATAATCCTTCAAACGGACGCTGACCATTAAATGAAGAATTATTTTGTGCCAAATTACTCGCTTGTCGGCGATTATTTGACACCCACATTGACTTGGTCATGGTTTGAACCATGGGGGAATCCTGGGGTAAACTTGGCGCATAACTCGACACTGGCATCTCTACCTGTGGGGGCTTCACTGGTTGCACTTGATCCTGTTTAGCACCAAGATACAAATTATTACCAGTTATTGCCGCCACCCGCTCAACTTCCTCATCGCACGTCACCACTCTCTTCTTTTTCTTTCCTTTAGTTACTTTCGTACTAACACTCTTTCTCGAAACTACCTCGGGACTCGATTCAGACGCTGAACTGTCCAATAACGCATCTATTTTTGAAACCCTAGATGATAATTTCGGGGCTGCCACGGGGAATTTCATTTTCTCTCTCTGCGGGGGTGGGGCGTACCTCTTATCTATTTCCTTTATTCTCTCATACCTTCGTAAAATTTTCTCTAATTCGCTGATCTTATTAACCTCATATCCAGACAAAAAACGTCGATATTCGGGAGTTAAACCGCGATAAATTATTTTAAACAGAGAGTCATGGCGAATCGGCTCACGAAAATGTTGAGTTATCGTTCGTAGATTCACGATATACTCCGAAATTTTCTCGCCCTTTGCTTGTGTGCGAGCTTTTAATTCCTCGAACACATCCTCGTCGTCAACTATTTCCACATATTCTCGCCTAAAATACTTCAAAAATTGTTTCCACGAATGGACTTCCGATCGTATGACTCTAAACCATCGACTCGCTGATCCTCGAAGAACACACGGTACGGCTCTTATCATTTCAAAATCACTAATTGAATTACGAACCCTACAATCATTTAAGCATGCCAAGAATTCGTCAGGGTCTTCTTTGTCCGTCGCGGAAAATTTAATTTCCCAATCGCGCAATATTTTAATTGTTCGACCGGTATTACGACTAACTGGGCCAATATTCGGCCAGGCTGCCGCCACGACATTATTCACATCGCTTTCCGAATCAGTGTCACTAGTTAACACATTGAAAGGAGATTGATTTCCACTTTGACTGGCAGCGTCAACTATTGGCCGCTGATCTCGCCCTGCTTGGCCCAGTTTTGCAACACCACGCGCATAATTACTTTTAAAAGGCAACGTTGATGGTGACTGAGTTTCGCGACCTCTTAACTCCCATTCTTCCTTCTCAGGGGGATTTACCAACAATTTTCCGCCAACAGGGTTCGGTGGGGCTTCAACTTGGCGCTGATCGGGAAAAACAGATTGACAACTCTCATTTATGTTTTTGTTACTCAATTGCTTAGGAATCGCGCCTAAATTTTGAGTATTCACAGTCACATTGCTGCCCATATGTCCTTCCCAGTTTTCCGCCCCAACGCCCTGCTGCAACGGAAACGGATAGCAACCGTCCCTAACTCTTGACACACTTCCACGCTCTTGTTCACTAATCGTACTCACGCTCGAGGCAAAAGTTACTCGTGCCGGGGATTGACTTCGGCAACAAGTACTTGGGACGCAAACCGGTGTTACTATTCCTGCGCTAGATAATGCCCACGTTACATTGACAGACGTCACATTAGCTGATCGTGAAACGCTTGGCGATCCAGCACACGTAACTGTGACTACATTTGTGGTCATTGACGCTGAACTATTAAACCCGAATCCCGGCCCAGATGGGGCCATCGCAGAATTATTAGACAAATTTTCGTTTGACATTTCTCTCGACCTCGGAACGTCGCATAAAACCGTAACCACACTATCATTACTATCTTCTCCACTCGTTTGAGAAACCGCAAAATTGACAGGTGGTTCATTATAATCTAAAGGCAATGCTAACGCTTCAATAGTAAGAGTTTTTGTCGAATCAGCCGCGTCATATTTTTCAAGCCACGGTACGGACACTTGTTCGCCCAACAACATTCGTGTTCTCGAGCGCAACAATCTTTCCCGCAAAACCTGCAACGAACCCCTTTCACTCGCACAATGTCCTCGCAATTCAAAAATAATCTGCTCCTCATCCAAATTTAAAATATTCTCCCATATCCCATTAATATCCGGATTATCTAATAATCTTAAAACCTCTTGTCTGTACGACCCCATGATCGATTGCGTGATCGATCTGACTGTCTGGGATAACGCTAATAATTCGTTAATCATTTATTTCGCTGAGCGAACCGTTAGATATTGTTAAAATAAAATAACATAACCCAACGCTATCAAAGAGAGAATAAAAGGGAAAAAGAATAAATAAATATAAAAAGAACTTATAACATGTCGCTGATCGCAATTATCATTTACCCGCCAAAAAATTTACCCCGCGTCCCTAACTCTTTTCGCGCCAAAAACAATTACCGCCAAGTCAAAGGACGCTATCGCTGACCAAAAATGGGGGGGAAGTATTGGAGGGAAATATTCACCGCACCACTACGCGACACTTAAAACAATACCCACGCGAAATTTCTGCTTCGCGCTAAAAATTTGACGCTATCGAATTTCACTTAACAGACTCTTATTGACGCTGATCTTTTGCTCAAAACAACACTACAAGACAAAGGGGATCACTTTGAACATAATGTAATTTGGCACTATCGTCAAAATTAACCACATTTCCCTGCTCATTTAAATAACCGTTTAATCGGCAAAAATGTGCAAATAATATTATTATTATTTTTTTTTTAAATTTCGCTGAACAATTTCACAACCGAGCAAAAGAAAAATATTGCAATTAAACCGAATAAAGTAAACCACACAAAACAAGAATTTTAATTACCGCTAAATTTCGCTCTATGATAAAAGGCACGATACACAAAAAAAAAGTCAACAACAGTGGCAAGGGCAAGACCGTTAAAAACGCGACCTTCACCAACTTCTCGTCAAGGACGCTGAACACAACACTTAACGGACAAACTCCTCGCTGAACAGTAAAACAATTAAAATTCAAAATCGAAGATCTCAGCCTGGCCCCACGTTGGGCGCCAATTTGTAAAGGGAAAATTGCTCCAGTTATTAAAATTAAAAGTTGGAGTTGCACCGTTCTCCCTAAATTAATATTATGCTCAATTTAACCCAAATTACTTAGTTATTCTCTTAAACGCTGATAAATCTCATTGAAGGGGGATTCCGCTGAGAAGGCACGTCGCGGTGCAACGACCTTCGATTTTGAACCTTTACTTTATTTGGAAAATGCAATTACTTACATTTGCACGAAGCTTCAACCAAATTGAAATGGCGGGAAAACGACGTGTTCTTTAATTTAAGACCAAATCAACACTCTCTCTTCAAAATAAACTTAACTTTATTAATTAATCTTATTACTAATTAACTACACTAAATTAACTAACAATAAATCAACGAAAACAATTAAATAAAATATATTACACTCTATAACTCTTTCTTGACAATTAATTCAAGAAACCAAAGACCCACGTCTTTGAATTACTCCTCACGCCGTAGAACTGAACAAACCAAACGATGCTCTCTTCCAGGAAACCGGTGCACAGCAATTCAAAAACAAGACATCTCACTCATTTCCATAATCATCCTAATCTATCATCCTTGTCCTCTCCTTCCAGTGCGAAACCTACAGAAATTAGGAAAGGGTCGCTGAACACGTGACTCCCGAAAAACTATCAATCATGCGCAAAAGCATTTGATAGAGACCTTGGTGAGAAACACATCGCTGAACGAAAAACGAACGATAAATTCAAATGGAAATGTAAACGCGAAATACACAAACTAACTCCAGAAAAACACACAGGGAAAACAAATACGCTGAACACTCACTTATACTAGAAAGTAACGATTTACTTCGTTACAATTGTTAAAGTTAATTATTATATATATAAATAAGTTCTCATTTTATAAACTTTCATGATCAAGTAGTCGTTTATTTTGGGAAAAAAAGTTTAGTTTTCAGTTTTTTCTACGTACAAATTTACTTATACTTATTTATTAATTCAAAAATTATATTCTTACTTAAATTTCTTTTAATTTACTATTATGTCTTCTTTTCAGAAAATTAATGTTAATAGAGAAGTGAAGATTTTATTTCAAAGCTGTGCTTCTGCTCGCAAGAGAGATAACTTTTTATTTTTTATTTCAATATTCTCCAAAAGTTAATAAAAAAGTTTAAAAAATTTCCCAATGTAGGGGAGACCGGGGCGTAATGGATCACTTTTCACTTCTTGTTGCTTAACTTGGTCATTTTTGCTTCAATAAAAATTTCATCATATGGAAAACTTAGTGTAATATCTCAGCTTTCAAGTAAAAAAAAGTACACCCTAATATGACTTATATACTTTTTTTCTAGAACAATGTTTTTGGAGAAATGCAAGGTGAGCCATTTAGCCTCGGGCGAAATTTTCGTTTCTGTTGTATATTTATAATAAAGAATACTGAAAATGGAACATATTTAATTGCTTATATCGCCCCCATTTAAAAAAAATGAAAATTTTTTTTTGTACAAATTCTTAAATAAATTATTTATTACATGTAAAAGAAATTTTTTAAATAGATGTCATAGTTATTTTAATAATATATACTCAAAAAGCCTTCTTTTTGGCTGTGTTGAACTGGAATGTCTCCTTAAATAAAAATTGTCAATTGTTTTTTAAGAACAAATGTTTAAGCCTCAAAACCTGATATACAAAAATTTTTTACAAGTAATTTTGAAAAAGATATAACAAAAAACAAAGACTTGAAAAATTTACTTTCAAGCGTCAAAATCACTTTTTTACCATGTTTTGAACAATAATGAATGAATAACAATGAAACTTGGTACAAACTAACAGTATGCCAAGTTCATTATTTTGATCAAAAACCGAAATTACTCTGATTCATCACTTTTGCATAAATTGAAGTGATCCATTACGCCTCAGTCTCCACTATATTCAAACAAGTTAGCTTCCTGAATATAATATACACAAATTTCTTAACTTTTTATTGAATAGTAACTATTTTAAAGTAAAATTTTAACAATCTTAAGAGATGCAAATTATAACTTTTTTTGCAAAATATAAACAGCGATTACTTTGATGAATTTCGATGAAATATATACTTTATATACATCAACAGATTCGTTTTCATGTCAGGAATGTAATTTTGACAAGAATTAACTAAAATTTAGATATAGAAAAAAGTTATTTCAAAAAATACAAAAATTTTTTTAATTTTGAAAAAGTTGTAGTAAAAAAATTTTTCTATATATATTTGGAAATCCTAGTGTCAGATTCAAATTACTAATGATTGCAATGTAGCTACAAAATTTCAGGAAAATCCATTGAAACGTGTCTGAGATTGTGTACAAATACACACAATATTTTGTGACCTACATACATGCATACCCAGATGAGAACTGAAGGCGAGTTCAGGCTTTACAAAGCCTGATTGAGGTTTGGTCAGGATTGATTGAGGCTGGGTAAGACGGCCGATGCGAGGTTGCTTGAGTCTATAAATGTAACACCGATTTCAGCCTGACGCGCAGTCTTTGCAGGCTTCGCACTCTTCTACTAAAAGCTACTATTTGCTACTTTTTTGATACGAGGGTACTTTTTGGCTACTTTTTTGAGCCTAAATGCTACTGAAAGCTATTTTTCTGAACAAATAGTAAAATTTAGATTTTTAGTTTTCACATTTCTATTTAAAAACAGTGTTAAAAACTAAAATCGTTCAATTGAATTAATCAAAGAATTTTTTCAATTTTCCAAAAAACATCTTGTCTGTTCATAATTATAATGGAAAATTTGATTAATTCAATTTCATTAAAATTGATTGTTACCAATTGAATTTCTACAAAGAATTTTACTATTTATAAAAGTAATTGAATCCTTCCAATCAATGTTATTACATATTTATGAAAATAATTAAATGTTTGCGAAGAATTTAATAAAATTTTTGAAAATAATTGAATTGTAGAGAACAATTTAATTATTTATAAAGATAATTGAAATTTCGGAGAATTTCCAAAAAATTTTAAACATAATTGAATTTCTGCGGAGAATTTTATTACTTTTGAAAATAATTGAATTGGTTTTTTTAATGTTATAGAAATTTATGAAAGTAATTGAATTCTTGTGAAGAATATTTTTCAAAAATAATATTCAAAAGAATTTAGTAAATCGGAAAAATTTTGCTATTTATAAAAATAATTGAAGTTATTGAATTCTTTAAACAAAAATTAATCAAATTTTTAAAAATAATTGCATTTTTCGTCGAATTTGATTAACCCATTAAGAACGGGATGTACAAAATTTGTACATAATGTTTAAGTACATATTTCAATCTAAAAAAGCACCAAGAATAATTTGTAAATACAATTTTCTAATGTATCTTGAATCCCTCTTTCAAATGGCGTACTCAAAAAACTGAAAAATGTTAAATAAACAATTTATACAACATTTTTTAAGAAAAAACACGATTTTTTAAGAATTTTTTTTGGGGTTTTTTCAATTTTTTAATAGCTAAAGAGAAGAGAATATTAAAATTTAATTTACATAAATAGTAACGTTCTTGAGCCATTAAAATATTTTGAATTAACAAATAGTTCAGTTTTCTTCCTTTTCAACAAAAAAATTTTTTTCGCGGTTATTTATTAATTTTTAATTTTTTATATATTTTTTTGTTTTCACATTTTATATATTTTATATTTCTTGGCGTTTTGTAGAAAAATTTAATTTATTTACATTTCATCAAATTATGTTTAACAATATCTATCCCAAAATTTTTTGCTGGTAATATAATATAATATATAATATATAAAAATATATAGAGTCAGGTTTAGCCAAACGGATCAGATAAATGAAAAAAAAATTTTCAATGAAATATTTTTTATTCTCATCTTTATGTGATAAAAATAATGTCATAAAAAATTTAAAGCAAAAAAAAATTTTGGTTATAGTTATTAACAGTTAAAGTTTTTAACAATATTAAATGGAAATATTTTTTTCTTGAGTTCTTTTCAACCGATTTTAAAAACCAAATAGGCGTTTTTTTCGTCTTGAAGCGTAGAATTTAAAAATATATTTTGTTGAAAATTTTTTTTATTTTTTATTGTTTTTTAAATTATTTATTTATAATATTATAATAAAAAACAGTCTTTCTTACGCTATACTCGAAATATAAAAATACTATTGTATTCTGCATACATTTTTGAGTAAGAAACAATTGAAAAAAATGGCCCGCTACTAGAAATAATAATATTAAATTATTTTTGTCGCCGTGTAAGCCATTTTGATGGTGTTCGCTCCCGCTGCGCTGTTTTCGCGTTATACATCAAGTTTAAATTTGAGGTTCTTTTGTTTTTTCTAATATTTATCTTCGTTTCGATGATTTGTTTATGCAGCGAACACCATCAAAACGGCTTACACGGCAACAAAAATAATTTAATATTATTATTTCTAGTAGCGGGCCATTTTTTTTCTCAATTGTTTCTTACTCAAAAATGTATGCAGAATGCAATAGTATTTTTTAATTTTGAGTATAGCGTGAAGAAGACTGTTTTTTATTATAATTTTTATATTATTTATTATAATTATTATAATTATTTGTTTATATAAATAATTTAAAAAACAATAAAAAATAAAAAATTTTTCAACAAAATATATTTTTAAATTCTACGCTTTAAGACGAAAAAAACGCCTATTTGGTTTTTAAAATCGGTTTAAAAGAACTCAAGAAAAAAATATTTCCATTTAATATTGTTAAAAACTTTAACTGTTAATAACTATAACAAAACATTTTTTTGCTTTACATTTTTTATGACATTATTTTTATCACATAAAGATGAGAATAAAAGATATTTCATTGAAAATTTTTTTTTCATTTATCCGATCCGTTTGGCTAAGCCTGACCCTATAATAATATATAGTAATTAATATATAATTTGACGATTTGATATTCTCATAATAATAAATTAATTAAATAATTTAAAAATTTAATTAAAATTAATGTAATAAATAAGTTATTAATATTGTTAATAAATTATTATTAATTAAATAACTGTGATAATTAATTTAAACAGTTTAGTGTGTATTGAAAAATCACACATTTGAATATTTCAGCATATTATTGATATGTGAATATTAATAATTAGGTACTAATTAAATAATCAAGAAATTTAATTAAATAGTTTGTAAAAAATAATTAATTAATGCAATGATTATGATAATATTATAATATAATATATACTATAAATAGATAGTAAGAGAACTTTACTAATCTAAGTATTGCAAGTCGTGTCCGTTAACAATACGGACTGTTCGTATTGATAACAAAACAAATATATGCATTTGTGTAATAGCTGTGAGCATAATAAAGAAAATTTGCATTAAATAAATAAAAAAGTAATTTTGTACACTCAGATGCATTAATGCTGTCTTTCCGGTTTGACGGTATTTTGCAAAGTCGTATGATTTCTATCAAAATGTTTTTAGTTCATGCCATATGAGAACATTCGTATGTCACGAACTAAGAATATTTGATAGAAATGACACTACTTTTCAAAATTCCTTTAAACCGGAAGGACTGCATTAATGCATCTGAGTGTATTGTTTTCGAAGAGCAACATATGGGTGTAGATTCGTTCAGAAAAAAAGGTTTAATTTTTCTTTTTGCAGTGTTGTCATTATATTTTTTTTGTCTCATTTACTTTAAGCAATTGATTTTCACTTTCTTTAAATGAATTATTCAGCAGGTTTGTAAATTTCTCTTTTTATTTTTTTTGCATACGTTGTATAACAAATTTTGTAAAATTTATTGTATTCTATTATTGATACATATATTACTATATTTATTTTAACTGTTAGATTTTTTGTTGTAATCTCTTTTGATTTGCTCGTATATTATTATTTGGTTAAAAAAGTGCCTCGTCGAAAAAGAAATTCTGTAGGAACTAACAACTTTTAACAACACTTTAATGGCTAAAGAACGTTATTATCTATGGAAATTAAATTTTACTATTTTTTTCTGTAAAATTAGATCCGCCATTCTAAATTTTGGAAAACTAAGGTTATATTCGTAATCAGTGACCCAGAAAATCCCCGAGTAACAAGTTTAAAATTTCTTGTCCACCATATTGAATCCGTCATTTTGAATTTTGGAAAACTAAAGTTATATTCGTAATCGGCGACCCCGAAAACCCCCGAGTAACAAGTTTCAAGCAAAATTAACTATTTTAAAAATTTATTGTCTGCCATATTGGATCCGCCATTTTGAATTTTAGAAAACTATGGTTATATTCGTAATCAGTGACCCAGAAAACCCCCGAATAACAAGTTTCAAATTTCTTGTTCGCCATATTGGATCCGTCATTTTGAATTTTAGAAAACTAAAGTTATATTCATAATCGGCGACCCCAAAAACCCCCGAGTAACAAATTTAAGCAAAATTAACTATTTTTGAAATTTCTTGTCCCCCATATTGGATCCGCCATTTTGAATTTTGGAAAACTAAGGTTGTATTTGTTTTCAGCGACTCCGAAAACCTGCGAGTAACAAGTTTCAAGCAAAATTAACTATTTTTAAAAAGTTCCTCCATTTGGTTATAATACTGTTTAAAAAAAGTAACTTTAGTCGCCAATTTGTGTCAGTCATTTAAAAATTTAATATCCTAAATACTCCTATGTTGTACTCCCAGTATTTTTGACGCGATATTTCTATCAGTAGAAGGTTTGTTGAAGGGTTTAGCTATTAAAAAATTGAAAAAACCCAAAAAAAATTCTTAAAAAATCGTGGTTTTTCTTTAAAAATGTTATATATTTTTTTTATTTAACATTTTTCAGTTTTTTTAAGTACGCTATTCGAAAGAGGGATTCAAGATACATAAGAAAATTGTATTTACAAATTATTCTTGGTGCTTTTTTAGATTGAAATATGTACATCCCGTCCTTAATGGGTTAAAATCGTATTAAACAGAATTCCGTTTCTGTAATGAGTTTTATTATTTATGAAAGTTATTAAATTATTGCGAGGATTTTATAAAAAAAAGGTTCTAATAATTGATTTAAAAAAAATTTAAACAATCTATTTTTAATAATTAAATTCGTATTAAATTTTCATTCTTTTAGAAAATAATTGAATATTTGTGTAGCATTTTGTCAAAATTGTTTTTAAATAATTGAATACTTTTTGGAAATTTTATTAAAATAGTAGACATACAAATTATTGAATTAAGAAAAATTTTTGAAAATAATTGAACTTTTACAAATATATGAATTTTAATAAAATTCCTAAAAGTAATTTAATTTTGTCGAAATTTTACTAGGTTTAAGAAAATAATTGAATGTGTTGCGAACAAATTTAAAAAAATAAAATTATTATTATACGATGACTAACTTACGTTGATCATTTAGAAAAATTTAAATAAAATTCTTTAAAAGAAGTAAATTATTTTCAATAGAATGTACAGAAATTTCAATTACATTAAATTTTTCAATTATTTGTTCATAAAAATTCAATTATCTTGAAATAACAGAATTAAAAAATCTTATTTTTCAAAATTTTCAAAAAAATACTTCGAAAATTCAATTTTATTAAAAAATTTGAAGTATGTACACTACCGGCAGAAATTGTCGGTACGAACGACGGGCGAGCTACGAAAAGTTGCTGCCGAAATTAAATTAACATATTTTATTATTGAAAAATGACAGAAACTTGGTTCTTGGATCGTTTGAAAGCCAATTAAATTCTGCGTCGTTTGATAAATAAATGAAAATTATTTGATATTTTTAAGAGATTTTATCACCTAAAAGATTTTGGAAAAAAATTGATTAATTTTTCTATTTTTGTGCACCATGTTTGTGTGGCTGCATAATCTAGAAAAATTTAGAGAAAAATTTTAAACTCTAGCAACATAATCTTTAAAGTCTCAGCTTTTATTTGAGCTTTGAAAATTGAAAATCCGTTCAGTAGTTTTTGAAATATCTAAAAAAATGTCCAAGCATGTTGTTTTATAATTTAGGCGGTGATACACACTTATTGCACTCTCGCTGATCACCTGGTTCGTTGCGGCAGGGCCGAATAAGCGGAATATAGAGTGGGGGTCATATTTGGCGCCCTTTTTAAGTTTTTTGTCATTTTAGATTTAATATTCATTAAAAATTGGACATTTTTTTAGATATTTCAAAAACTACTGAACGGATTTTCAATTTTCAAGGCTCAAATAAAAGCTGAGACTTTAAAGATTATGTTGCTAGAGTTTAAAATTTTTCTCTAAATTTTTCTAGATTATGCAGCCACACAAACATGGTGCACAAAAATAGAAAAATTAATCAATTTTTTTCCAAAATCTTTTAGGTGATAAAATCTCTTAAAAATATCAAATAATTTTCATTTATTTATCAAACGACGCAGAATTTAATTGGCTTTCAAACGATCCAAGAACCAAGTTTCTGTCATTTTTCAATAATAAAATATGTTAATTTAATTTCGGCAGCAACTTTTCGTAGCTCGCCCGTCGTTCGTACCGACAATTTCTGCCGGTAGTGTATATTTTTTAAATTAACTATTAAAAATTTTAATTATTAATCTTCGCACTAAAAAACGTGAATACATTATAATATAACTCCTTATAAAATTTTATTATTTATCAATTATTAAATTAAAATACTTTGAAAATTCGATTTTTTAAAAAGTTTTAAATGAAATTCTTTAATTCTTTTTTTTATCACCGAGGCTACTATTTCCTACTTTCTTTGTCTTCGAGGCTACTTTTTCCCACTTTGTTAGAACTTATAATGGAGTGCGAAGACTGTCTTTGTTGAAGATTGGCGTTCAATCTTCAATCAATGCTGCGGAAGTTTAATTCAGGAATGAAACGAGACTACTTCCACTGTACTCAAATTTACGCGTTTCTCGCGCTCATTGAATATAATATGAAAATATCAATTATTGTTATTATTTTTATTCATATTATATGTGTGTATAAATTTAATTGCAATATACTATTAGAACAATTATATTATTTTCATGTAAATAATATATTACTAAAAATAAATATGTCATTTGAAATAGTAACGTTACAAAAATAATTTTAGTAAAAAAATATAATTTTTCTGTTAATCGGTACATTTTTTCTTGATTTTTTAACAGACTTTTAATATTATTTATAAACATGTTCACATTTTTTATTCACAACACAACACACAATTTTATTATTTTATATATCGCTTAGAAATGACAACTGAAAAATATTCACTCGCATGTGGGATCGAACACCCCGACGCATAACCGACACCCCTATAAACGCACCTATTTAAACCGCACGGTCAACGAAGGTTGGAGGGGATCCTGCTTAATCTACTATATCAATGCCAGAGCCGTGTATTCTGCATAAACTGTAACTCAATATTGAATAAGCATGGGACACCAATGTTCGTCCCATCCTCGATTCAAAACTTGGTCAATCTTCGTGAGCGAAGATACAATATTCACTTTCTTTATTGCCGTGTGCACTAAACAATATTAAATATAAATATTTATAAATTATTTGATATTACACAATATTTTTTTTAATAATATGTTTATTGCTTCCTCATATAAAGGAAGTATTGTAATACCAAAATTGTTCGACTTCGATTTTTTGACGCTTCGATTGACCTATTTTTGAAGCTAATTCGATTAGAAATAAAGAAGTTATTCATATTTTAAAAAACAGAAATTGTGATGGAAATTTAAAAAAAAAATTTGAATGTGGAAATTTTGATGTTGAAAAATATCATTTTCCAAATAATTTCTATAATTTTAAAAAAGAAAATAATTAAAGTCATAATATACCATAAAAATCCAAAACGCTTATGTATCGAAACTGATTTTTTAATCAAATAAAGAGAAAAAAATATTACAGCAATTGAGGATAATTGTTCAAAATTTATGCTTTATTATTATTAACATCTCTATTAGGAAGCAAAGTGTTCATGAAATGAACACAACGAGATTTTCGAAAATGTATGAAATGAACACCAAAATTATAACAAAAATATATAACTTGGCAGCGGTTTTTTATTATATATATATTTTTTTCTTGCACAGTGTCAAATTATTATATTAAAAGATCAAGAGTTTCGTTTGTCTAAAAAATTTTCAGTGATCAAAAACTTACAGTGTAAAAAATGTTCATTAGGGTGTAATCGTCAGCAATGGTCTTTCTCACCTGGGTCTGGAAATTTGCTCAGAATTTCATATAGGTAATAGGCTAAAATTAAACCTAAAATGAAAATGATGATGACTGAGTAATAAGCTTAAAATGTGGATAAAAAAGAGAGAAGTACAAGGATAAACAATGGGGATACACGGAAAAAATTTATTCAGGAAACATTCCTGAATTAGTTCAAGAACGGTGGATATGAGAAAAAGTCGACAATAATACTTTAACTTTAAGTGAAATAGTTGAAAACATTCTAGAATTATTCCTGACCTTAAAAGAAAAGATTTAAATTAGATACAGTTTAATAGAAATAGGATATACTAATGGTAAGTTCAAGACAGAGTTTGTAAAAATTAATAACGGTTCTAGATTTTTCGAGAAAATCACATTATTTTGAACAAGATTTCTAGTATTACCAAACAGTAACAATCACTGCTTGTTGTGCCTGAAAAATTCCCGAACTCTAAAAGAAAATTGGAGTGCGCAACGGTTACTTTGCGCAGAACGGCAGAATGTATTCAACAAGTTTAACTTATAATTGATATCGATTATCTATATTTTTAGTACCTATAATTTTCAATTCTAAATATTTCGTGTTAAAACCTTCTTTAAAAACTGACCTTGGTACTTTAAAATTTTTCCATCTTTTTAGAAACAAATTATTTTTACAATTTCTCTTGTTATTAACAAAACAAAGCAATCCAAAAGTGGCGAAATATCCTATACGTTAGTATATAAGAAAATTCTAAACCACTCGTTCACAGCGATCTTCGTGTAGCGCGTGCGTGCGATATTTCGATAAACGTTGTAGTTGCGAGCGTATATGTATGTTACTAGTATAGGTTATATTTATAAGTATAGTTTGTGTTTATATGTATATTTAGATGTGTTATATTTGCAGTGTATCTTGTTTGAATGTATGTTGGTTGGTGTATGTGAAAATAATACTGTATTTTTCTTCATATCTCTGAACTTTTTTTCTTGAATTCACCCAGAAATTTTCCCAAACTCAACAAGAGTTGTTGCCGTACGGTTCGTATAGTTTCACTGAACATGACAATAGATTCTTAGATTTATCTTATAGTTTCTACTGCTTACAGTATTGGAAATATTCAATCAATTACTTTAGAGTTTCTCTTGAATTATTAACGAATTTTTACAGAAAATTAATTATTCTTTCTTGAAATGTGTATATGATATTTTAAAACTAGTTAATCCGTAAATCTTAGCGACTTTTTCTCATATCCACCGTTCTTGAACTAATTCAGGAATGTTTCCTGAATAAATTTTTTCTGTGTAGAAAGAGAATTAAGTTAAGAGTTTGAGGAAGAAGATGCGATAAAAAGAGATTGAAGGGATTAAAAAAGGAAAAGCCTGGAATAAAAGGGGGTCATAATCAGAGATCAGTATGTTCCTAGAATTAAGTAGCGATAGAAAGGGAAGAAAGTAGATAGGAAAAGTATTGAAAAAGATAAAAGAAATGTTTAAAAAGATTAAGAAGAAGAAAATATAGAAAGTGATAGTAGTAATAAAAATGGGTATAAATTAGGAGATAAATCTATTTATCTATCTATCTATCTATCTCTATTTTCATCTCAGAGATAACAAATATTCAAGGAGCTGGAGATAGGATTTCAACCCCTTTATCTCCAGCAGGGAGATATAAAACCGGATAAGTACGAAGTGACATTGAAGAAGGTAGAAAAAGTTATCTTTGGAGATTGAAAAGGATTCAATGGAATATAATAAAGGTTACTGAAAAAGATTAAGAAAAAATAAAAAATCGAATTTTTTAATCTAATAGAAAAGAGATAGATTCTTATAGAACAGAAGGGATAAAAGGAAACAAGTATAGACTGAGATTTAAATAGGGATAGACAGGGAAAGAAGTGAATAGTAAGAGGATAAAAAGTAATATAGTAAGGGTTATTAAAAGAGATTGAATAAAAAGGGAAGATAGAAAGAGATTGAGAAAGGATAGTCTGGGATAGAAACAAGATTATTAAAAGAGATAAGAATGTTCTCAGCTGAAATTAGAGATAGATGAAGATATTGAAAGTATTAAATGAGATAAAATAAAGGTTATTGAAAAAGATTGACACAGAAGGAGAGATAAGAAGTAATAGAAGTGAAAAAATGGGAATGAACTAACAATAAGATATGGAAAAACTGAAAGAAATTCTTTGTAGATGTATAGTAAATCAACCAGTTGACTGATAATGTATCATATAAAATATACAATCAATCATTACAAAATTAGTAATGTAAAAACTTAAATAACTTGAACAAATTTTGATAGGTTTTCATTCAACTTAGTAAAAAGAAGTTTTTAAGGTTGATGAATAAGAATCTAAAACCGAATTTTGAAATTTCAAAATGGCGGATCCAATAATTTATTCAATTATTTTCTTTTAAAATGTAGTTGAAGTTCTGTTTATTAACTTAAATTGACGAAAGTCAAAGTCAATTTCTGTTAATGCATCAATATACCCAATCAGCACATAAGCTTGCCACAAACTTGCAACAAGCTTGCATGGCAAGCTTGTGGCCAATTCATAGCAAGTACTAAAATGGCCTCAATTTTGCAAGGTTGTAGTGCAAGCTTGAATCAAATCGCTGATCGACATTACAACTTCGAAATCGAGGACAGATATCACGGCGCCAGCCCGAACTTTTTGGGAGGTCAAACGCGCGTAATCAAACATTAGTTCTGCTTGAGAGAACCATATCGACGGTTCAGATCTGTAGAACCCGGGTAGTCTCGGAATTCTGTATGAGACCGAATCGGTATGTCCAAAAGTCGGTACACCTCCCTCGGAAACCCCGGAACCAGTGTCCCCAGAATTCGGCGGACCATTATGTTTGTCTTCTGAGATTTTTGAAATATTGTAAATTAAAAGAATAAATGCCAAACTAAGTAATGCAGAAACCAGAACTATTATCATCAACCCCCAACGGTGTTTTTGAAAGTTGATTGGCCGAAAAAAAATAAAATGAATAACTTAACTATTTAAGCGGAGAAGAGGAACCTCTCGAATACTTTCGTTGTCGATTAAATATTCCGCGATCGCTTTCAAAAATCGGAAAGAAAAAAAACTAAATTCAGGATAAAAGCAGCTTGCGAAAATTATTTATAATTAGGGAAAAGTTATCGAAATTAATTCCGACATCAAATACGCTCCAAAACTCCTCGGCATGTTTCTAATCGTTACCCGTCAATATGTAAACAAAAATAGAGACAATACATTTACGAAGTCAACCATTTATAATATAAACACCTATAAACTACGTATAAATGACTAATCACAGAGATGTTTTTCAAGTTAAATTAAATATTGTGCGAAGGGGAAAAAAATAATAATATTTTTTTTTCTTTTCTAAACTTCAAATTTTTGTATAAAATTCTGTGACTAGGGGGATTCCGCGTCAAGTGATCAAGGGGTCTTTTGGTACAATGCTTATTTCAATAATTTTTTACTCTTAAACAATTAAACATACAAATTTGACAAAGTACATTTTGGAAAGGTTTTTTCATCCTCTTTCGTTGGAAATAAGCATTTTGAAAAAAAAAAAATTTTGACCCAAAAAAATCAAAATTAAAAATAAATTTCAATTTTTGGGGGAGAAAGACCCATTTTTTTTAAACGAAAGCTGAGCTTTTTTCCTAAAAGGACATATAAATGGTAAAGTGGGACTAGAATGTTTAAACATTGAAAAAAAGAATTTTCTCCTAAACGGAGCTTAAAACCGTGTTTTGAGCGCTCCGGCGAGTAGAAAACTCTTTTTTTCAATGTTTAAACATTCTAGTCCCACTTTGCCATTTATATGTCCTTTTAGGAAAAAACCTCAGCTTTCGTTAAAAAAAAAAAATTGGGTCTTTCTCCCCCAAAAATTGAAATTTATTTTTAATTTTGATTTTTTTGGGTCAAAAAATTTTTTTTTCAAAATGCTTATTTTCAATCGAAAGAGCATGAAAAAACCTTTCCAAAATGTACTTTGTCAAATTTGTATGTTTAATTGTTTAAGAGTAAAAAATTATTGAAATAAGCATTGTACTGAAAAACACAAAAATTTAACCCCCTCCCCCTCGGAAAATATTGGACTAGGTAAAAAAATATTTTCACGAAAAATTACTATCTATGAGTACTACAAAGCCCCAAGTTTTGCTACGATTGGAGAAAAATTTTTCTCCACATTGATCACTTGACATGAAATGCCCCATATGTATGTCTACCTTCCTAACTGGAAACCACGTAAAAAAAACCTCTTGGTTGATTGTGGAAGGCGACGTGTATCCAAGTGACAGATACTCAGTTTTTGTAGCTTTCTGTGAGTCTGTAGTTGTCTACAGGTGCACGTTCAGGTGGAAATAGGCGGCTTTCTCCTCTCTGTTGTCCAAAAGGGTTACTGAAAACTTTTAATTATTTTAAGAAGAGAACCTTATATTTGCATGAAGGTTATTTGGAAGTAAGGTAAGCAGGATTTACTGGAGGAATGACGGGTGTGTCACGATAGAAAGGGTAAAAAAATATTTTCTATGAACTCTGATCTTGTCTCCTGACGATGACGTATCTGCGGTTCCCTTAAACAAGGGGAAAAATTTAGCGTCATGTGGAGAACGAGTTCATGAAAATCCCTTCCACGTGGAAAATGACACAAAAATTCTCTCGATCCACAGTGGGCTGAATTGCTTAAAAATTCGGCAAAACTCAAAAAATGAAATTTTAAGTTTTTTATTTTTATCTATGGAATATTATAAAGTAGGCATTACTCCACTGATTTCTGCAAAAATTGGTTTATAATATTTGCTGTATTTAACAAACGACGCGTCTGAACTTAACCTGTTTTAAATGACAAGTGTAACGATTTTTCACAACAAAATATTGAATTGGTTTTGATTAAACATTTTTGACCAGAGTTCAAAAAAATAAAAACTGCTTAATGAAAAATAATCTGTAAGGTATGTAGATTATTTTTGTATAGAATATCAATTAAAAATTGTTTCTATTGTATATTAATAAGAAAGTTAAAAATATGTGTTTGAAGTAAACATGGGAAGTTCACAATCTACAAAAAGTATAAAAATAGTTGTTATCGCGGGAGATCCCAGACTTTTATTGATTGCATAATATTATGAATATTATAAAGATTCAAAATCGATTGAGACTTTCTGCGGAATTTTGCGGACCTGATTTTGGGATTAAAAAATTGCATGCCACATTTGAGGAGTAAGCGGCCAAAAGTGTATAAGTCCATTTTTTACTATTTCGAAAAATTTAAATAAATGCAATTTGACATATAACCAAAGTTAATTTCAAAATAGAAAAAATATATATTGAATTATTTGTATCAGAATATTTTTTTGGACTTAGGAGTCTCATTATTAATTAAAGTAAATTATAAATAATGTATTTTATAATTTTGGGCATTTCTTTAGTTAAAAAAAAACTAAAATTTTAATTCTTGTTGGTTAAGTAGAAATATTCTAAAATTAATATAATTCTTTATTAACAATTTTTTTCTTAATGTATCAGTGATTATTTTGAAATTTAATGAATTATCTTTCTCGGAAAATAGAAAGTAATCAACTTTTGGCCTCTAGCTTCTTATTTATGTTTCGCTCAATTGCTGACTTGTTTTAGGTTAATAATTTAAATTTTGTTAAAAATGATTTTTTATTATGAATAATGTTTAGTGAAAATATTCGACATAAATGATTTAAAATTAAATAAATTAACTATAAAACTACTTTCATATGTTTACTTATACACAATATTTGTTTTAACTTAATAAATAATTTTTTCTGTTTGTAGTTATTTTTTTATTGTTATTCCAGGTTCATAAGCTATGGATTACACGTGTACTTATCACGATATTTTTAATATTGTTTGCCAGAATTTCCAATTAAGTTTAGACGCACAACTTAACGTTTTAGAGGAGAAAATCGCTACAACATTAACCGAACCTTTTTCAATTGACAGTGATTACAAAAATAAATTGAAAAAATTAATTTGTAAAATTAAAAGTAAATGGGAAGAAGCCTATCGTAAAACAGATGTATTTCTAAGAAAAAATGAAAATTGGTTGCAAACATCGACAACTATTTTAGTAATTAATGTCAAAATTTTAAAGAAAAGGATAGAATTATTAAAAGAAAATTATTAAACTAACCAATTTAACATTTTCTTTTTATTTCTAGAATTGTAGTGACTTTGCTGAAAAACGAAAAAGTTCTGAAAAGCCAGTTCTAACTGAAACAAGAAGATGTGGTCGACCTCGAAAATCAAATTTCGACGATTCGAGTGAACGTACAAGAAAAAGAAGGGCATCAGCGATTAGTGATGCTCATTCCATTGACGAATTGGTTTTAGCGACCAAAATAAAGCTTATTTCAACAGGAAAAACCGATGCTGCCAATATTATTAACGATGTAACAACAAAATCTCCCTCAAGAGCTTTAAAGTACAGAGCTGCATATAAATCGTCTTTAGAACCACCACCTACGGAAATGTCTGGTGATGATGCACTGGTACACTTCGTAGATGCAAAACTAACGAAACAGCAATATAAAGACCTCAGAATTTCTTTAAAAAAGAAAAAATTTAATGCTTATCCATCGTATGAAAAACTTTCTGCTGCCAAAAAGCGTTGTTATCCTTCAGATATAACGGTAAATGAGACTTTAGCCGAAGTAAAATTACAGTCTTTATTAGATCATACTTGCGACAGAATTCTGAAAGTACAGGAAGAGGTGATTAATTCTTTGCCCTCGGAAGTGTTGACAAATTTAAAATTAATATGTAAGTGGGGCTGTGATGGAAGTTCCGGGCACAGCGAATATAAACAAAAATTCACGAATGAGGACTGTTCCGATGGAAGTATGTTTTTAACATCTTTGGTTCCATTGCAAATTTTAGGGTCTGATAATTCTAACAAAGAAATAATTATTTGGAAAAATCCCAGGCCTTCATCTTCGCGTTATTGTCGTCCTATCAGGATTCAATTTCTGAAAGAAACCGTGATTACAACGGTACAAGAACAACAGCACATTGAGCGTCAGATCGAGTCACTCATCCCTTTAACCAGTACAATTGATGGAAAAGTAGTTACTGTCAAATATGATCTTTGCTTTACGATGATAGACGGAAAAGTTTGCAATTCTGTGACAGATACAAAATCAGCTATGCGTTGCTACATATGCAATTACACATCATCGAAATTCAACGATATAAAGTTGATGAAGACTGCAGATGTGAACGTAACTCGACTCAATCTAGGGTTATCACCGTTGCATGCGAAGATACGAAGTTTTGAATGCTTCTTGCACATTGGCTACAAAATAGGTATTGAGAAGTGGCAAGCTCGAAAAATGGACGAAAAGGCAGCAATTGCTGAACAAAAAAGTCGTATTCAAGCCGCGTTCAAGAAAGAATTACATTTAATTATAGATAAACCGAAACAAGGATCTGGAAGCAGCAATGATGGGAATACTGCTAGAAGATTTTTCGATAACATTCCAGTTTCAGCAAAAATTTTAGGTGTAAACGAAAATATTATGAAAAGATTCCACACAATACTGCAGGTTATTTCAAGTGGATTTGCTGTAAATGTAAATGCGTTCAAAGAATTTTGTCTTCAAACTGCTGAAATTTTCGTAAGTCTGTATCCTTGGTATTGTATGCCTACCACGATTCACAAAGTGTTGATTCACGGTGCATTGATAATTGAGTGGTCCCCGCTACCAATAGGACAAATGTCGGAAGACGCGCAAGAAGCCCGCAACAAAGACATTAAAAAATACCGGGAAAGTTTTGCTCGAAAACACTCTAGAACAGCTACCATGGAAGATATTTTCAATCGCCTTCTCTTAACTTCAGATCCATACATATCGAGCATGGGCAAGGAGTATCCGAAAAAAGGAAAAAGTTTATCACCTGAAGCGTTACAAATGTTGCTCAGTACTGATGGTTCTCTGAATAATTTTGGTTTAAAGGAAATGGACTCTTCAATTGGAGAATCAGACTCAAATAGTTCATCTGATGATGAGAACGAATTATGATTAATTATATGTTAACTTGTTACCTTCAATTTTGTTTTTATTTCCAGTTAAAAACTTTAATGACATAAACGTATTTTTCAAATATATAATGAATTTTATTTAAAATGGATTTGTTACTAAAATTTTAGATTAAAAATAGCACAATTATTTTAAATTTAAAAAAACTGAAATCAAATTTGTATTGAACATAAAAAAGTTAAATCCGCCATTTTGAAATTTTGACTTCAAATTCGTAATCAGCGAACCTAAAAACCCTTAAATACCAATTTATATGAAAATCCTATAATTTAATCAAAATGTATCCGCCATATTGGATCCGCCATTTTGAATTTTTAAAAACTAAGTTCAAATTCGTAATCAGCGATCCCGAAAACCCCCGAGTAACAAGTTCCAAGCAAATCCAACGAGTTTTTGAAGTTTTCTTCCGCCATATTGGATCCGCCATTTTGAATTTTTGAAATCTGAGTTCAGATTCGTAATCAGCGACCCCGAAAACCCCTGAGTAAGGGTTTTCAGCTAGATATAATCAAATTTGTAGTTTTGCCGTTTTTAATAGGCATCTAGCCCACTGTGCGATCCTCGATTACGACTTCCGGTGTATAATTTGAAACACAAAATGTTTTACGAACGTAATGGCGTCGATTATAGATAAGCCCGTTGCTTCGATAAAGGCGGCGTGGGTAGGAAACATGGTCGCTTGCGTTCCTTTTAATTCCGGCCCAACACCAAAAATTTTGCAAAAATAATCCCTCGGCTCCAAGTCCGGATAATGCAAAACTTCTCTGAAGCGATGATGTAAAATCTTTTGGACCTCGAGGCTTTCGTTCTTAATAAAGCGACGCTTTCCACATCCACACTTTTCTCGAAGGAAAAAGAAACTTTCGGGGTCACCAATATGGGAAATTGTTAATTGAATCAATTAAATAATTGTTCCGCGATGTCACAGAAGGTTTTCCTATTAAGGTTTGTGTTCATAAATAATAAATTTTTCTCTTTTCGAAAAAATTTAATTGAAAATATATATTATTAAATGTAAGAAAATTGGAGCAGTGACATCTGTCGTCTGTGGCGCACGTTATTTTTGTTACTAAACTTTTATTGATAATATGTCAATATTATTTTTATATAAAAAACACAAACCTTTTCAAATTTAATTATTTTTATTACAATTGTTACGTCAAAACGAGAAACCTTTAATAAATATACCTAACGTTCCTCATTTTAAATTAGTTTCAAATAAATTTAATCTAATTTGGGATGAGGATAAGTCAATGAGCCTACTAAATGTTGTGAGAGAATAATTTATTTAAAACCCAACAAGAAAGAAAAGTATTGACAAAAATACAATGAGTATAATTTTAGTTTATAAATCTTACTTTCAGAATAACGATTAGTGGTGGTGAATGAGCTGGTTATAATAATCTGTTAATCCAATCTTGAGATGGCCCTTCACAAAGTGGGCCTCCGACAGTTGTCCTTAGTGTGGGATTTTATCACTGTTGTTTACACTAATGTGATAGTGTATTGTATTTTGAAAATATTTGCTTTCTTCCAGACGATTGTCAGCAGTTGAGCAAATTTCGATGGTTCGAAATTTGGAATGTCTTGTTTCAATATAGATTTTATCGAAACTTGAATCTATCTCCCAAGTAATAATTTTTGAGAATTATTTAATTATATTTGTTTGGAAATTTATACTTGTTAATAGACTTGGGTTGATTTTAAACACTTGGGAGTTCACTTTAAACTTTGTACTTTTAGTTCACTTGTAGACGATGTGTTCAACTCGATGGTTCGATGACTATAAGTTGGTGTTTCAAAAAATTACTCTCTGAATGTAGAGAGCTAGTGCCCTTTATTTATAAAACTTCCCCCACAAGCTTTGTGCCTTTGGTGCTAATTGGAATTGTGAAGAGATGGTTATTCCTTATTGTTTTTCTAATTTTATGCGTGCCTCTGGAGTTATCGCATGTATTGTAAGTGGGGATATGTGCCGCTCGTTCGGTTAGCTGTTCCTCACAGGTTAATCCCTTGATGGAATATTTCTTGCTTGTTTGTTGATTTCCTTGCTTATAGAAAGGTTGTTGAAATGATGCTTAATCGTTATTCTGATTATATTATTCAAGGTTAATATTGTCTGTGGCAAGGTTTTTACATACTTCTAAATATTACTCTTCTTTCTTGTATTTGATACAATTTATATATTCGTTGTAAGACATATATTATAACAATGACCATAAAAATACTGAATATAATGCAACAATATGTAGAGATTGTATTAATACAATAACAAGCATTTTAATAACAATAATAATATCTTACAATATATAGGTAAGATTTAATATTTAAAAAGAGAATAAACACGTAATTATTATAAGTAAATGTAGTATATTAGGAATAAGTTACGGACGTAACACAATTATGCATTAATTAAAATATCTGAAATGACAATTTAATACTTTGGATAATCTAGAATTTATTATTTATTTGACATAAATATTTACATAAATTAAGGGCCATTATTTGATCGTTTATGACATGTAGGTAAAAGAATAATGTAAAACTACATGTAGATTTCAACATAATGTAACAGACGTTTGTGGGCCTCTTTTTATCCGTAGGTCAAAACTGCCGTAAAATTGACCTAAATTTTGAGGGTAGCAGAAATTCTTTGTCAAATTTTGACGTTTAGGTCAAAACTGCCCCCAAAATTGAGCTAAAGATGGTAGCAGAAATTCTTTGCCAATTTTTTACATTTAGGTCAAAACTGCCCTAAAAATGACCTAAACTTTGAGAGTAGCGGAAATTGTTTGTGAAATTTTGACTTTTAGGGTAGCGTGAATTGTTTGTTAAATTTTGACGTTTTGGTCAAAACTGCCCTCAAAATTGACCTAATTTTTAAGGGTAGCGGGAATTGTTTGTCAAATTTTGACGTTTAGGTCAAAACTGCCCTCAAAATTGACCTAAATTTTTAGGGTAGCGGAAATTGTTAGTCAAATTTTGACTTGAATCTTCTTGCTCTGACCCTTAAAATAATTTAATTGAAAATGTTACAGTTGGAGAGAGTTTGAATGCACAAGAGATTACAATGGACAAATAGTTGACATTGGCAATAATTTCTGCATAAGATCAATTGAAGCTACTGAACAAATAACTGATTCCTTTTATCAGATAAAAGAATCAGTAAAAATAAAAAATAAAGTCACCCGGGTGTCCACGAGTCGGGTGAACATCTTCTTTAGAGAATTTTTGTTTCTATCGAATAATCATGGCTATCGACCAACTCTAAAGTGCACCCGTGTCCAGGAGTCGGGTGAACATCTTCTTCAGGGAATTTTTGTATCTATCGAATAATCATAGCTGTAGACCAACTCTAAAGTGCACCCGGGTGTCCAGGAGTCAGGTGAACATCTTCTTCAGGGAATTTTTTGTTTCTATTGAGTAATCATGGCTATAGACCAACTCTAAAGTGCACACGGGTGTCCATGAGTCAGGTGAACTTCTTCTTCAGGGAATTTTTGTATCTATCGAATAATCATAGCTGTAGACCAACTCTAAAGTGCACCCGGGT
This sequence comes from Leptopilina myrica (nomen nudum), assembly GCA_032872475.1. Classification (NCBI taxonomy): domain Eukaryota; kingdom Metazoa; phylum Arthropoda; class Insecta; order Hymenoptera; family Figitidae; genus Leptopilina; species Leptopilina myrica (nomen nudum). The sequence goes on along the minus strand of CM065461.1, from coordinate 19,628,422 downwards.
GTCCAGGAGTCAGGTCAATTATATTTAATGAGAAAATAAAAGAAAATAAATCCCAGCAAATAAACGATGAGGAATTATCTAATAATTCAAACAGTTGCGAAATTAACAAAAATAAAATTCTTTATGAACAATCTAATTTTGACACTACTATTTGGGATAGAATATTTCATGATTTAAATGAATTGCTAGTAGTTGAGTTACCAGACGAAGAAAATCCTTTGAGCGAAAATAGAATTTGAGGTTAGCTATGGCTTATCCTATGAAATTTAAAAGCCGAATTTCCAAATGACATATTTTCCCGAAGGTGAATTTCCCAAAGAGTATTGTTCACGAACCAGAAGACTTAAAATTTTTATAATATAATGTTGCAAGCGGCTGCTCGTAAGTAATCCATAATTCGATGTTCATCTTTATGAATTTGGAAGGTTCCGGCTATTATCTGTAGGCGAATTTTAAGAGCAATCCATTTCTTTTTCGGCGTATTTTTCACAGTACTTCCCATGGATAAATCGGAGAGCATACTTTCCGTATCAGCCTGTTCTTTTTGAAATTCATGTATAATAATAATAGTGGAGAAAGTATTAAATAAATATTTTTACACTAATTTATTAATAAAAATTGAAAAACAACCCAAGAAAACATACTATTTGAGATAAACTTTCGAATGTAAGAAATAAAAACAAGATTAAAATAGACTGTGTGAAATAAACCATATTAAACTTCATGATTTCTGTGTTGAGAATCGAGAAAAGTTCACTTTTGGGTCATTTCCAATTAAGTCATAACTTTCGTTTAAAATAAATAAATTTAAAAAAAAACATTAATGAAAAACATGAATATTAATTATGATAAAATTTGAAGCAGATTAGAAAATAATTATTAAATAGGGAACAGCGGGGAAGCAAAAGTGCCCAGGCATAAATTTTCGTAAACAGCTGTAGTTAACATCCGATCCACTACTAATATAATACTGTTTGACAGTACTGATTTTCCGTGTAACTTGTACTATTAGGAACTCCGGCATTTTACTGGCTCTGTAAGTCCAATGCGTTGGTGACAAAGCTGATATTATAACAGTTTTGAGGTTAACCCAGGGCCGCCAAGCCACAATGTATTGTATAGAAACGTTGAGTTTCGGAACCCGTCTACCGTCACACACTCTATACACACAAAGCTTATGTACGTGTTGATGACGTATCATATTGCTGTGACGTGTCATTCATTTTTGAAATGCTTCTGGGTGATTCTCCGCGTAGTGCACAATTCAATGTCCCTCGTATTTTTTAAGAAATTAGTTGCACATATTGCAATGAATTGAATGAGAAAATCTAATTTCTGTGTTTACAAACAAAAGCCAATAGTCGTTTACATTTAAAAATTTATAATTTTGCTTTAAAAGCTGTTTTAAGGTACCAAAACGTCATGGTCTGGCCTGTCCCCAGTACGATGTATATAAAAAATTGTTATTTTTAATAAAATACAGTAATTAATCTAAAAACTATTCATAGTTTCGTATTGTTTATGTTCATAGAATTGTGAAAAACAAAGAACTTGCGAAAAAAATTTATTTAAAACAATTTTTTTTTATGTTAATTCTTGTCCCTCGTTTTTGCGTCATGGTCTGGCCTTTTTATAAAATTGTATTATTTACATAAAAATCAAATCGAAACTTTACTCAATATTAGAAAAACGCAACAACAAACTCTCCTAAGTAAATTACTAAGAGAGAAACTAATTTGAGAATTAATTGTTTAATTTTTTACACATTAAAAGCACCAAACTTGCATAGGGAATCACAGAATCGTCATGGTCTGGCTTCACATAATTCTCAATAAAATTAATAATTATTAATATTTTACGTCAATTACAGTGTAGTAGTATTAGATCAGTGAATATAAATGACGTAAATATGAAACAGAATAACACCAACAGAGTGAAGTAAAGCAAATTGTTTTAATCGTTGAAGTTTAGGAATATAATAAATAATTGTATAAATTTCCATAAATTACCGCATAATTTTTCATAAATTACCGCATAAATTACCATAAATTTCCCAAAAAAATTTTTTAAAATTTTAATTCCATTTTATAATCTACTCTTAATTACAGCATAAATTTCCATAAATTACCGGATAAATTTCCATAAATTTCCCAAAAATTTTTTTTTTAATTTTAATTCCATTTTATAATCTACTCTTAATTACAGCATAAATTTCCATAAATCTCTATATAAATTTCCATAAATTACCGGATAAATTTCCATAAATTCCCGAAAATTTTTTTTTTTTTAAACTTTGACAAAAAAAGAATCTTAAACAACCTTCCTAATTTTTCGTGTAGAATTGATTAGCATACATAGTTTTTCAAAAAATGTTACTGTTTTCATAATTTGTTTAAACAATTGTAATTTGCAAAATAACATATACGGATAATTATTATTCCATTTGCCTGTAAATTTCATTTTACTATGGCTGAATAGTATAGCCGCAAAATATATACGCAGATATATAAAAATTATTTGTTTAAAAAATAGAAAAATTATAAATATTTTGTCCGGCCCATCACTGATACTTCATTCATAAACACTATATTTGAAGATTCTATATCGACTTTTACTCAATTTGAAAAAAAAAATTAGTAATAGTAATAACTAAATCGTGCGCTACTTGGAGAATCACCCTTCTATTATTTTCATAGATCAATTTAAATTCTAAAAACTATTTTTACAATATTTATTACTATAATTTTTATTATATTTTGCTATTTCTTTTATCCCTAATAAGTAATTTTATATTTATCAGAAATATAATACTTTAATGTTCAAAATTTGGTACAAGATTAAACATTTTATTTATTTCTATAAGGTCAATAAATGATTAAAAAAAATATTAACTACAGAATAAATATTTATTCATTTTTAAAATCATTAATAACAGTTTTAAACATTAATCTTAAACTTAAAAATTCTTAAAATGTAGAAAATATTGTATAAAAAATTATATAAATTTTAATCTAATGTTTTCGCCTAAATGATAAAAATAAATTATTTTACTTTTTTCTCTTATAACGCATGCTTGATTTATGTACAATAAGTTGTAGATCATCAGCTTCATTCGGAATATTTACAGAACCTTTAATTAATTTTAATAAATGAGAAAAGTATGAACGAAGCGTCCTGCATGACACGTCATAGCAGTATGATACGTCATTAACACGTACATAAGCTTTGTGTGTATAGAGGTGCGACAGTAGCGCGACGGTAGACGGGTTCCGAAACTCAACGTTTCTATACAATACATTGTGGCTTGGCGGCCCTGGGTTAACCTACTAATACTGCCGTTGATATGATTACATCAAATAGAAATAATTTTACTATAACTTTAATTTATTATTGAATAAAATTCGATATTCAATTCCTTAAATGTGTTAATGTTTTTATAATCCTAGCATAGAGTAGATTTTAGGTTATCTGTAAATTTTATTTGGTAGAAAATTTCTACTACCTATTACCGTTTCCAAATATTCTGATAAATTATTATTTAACAAATATATAAATTACAAAATAAATGGATTAACACAAATTCGTATAAAAAAGTAAAACTGACCTATTTATTCTAACACATTTCAAGTTCATGTGAATACATAATTATTCTTGTTAACTAAATCAAATTACAGACTAAATCCTTTAAAGTAAATTTTATTTCTTATTTCAAAAGAAAATTACAATTTCCTAATTTGTCTATTTCTAATTTTTCTTTCCAAATTTTAGATTTCGAAATTATATAGTGAATGTTTAATGGTTATGTTTCTCCAGCGCAGCATTGCTTCATTACTAGCCTAATACTGGTCGGAACAGACAGAGGTAAAATTTTCAATTTTTACAAATTTTTGTGAAAGTGTTTGTTCCATTTGCAAGCTTAGTGTATATGCCATGCCGCTATCACAGTAAACAGGACTTGTATATTAATTTTACTTATCGTAAAATTGGATAAAATTGTTTTTGTTTGCATTGCACAGTAGTCCGGCGTTAGGTTAAAAGTCCATTTTTACAATAGTCTTTAAAATAAAATTTTTTTAACATTAATTCTTGATTATGTAAAGTATATTTTCTAAAAGTATTAAATACTTTTAAACACTTACGCACACAAATTATCAAGTTTGAAAATAAAAATTGACGTATCGCCTATGTAATAAAAATATTAGATATTTGTCCATAACCGTATTTTATACGGTTATATCTTTTATTAAAAAGTTCAAAATAACTATAAATAATAAGTCAATAAAAAATTTAATCTTTTTAAGTCGTTGTATAGATTAGACACTTTCTTAATTAGCAAAATTTTGATGTAATTTTTAAAAACACCATTTTTCTAGTTGATTATTTTAAACCTTCCAAAAGCTTCCAACAAAAATCGATATGGATGTTACTAGTGCATAGCTGTTCTTCAATTTCCAATTAAAATAAAAATTAGTATAGTTGAACAACTTTTGGACTGTCACGCACACAAAATTGTACCGCAGCAACCCAAAAGTATAGTCCTGTAGCGTTCCACTAAAGGTCTCTCAGTGTAAGGGACTGAAATTGGCGAAGGAAGAGGTACAAGGAAAAGTAGGAGAGTCATTGCAAGACTTGGGTGTAAGGGTCGGGATCAAAAGGATTAGGGATGTGAGTGGGGTGGAAGAAGGTAGAATGAGTCTCTGGGTGGCGGAACTGGAGAGCGATGATCAGAAGAGGGGGGTGTTAAAGGTGAAAGGTAGATTAAAGGGAATGGAGGTGTAGATAGAGAATAAAGCATGGAAGGAAAGAAGGATGAACTGGAGGATTAATAGGAAAATGTGGGAGGAGAGAAATAAGGGTAATATAGTAAGAAGGGGTAGGAATTGCATTAGTAGTGTTTTGGAATGTGTCGGGAATGATGAATAAGGAAGAGGGTGGAATGTAATAATGTTGAGTGAAACGTGGGTGGAAGCAAAAGATTGATAAGGGATAAAATGGATTACTAGAAAGTTTTATTTGAGAGTTTCAAGGGGCTAGAAAGGAAAAAAAATTAAGGTAGGAGTGCAGGGTGACTAGTTGTAGGGGTTAAAAGGAGGATTAATATAAAAGACGCAGGTGTGAGATGCAAAAACGAGGAGGTTATATGGAGAGGGGTATAAAATTAGAAGAGAAGAAATTGACAGTGGTAAATATCTATAGAAAAAGAAGGAAAAGAAGGGGTTGGAGACGAAGAACGGGGGATTATAATGCTTGGACGCGGGAATTGGGAAGGGGAGAATGGCGTGAGGAAGAGAGATATAAAAGGTCATCGAAACACAAAGAGGTGGATAAGGAGGGAAGGAAACTGCTGAATGTTTTGAAGGGAACGGGGTGGAGAATATGCAATGTGAACCTAAAGGGTGACAAAGACATTTTCCGCTGATAGTTTAGAAATAAAAAATAAAAACGAAAGGTAGGGAAGGAGGGTTGGGTATAAGGACGAAGAAAAGAAGGGAGGAATTAAAATAGGGAATTGGAAAAGAGAGAGATTATTGGAGTTTGAGTTCTTTTAAGGGCTTGAGTGCGTACTGGGTTTTAGAATTAAAGGGGAGGGTAGGAGAAAGAAAATGGAAAGTGAGGAAAAGCAGGCCACTACCGAGGAAATAGATTGGGCCATTGAAAGGATACAAAGGAATAAAGCGGCAGGGAGATGGGATGGAGGGGGATGTTTAATGTTTAAGGGTGAAGTGGTAAAAGAAGAGTTGGTAAAGATTGTGAATATGGTTTGGAGGGGATGGTTAGACAGAAGATTAGAAGACGGGGTTAATAGTACCAATACTACGCTCATGCTGGTAGGGTATAAGATATTGCGGAGGTATTAAGGAAAAGACTGGAAGAAGAGATGGAAAGGGGTGAAACGATACCACATAATCAAACGGATTTTAGGGTGGGGATGGGAACAACGACAATATTTATTTTTTTATTTTTTGGTTAATAGGGTTGTCAGTAAATAGGGGCATCCTATGGAAGATGATGAGAAATATGAAAATAGGTCAAGGTCTAATTGAAAGAGTGAAAGAATGATATGCGGATACAAGGGAAAGAGTAAAAATTGGGAGGGGATTGGGGAAGAGTTTTAGTTGGGCCGATGGATTAAGGCTGGGATGTCCCCTTAGTCCAATCTTATTTAATGTGTTGATAACAGATTTGGAAACGAATGGTAAATAAAGGAAAAGGAGAAGTGATTTTGGGGTAAAACAGGGTATATGTACACATTGGCATACGCAGATGATGTGGTATTAATGGCTGAGAATGAAAGTGGAATGAAACAATAGTGGAATTTGAAAGATATCTAAGGGAAAAATATTTGAGTGTAAAGGTGGATAAGAAAGGTGCATGAAAGGTTTTTCAGATGGACTATGGGGGTAGATTGGAATTGTCCGTGGTATATGGTAAGGGAAGAGGTAGGAAGGGAGAAGATAGTACTGAGGCAAAGAAAAAGAGCGATAGGGTTAGAAAATAAACTGGAGCACGGAAGAGGAAGCGATATTGCGAGGGAGTGTCTGATTGTGAGATTACTGAAGCAGGGGGATACGAAGAGAAGAGGGTTACTATCGAGATGGGAAAGAGGAAGAAATGACGGTTTGGAAGAAGGGAGGAAGTGGAGTGAGAATGATAGAGAGATAATGAGAGGTTGGGTAAAACGGATGAGATGGAATGGTGGGAATGAATAATGTGATCGAGATATAATAGTTGTTAATTAACATAAGATGGCCACTCAGAAACGTCTAGAAAAAAGGAGCAATTCATCTAGAAAATATACAGTTTTGATAGTTTATCATCGATATCTTCACTTTGTTTTTCACAAATTTTATTCAACATTTTTCTTTTTATATAATTTCCAAACATGTTCTTAATATGAATTACCTCAAAAGAACATTGTTATTCAATCTCTTAAAAAGTAAAATTAATACACTAGTCCTGTTTACTGTGATAGCAGCATGGCATATTCATTAAGCTTGTAAATGCAGGAAATACTTTCAAAAAAATTTGAAAAAATTAGAAGTTTTTTGAAATTTGTATAAGTTAGAATTTTTTTGTGATTTCCAGAAAAAAAGAAAACGAATTTTTAATTTAAAATTTCAGTCGATTAGAGTCGCGTGTTGATATGGTTCGTTTTTTTTAAATTTCGTAGGTGCGGACAAGATGGGGTAGGGGAGAGTGGGGCATGATGGAGTACACAAATGAAGCAAAAGAAAAATAAGAGAAGTTAAGAAAACTGCTTAAATCAAGACTGAATAAAATAAGAGTGACCAAAAAGAAGTAAGCTTGTTAGGTTAAATCATCTATTAGCGATGGTAAAGTGAAAAATACACCTTGTCTCTATTGTAATGGTTATTATTTAGACTCAAATGAAGGCTGGGCTGCTTGTTTTGCTTGCAGCCAATGGGTTCACTGCAGATGTCCTGGTGTCGATGACGAAGATGAAGATGCAACCTTCACTTGTGAAATTTGTCGACAGAAATATGTCGCTTTCTTTGATCTTACCCCTTAGAGTACCCCATTTTACCCGCCGGTAGGGCAAGATGGGGAAATTTGCAATTTTTACATATTTTTAATTTTATGCTTTTTTAAGAAACAGATGGCCTTTGTACGCTTTTATTACGAAAGACTGATTCCCAAAGATGATAATTAAAAATAATAATAGAGTAGGGTAAACCAGACAGTAGTCGGACACTTTTCAAGTTTGAATAACTATAAAACTGTATGAGATTAAAATATTTTCAAAGTTGCTAACCATTTCTAAGGCGATCGTAAACAAATCTAAACTTTTGTAATAGAAGAAAAAAATTTTTTTGGTGGGGTTTGAAAGCTTTTAAACGTGGCCGATTATTGTCGGTTTAGGTGGCCGATTACTGTCGGATTCTTACTTGTTTATTTACTAATTTTTTTTGAAGAATAAAATTTTTTTTTTCATGAACATGATTGGTTTAATAGTTTTGTGTGATCGTAAGGAACAACATCACATAAAATAATTTGAAGAAAAATATGAATTGATCATTTAAAACAGTGTTAATTAAAAAGATTGCTTTTATGTGGCCGTCTACTGTCGGATTCTAACTTTTTTTGTGAATTTTTTAACGAATAAGAAATTTTTTTTGTAATCCTGATTGGTATACTAGTTTTGTAGGAGCATTAAGAATGAATTAACTCATGAAAGAAATTTTCAAAAAATTTTAATTGTAATTTTTAAACAACATTCATTAAAAAGATTTTAAGTGGCCGACTACTGACTGGTTTACCCTATATATTCGATAATTTTCATTTTTTTGCGCTTTAAACATCAAGTACCCCGTCTTGTCCCACTCTCCCCTACCTTGATTAATTATTTAGGGTTGGACCAAAATTTGGAAACATCGCCCAAGTAAGAACCACCCTAATATCTCTGCTTTATTTTGACATCAATTTCATAAAAATCAGATATACCGTGTTTCGAGATATTTAAAAGTTTAACCTTCAAATCAAATTTTGTATAGAATTACGTTATTTGTTTAAAAAAAAGCTTTTTACTATCATATAGTTCAAGAATTTATCTTTTAAAACTGCTAGTTGCAAAATTTAATAGGTTTATTTAAATCTAAGTCCTGAATATCTTATTTGGGTCAATTAAATAACCCATGTGGAAAAGTCAGTTGGGCTTCAATGTGGTCCCAACTGGGCTTCCTAATCTCCAAAGTGGGCGACATAGTCAACGCCCAAATTGTGCTTGTAACGTTAAATCTAATTAATTCCCAATATTAGTAAATCCCAGTTAAGATCAGATTAAATAATTCTATTGTTATTGAGTATTGTTATATATAGTTGTTAATTATTAATAATTATTAAACTGTATTAAAGATGACGACGAACGATGAGCAATGGAGTAAATTAGCAAACAAAGTAAAAAAATGTTTATGTAATTTAAAATTTGAATAATAGGCAATTACAGTAAGTGGATGTATTAGATATTTTCCAGTTTTGGAATCTAGGAAATAAACAAAACTGCCCACGATGGGAATCGAATCTACGACCTACGGACTTTTTGACTTACATTCTAACCACTATGCTAATTTTATGTTAACGACGCGAGTGTGTAGTAAAGTTTTAATTTCCCAGTATCAATTATAATTAAACATATATAATTACTGAATGAAATATGTAAAAAATATTATTCAATATGGTTTAATAATTTGTTATGTACAAAAGTAGAAAATCGTGTTCAATTATTATTAATAAATTGAATAAAATAAAGAAATAAATTATTAAAAATGGGTTCGGTGTGGAAAACACCAAACAAAAAATACAAGTAAATTTCAGTTTGGAAATACTTTGGGAAATCCCAGTCGAGGCCAAATTAAGTTGACCCAAACTTTGTCCAAGTACACTACCGTCGGAAATTGTCGGTCCGATCGACCGAAGAGGAGAAAAAAAGGCAGCTCCACTAAAATCATAATAACTTTTCCAAAAATGAAGATAGACACTTGAATTTTTCAGATTTAGAAAGCTTATAAAATTTTGAAAAAGATAAGTTTTGGTTAATTTTTTTAACGTTTAGAACTTGTTATATTATTTAATTATTTGTAGTACAAAATTTTCAATTGTCGTTCGATATGTTTAGTACGTTGCCTGATCTACAAAAATAATAGGAAAAATTTGAAACTAATAGCATTTTGTTAAAAAAATTGTCACCTTTAATTTGAGCCTAAGGAAAACAAAAAATATTAATCCGTCTCCGAGATATGATTAAAAATATCCGCGTATGTTTTTCTCGTTATTGAACCATCGATCGCAGATGAATAATTGTTTCTATATTTTAGAATTAACCTTAAATAGTGCAGTTTTCTTTTAGCAATGAATTTAATTAAAATAAAATTTATTTTTTACATTAAGATAATTAAAAACATTGATTTGTTTAAATAGTAATTAGAAGCTAAATATATTTTATAATATTATGATTTTTAAAACTTCTTTACAATAATTTTAATATAATAATTTTTTTAGATTTATTTTAATATACACTAAGAAAACCAATTTTTTAAATTTAAAAAACTTTCTTTAAATTAATATTTAATTGAAATATAAATTTATTTATAAAACATATTTATTCAAACCAATAATATTTTCCAATCTGAAATGTATATATTTTTTATATATTTTGGTAATTAACAACAATAATTTCTTTATACATTTGTTTTAATAATAATAACATTATTTAATTAAAGTCTGACTAATAGTGTAAAAAAATTCAGACCATAACTATAATTTAGGGGAAAAATAATATATTGAAAATTTTGTACTACAAATAATTAAATAATATAACAAGTTCTAAACGTTAAAAAAATTAACCAAAACTTATCTTTTTCAAAATTTTATAAGCTTTCTAAATCTGAAAAATTCAAGTCTCTATCTTCATTTTTAGAAAAGTTATTATGATTTAAGTGAAGCTGCCTTTTTTCTCCTTTTCGGTCGATCGGACCGACAAAAAAATTGTTTTGGAGCTTTTTACAATTGCGCTGTTTTATTTATTAGTCCAGCATATAATTTAAATAATAATTTAATTAACTAAATTATTTTATTATCTCATTTTTCAAAACTTGGGAAACTCAGTTAGGCCCACTTTGGTGCCAAATCTCAGTTTGGGCGACTTTGGGTAGATTTCCACACGGAAATAATTAATTTAATCTAATAAAGGAATTTGTTTAACACAAGTAATAAGTTGTTTAAGTCAATTAATTTATTCATTTTTCAATTTTCAAGAAGGTAGGAATTGCTTTCTTTAAAATTATGTTTCTAAATCATAATTCTCTTAAAAACAGACAACTTTTTAAAGGCAATTTTTATTCTAAAAGATTTGTAAATTCAATAATAAAACACAAATTTTCTCAATTTTTGAAATTGTACATTTTTTAACAATTTATGTTAAAAGAAGATATCGGCATTTAAAGTAATCCTAAAACGGCACACTGTTACTTGTTTTTACCATTAACACATCATCCGTCGCATGGTGAGAAGTTTCCTCACCCAGTTTCTTTTTTTATTTATTTTACAAATTTTTTTTTATTTACAAAAAATTATAATTTTATATTCTTAGTACCTTTCTTCTTTATATTAAAACAATTTTTGTTTTTCTTTATTTTAATTTTTTTGTTGTTAAATTTTTAAGTAGCAAATGTCGACAATTTTTAACGCCAAGTGAGGAAATTTCTCATCGTGCGACTGACCGCGTAGACTCGACTTCATTTCTCATTAATTTTTTATTTAAATAATTAGCAGAAAATGAAAGTTACTTTTACTTCCAATAGGTTATTTAGAAATTCTAATGAACATTCCAAAAAAAGTTTAGCATTTTATAATAATTTTAGATTAATTTATGATGGGTGAAAAGTTTGCTCAACTGCAACGGATTGCGTTACAAAAAAAGATTCGGCGGATGGAGGGTTAAAAAGAATGTTTATTCAAACAAACTGTATTTCTTCTGGTAAAACATGATAATATCCGGAAACGGTTTCTCAGTTTTTTTCTTAAATGACTAGCAGAATTTTTCAACATATTGTTTCACTTTTTGTAAACACATGAAATTAGTTTTTGATCCCTTTTGTCATTTCATTTAATAATTATATATTAAGTATATTTATTTATAAATATTATAGTTAAATTTTAAATAAGTAATTTATTCTTAAGTCATAATAAATGATGATATTAATAGATCATACTAACATAAAAATAATCATTTATACATAATAAAAGAAATTTTTTACAATACGTAAGTATTTAAAAGAACATTAACTTTAAATAGTTTCATGATGTACCTTAACTTAAATATGGCTTTAATTAAAAATATACTTGAAGGTGATTGTTTCAAAAGAGAATTTCAATACTTTTTACACAAAAATATTTAAAACTTCAGTACATTGCATATATAATAGAAAATGCTATTATCATAACAATGAATATTAATAGAATAATTTTAATATCGTCAAATATACATGTGTTTTTTATAATCAACCATTTTCACAGTTATTATTCCAGAAGAGGCAATTTCCTATCCCACTGTAACAAATAAGAAAGACTGCTGTGAGAAAGATCGCTGTACACATCGTACATGGTTTTTGCTCTAAAAAGAACCCAATCAAATAGAGCACCATAAACATAACATGCGTTTGTAGCAGTGCAGGATTAACGGGCTTTGGTATTAACAGCACGGGAATTAACCACTGTATACAGTACATCCTTTAAGCTTTTCCTATTGTGATTTTTTTTCTCTATACAATTTATCACCAAATTGACAGTAATCTGTAAAAATATTATAGCATATTAAAATGTTATATTTACAAACATCGTTATAATCGATTTGAATTAGTTTTTAAAGCTATATCTACAATTTAATTATATTTAATTGAGAGAGGATATTAAACATTAGCATTCGGATTACAATAAAAAATCTTCAATGTTTCATATTTTATAAACGAAAAAATTTCTTAATTTAATATTTTTTTAATAATCGTTTAACCATATTTAAAAAAAAATTTTTATTTTAATTTCTTGTCAAATTTTTTAAAGAATGTTTAAATTTAATATTATAAATTGATATATGTGCCCTGACGCGGTAAAAGGGACCTTACGTTTAAAAAAATTAATTTTGAGTTCTTGATACCATTCTATTCAGATTTTTTCAATTGATATAATGGCATTAATAACTAAAAATTAATTTTTTTGAGCTTAACGTCCCTTTCACTGCGTCAGGACAGATATGCATTAAAAATTATAAAATAGTAAATAGAATATTATCCCAAAGTTTATCATTAAAGTTCTTCATTTTCGGATTTTTATTGGGTCAGGCTTAGACAAACGGATCGGATAAATTAAAAAAAAAATTTTAATCAAATATCTTTTATTCTCATCTTTATGAGATGAAAATAATGTCATAAAAAATTGAAAGCAACAAAAATTTGTTGTTTTAGTTATTAACAATTAAAAACCAAATAGACGTTTTTTTCGTTTTGAAGCGTAGAATTAAAAAATGGGTCAGTCCACTGACTTTCGTCTGAGAGTCGTTGCGACCATATTTAAAAAAAATCTATTTTTCATATATGTAAAAATCGATGACTTGCTGAGTTCATTAACCATAATATAATGGTACAAATTTTATTTCGTTAAATAATATTAATTATCAAAAGTAGGTGATTCACGATGTGATTTCGTAACCTTAAAATTTTCAACTTTTCAAAAGACGTTATTATTCAAAAACTATTAAATATTAGGTGTTGGTACTTACTACAAATATAAATATTTCGATTCTGCACGTTCTAAAGACCAAAATAAACTAACAATTTTATTATTTGTGTACGAAAATTTATTTAAAAATTTTTTTTCTCACACTTTATGTTTCATTCCAAAAACCTTATTTTGAGTGAGACCTTATTTTGTTTTGAAAAATCCATTCATATAATTTGATAATTATTTATTAGCTTTCGCCCGTCGACGACCGGCATCATCAGATAATTTTAAAACTGAAATTACATACAATTATTAGTGAAAGAAATATATCGAAAAAAATTTCTGGAAGAACATAACCTATAACATAATAATACTATCTATAACTTACCAAGAGGGTTTCTTAGCGGAAAATTACTAAATATATAATTTAAAAAAACAACACATTTTTTTAAGTCAACAAAGACAACACTTAAAAAAGAAAAACATGTCGTTAAAAACAAAAATAAGAAACGGCAAAAATAAAAGGAAAAACAAGACATGTGTTTGCATGCTTGATCCCAATTGTTCTAATATAATATAAAATTAAAGTGATAGTAAGTGAATTTGAACAGTACCTCCATACATGGTAAGGAAGAACCCTATATAGTAGATAAATTCAAATTTCACAAAAGCAGCAATTTAAGAAATTTCTGATACAAAATAAATATACTATTTAATTAGTGCTGAGAATTAACGAATGATAAAACTGATTTAAATTATTTAAATCAGTCTGTTTATTAACAGAGTTTTCGGACCTGAGAATGTGAAACATCTCTCTAAATTTCCTTCGTCTGTAATTGCGTTCGTTACATATGATGTTAGTAGCTCCGAAATTAAATAGATGGTCGTTTTCATGTGCATGAGTGACCAAAGCTGTTTTTCTACTATCGTTCTTACAATCCCTCCTGTGTTCACTCAATCTGTCTTTAATATATCTACCAGTTTCACCAATGTAGCAAGCTCCACATTGGCAAGGAACACAATAAACCAAATGCGATTTTAAATCAAAAGAAGTAGGGTCTTTATTTTTTGAAAAGATTTTAAACGGATCCTTGTCATAAGAGAAAACAACACCAACATTGTATTCATTAAATAAATTTTTAAAAAAATATTGCAGCTCGTTAACATAAGGCAAAACAACTAAATTAGTAGAAGAAAAAGGTTCTTTGACATTAACATCATTACTATTGTTACTTAATAAAAATTGATAACGTAAATTAATATATTTATTTTAAAAAGTTACAGGGTAATTATTTTCAACTAGGATATCGTGAACAAATTTCAAATTTGCATTAAAAAATTTTTTATCAGATAATTTAATGGCTCTGTCCACCAAGCCATAAACAATTGAAATTTTATCTTTACTAGAAACATTAGAATTATAATTCAAATATCTACCAGAAAAAGTATCTTTGTGATACCAATCAGTAATGATAGAGTTGTTCTCTCTTATTAGAAGGGTGTCCAAAAAACTAATGCGACCGTTATTTTCAATTTCAATGGTAAATTGTATATTATTATTATAGCTGTTGAAAGCATAAAGAATACTATTAACACTATCTTTGTGGATACAAGTAATAACATCATCCACATATCTAAAATAAAAAATCAAGTGGGTTTCTTCCTTCTCATTTAATTAATCTAAAAACTAATTTATCTTTTAACAATTTTTCGGTAAAAAAACAGTTTAATGAATTAACTTTTAACTATAAAATTAGTGCTCTTAATTTTGAAATTAATGATACAAATAAGTCTATATCAAATTTGCAATCCTTCTTGGTGGATTTAAAGAGAGAAATATCCTTGTTGATTAATGACCAACAAATTTGTCATAATTTTTTTACTTTTCAAGAACATTTTTTGGATGGTTATGAAAAACTACTTATTGACAAAGGTATTTCTAAATTTGAGTGGTTAAATAAGAAATACTACAATTTTCATTTTAATAAAAAACCAAATCCGAAATGGATTAGAAACTTATCAAGTGTGACCATTCCACAAGATGTCTCATACTTTTTAAGTCTAGGGGATAAATTTTATATTAATCCGTCGAATAAATCTGCTGTTGTTGAGGACTCTCTGACCATGACTGAAGAGAGGATTAATCTCATCCCAGAAAATAAAAGGGATATTTTCAGGAGCAAGTTAGCAGGTGCTTTGCAAAATTATTTAAATAATAATCACAATATTTTTAATAATTCTGTATATAATACTATTGGTAATAAAACCAGACAATTTCTTAAAGAAAATAAAAACATAGTAGTTTGTAAAGCTGACAAAGGTAATGTCACGGTTGTCTTGGATAAGAATGAGTATGTAGATAAATGTTTAACCCTTTTAAATGATGGTAATGTTTATAAACAAATAAATAAAGATCCTACTTAAATTGTCCAAAGACGAATGAATGCCAAGGTTGACTTGCTTCTCAAAAATTCCTATATAAATTGTCCATTATCAAAGCATCTTAAGTCTTATAATTCGGTAGCTCCTAAGTTTTACGGTCTGCCAAAAATTCACAAACCACAGGTTCCAATGAGACCAGTCACTTCTTTTTGTGGATGACCAACTTACAATTTGTCACAATTCATTAGTATGCCCATAAAGAAAATTATTAGAAATTCGGAGTTTCATATAAAAAATTGTTTTGAGTTTGCTAATAAAATTAAAGATTTTTATATTCCTAATGACTTCATTTTGGTCTCACTTGATGTTAAATCACTTTATACAAACGTTTCCAAGGAATTAGTTTTAAAATGCACTAAATTAAAATGGAGAGAAATCAGACAGCACACAGATATTCCCGACAATATATTTTTGGACATTTTAGAATTTTGTATTGATAGTGCTTATTGCTCTTTCAATGGTGAATATTATAAACAGATTTTTGGTACTCCGATGGGTTCTCCATTATCTGGTACCATAGCTGACTTAGTTATGGAGAAACTAGAAGCGGATGTTCTTAGGAAATTAGATTTTGAATATATTTTTTATTTTAGATATGTGGATGATGTTATTACTTGTATCCACAAAGATAGTGTTAATAGTATTCTTTATGCTTTCAACAGCTATAATAATAATATACAATTTACCATTGAAATTGAAAATAACGGTCGCATTAGTTTTTTGGACACCCTTCTAATAAGAGAGAACAACTCTATCATTACTGATTGGTATCACAAAGATACTTTTTCTGGTAGATATTTGAATTATAATTCTAATGTTTCTAGTAAAGATAAAATTTCAATTGTTTATGGCTTGGTGGACAGAGCCATTAAATTATCTGATAAAAAATTTTTTAATGCAAATTTGAAATTTGTTCACGATATCCTAGTTGAAAATAATTACCCTGTAACTTTTTAAAATAAATATATTAATTTACGTTACCAATTTTTATTAAGTAACAATAGTAATGATGTTAATGTCAAAGAACCTTTTTCTTCTACTAATTTAGTTGTTTTGCCTTATGTTAACGAGCTGCAATATTTTTTTAAAAATTTATTTAATGAATACAATGTTGGTGTTGTTTTCTCTTATGACAAGGATCCGTTTAAAATCTTTTCAAAAAATAAAGACCCTACTTCTTTTGATTTAAAATCGCATTTGGTTTATTGTGTTCCTTGCCAATGTGGAGCTTGCTACATTGGTGAAACTGGTAGATATATTAAAGACAGATTGAGTGAACACAGGAGGGATTGTAAGAACGATAGTAGAAAAACAGCTTTGGTCACTCATGCACATGAAAACGACCATCTATTTAATTTCGGAGCTACTAACATCATATGTAACGAACGCAATTACAGACGAAGGAAATTTAGAGAGATGTTTCACATTCTCAGGTCCGAAAACTCTGTTAATAAACAGACTGATTTAAATAATTTAAATCAGTTTTATCATTCGTTAATTCTCAGCACTAATTAAATAGTATATTTATTTTGTATCAGAAATTTCTTAAATTGCTGCTTTTGTGAAATTTGAATTTATCTACTATATAGGGTTCTTCCTTACCATGTATGGAGGTACTGTTCAAATTCACTTACTATCACTTTAATTTTATATTATATTAGAACAATTGGGATCAAGCATGCAAACACATGTCTTGTTTTTCCTTTTATTTTTGCCGTTTCTTATTTTTGTTTTTAACGACATGTTTTTCTTTTTTAAGTGTTGTCTTTGTTGACTTAAAAAAATGTGTTGTTTTTTTAAATTATATATTTAGTAATTTTCCGCTAAGAAACCCTCTTGGTAAGTTATAGATAGTATTATTATGTTATAGGTTATGTTCTTCCAGAAATTTTTTTCGATATATTTCTTTCACTAATAATTGTATGTAATTTCAGTTTTAAAATTATCTGATGATGCCGGTCGTCGACGGGCGAAAGCTAATAAATAATTATCAAATTATATGAATGGATTTTTCAAAACAAAATAAGATCTCACTAAAATTAATAATCCAAACAAAATAACGTCGTAATATACCTTATTTTGAGGGTTGAAAACACCCTTACCATTTTTAGGGGTGAGTTTAGTTATTTTCTAAAGTATTCAATGAATTTCTGCAAAATTGGGTATCTGGGGATTTTCGCAATCTCTGATTATGAATTTGAAATTAGATTTCAAAATTAAAAAATGGCGGATCCAATATGGCCGCCAAAATAAAAAAAAAATTAGATTTTTTATTAAAATTTTTAAATTATTGTTTTTACGATTGCTGCTAATACGCGCACATTAGCATTTATTTTAAAATACTTATTTTTTGTTGTTTTCCAAAAAACCTGTTTTGAGGTTGAAAAACACCCTTACAAATTTTTAGGGGTAAATTGAATTATTTCTCAAAGTATGCAATAGATTTTTGCAAGAATATGGGTATCTAGGGGTTTTCGGGGTCGCTGATGACGAATCTGAAATTAGATTTCAAAAATTCAACATGGCGGATCTAATATGGCCTCTCACTAATCGGGGTGCTTTACAGTGGTTTAAAATTGAAAAGTAGGGTTCAAAATAACCTAGAGCCTACAATTCTTAACCGATTTTAGATTTTCTTATTTCTAAATAATCTTCATTAAATTGCTAAGAGATTGCTTGAGCCTGTTTTTTGATTTTCAATTTGAATAATTATTTAATTCCATCATTAATTTCTCCATTGTCACAATGTTTAACGCTATCGACGCAAGCATAAATTTTTTCCGCATTTTTATCGAGAATTTCTACAACTCTGTAATTGATTTCTTCAACGTCAATGTTTCTTGCAGCTAAAATTTATTATCTTTATCATTTAAGATTCCATCATCAACAGATAATAGGAATTTTGCAAATTTTGTTTCTTCTGATATAGTTCGCATATTTTTAGTCAATGTATGTAAAAAGATTAATTAATTCTAAAACATAACGGGGTGCCATTGGTGCTTCATCCCAGTAAAATGCCGTGCCAATGACAATTAGATGATCCATTTGTCTTTTTGTATATAAAATAAGAAGATTTTTAAGCATACGTAAATTTGCGAGCTTCTGGATCACGTTCGTTCAAACGAAAGTAATCAAGAAGCATCGTTTGTTTCTCTAAAGCAGCTCTTATGGAATAATTACTTTCGCTGCCGTTAATTATAACACTGTTGATTTGGTAAATAATCGGGTAATCGAATAATAGAATGACTTGTAAAAATCGTCCTAGAATTCTATCATAGGCTTCCACAGGACCAACATACCGAGTTTTCAAATAATTATTAATTTCATCATAATTTATTAATGTTCCACCTAAAAAATGGTAAGGGTGTTTTCAACCCTCAAAACAAGGTTTTTGGAAAGAAACATAAAGTGAGTGACGATTATTTTTAAAGTAAATGCTAATACCTATAATTAGCGATCGCAAAAACCATTATTTAAATATTGTTAAAATAAATTAATTTTTTTTAATTCGGCGGCCATATTGGATTCGCCATTTTTAAATTTTTTAATCTAATTTTAAATTCATAATCAGCGATCGCGAAAATTCTCCAGATACCCAATTTTGCAGAAATTCATTGAATACTTTGGAAAACAATTAAACTCACCCCTAAAAAATGGTAAGGGTGTTTTCAACCTTCAAAACAAGGTTTTTGGAAAGAAACATAAAGTGGGTGACGAATATTTTTTAAGTAAATGCTAATGCTTATAAGGAGCGATCGCAAAAAAACGTTAATTATCATAATGATTTTAAACAATGAAAAACGTGTTTCTAACAGAAATATTTTGACATTTTTTAAAAATTAAAAAAAATATTAATTCCTGAATATTTATGGTTTATTATTATATTATTAATATTGTTATTAATATTATTAAACTATTTACTTATTTCTTACGGTGTATTAGTGTTAAAACATGATTTATTGAATCATCAAAAGCAATTCAACAAGTCGCTGACAAAAAAATTTTTGAATTCAACTAGGCATAGTGGTTAGGGCATTTGTCTTGTAGTCCGTAGGTCCTATTTCCGCGTGCGTTAGGTTTTATTTATTTCTTAGGTTAAGGCAGTTTTACCAAACAGCCCTTTTAAGAGCTATACAATGATTATCACTAGGATTTATATCTTCTTTTTCCAAAATTCAGTCAGTTTTTCCAAACAGCCCTTTTAAGGGCTATACAATGATTATCACTAAGATTTATATCTTCATTTTTTCCAAAATTCAGGCAGTTTTACCAAACAGCTCTTTTAAGGGCTATACGATGTACAAAACCCGATCGTGCAACCTCTCCGGAGTGTATATCGGGTAACGTTAATGACGACAGTACAATCGTTTACGCAAAAACATCAATTAATTAAAAGTAACTTTAGATTCACAATCAGCGACACCAAAAATCCCTTATAAGCATTTTTGTTATCCAGAATGTTCAAACCGTCATATTGTATTTTAAAAATCTGACTCTAAATTCGAATTTGGTGACCTAAAAACCCCTAAATAACAAGATTCAAGCGAATATAATGGTCGCTAAATTTGTTTTGGTCGCCATATTGAATCCGCCATTTTGAATTTCGAAAATCTGAGTTCCAATTAGTGATCAGTGACCCCAAAAACCCCCGAGTAGAAAGTTTCATTAGAATTTAACGATTTTTAAAAAATCGTCCGCACATATTGGATCGGTCATTATGAATTTTTTAATCTTGACCTAAGACTTGATTGATTTATAAACTAGGATGACATATACATAAAACAAATTATATTTGGCAGTAAATTAGGGGTTTATAAGACTTTTATTGACAATATTGTTGGATTATTTTTTAATTTTGTGTATTATATGCGTCACATAGGGCCGCCATTTTGAAATTTTCAAAATGGCCACATTGCATTCGAAAGTACTTGGTTGTACGAACAATTTGATACCTAGAACATATAATTCTGTTACGTTGAATTTTGGGTCTGCGAGCGATCCGGTTGACATGGAATGGCCCATAGGTATAAGTAGGAGAGACCGGGGCGTAATAGATCACTTCAATTTATTCAAAAGTGGTAAATCAGATTAATTTCGGTTTTTGATCAAAATAATGTACTTGGTACACTGTAAGTTTGTGCAAAGTTTCATTGTTATTTATTTATTATTGTTAAAAATATGGTAGAAAAAGTGATTTTGACGATGCAAGTAAATTTTTGATTTTTTGTTATATCTTTTTCAAAATTACTTGTAAAAAATTTTTGTACACTACCGCCGGAAATTGTCGGTCCGATCGACCGAAGAGGAGAAAAAAAAGCAGCTCCACTAAAATCATAATGACTTTGTCAAAAATGAAGATAGAGAATTGAATTTTGCAGATTTGGAAAGCTTATAAAATTTTGGATAAGATAAGATTTGGAAAAGTCAGTTGGGCTTCAATGTGGTCCCAACTGGGCTTCCTAATCTCCAAAGTGGGAGACATAGTCAACGCCCAAATTGTGCTTGTAACGTTAAATCTAATTAATTCCCAATATTAGTAAATCCCAGTTAAGATCAGATTAAATAATTCTATTGTTATTGAGTATTGTTATATATAGTTGTTAATTATTAATAATTATTAAA
Source organism: Leptopilina myrica (nomen nudum) (assembly GCA_032872475.1). Lineage (NCBI taxonomy): Eukaryota > Metazoa > Arthropoda > Insecta > Hymenoptera > Figitidae > Leptopilina > Leptopilina myrica (nomen nudum). Next base: position 19,607,125 of record CM065461.1, on the reverse strand, counting down.
CTGTATTAAAGAAGACGACGAACGATGAGCAATGGAGTAAATTAGCAAACAAAGTAAAAAAATGTTTATGTAATTTAAAATTTGAATAATAGGCAATTACAGTAAGTGGATGTATTAGATATTTTCCAGTTTTGGAATCTAGGAAATAAACAAAACTGCCCACGATGGGAATCGAATCTACGACCTACGGACTTTTTGACTTACATTCTAACCACTATGCTAATTTTATGTTAACGACGCGAGTGTGTAGTAAAGTTTTAATTTCCCAGTATCAATTATAATTAAACATATATAATTACTGAATGAAATATGTAAAAAATATTATTCAATATGGTTTAATAATTTGTTATGTACAAAAGTAGAAAATCGTGTTCAATTATTATTAATAAATTGAATAAAATAAAGAAATAAATTATTAAAAATGGGTTCGGTGTGGAAAACACCAAACAAAAAATACAAGTAAATTTCAGTTTGGAAATACTTTGGGAAATCCCAGTCGAGGCCAAATTAAGTTGACCCAAACTTTGTCCAAGTACACTACCGTCGGAAATTGTCGGTCCGATCGACCGAAGAGGAGAAAAAAAGGCAGCTCCACTAAAATCATAATAACTTTTCCAAAAATGAAGATAGAGACTTGAATTTTTCAGATTTAGAAAGCTTATAAAATTTTGAAAAAGATAAGTTTTGGTTAATTTTTTTAACGTTTAGAACTTGTTATATTATTTAATTATTTGTAGTACAAAATTTTCAATTGTCGTTCGATATGTTTAGTACGTTGCCTGATCTACAAAAATAATAGGAAAAATTTGAAACTAATAGCATTTTGTTAAAAAAATTGTCACCTTTAATTGGAGCCTAAGAAAAGTAAAAAAATATAAATCCGTCTCCGAGATATGATTAAAAATATCCGCGTATGTTTTTCTCGTCATTCAACCATCGATCGCCGCGAATCCCGTCTGTTGCTTTCTTTCCTTCGTCTCCCCAGGGCCGAATAGACGTCTCCCAAAGTGAGTGGTTTCTTGAAGCCCCTTATATATTCTTTTTCTCCTAAATTATAGTTATGGTCTGAATTTTTTTACACTATATTAGTCAGACTTTAATTAAATAATGTTATTATTATTAAAACAAATTTATAAAGAAATTATTATTGTTAATTACCAAAATATATAAAAAAATATATACATTTCAGATTGGAAAATATTATTGGTTTGAATAAATATGTTTTATAAATAAATTTATATTTCAATTAAATATTAATTTAAAGAAAGTTTTAAAAATTTTAAAAATTGGTTTTCTTAGTGTATATTAAAATAAATCTAAAAAAATTATTATATTAAAATTATTTTAAAGAAGTTTTAAAAATCATAATATTATAAAATATATTTAGCTTCTAATTACTATTTAAACAAATCAATGTTTTTAATTATCTTAATGGATAAAATAAATTTTATTTTAATTAAATTCATTGCTAAAAGAAAACTGCACTATTTAAGGTTTATTCTAATATATAGAAACAATTATTAACAACAATAATTTGTTGATACATTTGTTTTAATAATAATAAGATTATTTAATTAAAGTCTGACAAATAGTGTAAAAAAATTCAGACTATAACTATAATTTAGAGGAAAAAGAATATATGAGTCGTTCGCTCGAAAAACGTCCTAAGTCGACTTAGGTGGTTTTTTAAAATTTTGTTATCACTGTTCTCTACAAAATCCAGTGAATGTATTTATTAAGTTTCCGAAGTTTTAGTTCACTATTTATAATTTTATGAGAGGTAGACGTCTCCCAAAGTGAGTGGTTTCTTGGAGCTTCTTATATATTCTTTTTTTCTTAAATTATAATTATGGTCTGATTTTTTTATACTAATAGTCACTCTAATTAAATAATGTTATTATTATTGTAACGATCAAAATCGTTTTCTTACTTTTCTTTAAATATGCCATTTCTGATTGTTTCCCCAATTCACAATTCATCGCGCTAGGTGCTAGTTTAATAGCTACTGCGACCACCGGTCGTTAAAAGAATTATAAATTCGGGTGTCATCGAACGAAAGACGAATGGCCTTATGGTTACGATGACGATTACGCGAAAATTCTCATCAGAGAGAAGCGGGCCTTCTTAGGGAGAAGCATGTCTTCTTACTTTTCTGTAAACGTAAAGTAACGCGTGTATGTGTGTGTGCTTATTGCGATTGGACGCATTCTTTCGAATCATTGTAATGCCCTTTAAAGATAATTAAATAGTTGCTTTTTAATTATTATTGTTTTATTGTGTTTGTTCCCATCACTAGGAATATCATTTAAGGAAGAACAGTTGCGCTGCATCAGTTGGTAAGTTCGCTCAATCTTCTTCATCTTATCTTTGGTCTCGTCTATTAATTGTCTATATTTTAAAATTAACTTTGAATAGTACAGTTTTCTTTTAGCAATGAATTTAATTCAAATAACAGATTTTGTAAATTCAACAAACTTTGTTTAAATTAATATTTAATTTAATTAAAATTTAAATTTATTTACAAAACATATTTATTCAAACCAATATTTTCAAATATGAAATGTATATATTTTTTATATATTTTGGTAATTAACAACAATAATTTGTTTATACATTTGTTTTAATAATAATAAAATTATTTAATTAGACTGACTAATAGTGTAACAAAATTCAGACCATAAATTTTTTTTTTTTAAATATATAAAGGACTCCAAGAAACCACTCACTTTGGGATACGTTTATTCGGCCCTGGGGAGACGAGGAGAGAAAGCAACAGACGGGATTCGCGATTAACAAAACGGTATAAGTTTTAAAATTTTCCTATTATTTTTGTAGATCAGGCAACGGACTAAACATATCGAACGATAATTGAAAATTTTTAGAGTTTTGTACTACAAATAATTAAATAATATTACAAGTTCTAAACGTTAAAAAAAATTAACCAAATCTTATCTTATCCAAAATTTTATAAGCTTTCCAAATCTGCAAAATTCAAGTCTCTATCTTCATTTTTGGCAAAGTTATTATGATTTTAGTGGAGCTGTATTTTTTTCTCCTCTTCGGTCGATCGGACCGACGGTTTTGAGCTTTAAACATTTGTTCTTAAAGAACAATTTCCAATTTTCGTTTAATACTTATGGTATTGAAAAAATAACAAAATTTTCAACAAACACCTCCGGGGCGTAATGGATCACTTTGGCTTATCTATTAAAAAAACCTATTATATTTAAAATATTAATAAAATAATCCTGTCAAGTTTCATTTCTTGTAATTCATATATTTATAAGTAAACTGACAGATTAGCTCGGTCGGATAAATGCCTGGCTCAGCGGACGCTTAGGACCAAGGGAGTACTTGGTTCGCGCCCATTAGCCTGGGATTTTTCCGGCAAGTGAGATAATCTGAGCGGGAGGTTTGACGTCGAAGTATAATGATGTGCACCGTCGATTATTGTCCGGTACACACCATTAGAATTCGACTGTCGATAAACCGGTTGTACTCGGAGAGGTTTTCTACAGTTTCCCTCTCCACTGGCGAGAAAACCCATTAGACGGGTGGTCCAGGCAAATGCGAGTATTCCTAATTTTCAAAGACGTTCTGTAGGCGCAAACTTAGTATTAAGAATTGTATATAAGAAAAACTTTGTATAGCAAGAAATTGTAAGGAACACTTGTATAGCCAAGTATGTAAGGCTGAAAACAGGTGTATAAACCAATAAAATATATTTATAAGTACCAATGATAACCTTTTATAAAAAAATAACTGGAGAAAAGATTTTTTAAGTTAATGGATTTTGCATTTCGCTACAACTTTTTAAAATTTGAAAATTGCATGAAAATGTTTAAATTTTAAATTAAATATGTTTCATTTTCAATACCCTTTGTTATAAATTTACAATAGAAACCAAAATTGTCAATACCGTAATAATATTTAATGATCTAAATTATAATTTCATTGCTGATCCATTACGCTCCGGCCCGATGCGAAATTTCTCACCTTGCATTTCTCCAAAAAACATTTTTCTAGAAAAAAAGTATAAGTGATATTAAGGCGTACTTTTTTTAATTGAAAGCTGAGATGTTAGGCTAAGTTTTCCACATGATGAAATTTTTATTGAAGCAAGAATGACGAAGTTAAGCTACAAAAAGTGAAAAGTGGTCCATTACGCCCCGGTCTCCCCTATGCAATTTAATGATTATATACACCGTCAAATAATTTAATTAACAAATATTTAATTTTTTCATAATTTTTATTTATATATAAAGGGACATATACAATTAATCCCCATATACATATACTATCATTATTTTTGAATTCGCTATTGGTCACGATTTAATTAAAAAAAGTGAAGATCATTAAATAATAATGTTATTTATTAATAACTGAGTTTATTTGTTATTAATAAACAATTAATTAATTTAATTGAAAAAAAGTTGGGGGCATTTCATAATATCCACGAGGGCACCACATGGAAAATCCATATTGAATCCACGAGGATTTTCTATGAGGGCACCAATGAGGGAAAGCATGTCACGCCTTCGAGGGCTCCGCGTGGATTGCCCCTACGGATTCCATATGGCAAGAGGGCAATCCACGAGGGCCTTGCCGGGGGCCCTCACCATTTTTCTACACGTGTTAATTCAATTGATCTATTTATTTTTCCTAATATTTGGTTTAAAGAATATTTTTGTTTATAACAATTTAAAATTTTTTTAACAAAAAGAGATTCATTATTAAGAATTCATTAAATGAATCTAAAGTACAATACATTTAATGAAAGGCAAAGTTTTTTATGGTGACGAGCCAAAGTTAACTATTTGATAAGTAATATTGTTTATAACAATTTACATAAATTAGTTTATGATTTGCTATTTAACTGAAGATTATATTATAGTAGTTTAAACTGATTTAAGACATGAGTAGTAACGGAATAAAAAAAGAAAGTTCATTTTTAAAGCAAAGTATATGCATACAATTAATTTGTGAACTTTCATTTTAAAAAATTGAATATTCTTAGGTTTGCATGAAGGGAAATGTTGCAAAATTATTCTTCTTAAATTTAAATTAAAAAACATGCAAATCCATTAAAAATTCTAGTCTGTAGACATTTTTGAAAAATTAATTGTAAAATAATCCCACTGTGAGACATGCCCGTGATTTTTGAAAAAAGTTTTTAACTCAATAAACTCATCAGGGCTACTCCAGTTCTTTTTGGAAAATCGTCTGTATATTATAAGGTATAAAAAATTTTTTTAAAAATAAAAAAATCGGGTACAAAATTTAAAAAAATTAAGTTGTTTATAAAAAAAATTTGTTAAAAATTTTTTTTAAAGTTGAAAGAAAACTAAAACTTTCATTCTTTGACATCTTTTTTTTAAACTCAATATTTTCAGACTTATAGGCTACTGAAAATTGGTCTATGTTTACAAATCAAAAATTTATAATTCAAAAATTTGGCCTCCAAAAAGAAAATAAAAAATACGTATCTGTTTATTTTCAATACAAAATAGAAAAAAAAATATTTTTGGCCGATTTTAAGAGGTCAAAGGTAAATTTCATGTGGAATTGCCCATATATATGATCGATTCTACGTCAAGTTAGTGATCAAGGGGTCTTACGGTGTAGTAGCAAAGTACACTTTATAAAGGTTTGTTCATGCTTTTTCGATTGGAAATAAGCATTTTAAAAAAATTTTTTTTGACACAAAAACATCAAAATTAAAAATAAATTTTTATTTGGGGGAAAGGTATGATTTTTTTTAATGAAAGCTGAAGTTTTTTACTATAAGAACATATATATGAAACAGTGGGCCTAGAATGTTTAAACATTAAAAAAAGAATTTTCTACTGACCGGAGCGCTCTAAATCCGGTTTTTAGCTCAGTTTAGTAGAAAACTCTTTTTTTCAATGATTTTTTTGTGTCAAAAAAGTTGTTTTTTTCAAAATGCTTATTTCTAATCGAAAGAGCATGAAAAAATCTTTCCAAAATGTACTTTGTCAAATTTTTATTTAATTGTTTAAGAGTAAAAAATTATCGAAATAAGCATTGTACCGAAAAACTCAAAAATGTAACCCCCTCCCCATTGGAAAATATTGGACTAGGTAAAAAAATATTTCCACGAAAAATTTATATTTATTAGTACTACAGAAGCCTCAAGTTTTACTACGATTGGAGAAAAATTTTTCTCCACCTTGATCACTTGACATGGAATTGTTTATATATATATATATGTCACGCTCCGAAGAAAGGTACCATGAAGTGGTATAAGGAGACCGAAAGAAATATATTATAAATAAGCCAAATTTTAATATCCACATAGTCAATGAAAAATACCGAAAGGAACACTAGCACTGCGCATGGGAAAAATGTAAAACACATTTCATTCACAGTTTCTAGAATTATAATACAGAAAATAAGACTAATTTTTTTACTTTGCTAATATTTAAAAAAGATGAGAAACACATAAAATCATATATGGGTGATTCTCCACTAAGTGGTAACTTTGAACTACGGGAACATTTATTCAAACATATTAATTTTTTGGAAAATTTTCTATGTAGATCTTTATAATGAAGCTTGAAAGTAATGATTTTGTACTTATTCTTAAATTTACTTAAATGTACTTAATGTACATTTACTTAATGTACAATGCACTTAAACTTGTTCTTAAATTCATCTTTTAATTTCATATAGACAATTTATTAATAATAATAATTAATTAATTAATTAATTATTAATAATTAAATAATATTTAAAAAGTCATGTTTTGTCCATTTATCATATAAAATAGTGAAAAAAACAAATAAATTAAATTCTGAAGGAGCTTATTAAACGACAATTAAGTAATATTACAAAACATTTTAACCTTCAACAAACCTTCTACTGATAGAAATATTGCGTCAAAAATAGTAGTAGTACAACATAGGACTATTTTGGATATTAAATTTTTAAATGGCTGCCACAAAATGGCGACTAAAGTTACTTTTTTTAAACAATATTATATACAAATTAATAATAATGTATTAACAATATTAATAATAACTTATTTATTATATTTTATATAATATATATTATATTATAAAATATATATTATTTAATTATATAATATCATAATATAATTTATATTGCTTCCTCATACTGAGGAAGTATTGTAATACCAAAATTTTTCAGGTTCGATTTTTTAACATATATTTATGTTATTTGACCTCAGGAGTTCAAAAATGACATTTTTACAAAATGTCATTCCGTATGTGTGTGTGTGTGTGTGTGTGTGTAAACATCACATTTTAATAAATATCTCCAAATTATAAAGAGCTTTTGGGCTGAACTTTTGTTAAATTGTAGGTCTCATCTGCGGACATAAAATGAGAGTACTTTGAGATAGATTAATAAAGTTTAACTATTTATTTTTTTTATTTTTAATTTAAAAAAAAACGTTTTTTGCCCATAACTTAAAAAAATGTTAGAACACCTAAAAATGTTTTCCTCTAATTTTTTTAGAGTTTTTTTAGACGCATCTTTTGAGCCCAGAATGAACATTTTTCGTTCACATTCACCAGAGATATTAAACTTTTAAAAATCAAAAATTTTTGAAAATAAGACTTTTTTGAGAATTTTGTTAAAAAAAGTAGAAATAACATTAAAACCAAAGTTACCAACTAGTAGAGCATTAAAAAACCCTTCGATTGACCTATTTTTGAAGCTATTTCGATTAGAAATAAAGAAGTTATTGATATTTTGAAAAACAGAAATTGTGAAAAAAAAAATTTTCATGTGAAAGTATTAAATAAAGAGAAAAAAATATTACAGCACTTAAGAATAATTGTTCTAAATTTATACTTTATTGTTATTAACATCTCTATGAGGAAGCAAAGTGTTCATGAAATAAACACAACAAGATTTACGAAAACGAATGAAATGAGTACGAAAATTATAACAAAAATTTATAACTTGGCAGCGGTTTTATATTATACTAGCTGTCGTACTCGTCTTCGACGGGTTTAATTTTTTTCAAATACATTCAATAGTGTGTCTACCAGTCTCCAAAATGGGAAATAGTGGGAAATTTAATTCGACCGGAAAAAATAATAATTAGCTACCATCAACTATTTCATTAGAAAAATATTACTATTTTAAATCAGTGATTGACTTTTTATCATCAAATAATTAATTTTTAATTAATTAAAATGCAGAAAACAATGTTTGTCAATTATTTGTAGAAATTTAATTATAGTATTATAAGTTAATCCAAAATTTCCACTAATTTTTGGAGTTATACTAAAGTCGAATTCGAACTAATTGTATCATAATTGCTAAAATCTAAAATAATACCTATATTGCAAGCTGAATTCACAGTTTTTCCCAATTAAATTAAATTCCTGCATATTTCCCGTTATTTACCAGTTGGTAGAACCCCTGTTAAAAGTATTAGTAAAAACAAAAACCCATCAAAGAGTGTTTTTATAAAATATGTGAATTTTTTTAGCCATTTGAAGTTTTATTTATCGTTAATACTTATCAAGAAAATTTACATTTGATAAAAAAATACACCTAAAAATATTTTGACAAAGCTGGGAAAAACCTGATAGTTTGTAAAACAGAAATAATAATAATAATACACCCTGTTTAACTTTTGCCTTTACAATGCTCAAAAAATCTCTAAAAGTTAAATCTAGAATTAAAATAACAAAACATTTTATTATCGAAGTTTTTCCCAGTAGCATAATCCAAGTATCGTATCACAGGTATTCTTGAATTTCTGCAGTATCTAATTTATCATAAAAAATCTTCATTTTTAATAATTGAAAAATAATTTCAATGCTATGAGTTAATATTTTTTAATATCATTTACCATCCTTATTAATAAAATCAGATGTCTCTCTATACATTGCTTCAAACTTCAAAATTTTAGCATAAATAGTTGTTATTGACATCAATGATTCCAGAAAATTGGATGAATAAATTATTCTAAATTGTATTATTTTGACGTTAAAATCTTAATCAAAGATCCCAAACATACTGATGACTTAAGTTTAATAGTAATTAGTATCAGTTATATTTTTCTCAATTTTTGACATTAAAACCATTTTTAAACAGATATTTTAAAAGCTTTCCATGAAAAAATGTGTAATTTTTTAGTTACAGGATAGTATTTTTTTCAAAATTATACTAAAGTGTGCCAAAATAACATGTAATACTCAAGTATAGAAAGTTTAAAAACAATCTTTTAACAATCTTTTTAACAATTTTTATTAATAAGTATTAAATAAAAATATTAATTGAATATTAATTGGAGCTAATAATTATAATTTTTTCGTTTTCTTAAATTTTTCAAAAACATTTTTATACTTACATCTTAGATATGGAATAGTATTTTTTGCAAAATTATGCTAAAATGTGACTAAATGACGTGTAAAACTCAATTATAGAGCGTTTAACAGCAATACATTAAAAAATGTAAAATTTAAAAAATATCGATATTTTGAAAACATTTTTATCTTTACATTTAAGTTAAAAGACACAATTTTTTGAAAAATTATTCTAAAATTTGACTAAATAACATGTAACAATTAATTATAGATCATTTAAAAGCAATTCATTAAAAAATATAAAATTTGAAAAATTTCGATTTTTTAAATTTTTTGAAAACATTTTTATACTTACATCTTGGTTATAAGGCATTATTTTTGGCAAAATTATTTTGAATAAGGTCTAAAAAACATGTTATACTCAATTATAGAAAGTTTAAAAGCATTTTTTTTAATGTAAAATTTGAAAATTTTTGATTTTTTAATTTTTTTTTAAATTGAACATCTCCAGTTCTAATTAATATTTTTCAAATCTGTAAATTTATAAACCTTCCTTGGCCTAAGGTCTAACATTCTGCCAAATTTAGTTCAAATCGGTAGAAGCGTTTTTGTGTTCTTAGGGAACAAAGCTTCTGTGACAGACATACATACATACACACATACATTAAAATTTCTACGACTACTTCTGGAATCCTTTATGTCAATAACAACTGTTTATGCTAAAAGTTTTAAGCAATGTACAGACAGACGTCTGATTTTATTAATAAGGATAATATAATAATATAATTTATATTATATTACCTGCAAAAAAATTTTGCGATAGATATTGTTAAACATAATTTGATAAAATGTGTATAAATCAAATTTTTCTACAAAATGCTAAAAAATGTAAAATATGTGACAGTCCACGAGAAATCGTGCCTTAGCTCGCGAATATAAATTCTACAGAAAACGTATTCTTACAAGTTACTTAAATTCTTGATCGAATTTCACATTTTCATGGATCAAGAACATATGCTCTCCAACCAAGTATAATATGTCAAGAAAATCATTTTCATAAGCCACCCAGGCAGAAAAGTCGGTGGTGTGCCGATGCCTACGACCGGCTCGACACCGGCCCGGTGGTAAAGTCGGACAATACCCGGTACCGGGCCGGTTCCTAAAAGACAACCGGCCCAGCACCGGTCCGGTAGTAAGGTCGAACAATAACCGGTACCGGCACTGTGGTACCGGGCTGGTTAATAAAAGACAACCGGCCCGGTACTACTTTTTAATACCGTTTTTACACCGACGATGAACTTTTGCCAGCATCAAAATCAGTACCGGCCCGGCACCGGCCCGGTACCACTACTTGATACCGTTTTTACACCGGCGATGAACTTTTGCCGGCATCAAAATCAGTACCGGCCAGGCACCGGCCCGGTTCCGGCATTCGATGCAGTTTTTACACCGGCGTCTGGATTTTGCCGGCATCAAAATTAGTACCGGCCCGGCTCCAGCCCGGTTCCGGCATTCGATGCAGTTTTTACACCGGCGACGGGATTTTGCCGGCATCAAAATTAGTACCTGCTAGCCATCGGCCCGGTTCCGGTATTCGATGCAGTTTTTACACCGTCGATGGACTTTTGCCGGCATAATATTTGTGTGTCTTAAAAAGTCTAAATATTTAATTTTTTGAAATTTTTTTTACACCATTCGGAAGAATAAGAAAATCAAATCTCTCAAAATCAAATGTTTTTTAAAATCTCTTTTTATATAGTTGGAAAAATTACATTTCATTAAACTCTATTAATTCAGCTTTAAATTGTACTGGAAAATCACTGAAAAATCTGGGAATATGTAACTGCCGAATTACTAGACACCCTATAATAACTTTGTTCGTTTAAATAATTTTGGTCAGGTTTTATCTGATTTATTGTTATAAAATTTTGATAATTTAACAAGGTATTATATTAATTTCATTATACTAAGTTTCTGCAAGTTTATTCTATAAAGCCGGTACCGGGCCGGTACCATGCCAGCGGTTTTTCTTTAGCCTTACTTGCAACGTATAATGACATTAACAAATGTTATTATAATTATTAACTTTGACATTACATTATTCAAACTGTCTTTTAGAAAAGGTTTTTTCTATTAATTTAGAACATTTTGTAATTAGTCCTGATGTCACACTTCATATATAAACTATCCATTCACTTTTCATAAGCAGGTTTAGGTTAGCGAATGCGGCGTCGACTTTGCAGCCCGAAGGTCCTGAGTTCAATTCCTCATGTCTTCAGATTTTTCGTTAATAATTAATAATAATTTATATGTTTCAGCATTCTATTTAGTGTTTACAATTAAATTAATTAATAAATAATATTGTTTAACGTTTAATATATGTAAAAATGTATAATAATAATAATTAATAATTTTTTTTTACTACCGGCCCGGCATCGAGCCGCTGGTTTACCGGCACCAGGGCGGATATATCCCGGGTTATCATTGTTGACTGGACCGGCTCCAAACCAGCAGAAATACCGGCACCGGGCCGGTGTCTAAATTTCATTGGCCCGGTATCTTGCCGGTGTTGTGCCGGCAATAAACCGGTACGAAAACACTGAAAACAAGAACCGGCCCGGTACCGGGCCGATGGTTTACCGGCACCGGGGCAGATATTTCCCTTGGTACCGGCCCGGTACCAAGCCGGTCGTTGATTTCTGCCTGGGCAATCGCATAATTGGATCGACCCCATGCAATCCAGATATTTACTTCAACAAATTCAAATTTTCTTGATTCAATTAAATTTTTTTTAGTGTAGGCACCGGAGTTTACAAATCAAGGAAAACAATTCATTAAAGCCGCAAAAATGAACAAAATCAAACAATATTTATAGCATATTAAAGAGATTTGTTTACTCTAAATCACTATTATTTTTATTTATTTTTATTGGTTAAGATTTCAGTGATTTTCGCTGAACTGGAGTTTATACATAATTAAAATACGCACTAAAATATTTTATAATTTAAAATCTAAAAATGCTATTTTTTTAAAAATTTAACATAAATACAACTTTTTAACTTAATAGTACAAATTGGAAGCAAAACCGAACTAAAAATGTCAATACCCCAGTAGCACGTAATATTACGAACATTACAACATTATTCTAGAACCATTGGTAACATTAAGGCAATATTGGTAATGTTACGGAAGTTTTCTCAATATTGCTGTAATATTACGTGCTACTGGGGTACAAAATATATTAATAAAAAACATGCTGAATATTAATTATGAAAAAATTTGAAACAAATTAGAAAATAATTATTAAAGTTATTAATAGGGAACAGCGGGGAAACAGTGCCCACTTAGTGAAGAATCACCCATATGACAAACATCCCTATATTAAAGAACCAGTTGAGACTAGTAGAAATTGAACATGGATCTACTGGTGTCAACTTGCTTTCCAAATTGAAAAACTTTTCCGTGTAGCAATTCTACTAGTTTTAAATTGGATATCCTATTTATGTAACTGAATCGAATATCCAAGATAAAATTGAAATGGTTCTATCTTGCGGATTGTCCTCTTCAATTTTTGTTTCGACTTGCTTTAACATGGATTTCCAATCTTATCATTTCTACTTGTATTTCCAAGTTCGCACGTGCTACAAGTATCAGCTTGCATTTCCAAATACAAAAATTAAGTTCAAGTATCTACTTGGTTCAATTTGGATTCTAGAATACTACATTTCACTTGTCCTGTCAAATTAAAAATCAACAAGCTTGAGGTTGGAATTTCCAACTCTAAATTTATATGTTACAGTAAAGGATAAATGTCATCTTGGTTTAATTTGAATCGGGGATGCATTCTATTTGGAATTTTAAATTTAAAGAGTTTGATTAATAGCTAATTGAAATTCGTAAAATTGTCATTTTCGCCAATTGTTATTTTATAAATTGTTATTTTTGCAAAGAATTATTATTACAAATTTACATTTTTACAAATATTTATTTTAGTTAACTGTTATTTTGCAAATTTTATTATTGCGAAATTGCATTCTTCGCAATTGACAGTTTTACAAATTGGTAGATACTTTTGCTAATTGTTATTTTTTGCGAAACTGCTTTGTTGTAAATCAATATTTCTGCTAATTGTTGTTTTGCAAATTTTATTTTTGCGAATTTGCATTTCTCGAATTGATATTTTTATGAATTTGTTACTATTGCTATTTGTAATTTTGTGAATTTTGTAATTAATGAAACTTACACTATTTACACAAAATTGTTCACTCTATTAATAGAAAATATTTGCATGATTGTTGTGGAAAATTCAGTCTTTCATTTTAAAAAATGTATTAAAAACAAATAATAATTGTAACGTCTAGACTGAATTTTCCACGACAATCAAATTAAAAACGCGCGTTTTCAATAAAAAATTCGTATGTACATTCCAAATTAAAAATACAAAAATTTTTTATTAGGGGCTTCAAGAAGAGCCCAGTAAAAAAAAAGTATTCAGAATAGAAAAAAGTATTGGTGGTTTTGATTTTAATAATATATGCACATAAATCTTATCTTATTATTGTTTTAGCTCCATTATCAAAAGGAAAAAGAAAGTGGTTCGAGGAAGTAAGGTTAATTAATGAAGTCAGTAAGAGGCCCAAATTATATGATCCTTCTGAAAGATACAACGAAACACCGGAAGGAAGAGGGAGAATATGGGACGAAATCGCTTATTTATTTCCTGGTAAAGTAATTCTTATATATATTTATTTAAATTTTCAAAGAACAATATTATCTATTTAGTTCTTAAAATTATTTTTAATTGTCAGGATCTTCTGCTCCCGCGTTGAAGAGGCGCTGGAAAAATTTGAGAGCCCAGTATTCTAGAAATGATTCGATTCGGTTCCGGCATTATAATTTAATGAATTTTCTTGATTACACAAGCACTGAGTAAGGATATATCTTTAATCAACTAAATATACTACTAAATATTCTTCTCTCTTGCACTCACGAAATTCTGCTTTGCATTGTGTTTTCTGCTGAACATGAGACTACACCCTTACGCTAACCCATGTCAGTACGGAACGTTACATTTTTATAGTCAGTACCTTGAGGGTTAATTCGCGAAAATCGTTCGCGAACGCAATTCATAGGTTAGAAAAGGACAGAGATATAGTATGTCCTTTTCTAACTCATGCTCTGCGTTCGCGAACGACATTCACGAAGCAGTTGTGCTTAGGCCTTAAGTAGGTGAAAATACAACGGGAGTGACACTGGTGCAGTTTCCCATAAGAATAAACTAACCTGAAAGAAGACCGTCGCCACTGGTGGCGCTGGCTGGTTAGTTGGCCGATATTGAGTGAAAATGCATTAGGCTGCGGTTACACCTCTGCAGGCAGCCTGCCTGCCTGCAGGTTGTCATGGTAACGTACAAGAGTAAGAGAGTCAGTGACTTCAATCTTCTCCCTTACTCTCGTTGCTCCTGCCTGCGCAGGCAGGGAGCCAGGGTTGCCAGATTGGTCTACAAAGCGCGATTTGGGCTATCTTTTGTCATAGTTTCGCGGCGTAAATTTCATTTTCGCTACAGGTAGCGAATTGGGCTATATTTCTTTTATGAAATTGCGCTTTTTTTACTATCAGCATATTTTTTTAAACACATAAAAATCGAATACCAAATCATTAATATAATGAGAACTTTCAATTGGCGCCCTTTTTTCTCGTTTTAATTCTAAACCTCATAATTTTTATACATATCATTAGTGAATAGATTTAACAAAGGGCGCCAATTGAAAGTTCTCATTATATTAATGATTTGGTATTCGATTTTCATGTGTTTAAAAAAATATGTTGATATTAAAAAAAGCGCAATTTCATAAAAGAAATATAGCCCAATTCGCTACCTGTAGCGAAAATGAAATTTACGCCGCGAAACTATGACAAAAGATAGCCCAAATCGCGCTTTGTAGCCCAATTTGGCAACCCTGCATATAGATAATTTAAATGCAATTCATTAAAAAATATAAAATTTGAAAAATTTCGTTTTTTTTAATTTTTTGAAAACATTTTTATACTTACATCTTGGTTATAGGACATTATTTTTGGAAAAAAATTTTTACATTTTGATATATTGCAGTAAATTAATCAGTTATGACTTTCGTGAGATATATAATTATAAACAATAAATTTACAGTTTTTAAACATATTAATTAGAACGGGAGGTATTCAATTTTTTCAAAAAATTTTAAAAATGGAAAATTTCTAATTTTTTATTTTTTAATGTATATCTTTTGAACTTTTGACGTCAAAATAATGGAATTTAGAATAATTTGTTTATCTAATTAATCAAAAAATTTTTAATTGCAAAACTTCGAAAATATTAAAAACGGTAAATGATAAATGGTAAACAATATTAAAAAATATTAATTCATAGCTTTAAAATTATTTTTAAAGTATTGAAAATGGAGATTTTTTATGATAAAATTCATACTACAGAAATTCAAGAATACCTGTGAAACGATACTTGCATTATGCTACTGGAGAAAAATTTAAATAGTAAAAAGTTTTGTTATTTTAATTCTAGGTTTAACTATTATGGATGTTTTGAGCAATGTAAAGCATTGTAAACTGGAAAAAACGGGAGAAATGCAGGAATTTAATTTAATCGGGAAAAATTATGAATTCAGCTTCCAATATAGGTCTTATTTTAGATTTAAGCAATTATGATACAATTAGTTCGAATTTGACTTTACTATAACTCCAAAAACTGGTGGAAATTTTGGATTAACTTAGATTACTATAATTAAATTTTTACGAATAATTGACAAACATTGTTTTCTGCATTTTAATTAATAAAAAATAAATTATTTGATGATAAAAAGTCAATCACTATTTTAAAATAGTAATATTTTTATAATGAAATAGTTAATGGTAGCTAATTATTATTTCTCCAGTCAAATTAAATTCCCCATTATTTCCTATTTTTCGAGACTGGTAGACACACTATTGAATGTATCTGTAGAAACTAAAACCCGTCGAAGACGGGTACGACAGCTAGTTTTCATTATAAGTAAAATGTTAAATACTTTTTCTAAGATTTTAATATTATAAAAACTAGCAAATGATACGCGCGCTGGCGCGCGGAACGCAGTATTTAATTTGATACTGTTATACAAATTACAAAATTTTTTATTAACAAACATAAATTTTTAAAATAATTTCATCATCAAAATTAAAAAAAAATCACTTTTTAAATACAAAATTATTTATTACTGTTCGTATTGTCAAAAATTTTAATGAAATTTCACTAAAGAATTTCAATATTTCCTAAAATTTTAACAAATCTTTCTAAATAAAAATAATTAAATTATTTTAAATAGTAAAATTTTTCGCAACAATTCAATTATTTTTAATACAATTTTTAAAAAAATTTTCTCTATAAAATTTCAATTATTTTAAAAATGTTTAAATAAAATTATTAAAGAAACCCCATTATTTGACATAAAAAATCAAAGACATTCTGCAAAAAGAATTTAATTAGGATTTTTTAAATTTAAACGAAATTCTCAGCGAGAATTAAGTTATTTTTCTAAATAGTGAAATTTTGTGAAGGAATTCTATTATTATTAAATTTTTTGATAAAATTCTTTGCAATAATTCGATGATTTTCAATACATTATTTAAAAAATTTTTAATTTTTGAAAAGAAAAATTATAAAAAAGTTAAGAAACAAAAAATCAAACAGCAACAATAACTTCAAATGTATTTTCCATATATTTTATGTAAAAATGACAAAATAAAAGAGAGTGGTCGGAGGTAATTTAAAAGCATTGAAGACAAGAAATTACATTAAATTTATAAAATAAAAAATATGTGATTTTATTTATTTACTTTTTTTATTCACATATATAACTTGAAGAATTCTTTTAGACGAAAGCAATTATCCTGAATGAGCTGAAATATATGTATTTATATTGATAAGAATAATAAATATATACATTATTTAAATAAATAAACTTAAATTCTCATTATTCTCTTAAATTCTTTCATATTCTCTTGGAAAAGTTGAATTACAATAATTTCTTTGGGAATATTGTCGATTCAAACAGCTAAACTAGCGCATCTGGTGACCGACTTGGAACTGCCGCTGGTGTGACTCTGTGTATTAATACGGTGAACTCCATGAGTTTTGACAGTTCGCTTAAATTGTTTTTACAAGAAGTTTAAAAGTAATTTCATAAGTGTGAATAAAAATTGAAATTTATAATGATAGATGAAAATAAATATGCACCTTCACAACAAAAGAGAAACTAAAAACAACACAATTTCTGGGTTTCTCAGTGCTCTACATTCAAAAAGAATAAAAACCATCATCACAGAATACAACTTAATATTTGAAGACGCAAACAATTGAATTTAGCAATAAAAACAGGGCCAAGTGAATGATAATATTATTTTTACAGCAATTATTTCAAACCTTTATGATCATATCACAAGTCTTAAGTTTATACTCAAAGTTTCAGGTTATGTCTCTTTACAAGATATATATAGACTTTTATTTTTTTTAAATTTCATATTCGTACAAGTGTACAGAGTTTGAGGTACAATTTAAAAAAAACTATTGTGCCATCCCGAAATTTGCCAACACGGTTGTGTGATAAAATAATTATAGCTTACCTAAAACTGTGCGAGTATAAACTTACGACTGAGAATAAACGCAGAAATTGTCTCGTTTTCAGTTACTCTTTTGTTGTGAACGGGCATATTTATTTTCATCTATAATTATAAATTTCAATTTTTATTCACACTTATGAAATATTTTTAAAATTTTTGTAAAAACAATGTATGCAAACTGTCAAAACGCATGGAGTTTACCGTATTGTAATACAAAGAGTCACACCAGCGCCAGTTCCAAGTCGGACATCAGATGCGCTAGTTTAGCTGTTTGAATCGCCAATTACCCTAACCTAAATTCTCGAGAATTTAAGAACACTATTATAATGTTAGCGTTACTAGCGCAATCTTCAGGGAGAAGCGCTGCACCTGAAAGAACTGCTACTTTTTTTCTCACACATCCATTATCTTCAAATCGTTAGAATCCAAAGAATAAGTGATTCCCTCATAAAAAAACCCATTGTTGCGAAGGAAGTTTTATGGAGCGTTCAGACCTCCGCATGTAAAACTTTTGCATGCAGGTTGCCATAGTAGCTATGTCAACCTGCATGCACCCTCAATGAATCAATATTTTTTTGTAAACACTCAAATGTAGACATATCTTGTAGTATAAGGAACTTCCACTCAATGGGTAGTTTGAAATATTTTGATGGCGATTTTTCTTTTCGGCTCGTGGTTAGTTAGCGAAACTAGCGCTATTGCGGGGAAACAACTACAACTCAGGTAA
This sequence comes from Leptopilina myrica (nomen nudum), assembly GCA_032872475.1. Taxonomy (NCBI): domain Eukaryota; kingdom Metazoa; phylum Arthropoda; class Insecta; order Hymenoptera; family Figitidae; genus Leptopilina; species Leptopilina myrica (nomen nudum). The sequence goes on along the minus strand of CM065461.1, from coordinate 19,588,441 downwards.
GCGATCCGCCATTACAAATGGCGGATATGCGAATGTAATAAATTCAAAAAGACCGCGTTGATCTGCGCGTGCGTGTTGCATTTAGCAGACGAAAAAGAGAAAAATTCTAGAGGTGTACATTTTCACGTTAGATGGATTCTTATCGCTAACTAACCCATGACGTCAAACAGAAAAGAAAAGTTGGAAACACTTGTTACGAAGAGTGTAAGCTCTTTATACTACTTCGTGTTTATAAAGGAAGTGGGAGCTCCTTAAGACCAACACACAAAGCATGAGTTAGAAAAGGACTTTATACTACTTCGAGGGTCTTCTTATACTACTTCATGAAAGGTACCTAAGAAGCAAAAAATTTAAGGTTATGTTTTTAATTTTGCAAGTAAAAATACATAAAGAAAATCAATTATAAATTGTTAAAAGCCATTTCTGTATTTTAAATATAGTTCCTTATTATTAGAAGTTATATTTTCTTTTAGCTGTTGGTGCAACTGGTATCGTTCTATAATGTGTAAGCGATGTTCACCTTGAGTCAGTAGAACTTAAGCATGTGTACAGAATCGTCACATTCTTATTGTAAAATATATTTTTCTTAGTTTAATAAATTCTGGTTCAATAAAAGAAATACTTTAATTTATTTTACATTAAATTGGGTTCCAAAAACTTCAGGTTATGGGCCCAGGTTTCATATGTGAAATCCGGAATCTATGAGTGTAAAATAGTATATATAAGGAAACGAGTTGATCGGAAAAATGGCTGCCTTGAACAACATACATTTTAACACAACCAAACCATTTGATTAAAATAATTTTTCAAATTGGGAATTTCGCATTAAATTACTACTGGAACAATCTTAAGTACTTCTTGTATTTAAAACTACTCCCTCAGAGGAAGAAGATTTAAATAAATTCCTCAAAAGTGATATAAAAGAGAGGAACATTGAACAATGCCCGTAAGATTCCAAGTAATAAATAACCAACCGCTATCGATGTTATGTTTTGTCAAGATGAAACGAATGTTAACCTCGACTTCGTCAAAAACAAACTTTTAATGGAAGAATCTAGACAAACAAAAGGCAATGGAACAGAAAAAAAAACGTAGCCTTTGGTGGATATAGAAATAAAAATTGGAATAAAAAAGCACAGGAATCGAATAAGACTCCGAGGAATTTTTCTTACAGATATGACTCATGTGGTGAGGTAGGACATATGCGTAAAAATTATCCGAAATATAAATACAAACAAGGGAACAAAAACAAGCTCACTCTACTAAAAAACAACAAGAAAACGAAGATAAGGAAATAAGTTTTTTTACCGGAAAACAATAAGGAAATCTCGTCAGGAAATTCAATGATTTGTAAAATAAACTTGAAAGAAGTTAAATTTCTTATTGACAGTGGTGCAAAACATCATTTACTGAAAACCGAGTATGAAAGTAAAGTTATACATAAACGGGAAATCAATCAAAAAATAAGTGTAGCCCAAAATGTACAAAGCAAATCTGTTTTGAAAGAAGGTGACTTGTGTGTAGTGACTGATACTGACAGAAAAATAACAATAAAAAATGTTTAGGTATGTGAAGATCTTTCACATAATTTATTATCGGTTAGAAAACAAAAAGAAACAGGAATGGAAGTGATCTTTAAAAATAAAAAAGTGACAATTAGGAAAAACAATCGCGATATCTTGAAAGGAACAAGGAATGGAAACCTATACATTGTAATCTTTAAATGTGTGATGTCAGATAGTGCAAATTTATCAAGTGCAAAAAAACAAATACTTCTACACAGGAAAATGTGTCATTCGAGTAAACATACATCACCGATATTATGTGAAATGTGTATTAGAGGAAAACAAACGAAACTACCTTTTCGCCTACTTGAAAACGATGCGAAAGCAACAAGGATGCTTGAAATCATTTCAACTGATGATACAGGTATTTCGTCACATTCACTTTTCTACAGTATTTCTAATTAGAAACAAAAGTGAAGTTTTCGAAAAATTTAATGAGTTTATTTGTCAGGTGGAAGCAACCCGAGTAGAAATTTGTCGTGGCCTTCCTAGTGTTATCCTACAGCTAGACAGTTTTTGTCGTAGATTTTTAGTTTCAAATGACTGTCCAGGTCCCGTAAAGTTAATGTACAGTTTCCCCTTCATTTCTCTCGATATGGAGACTGTCTGGTATTCATCGTGATACTGGTCTAGGTTACCGACATAAGAAATAGAACATGTCCGTCTTCTACATTTTCTTGTCGATTCTCGGTCTAACTAAATTTCTGTTTATTGAAATAAATTGAAACTAACATTGTTTGAATTTTATTAAAAATAAAAAAATTAAAATGTTAAAATAATAATAGTCGTATTAAATGTACAGGTTTTAGAACTTTATTTGAATTATTTATTCTTTAATTTAGCGAGACAGATTATAGGTTATAAAAATGTTATATTAAAATTTTAATAGTTTGTATTGATTACCTGTTTTTAGATTTAAAGAAGAATCTAAGCTTTTTATTAATTTTATTATTACACTGAGAGAAGTCCGGGAACTAATACGACCCCTGCGAGCCTTGAGAGGTACTTTTGAATGTTTTTATGTGAACCCTCGAATCGGAACGTCTCAAGCGCCGATGCGCCACAAAAAAATAAGTGTAATGTATTTTTGACCGAAATACCCTAACTATGTATTTTGACGCGCTGAACACGAATCCGATCTCCGTTTTGCTTCATCACGATAGGATTTTTTCTAACCTCAAAAAACATGTCGGGATTGAAAGGTAGGCAATTTTTTTAAAAATTAACGGATTTACTTCAAACTTGGTATCTGGGGGTTTTCTCGGTCGCTTATTACGAATCTGAAGTTAAATTTTCAAAATTTAAAATGTCGGATCCAATATGGCGTTTTGAATTAAAAAAACATTTTAAGATTTACTTCAAACTTGGTATCTAAAGGTTTTTGGGTCGCTGATTACAAATCTGAAATCATATTTCCAAAATTCAAAATGGCGGATTAATTTTTAAGAAATATTAACATTTACATAAAATTTGGTATCTAGGGATTTGTAAGGCCACCGATTGTAAATCTGAAGACAGATTGTCAAAATTCAATATGTTAGTTTTGAATTATACACTGTAAAAAATAAAAAAAATCTTATAACTTGAATTTGTAAAATTACATAGAAAAGTTTTTGTAATTTTACCACTTTCAGTTTAACGATAATACACTTTTTAAGGTTATAAGTAAAACCATATTTGTAACTTTACAACAATCATAGTGGAAAGTATACATGGCGCTGTTGTAATACAGAATTCAATTGCTACAGTGTCTCATTGGAAGTAGGTAATATTTTGGACCCTCTTTCAATGTAGCAAGATTACAGCAAAATGTAAAAGTACAAAAATTTGTAAAGCTGCCAAAAATGGTTTTTTATTATTTCAATTATAGCATTATTACAGTTTATTGTAAATTTGATAAAGTACGCGTTTCATAGAGATTATTAATTGAAAATTATATCGTATAGTTTTAGATATGGCTAAAATCCGCCACGTTTTTAGAAGCGAAAATGAAAAAAACTGCGATTTTGGACCCACATTGAAAGTTATTTATTTTAGTTGTTTAGTTTTAACGAAAAATTATTGTTATAATAAATATTAGCAATGAGTTGTTTAGTATGTAAAAAGAAAAAAATACATGTGAGAATTAAAATCGTTATAGTGTGTAAAAAATTATATTTTAAATGTTTAAAAAGAATAAATTGTTCTTATTTTGACAACTCTTTAAATCTAAAATCGAAAAAATTTTTGCTAACTTTACTTATATAGTGAGTGCATTCTGCTTTTGAATGATTAAAATTAATAAATTGGAAGAAATTAATATTTACTAATAAAATTTATTAGTTCAAAAGCAAAGGCAGTCACTAATTTAAATTAGTAAACATTTTTACTAATTTAAATCTAAAGAGTAGTATTTATTTTAATTATTTAATCTTATTAATTTATTTTAAAATATAATTAATATATTAAAGCATGGTTATTCAAAATTTTTACCAATTATAGTATTACAATTCTTTAACGTAAAAATGCATTGTAATTAATTGTACAAGTACCAAAAGTATATTCTAATATAACGATTATCTGAAAAATTACAATAAATTGTAATTTTACATTTTACGATGTACACTTACATAACCTCAAACCCATATTAGAAGTTCTTGGTGTTGGTATACAAATTTTGGCTTACTTTTGTCTCTTCCAAAGTAGGTAAGATTTTGGACCCACATTGAAAGTTGTAAAGTTACAAGAAAAATTTTTTACAGTGTATAATTATATAATTATATTATATAATTTTTATTTTAATAGAAGCCATATCTGAAATGTGAGAAACTCGCTTTGAAATCATACTCAGCAACTTAAAAAACATGTAGACACTAAATTTTATAAACAGTCTGACAATTTTTTAAAAATAATTTCTTTATATTGAATCAAACATCGAATTTCGAAAATCTGACATCAGATTCGTAATCAGCGACCCAAAAATCCCCTAGATACCAAAATTGAAGTATATATTAAAATTTTTTTCTAAATTCGTCCGCCATATTGGATCCGCTATTCTGAAATATGATAATCTAACTTCAGATTCGTAATCAGCGTCCTACAAAATAAGCTTTTAATTGAAATGAATTAAATTTATGTGATATTACTTGATAAAAAACTATATTTGTTTAAAATTGTCCTAGAATAAAAAAATTTAATTTATTGCTACTTACATTTAAACAATAAAGATCATATTTGATTAATTTATTATTTTTATATTGTGACAGTAAAAGATATTATCTTTGCAATAAGACATTAACAAACTTTATATATTTACTAAAATTAAAATAAGTAACATTTTGTAATGCCTTTATTTGCTGTATAGGGTGGGCAAATCCTACCGGTTATATATTAAAATATAACTATCAATCTATATTTCATCCAAATCGCTATAGCAATGTACGCAAGTGAAATAACTTGTGCGCATGTTTGCACACTTTAAATGAACAGGACGATGACATGTGTTGCAGTTGACAGAGTTAAATGCAGTCAATTTCTTTGGTAACAAATTTAAACAAAGTATGCAAAAATCGGTATCATCATCATCTGATGGCGGTGAAATTTTTGTTTTGGGCCGCTTAACAGGTAATATCGCTTTCTTCTTTTTTTTTGCTGCTGTTTCTTTTTTTGCTGCTGCTGCTCTTTTCGTTGCTAATTCTACTTTCCTTTCTGCTTTTTTGTTGTTGCTACTGCTCTTTTCGTTGCTAATTCTACTTTCCTTTCTGCTTTTTTGTTGTTGTTGCTACTTTATTCGCTGCTTTTTCTTTGAAATTAGCAATATTTTCATGGGAAGTTAGTTCGAATCTTTTCTTCGCTTTTCGACCACGGTTGGACGGCTTTTTGGGAGCAGCGGCTTGCAATGGTCCAATTTCATCTATAATCCATGAACAGCTAGTGCTATGTATAGTATTTGATGTTCCTGGTTCCTGGCTAGTGGTTCACTTGCTTCAGGTATAATCATATTTTCAGGAACAATATTCAAAGGATCAACAATAATACGCAGCTGATCATTTTCGTTAAGATTAGCCTCTGTAGCAACTACAGCAGCATTTTGCTGAACGGCTTTAATATATTCATCATCACTGAAGACATTGGAATTGAATGGAACAGTTCCCGTTTCAGCGAAACCCAAATTTTTTACAAATTATTTGGTTATGTTGTGAACATCTCTCTGAACATTTTCTGTAAGTAAATAATTCTACCATGAATTATATACAAGCGTCTTACACTTGTTTAACCGCTTTGAATCATCAAAATCTATTTTCATTTTCGTATGCAACTACTCTAAAAAATATATCACTAACTAGTTTTAAATAAATTCAGTCGATTTTTATGGCCGCCATATTGAATTCGCCAATTTGTATTTTTAAAGAGTAACCACAGATTCGTATTCACCGACTTCAAAAACCACTGAGTAATGAATTTGAAGCAAATTCAGTCGATTTTTTATTTTTATGTCCGCCATTTTGAATTTATTAAGAATAACTACAGATTCGTATTCAGCGACTCTAAAAACAACCAAATAACTTTTTATTGTTAAATAGAATATCATTTTTGCAAAAAATATTTTTAGTTAGAAAATATTACATAATAAAGTAATTTATTATTAAAAATTATAGTGTAACATTGCAAAAAAGAATTTACAAAAAATTTGTAGCATATACTAAGTAGAGACAAAAATTTACATCTTAAAAGTTGTAATGGATTACTAGAAATTGATTTTTTAATGTAAAAGGAACATTTTTCTTTATTTTTTATTTATTTATAATGGTTTTATTATTAACAAAATTGCGGTTCAGTAACTTTTTAGACTTATTCATGGGACGTTTCACGTCAACCGGCCCAGAGCTCTGCCCAAAATTGTAAGCAACTAAAATAAACAATCAATATGGCAAAATGTTCGTAAACTAATGCCCTACCAATTGCAAAGTGGCAGAATCCAAAATTCAAAATGGCGTCCTGACTGCCTCACCTGAAAGACACCAAAATCCAAAAAAAGAAAATATAATTATCAATTACTCTCAAAAACGGTACAATAATGATTAGTCATGGCATATTTTAATGTTTTCGGGGTCGCTGATGACGAATCCGGTGTCAGTTTTTTCAAACTCAAAATGGCGGATACTTTTTCAAAATTTTTTAATAAAAAAAATTACTTATTGGAACTTGGATAAATTTTTGAGCTGGGTATCTGTAAGGGCTATAAGCGGATGCCCTCGTGGGTTCTTTCTCATGGATTTTCCACGTGGGCTGGCCGCCGGGGGCCAGTGAACGGCGTGGCTCGAACGTGGCTTTTTCTACACGGGAAGTGGAAAATAAACAGTAGATTCTAAGCTTCAATTTAATATATATTAAGACTATATTACAAAATTTTTAATTATATTAAAAAATAATTAAAAATATGTATCATATTTAACCAAAACCAATAGACAAAATTAAATTAATTTGTTTACTAAGAAAAACTTGAAATTTTATAACATTACAAGATTATATAATGGTAAATAATGCTTCGTAGATTATGGATAAATTTTTTTTGAAATTTATACTCAACCAAATATCAATAATAAGTTAAAGCAAATATTGAGTCTCACGTTGGAGACACGTGGATAATCACCCATATATTTATGTTTTAAATTATATTTCGTTAACTTAAACAAAATTCACAAAAAAAAATTATTTGGTTCTTATGTACGAGTATTAAGAATAAAACAAATTCCTCAGAGAATTAAAAAAAAATATTTTTATTCTTACATTAAATTTTCTTCTTCAATTTCACTGACATTTTTATAGTGCTTTAAACAATATACATATATACTTTTTATACAAACGATTCATAAAGATTCGACATGTATCAACGTTTTGTTTGTTTGAAACCAAGGTGTCTAGTATTTTAGCAATATAAAATTTCCGGTTTTTTCCCAGTATGTAAAAAATTTTCCCGGATAATTGAAAACTAAAATGTTACAATAAATTTAATTGTAATATTTGTAAAACTTATAATAAGAATTAAATAGAAGGCATTATATTAATTAAATAATTTTTTAATATAAAATTGAACATCTTTATTAACTCACATTAAACAAAATTATACTTTAAACTTTGCTAAAATGTTACTTTTATTAGTGGAAGTGTAAATATTAATTTTTTTTAAATTTGATAAAATATTTTTTGATTTATGGAGTTTCAAAATTTCGATTTTTTTGAAAATATCTTTTTTCGATTTAACATATTGATAAGTAAAATTAATCAAATTAAAAGTATGAATTTTTTAAAGTGGTTTTCATGAGCTAGAAGTGGGTGACCTTTTTTATAAGCCATGTAAAAATCAGAGTGGAAGCATTAAAATTTTTTAGGAAAATAATAATTTATCATTATTTTACATAAATAATAATTATATTAAACGGGATCGTATTAACCGGGTTCTACTGTATTTTGAATTTAAGAATTTGACCTTGAATTTCAAGGTTAAATTGACAGAAAACAACTTTTTTTCATCACCAGCTTCTAGCCCGTGAAAACCCCTTTAAATATCACTATTCATACTTTTAATTTGATTAATTTTACTTATCAATATATTAAATCGAAAAAAGATATTTTCAAAAAAATCGAAATTTTGAAACTCCATAAATCAAAAAATATTTTATCAAATTTAAAAAAAATTAATATTTACACTTCCACTAATAAAAGTAACATTTTAGCAAAGTTTAAAGAAAATTTATTTTTTTACCTGGGCAGTTAAGGAATTTTGCCCCATATGTTAGTAATTTGTGGTTACGTTATATTTTTTTACTCCGAATCCCTTTGAGATCCCAAGATGAAACTTACAGGAGATGTAAAGCACATTTGCCCTAACATTTAGTAAAATTTTGAAAAACATCGAAGACGATGTTTTTTCAAAAACAGATTTTTAATTTTTCAAAATTTTTTGAATTTTTCTTTTTTATATTAATTGTATCTTAAAATATTCTTATAACCAAAGAAATCCTTTTTTAAAAATCCAAAATCGGTTAATTAGAACCAAAGTTACAGCACTTTAAAAAAAGGACAAAATTTTTGAAATTGCCATATTTTTGGTAATTTACAAAATTTAGAAAAAATATTTGGTGGAGTTGTTTTTCACTATAAAAGTAATAAATTTACAAAAGTACAGCCAAATCCCAACAAGTCATGAAAATTAATGTGTTGAACTGACGTGGAATCCACCAAGAATTAAATAGAAGGCATTATATTAATTAAATAATTTTTTAATATAAAATTGAACATTTTTATTCAATCACATTGAACAAAATTATACTTTATGTATAAATTATTATAGAAATATTTCAAATAACAAATGTCTTACTTGACTTAGATAATCTTACGTATATTAAATTTAGATCTGAGAAATAAAATCTTTTCTTTTTGTAATTGACGATAAAAATTATTGAATTTTTTCTAGTAAAATTTAGTCTAATATTTTATATATTTATACATACATACTTATATATTTATTTATATTCATATAAACTATTAAAAAACATTTTTAATTTCTTTTAAATCCTATTATTCAAATTATCAATTTCTTCTTGTAAAATTTGAGCCTTTTCCATTGCTTCTTTTAAAACTTTTCTCTTTTTATTTTCAAGATCTTTAGTTATCTCCAATTTTCTTTTCTTCGCTTGACTTTCTTTTGTGGCTCTTTTATTCTCTGAAATTTTAGACTGCTTTGCATCGAGATAAACCGTATAGGCATCACTGCACAAATTTAGCACAATTTTGTCACGTCAAAAATCATTTTTCATATAACTTAGACATTAATTGGACAATAATAAAACATTGTCTAATATACCAAAAGAATCAATATACATCTCTAAATTGAAAAAAATTAAATTAAGCGTTGAAAAAATGTAACTATTTTTTCCAACAACACAATAAAGTACTAAATAAAAAAATTCCCGGATTTAAAAAAAAATCTCGGGGTTTTCCCGGATTCCCGGTTTGCTAGACACCCTGGAAACATGTGTCAAAGTTCCGCTTTTTACTTTGCCTAATGAAAACGTCAGATATAGTAGAAATGAGAGAAAAACTCGAAATTATTTTAGCTTTTATGAGGCTTGACTCGGCTCGAGCTCGAACTGATTAGGCTCAACTCGAAAAATGAAAAGCTCAAAAATACTCCATCGAGGTTCGAGCTTTTTGCACACCTCAGCATATTACGTGAAAATTGGATAATTTTTTAAACATTCTAGAGAAGCGATAAGACAAAAAAATTTGGCTTTTGTGTAAATTGTACATAAATAATAATAATAATAATATTTTAATTATTTAAATGCTACTTATTTTTCCAGAGGCCTGCATTTTGTTGGTTGAACGATCTTAACGTTTATAAAATCTTTTACAATATATAATTTAAATCACAAACAGTAAAAAATAGGTATAAGTTTATAATTATTGTTGTGTTACTAGTCTAAATAAAAAATAAACAAGGCAAAAAGTAACAAATCATAAAAAAGATGACGAAAAATGGAAAAGGGACTCCCTATATGTGATACCAATAAAAATAAATCAAAATAAAAAAGGCTTAAAATTCAATATTTCCAATAAATTCAAAATAACATGTAGGGGAGACCGGGGCTAAACCGGACACGGGGCTAAACCGGACAAGTCAAATATTTCCGAAACCGTGAAGAATTTCAAATCGTGTAAATAACCTATGAACGCGCAATTTCGTGATGCACATGCTGCATGAGGTTTTAGGGACGTGTCAATTTTCTTGTAATAATAGTTGCCGTTAATATGTGAAAATGTCATTTCTTGAGGTAAAAGTAAAAAAAATTTTTCTTCATTTTTTTGGGATTTTATCGTTAAAATTAAAGTGCAAATATCATACGGCCATTTTTCTTTTAGCTCAAGGTGTACTGAGTTTAGTAGAAAAAAAGTTTAATGGAAAACATTAAGAAGAAAAAATATATTGCAGGTTAATTATTAGATGACGGTGTGGGGCTAAATCGGACATCGTGATTAAAAACAACCAAATCTTTGAATTCTTTAATTTATTTTATATTAATTAACTATTTTATATTATATTCTTTGTTTAGAACCACTTTATAAATAAATAAAGAATTTATTTTAAAACTTGAATTCGCAAGCGAGTTGCTACAAACAGACAAGCCTGAAAACTGTAATTCATTTTATATTATAATTATTACCGATTTTACATATTATATTATATTCTTTGTATAGAATTATCTACAAATAAATAAAAGAAGAATTGATTTGACTTTTTTACAAAAAAAAATGAAAATTTGTATCTCATTCTTTAACTAATTATCCGTGTCCGATTTAGCCCCATGGGGTGTCCGGTTTAGCCTCACCAATTTTCGTATTTTCGTTTTTGAGGTAGTCACCTTCGAAGCAATATATCTCTAAAGCTCTTGTACTTTTTTTTAAATCGAACAAGTGCGATTTGTAGGTGAAAGTACAAGCTTCAAAACGGTATATTACACTTTAGCAAAAAGTATGTTTTTGTATGAGTTTTCTGGTCAAAGACCAAATCCGTCCAGTTTAGCCCCGGTCTCCCCTACATGAATATTTTAATAAAAAAATTTTTCGCTAGAAATTGAATAAAAATTATAGAAAAACGTAACATCTTTAAAGACGTAATGTATTTTAAATAACTCCTGAAAACTATAGTTAAAAAAAATGTTTAATTACTGAAATCATTAAATAATAATTGTATTTTAGTGATTTATTTATCGAATCAATAATTGTTGAGTTTATCAATTACTATAAAATTTTAAAGATTAACTATGAATAAAGAAAGTCATTATATTATTGAAACCTCTATCAAGAAGTATAAGCACTTTTATCTTCTAAATTGATAATAATATGAAGTAGAATTAAAATTTTCTATTGTAACACTTAAACAACATGTTTTCTGCTACGTTTAAAAACAAAAATAAAATATATGTAAATTTAGTATTCTAGTATGGAAATAACCGTAATTTGTATTATACCTTATTACATGTCATGATAATCATATCATCTCTTCATAACAATTAACAGCAAAACAGCCTTTTGCATTTTAATAACATTACTATAATTACGAAACTTTTTAATTATTAATTAATATAATATAGAAGCACTATGAATTACAAGTGCTTTTAAGCACAAGCAACATAAACATGACAGATTAGGTTATATACTAAGCATTTAAGGCCAACGCACAATTGGTTCGCGAAAGTCGTTCGCGAACGCAATGCATGAGTTAAGAAAGGACACAACTATATCTCTGTCCTTTTTTAACTCATGTTAAAAATACAGTGTATTGAAAGGCCAACGCAGAATAGAATCTTTAACCGGAACCGCAATCGTAAGCGCAACCGTAAGAATGAGTTAAAGAAGGATAAACAATATACCTATCCTTCTTTAACTCATTCTTACGGTTACGCTTACGATTGCCAACATGTGTTTACCATACTTGTGACCACAGAAATGGCATCGAAAAGTCACGTAGTCGTAGACTTTCATTATGCTACGAACCTTATTTATCAATTTTGCTTTTAAGGTGCACTAAGAAGAGAGCTAGCTACTTAAAAGCAGAATTGATTTTCTCTTCTTCAGAGTGCAGTCCCTTGGTGGTAGATTAGTAGAATAGTGGAACAGTTTTGACCAATCAGATGACTGGATTTTGTAACACTTATTTTGATTGGTCAAATCTATTACACTACTCCACTATTCTATCAGCATGGGACTGCACCACCCCGGTGGCATTGATGAGTTAAAAGTGTACCAACTGTTGAAAGTTGACACCGATGGCGCCAGCTATGCACAGGCCCTGTTTCAATTAAAATACATGGGATAATGCATAAAAATTGTATTTTCTTTAACTGAAATTAATTCAATCATATTTTTTTTACATGAAATGAATCTATAAACTTTTAAACATATTTTGTAACAATTGTTACTTTATTAAAGCGTGGAATAATGTATTTAGAACGAAATTTCTACCTAAATTTTTGGCGGGATTTTCAAAAATATGTAAGTTTTTATAATTATTTTTTAATTTACTATTATTAATATTTCAAAACTATATTGAGTAGATGAGAAAAAAAAATTTATAATAAATAATAATAATAAAATTAATATTTTTTTGAAATTCCCGCCTAAAACTGAGATGAAAATTTCGTTATAAATTAAATATTCTACTCTTTTATAAGGCTATAACTATCAAAAAATATGTTAAAAAGTTTCTATATTAATATTGTGTACAAAGAAATACGATTTAATTAATTTTAATTAGTGAAAATTTAATTTTTTTTGCAATATCCCATGCATTTTAATTGAAACAGGGCCCATGCATAGCTGGCGCCAGCTGGTGGACACTTTCAGCTCTCTTGTCTTTTTATACAATGGAAAAAACGAGCAATGTCACCGGGGTGGACTGCACTCTCAGTTCCTCACTTAGCTCAGATAGTTAGAGTGTTAGGCATGAAGGAGGATAAGGAGATGAAACGGCCTATATTTATTGGCCCTCAAATGGGGGGTCAGAGTAGTGGAGTTTTTTTCTCCCTACTGTCTTCAGCGCCACATTAGGTAAAGTGTAGAATTATAATTTATCGTCTGCAATATGTTTGTTTATGACATTTATGAGATGACAGCTGAATAAATCGGGTTGTATTTAAGGTTTGAACGAGTTTTATGACTGAAATTGGAAATAAAAATGAAAAGTTAGTATAAAATAATAAATTCATGAGTAAATAATATTATGTTAATATAAAAATTCATTCTTGCTGTCATTTTACTACAAAAACATTGAGGTTATATTTATGTTTTTCTCCTCAGATCACGTGACCAAATAGTTAAAAAATTTACCACTGGGAGCGCTGTAACCAGTAGGGAGAGAAAAACCGCACTACTCTGACCCCCCATTTTGGTGTCAACTTTTTGTGCTATATACTGCAGGCGTTTCATCTCCTTATCCTCCTTCATGGTGTTAGGTTTATGCGCGTCGATCCCGGGTTCGAATCCTAGTGCCCCAACATTTTTTTCAAAATTTTCTGTTTCATGTTAGGTTTCCAAAGTTTAGAAGAGCAACAAACTTAATTTTTTTTTAATTTATTTTTTAATTAGATTATTTATTATTTTGTTAATATTTGTAACCTTAAAACTTAATAATAAACTTACCACAACCTTACAGTATAACCTTACCATGACCTTACATGTAAGCTTTTTTTTTTTTTTTTTGCTTGGGGACTTTTGGGAAATCTGCCTACAGATACATTGGATTCCGCACTCCAAGGTTATGTGGGGTTGGTAAAAAAAAATAAAAGAAAGTAAAGAAGAAATAAATAATATAGTTAACCTTAAAATACTGGCGACCTACTGCCAGCCCGACCCACTAAAACCCGTAACCCTTCTTTTGGAGCCCTTTACCCTCCCTCGGAACTGTCGTAAGACTTTAGCCTTCGAGGGTACATGTAAGCTTACAGTGACCTTACAGTGTAAGCATACAGTAATTTTACGTGTAAGCTTACAGTGGCTTTACTGTGTAAGCTTACAGTAAGGGTGCAGTCCCATACTAAGCAGAAAACAGAATGCAAAGCAGAATTTCGTGAGTGCAATAGAAATAGTCAGATATTACTATCCTTTCCACTCTCACGAAATTCTGCTTTGCATTCTGTTTCCTGCTCAGCATGGGACTGCACCCTAAGGCGGAAGTTTTTAGACTTCATCGTGTTTACCACAATCTTGGTAACCTTACAAGCCCTACAGATGTCGTCTCAGGTAACCTTACAGTCAGAAGTTGTGCTATGTGGGATTATTATGGTATCGGATGTATATATATTAGGGTGACCGTTATTTTGCAAAAGTTGGAATTTCTTAGGTCGCCGGGCAGAATTTGCTTTGGAATGTGAAAAAAATGAGCTATGCACAAGAAAATCCTAATCGATCAATATTAACCCGTGCCACCGAAGGGTTAAAGTTTAAATGGGGTTTAACATAGGATTAGTGCACTTTTATACATTTTGTATGAGAACTTTTTTTTAATTAATCTTTTGCCTTGGCGACATTCATATTTATGGTTTTTGATGTGCGGAACACGAATCCGATGTTAAAAATAAGGTTTGACAGCTTCCAGCTGTCAAAAAAGCTGTCAATCTTTTTAAAACGACAGTTTTTGTGTCAATTTAGACAGTTTCTGTGTTTAATTTAGTAAATCTGACCGAATTTTGCTCATATAAAAATATTTTAAAAACAACAAGGTCAAACTAAATAGTAATATGTAATATTGACAGTTGATAGCTATCAATTAAACTGTCAAACTTTTAAAAACGAGAGTTTTTGACTGTTTTTACATTAAATTGCTCAATTAAAAATATTTTCAGGGTATTGAGGTAAACCTGAATAGAAATATAATGTAAATTTGATAGTTGACAACAGTCAATTCAGATGTCATACTATTAAACGGAGACTTTTTGCATTAAATTACTTGTATACAAGTGTTTTAAAGCACACTAAGGTTAATCATATTAGCGACATGTATTCTTCACAATAGGCAGCTGTCAAAAAATTAATAAGAGAATTTTACTTTGTAACCATAAAAATTTAATTTGTAAGTAAGTACCTTTTTTCCATAAATTTGCTAAAAAAGTTTGACATCTTAATAGACAGTTGTAAACTGTCAAATTTACATATTTCTATTCAGGTTTAACACAAAACCCTAAAAATATTTTTATATGAGCAATTTAATGTAAAAACAGTCAAAAACTCTCGTTTTTAAAAGTTTGACAGTTTAATTGACAGCTATCAACTGTCAATATTACATATTACTATTTAGTTAGACCTTGTTGTTTTTAAAATATTTTTATATGAGCAAAATTCGGTCTGATTTACTAAATTAAACAAAGAAACTGTCTATTTTTAACATCGGATTCGTGTTCCGCACATCAAAAACCATAAATATGAATGTCGCCAAGGCAAAAGATTAATTAAAAAAAAAGTTCTCATACAAAATGTATAAAAGTGCACTAATCCTATGTTAAACCCCATTTAAACTTTAACCCTTCGGTGGCACGGGTTAATATTGATCGATTAGGATTTTCTTGTGCATAGCTCATTTTTTTCACATTCTAAAGCAAATTCTGCCCGGCGACCTAAGAAATTCCAACTTTTGCAAAATAACTGTCTCCCTAATGAGACGCATGATTTTTCCCTAATCGCCAAGTGGTCGAATGTTCAAATGATCGAATACCAAATCGTCGAATCGTCATTTGGTCGAATGCTTAAAGCGTCGAATTGTCAACAGGTCGAATGCTAAAAACATCGAATCGTTAAATGGACGAATGCTCAAAACGTCGAATCGTCAAATGGTCGAATGCTAAAAATGTCGAATTCTCAAATGGTCGAATGCTAAAAACATCGAATCGTCAAATGATCGAATCTAAAAACATCGAATTGTCAACTGGTCGAATGCTAAAAACATCGAATGCTAAAAACATCGAATCGACAAATTGTCGAGTTTTCAAAACGGTGAATTGACAATTCGATGTTTTTAGAATTCGATCATTTGACGATTCGATGTTTTTAGCATTCGACCATTTGAGAATTCGACTAAATGAAAGTTTGCAGTACAAATTTTTAAGGTGCGGCTACACCTCTGCAGGCTGCCTGCCTGCGCAGGCAGGAGCAACGAGAGTAAGGGAGAAGTTTGAAGTCACTGACTCTCTTACTCTTGTACGTTACTATGACAACCTGCAGGCAGGCAGGCTGCCTGCAGTGGTGTAACCGCAGCCTTAATCTAAAGATTACATATCAACTGGAAAGAACATTTTTGGTTATGTTTTTATATGTTTGACAAAAATTCTAATTTTATATTACTTCTAATTATATATTATTAATTTAATCTCTATAGACATTAAATTAATAATATAAAATTAGAATTTTAGATTATTAGAAATATAATATTATTAATATTAGAATTATTTAATTATTAGAATTAGAGCGGAGCGTAATAATTGTTTCGATCCCGTTTTTTCTTTTCTTCTGTCCACGAGTAACGATGCTCTTTCAAATTTATTATAATATATTTAATAAATATTTAAACAAGTAGAACAATTAAAAAAACATGATTTAATAGTGAAAATAAAACTGAAAAACTATAAAAACGTTGATATTTACATTGAACACCATGCAGGCAGCCTGTCTGCCTGCAGGTTGTCATGATAACGTACAAGAGTATGAGAGTCAGTGACTTCAAACTTCTCCCTCACTCTCGTTGCTCCTGCCTGCGCAGGCAGGCAGCCTGCAGAGGTGTAGCCGCACCTTTAAATATAATAATATTAAGGTATCGTCCCATGACGGCGTAAAGCGTCGGCGTACAGTAGAAACCATATGAGTGAGTGAGAACGTGATATCTGTTCATCTCTTTCTATCGCATGGTTTCTGCTTTACGCCGACGCTTTACGCCGTCATGGGACGGTACCTTTATGTTATGATGTGTTGCTAAATTGTTTATTGTTATTATAGCTGTTAATATTTAAATATATGAGGAGTGCAGTATATGAGATTTATTATTACTAGATTGGGACGCGTCGCGTCTGCGTTTGCGTCGAGTCCATTCTGGAACCAACCTAAACTTCTCCCTTAATGGCACGGTCACACCTCGGCTGCCTGCCTGCGCAGGCAGCCGCTACGAGAGTAAGAGAGAGGAGACGAATAATTTAAATTGTCTGACTCTCTTATTCTTATGTATTATCATGACGACCTGCAGGCAGCCGAGCTGTGACCGAACCATAAGGCGCTTGTACACCTCCTCCGTTCTAAAGGTACCGTCCCATGTCTGCGTGAAAGGGGAAACGGAAAACGTTCAACCAATAAGAATTTTCTTTCAGAATGATTTCCATTGGATCAGAATAAGAATTTTCTTTCAGAATAATTTCCATTGGATCGGAAGATGTTATTGGCTAAACGTTTTACGTTTCCCGTTTTCACGCAGGCATGGGACGGTACCTTAAGTATTTCAGAAACGTCCAGCGTTTTGATTGGCTATGCTCATAGAGAATTTCCAAAAAGTTTAATGTTTTGGAAATTCTCTATGAGCATAGTCACTTTTCCCCTTGTCTGGGTAATATCCTTAGGATTTTTTACAGTGTGCGCAGGCAGGCAGCCTGCAGAGGTGTAGCCGCACCTTAACGAAGAGTTTTGGGAACATATTGGAGAAAGGCCTTTATGAATGTAACCTACTTAAAACTAACCTATTTTATCCACGTGCTGTGTGTTTTGGCTACCTACTACGCGAAAAGTCATTTAATCTAATAAAACAATCCACGTGCAGTGCCTAAAAAACAATGCAACAATGAAGGTTAAAACTTTAACAAGAAATCCTGATTTTTATATCAGGGAAACGAAGCGTGATATTCATAAAAGTAATTATAATTTTCATTTTTGCATTATAAAATCACTTAATCTGCACAAAAGTGCAGTGTAAAATCTTTCATGCATGAAATGAAACATAAGTAAAAAATAAAGTTGTTCTGTATTTTAGCTAAAAATTGATGTAATTGTAATTATCCCGTCAGATACCAAATTAGTGTAAAATTGGGTATTATCGCAGAATTTTGTATTTTAATGAATATTTCAAATAATATAAAAAATTTTTGACACTAAAAAATCACTCCTTGAACCTGACAACTAAGACATAATATGCATCATATTTTTGATTATTTTCCTATTAATCAATTTATTAAAAATGTTTTAAAATTGGTTGTTTGAAAAAAGTTCAAAATGGCTCACCTTGGTTTGAGATTCAACTCTGCAGTAGTATCAAAAATTATTGTTTTTATATTATATAAAACTCTAAGAGATGATTCTTTTTACATTTTTGTAAATTTATTGTTATTGTTCATAAAAAAATTTGTTTAGTTAGAAAAAACTGATTTTTATTAAATATTTACAGTCCCGATAATAGAGACATCTTTTTTTTAACATGTGGGTATTTTCGCTGCTCCTATCATATCCCTTGAAAGTAAGGTTAGCAGTGTGTCTCTAAAGTTTAAAACGTTGAAATTATAACCGATATTATTTTTGCTTGTTTTAATTTATATTTTACAAAAGCACTTTGTATATATATATAAAAATTAATTTTCAACTAAATAAATGTTGAATTAACATTGTTTTTCCATTTTGCACAGAAACTGTTAAACACATTTAGACACAACAAAAAATTCGTTTATTTGAACGTTCAAAATTTTAGTAAATCTTATAACAGTTATAAAATACAAGCAAGAAAATAGTTATGATTTTTAAAAAAATCTCGGTATTTCAACTATATTATCATTTCCACGCCTCAGAAGCTATTTAAAAAAATTGCAAGAAGATCGAAGGCGGGGAAAGCAGTGATTTTTATTTTTTGTCACGAATTTTTCAAAAATCCTAAAATATAAAATAAATCATTATCGAAAAAAAAATCAAAATCACTGCTTTCCCCGCCTTTGATCTTCTTGCAAAATTTTTTAATGACTTAGAGAATTAAAATGAATAATAAACAAACGGAAAAAATTGCTTCCAAGGGGTGGAAATTATAATTTAGTTTAAATACCGAGATTTTTAGAAAATCTTCGAAAAATCAAAATTACTACTTTTCTTGCCTTGGATCTTTTTGCGATTTTTTAATGGATTCTGTTATTAAAATAAATATAATTACCAAGTGAAAAAACATGCCTCTACTCAACTCAAGTTTCAAATGGAATTTTTATACATGTAATTTTCTCATGAAATCCCTCAAACATTTTTTAAGCTCATATATAAATGTAATAAAATTCAAACTCAAAAGATTTCAATTATAATTTCTGCTAGTGATGCACTTCGAGCGAGTCTCGTCTCAAAAAACTGAGAATCTCGCGAGAAAAACAATGAAAACAATTGAATGTGATATTTTCGTCTCTTTTCTTTTATGAAAGGACAGGGTCTCGTCGTGCATCACTAATTACTGCAAATATTTTAATTTTCATTCTTATGTTTCTGATAATGGTTGTGGTACAGTTTTTCTAAATCGTATTTTCTAAATTTTTTTTTTCTAATAAAGGTGAATTTCTAAAAAACTTTTTTCTAATAAAGGTGATTTTAAAATTTTCTGTCTTCTAATAAAGCTAATTTTCTAATAAAGGTAATTTTCAAAATTTTTCTTCTTTCTAACAATATTCTGTTTTTGTAATCACGATCAATAGGGTCAGCCGGGGTAAATCCGAACGCTTTTAGTAAGTTTCAACAATAACATAAGTTTTTTCTTTTAGAAGACAATACTTCCGGTATTCTGGTGCATGAAGTTGTTGCTTTACTTGCATAGAACAATTTTATGGGGTAGCAAAAATTTTTGATAAATTACAATCGCAGGAAACTTAGCGTTCGTATTTACCCCGATACTTTGCAACATTCCTAAAATACCGGGGTAAATACGAACGCCACTGTAGTTCAGAAAAATCTTAGGGAAAATAAATTTAAAGTATTGCAATTGTTAAACTTATATAAAAACTCAAGAAAAATACGATAATAAACCTATTACGTAATAATGCATCATATATAAATACAAAAATCAAACAGGTTAAAAATTAAAATGCATTACACAATTAAAACCTTCAATAACTTTATCAAATCATAACGGATTTTTGCAAAACTTGGTACAGAAAGTATTTTGAAGTGATTGAATGTAAATACAAAAATAAAAGTCAAATTTTTTAAATTAAAAATGGCGGATTCAATATGGCAGACTTTCCTAAAACTTGTTTTTAAAAATGATCAAATTTGTTTAAATCTTGCCACTTGGGGGTTTTCGGGGTCGCTGAATACGAATTTGAAGTCAGATTTTTAAAATTTAGATTTAGACATTTTAATCCGCTTATTTTAATTTTTAAGTGATTTTTTAAATTTTGAGAAACTGACTTCAAATTCGTAATCAGCAACCCTGAAAACCCCCGAGTAACGATTTTCGAGCGAATCCAATGAATTTTTTAATTTTCGTCCGCCATATTCGATTTGCCATTTTGAATTTTAAAAAACTTACTCTAAATTCGTAATCAGCGACCCTGAAATCCCCGAGTAACAATTTTCGAGCGAATCCAATGAATTTTTTAATTTTCGTCCGCCATATTGGATCTGCCATTTTGAATTTTGAAAAAATGACTTCAAATTGGTAATCAGTGACCCCAAAAACGCCTAGAATACTAAATTTTATTAAGATCCTGAAAAACTTTTTTCATCAAACCATTTGGCAAAAAAAATGGAACACTCCTTCGAGAGAACGGAGATTAAGTTTCTGCTTATTAATTACTAACGAGGATACATATAGAAAGAAAAACTTTTTTCTATGTACTTTTATAATGTTAAAATAATAGTGTAACCAAATAAAAACAATTTTGTGTGGCTCTGATATAAGAAAAAATTATTGAAAATACCGTTCGGATTTACCCCGGCTTTCCAATTTTTCGGGGTAAATACGAACGGTCTAATATTATTAATAAAAGTTAACAGAAGGCAAAAATCAAAAATAGTTTCTGTTCTAGTATTCATAACAAACAATTATAAATAATAAAATGAATTTTTAGCTTCTTTTTCTTCAAATACAAGACAAAGTACTGAAAGAGTGTCATCTTTGATTTTCAAACATTTTTGCAATACTCGTTATCTTTGTTTATGCTGTTGCTAATTAACAAACGGAAAATGGGATAATACTTAGAATCTCTTGAAGAGGATCTGAGGTAAAAATTCTCATGTCTAACTAATTTTGTTAACAAATTGTAATAAGAAATAGTAATTTTATAACAATTTTTCTTCATTTTCAAAAAGAAACTTATAATTTTGTAAACAGAATTGTAATTGAGAAACAGAAAATTTAATCTTTATTTTTAAACAATTTTCTAATTTTTATCCAAATTATGGAATTTTAGAAATTTTAGGAAAATAAACATTAGAAATTATAACTTTTTATAAAAACTTTTTTCAGAAAACAGATTTAATTAGAAATTGCCTTTTTAGGCAAAAAGGTGTAGAAAACACTTTTTTTAAAAAATAGGTAGTGTTCGCCCACCCTGATAATATTGTTAGTATTCATCCAAAAAATATATTGAATACATTAAAATGTTAATAATTGAAGGAAAGAAATGTTTAATTGAATTTATAAGTATTATTTTTTCTGAAATAAATAAAGTACCCTATTCTGCGTAACCGGAATGGCAAGAGTATCAAAAAAAGCTGAATTTTTTTTGAAGTTTATTTAATTATCGTCTTGTAGGAGATTGAATTTACCAAAAGAAATAAAAATTCTAAAGATTTAATTAAAAACACTATTTTAATCTAAAAAACATACTAAATATTTAAACTTCATAATTTAAGTGTCTTTAATTAATTTATTTTTGTCAAACAAAAGTGGCAAATAAAATTCAGTTTACTAATTGAATAATATTGTAAAAAAAATTGTTCGATGTTAGAATTTAAACTTTTTATCAATACCAAGTTTGAGAATTTCATTAAATGTATAAGAATTTACAAAATAATAGAGAATTCTTGAAAAAATTACATGTATTTCCCATTTCTAACATCAGTTGAATAGAGGCATGTCTTGATCATTTTTCTTTTATTTGTAAAAAAATTTCTTTGCATCAAGTGGTTATCACACATATAGGTATACTCATAACCAAAATTTCTATCAAAACATTAATTACTATAGAAAAACAAAAGACGACACTTTCTGTTCACGGAATAGCAAATTATTATGTATATATATGGGGCAAAATTTCTCAATTGTCCTAACTTAAAATTGAATGTCTTCAAATCTGTCTAATTTTTACACAATCTTTAGTACTATAGGAAAGTACTTTATCCACAAAATATTAAAATATTTTATTTTGCCTTAAAATAAAGCTTATTATATGTACTTTCCATACCCCTTTAGTATTTATACTCGTTGGATGCGGAATTTAATCAGCTTTACGATGATAAACTCGTAATTAAAAAAAGTTTATTTTCTTGAAAAATATTTAATTTTTTAGTAATTTTTTGCTATTATTAATGAGTTAATTAATTAAATAATTAATTATTTGAAAACCAATCAAGCGTTATTTTTTCCTAAACCGGTATGAACCTTTATGAAAAAATATTGTACAACAAATTTAAAAAAAGCATTTTTGAGCTGATAAAATAAGCTTTTAAATGTGTTATATAAAATTCATTTGCGACGACTTGTTAAAATACTACAATTGTTTGAATTCGTCAAGAAAATTGAAATTTTTGTTTTTGTAAACAGTAATTAAGCATTGAAAATTTTTTTTTAAATTAATAATTTCAATATTGTTAAAGTAGAAGATGTAAGCTGTAAAATGAGACCTTGAAAACCTCGATATCTTTACTACACTGAAAAAAATTCTAAGTAAATTTGACTTCTTTTTAATTGCTTTCCTTAGTTCAATAAATCCCCAAAGATATTTTTGAACTTATATTAATTATTAGATATGTAGTTGAATGAAGAGATAATACAGTTGCATTAATTACTTTTATTAGGTAAATAGGAACCGATGACAGTTATGCAGTACAATTAATTACTTATTTGTGGTTAAAGTTACTAAGATAACTCAGTAGTAAAAACAACTATTTAATATGGTAAAAAAATTATTTTTAATTTATTAGAAATATTATTATGTTGAATTTTTTTATATTTTCCCCTACCTATTTTTGTTTACATATGCCTTAGGGGAGGGTGGTCCTTACCGACCCCTCGTACCATACCGACCCCCTTATGTTTCTTAAAGATGGTACCACTAAAAAATTCGTCAGTACCATCAATCGAACACTTTCACAACACCAACAACTGGGCCAAAGTTTTTGTCAATGCGTTTGATTTTATTTTGGAGATTCAAGCAATATTAGATTTTAGCATTGGTTAACCCTCGGTCACACACCTAGGGAGGGATTCCCTCTTCGGTTTCAGTATTTTTTAAATAACTTTTGTTTTTCTCATTGCAAAATAAAATCAGCTTCTATACCTTTCGACAATTTACTCCTCAACACATTTCTAAAAAAACATTCAGTTTAAACATAATTAATATTTAATAATTAAGCTTCAAAGCCAGAAAAAAATCGAAAAAGTGAGGTTATGTTAAATAAAAAAATCAAGTTTTCAAAACATTTTTTGTTCCACTATTGCTTAATATAAAAATTATATTATAAATATAATTAAAATAAATTATTTAATGATTTTTTTGCTTATTTGTTAATGTTACATTATTTTTACATGTAAAGTGTAATTCCTTCGAAGATGTGCATTCGTGTAATTAATTTTTATTTTTGAGACCGAAAATTAATTAGAATAATTTACTACATATTTGTAAGTTTGTGTTAAAATTAAATTTTTGTTGATTCCTTTGTTTGTGTTTTTTATTTTTATTTGGAAAACTATTCATCTCTGAAGCCATTTTCATATTTGGTAAGGGTTATTGTTTTGTTTTTAATTTTTTAATAATAATTTTTAAATACCTAACCCTTGAATTATAAAAAAACTTTTCCGTTTTATTTAAAATAAAATATTTTTAATTTTGCTTCCTCATAAAGGAAGCCTTATAGTGATGTCGATTTCCGAATTTTTTAAAATCAATTATTTTTACAAATTTTCAAGTGTAGTATATATAATTCGTCGAGAGGAACAAATGTCCGGATGTATGTGTGTATGTATGTGTGTGTGTATGTGTGTGTATGTGTGTGTGTGTATGTCACCGATTCTTGTGGACAAATTTTCTCTTACACATCTTGATGGATTTTGATAAAATTTTGTAGGTGTATTACGGTCACGAATATCTTGAATCAGACAGAAGGATTTTCAAAAATATCTAAAAATAAAAATTTTTTAGCAATTTTTTAATTTTCGAAAAAAATGAATTTTTTTATTTTTTGAAATAACTTCTTTATTTATTAAAATTTTTATTAATTTTTCTCAGCATTATATTCCTGGCATGAAAACGAATCGATTCATGTATATAAAGTATATATTTCATGAAAATTTATGGAATTAATAAATATTATAATTTTTCACAAAAAATTAAAATTTTGTATTTTTTGACATTTTATCATAACACTTTAAAATAATTATTCTATAATAAAAAATTAAATAATTAATATTTATTCAGGGTAGTTTACCCGGTTTATTAATTATATTTAATAAACTATTATGATTATTTAACTTTTAAAATTATATATAATAATATATATTGAGGAAGCTAAATGGTCATGAAATGAACAACTTGTTTTAAAATATAATATATTAAGTAGAACTTTAGATAAATAACAAAATTATAATAAAAAATAAAAAATTATTTATAGGGGAGAGTCACTACGGTCGGGACACTTTTTGACTTGTGCCCATAACTTCTGTTCTAGGCCGAATTTAACGTTTTCTGACATATGGTTGGAAAGATCTGCTAAAGTGGAATGTTTCTTCTGTACATCAGAAAATGTGTGGACAAAAATTGGAAAAGTTATAAACATTTAAAAAAAGAAAAAAATGTCGTTACGGTCGATCCAGGTCTTTACGGTCAGGCCACCGTAGAAAATCAATGTGAAATGAAGGAATATTTCTAAAAATGGACCGTAAATTACAGAAGAATGCTGAAATGCACTTGAAAATGGAAAATAGGAAATATAAAATTCATGTAAAAATTAATCTAAAAACGTTCTTAGTATACGAAACGTTTACAATACGTTATCGAAGGAGATGTGAAATGAGACTTTTTAAAATGTTTTACGAACGTTTTTCGACAATGAATATATTTTTTCCACTGTAAAATGACGTTCTTCACACATCTCTACCATAAACAAATGAATGTCCGACGTCAGAACGCACCATAATTGTAAAATTATGTGTCCCAACCTGCACGATATAAAGTGACCCGACCGTAAGTTTCAAGTCGTTTTGATTTCTTTAGCACACAGACATAAACGCACGATATAAAAACCAAATATCATACTAAAGTATTAAAGCACTCTCTAATGAATAAATTTCATCATCTTACTTTATTGTTTGCATCTTCCCTTTTGTTTAATTAATCTTTCTCGACATTATGTAAAAGTTTTGCTTCAAAAATTCACCATACATTTACTTTTTACGTTTATACTGCTCGCGTACTTCATTGGAACATAATGAAAATGACGTGAATAGTTTTCTACCATCACTAACAAGTATTTACATGCAATGGTAAATGGCACTAGTTTGTTACAACTAAGAAACCCGAGGTGGCCCAACCATAAATGTGGCCCGACCGTAGTGACTCTCCCCTAGAAAATATCAATTTTAAACTTAAAATGATAAATTAAAAAATTCATTACAATTTTTTTGCGTTCAATATAAAAAAATATATATTAATTATTTTTGAAAAGATAAAATAATTATAAATAAATTATTAAATACACAACTCATTAACCACTTCAGCGGCATGGTGCCCCTATTGGCGTCGCAATAGTAGGTGACAGAAGCGACAAAAAATGCGAAAATATCGTTCCTGTTTAAACTTGATTCCTAAACTCTGTTAACAAATTAAGTTTACCAAACCAAATGTTATTTATTATTTGAGATAAATGAAGATGAATAGGACAAGAAAAAATTGTTTTAAAAAGGTTTTAATTAGAGGTGTGCAAAATTCGAATCGACAGAAATTCGAATCGAACTAGCCAATTCGAAATTCGAAGTTTCGAATTTCGAATTGGCTGATTCGAATCGAAAGTAAATTCGAATCGAACTAGCCAATTCGAAACTTCGAATTCGAATTTCGAATTGGCCGATTCGAATCGAAAGTAAATTCGAATCGAACTAGCTAATTCGAAACTTCGAATTCGAATTTCGAATTGTCCGATTCGAATCGAAAGTAAATTCGAATCGAACTAGCTAATTCGAAACTCCGAGTTCGAATTTCGAATTGGCTGATTCGAATCGAAAATCGAGTCGAGTCGGCCAATTCGAAATTCGAATTCGGAGTTTCGAATTGCACAGCTTAACTCGGTTATTTAAGTAGCACAATTATTTTGACAGAAATCCTAACCTAAAATTAGTAGGCTGGTATTCATAATATAGCTATCTAGTACTTAGAAACTTGTTGAAAGTGAAGGAAATATTTCGCTTATTGTTTCTATTACATAAGGAAAAAAACTCATTTTGCAAATCTTTTGCACAATTTTTAATAAATAAATAAATTTAATGTTTCAAGAACAATTGAAGAATTTTTTGATAATTTAAAAAAATCATTTTTTTGGGAAATTTTAATTTATAATTTTGAATCTTGTTTGTGTATGTATTTGAATTTTCGGAAATATTGAAAATATTAAATATCGAACATATTGGAAATATTTAAATTCTTTGCAAGAATTCAATTATTTTCCTAAATAATATCAATCTTCGTAAAATTAAATTATTTTTAAACAAAATTTTAATAACATTTTACGAATAAATACAATTATTTTTAAACAAAATTTTAATAACATTTTACGAATAAATACAATTATTTTCTAAAATTTTAATAAATACTTCAAAAAAATTTAATTATTTTCTTAAATTGTAAAATTTTTGAAAAAATTTAATTATTTTCAAAAAATTCCACGAAAAAATTCATTTTTTAATTCGTTATAGAGTATATCTAATAAGAAATTAGT
This sequence comes from Leptopilina myrica (nomen nudum), assembly GCA_032872475.1. Lineage (NCBI taxonomy): Eukaryota > Metazoa > Arthropoda > Insecta > Hymenoptera > Figitidae > Leptopilina > Leptopilina myrica (nomen nudum). Next base: position 19,561,196 of record CM065461.1, on the reverse strand, counting down.
TATCTTCTAAAATTTTAATAAATCCTTTTAAATAATTTTTTTTATTAATTCTTTGCAAAAATTGAATTATTTTTAATACAATTTTAATCGAATTTCTCGAAAAATGTCATTATTCTTAAATTTTTTTAAGAATTATCTTATAAAAATTGATTTAAAAATGAATTTCAGTTCAAAATTTAGATTACAATTAAATATTAAAAGCAATATAGCGTGAATTTTTAAAAACAATTCGATTTTGAATAAGTTTAATTGAATTTTGCAAATATTAATTTAAGTTTTTATTTTCTAATATTTATTTAATTGAAGAATTTAGGAATACTTGAAATTTCGTAAAATTGAATATTGTAAAGTAATGGATTTGAAAATTCTCAAAGAACAATCCATTTAAAAAAGAATTTTAGTTAAAAATTCTTGCAAAAAATAATTGAATTGATAATGATTGTATCACTCGGTTATTTTTAATTATTAAAGACACCTTATTTTAACACATTATTGGTATTTGTATGTTATTTATATATTAAAATTATAGAATTAATAAAAAATATATTTACATTTTTAAGTAAAAGTTTCTAAGTACTAGATAGATGCACTGTAAAAATTTTTTTTTGTAGATTTACAGTTTTATTTAGAATTTTATAGAAACTTATAAAATAACGTCTTTAAAAGTAGTGAATTTAAAATTCCGTCTGTAAAATTAATACTTTTAGTGTGTTAATTTTACAATTTTCTGTAAATTTACTACTCTGAAAGTAGGTAATATTTTTGTCTTTTTATTACCTACTTTCAGAGTAGTAAATTTACAGAAAATTGTAAAATTGACACATTAAAAGTATTAATTTTACAGACGGAATTTTAAATTCACTACTTTTAAAGACGTTATTTTATAAGTTTCTATAAAATTCTAAATAAAACTAAATCTACAAAAAAATTTTTTAGTGTGTATTATGAATACCAGCCTACTAATTTTAGGTTAGGATTTCTGTCAAAATGATTGTGCGAATTAAATAACCGAGTTAAGTTGTACAATTCGAAACTCCGATTTTCGAATCGGCCAATTCGAAATTCGAAACTTCGAATTGGCTAGTTCGATTCGAATTTACTTTCGATTCGAATCGGCCAATTCGAAATTCGAATTCGAAGTTTCGAATTAGCTAGCTCGATTCGAATTTACTTTCGATTCGAATCGGCCAATTCGAAATTCGAAGTTTCGAATTAGCTAGCTCGATTCGAATTTACTTTCGATTCGAATCGGCCAATTCGAAATTCGAATTCGAAGTTTCGAATTAGCTAGCTCGATTCGAATTTACTTTCGATTCGAATCGGCCAATTCGAAATTCGAATTCGAAGTTTCGAATTAGCTAGCTCGATTCGAATTTACTTTCGATTCGAATCAGCCAATTCGAAATTTGAATTCGAAGTTTCGAATTGGCTAGTTTGATTCGAATTATTCCCGACTCGAGTTTTCTGTTGTCGAGTCGAATAATTTTCGATTCGACTCGATTAAATGCACACCTCTAGTTTTAATGTATCCAATTTTTAATAATTTTTACGAATGGCGTTCCAATATTCACCCAAAATAGTTCACAATTTTTAATCCGCCTATTCGAATTTTTGGAAATCCATTTAAGATTTTTAATCTCAAATAATAAATAACATTTGGTTTCGTATACTTAATTTGTTTACAGAGTTTAAGAATCAATTTTAAACAGGAACGATATTTTCGCATTTTTTGTCGCTTCTGTCACCTACTATTGCGACGCCAATTGGAACACCATGCCGCTGAAGTGGTTAAATTATAAATTGAATAATGTTAAAAGTTTAATAAATTAAAGAAATTAAATTTAAAAGGAATTTTATTACAAAAAACCCAATATTGATTACAGTATATTTAACCTTCAAAACTATTAATATGTGACGCGACACGAGAAAAGGGACCTATTGTTAAAAAATTCCATTTTGAGATTACGATGCTATTCGATAGATTTTTATTGGCTCTTTCACGTAAAAAAATGAGAAGTTAAAAATCTGAAATAGTTTTAATAATATAAAGCCCGAAATTTGAACGTGTCCGCGTAAATACATGGGGTTTCTGCTCATGGCGTCACTTTAAACGCTCCCCCTGTAAAATTCTCTTTCGAGGCGATAGGTCCCTTTTCTCGTGTCGCGTCACATATTAAAATGATGTTGGAAGGCTTATTTTTTGAAAATTAATTTTGCGCAACTTAGATTTTTATCTTTAAACGTATTTAAAACCTACCCATGACAAAAAAATTCAGAAAATGTCAAAATTAATTTTTTTTAGTTTTTGGAAAAAAGAGGTGCCTTTCAGGAGAATCACCCATATATTCCACAACAAAGAAAATTCCTTGCATATGTATTTGATAGTTTTTTTTATTGTTTTGGAATATATGAGATTATCAAACAATATAATATCACACTAAAACTATAAATTTAAACAAATAAAACAGCACAATATATATTATATCGAATTAAAAATTATCCAATACATATGCAAGAAATTTTTTTCTACAATATTTAAATAAATTGTATTATACATTATTATTTGTCTGGTGGTCATCTGAACTAATTTAAATTGATTTCAATCATCTGCAATGAAAAAATAAAAAAAACATTTTTTCTAAAAATATTTTAAATTGTTAACTTTGAGTTTGAAAAAAATATATAAACAATTTAAAAATTGGTTTAGTGGGATCTCTTAGCAATTTTATCCCCTTTAATTTAAGACCAAGCCCATGAAAATCTGATAAAATTTGTAGGTTACAGACAAATTTGGACAGTAAATTGTAAAAAAGGGCCAATGTGTGCGGGGCGAGTTTAACGTCATATAAAGCCCTACACAGCTGCAGTGTTTAATTAATAACTTTTTTCTAATTGAGGCTCATTTTTTAAAATTTTTATTTAAATGTTTTAATAGTTAATTGTAATTTGACTTTCTTTTCGATTTATTAGTTAAATTTATTACTACTATTTTTCTTCTTATTTTATTTGGAATTAGTTTTTCGCCTTTTGATTGCACAGGCATGCAAATTTTGGTTTAGTTCTGTTACAGAAAAATTGGAAGGTGATTCTTATAGCTTTTTGACGTAGAATACAAATCCGACTTCCCAAATAGCCCATCACGTCAGGATTTCTTGTAATACTGCCTTAAATGTCCAAAATGGCTATTTTTGGTCTTATTTCGGAATTTTGTTTGGTTAGCCAAAATTTTGTTTTCAATTTGCAAAACATGCATCGTATAGTATTATGGCTAAGCTCTAAAACCCATTTTTCAAAAAGACTTTAGAATTTTTTTTTAAAAGTTATGTAGATTTCAAAATCTTTTTTTATTTAGGCAAGTGTAGGTTTTTAAAACTAGGAAGGCTGATATAATTATAGAAACGGGGTAGTAATAAAGGGGACGTTCATAAAATATGTGAGATCGAAGTAGGGAGGAAGGATCTAAACATTTTTACAAAATTTGATGTAAGAGTAGAAAGGATAATAAAAATTTTACGTCAACTTTTTTAAAGTTAAAAAGTTACATATGTAATTAAATTTTTTTTTGTTTTTAAAAATTATGACTATTGCTATATCTTACCCTTACTGGTTAGTTTAAGAAATAACAGGCAATTTATAAAACTATTTTTGGCCATTTAAAGCAGTATTACAAGAAATTCTGACGTGATGTGCTATTTTGGAAGTCGGATTCGTATTCTACGTCAAAAAAGCTATAAGAATCACCTTCCACTTTTTCTGTAATAGAACTAAGCCAAAATTTGCAGGCTTGTGTTGTTTTAGGTCAAAAAATAAACACTGTGAAGAGGCTACGTGGTTTGAACGAGAGTTTAATAAGAGAATTCGTTCCTGAAATTGGATTGAGATTAGAATATCAATATTTTAATATTTTACTGGCGACATATACCTCGCTCGCTGACGCTCGCTCGGTTGAAATTTAACTTATTTGTTTTTAATTATTGATTTGCATTTTAACGTCAGTATTGGCATTTTATTATTTTACTAGCAAAATCCTACGCGCGCGATGCGCGCGTGAATGATTTAAAGAATTAGCACGGTAGCAATTTACCTGCCTGTCTTACCACAGAAAAAGTACATAGGGAAAATGTTCATGATTAATAAAATGAAGAATATATTTCAGAACTATAGATACGGAAAAAGTTTTGAAAATCCTACAAAACCGTAGGTTGAAAATGTACGGAAAAAATTTTTCAGGGAAAGTTCTCGAACTGTACCTGAACACCTGAACAGTGAGAAAAAGAACATGAGAAATAGTTGAGGTCTAATCCTGCATTAAACTAAAGAAATTCTTGAACTTTTCAGGAATCTACTGTGTAGAGCAGGAGAAATTCTGGAAGTTCACAGCAGATTTTTGAAAAATTCAGGGACTTCTTTAGTGTAATGCAGAATTAGACCTTAACTTTTTCTCATATGCACCGTTCAGGTACAGTTCGGGAACTTTGACTGAAAAAATGTTTTCTGTGTGCTAAGAGTATTCGATAAAAATTATAATGAATTTAATGGGAACTTTCTCAAGTTTAGATAGAATAATTATTGTTGAACTACTCAACAATCGCAAAATTTAAAAGAATTGTCTCTCAGTTTTCTCTTTTTTACTAATTAATATTGGTATATATTGTAATTTTTTATAACTTCTCTAAAAAATTTTCCGTATTCACCATTTTAGAATAAATTCTCGATTTTTGTGAGACAACATTTTTCTGTGTTCCTTTTACAAATTGAAACATATCGATTATAATATCGATATGTTTAAAATTCTTTTAAAGAATTTTATTTAAATTTTTTGAAAATAATCAGTTCGGGAAGTTAGTCACCATAATTATAATTTTATTTTTTTTAATTTCTTCACAATATATTCAATTATTTTCATAAATAGTAAAACTCATTGCAGAACTTCAATTATTTTTAAGACAATTTTAATCAAATTCCTGGAAAAATGTAATTATTCTTAAAAATTTTATTAAAATTCGTCGAAAGAATTCAATTATTTCTAGAAACAGTAAAAAAATTGTTTCAAGAATTTTATTATTTCTATAAATTGCAAAACTCTTTAGATTTACTAAATTCTTTTGAATAATATTTTTAAAAAGAATCCTTTACTAGAATTCAGCTATTTTCATAAATTTCTATAAAATTCTAAAAAACAACTCAATTGAATTTCTTAAACAAACAATATTTATTATTTATTTATTTATTTATTATTCGAAAACAATATTTTCAAATGTAATACAATTCTTTGCAGAAATTAAATTATATTTAAAAAATTTGTTTAAATTCTTATCAAAATTTTAATTATTTTTATAAATAATTAAACTGTTCTGTACAATTTATTTTTTCAAAAATTTTAATAAGATTCTACGCAATAATTGTTATATCATGGAATTTTAAACTTTATAATTATTATTTACTTAAAAGGTAGATATATCTAAAATTTAATGCTAACATTATTTCTTAGTTTTTATTTTATTTCACTGAATACGGAATTCGTAGAATATTTAATGAATTAATGAAAACCTATAATAGAGATTATAAAAAAGGGACCATTCAAGTATTACGTAAGCATTTAAGGGGGAGGGGGGTCTAGCTATTGCTTATTTCCATTAGAAAAAATGGCGCTAATGCATATAAAAAATCTTACATGGGGGAGGGGGGGGGGTCTAAAAACCTGAAAAATATGCTTACGTAATACTTGAATGGCCCCAAATTAAATCTTCCATTAAATTAAAATTATGTAAAATATTATTTCGCGTATTTAAATTTATGTTATTTGAAGAATATCCTATAAAACCATCATTATTTCAAAAAAATAAAAATAATTCATAAAAATTATGAGAAATAAATATATTTTTAACGCTTCTATTTAAAAATTAAAATATTAAGAATTGTAATAATGTTGTCATTAAATTATAGCCACTCACCTTAAGAGTAATTGGTGTTTATAAATTTTAAAATTCTATTGAATAACAATTATAATTGCATAAAGTAGAATTTGGGGGAAGTCATGCACCCCTAATTTTTAACCACAATAATAGAAACAACACTTTAATAACCAAAATTTCTATCAAAACATTAATTACTATAGAAAAACAAAAGACGACAGTTTCTGTTCACGGAATAGCAAATTATTATTATGTATATATTTATATTTATATTAACATATTGTTATTTTTTCTGTATTTATAATTTATTATTATTATTATGTATTGTTATTATTAATAAAAAGTATGAAAATTATAAGATATATTCTTCTATTATTTAAATTAGTTTTTGAAATTGATTATAGTAATACAGGTTACTTAAAATATGTAAAAACAGTTTTGTTAGTGTTATAGAATAAACATTTTTTTTCAAATGAGGTAAATTTATTAGTTCTTCCTTGTGGAGGAAGCTTTGTAGACTTTTAATTTACAAAGTTTTTAAAAATCCTTGCACTGAGAAAACTGGATAGTCAAACTTAGAGGGATAGGTTTTGCGTGTTAAGCTTGATTATCTGGATAGTTAACTTTTCCCTCCGAGTGAGTCAAATTAATCATTGGAGTGTCTATTTAGCCCGTCGAGATTGTTAAGAAAAACTTAACCTCAAATATAGTCTGTTTGTCCCTTCAGATAGTTAGTTGAATACTCCAGTTTTCTCCGTGTGAAACAAATATTCTCCACATAGGACTATGTTATTTAAGTCCCTAAGCAATTTTTGGAAGTAATTTTCACCAAGAATTTGTGGGTAAAAATACACAAAGTTTTTGGTAATTTTACCCAAAACTTTTTGAAAAAATTCCTATAATTTTTTAGGTAAAAATACACAAGATTTTTAGTGATTTTACCCAAACATTTAGGAAGAAATACCTAAAAGTTATTGGGTAAAAATACAAACTTTTTGGTCACTTTTACTAAGGTTTTGGAAAAAATACCAAAAATTTTTAGGTAAAACTACACAAATTTTTGTACTTTTTCTCAAATTTATGTGTAAAAATACACATGAAATTTTAGGCGAGTAGAAAACTCTTTTTTCAATATTCAAACATTCTAGTCCCACTTTACCATTTATATGTCCTTTTAGGAAAAAACCTCAGCTTTCGTTTAAAAAAAAATTGTATCTCTCTCCCCAAAAAATTGAAAATTATTTTTAATTTTTATTTTTTTGAGTCAAAAATTTTTTTTTTCAAAATGCTTATTTCCAATCGAAAGAGGATGAAAAAACCTTTCCAAAATGTCCTTTGTCGTATGTTTAATTGTTTAAGAGTAAAAAATTATTGAAATAAACATTACACCAATGACCCCTTGATCACCATAAGAGGAAAAAATGGCGCTAATACATGTAATTGCGTCCACGTGGGGGGGGGGGTTAAAATTTCAAAAAAATTGTCTACGTAGTTTATGGACGTTTCCTGATTGGAGATGATGGCCATAGAGTTGTCAAGGAAATAACAAGAGTTTTGTCCAAAAATGCATAAAAAGTGACCATTCTCCCCCTTAACTTCTAAATTATTCAACATGGAGGGCTAAAATTTGGCATACTGGTGTATTTTAAAGCGAATATTACAGGAAAAATATAGAGATCTTTCTATGTAATAATGGCCATAGCGTTGTAATCTATGAAATTTTTTTCAAATTTTTAATATGCGCAGAGAATTAAAAAAAATTTGTTTATAAAAAAATTATTAAATAATTTTTAAAAAGTAGATTCTTTAAAAAGTATCTAATTCTAAACGAAAGTATATCTTATCCCCTTTATATTCAAGCTTGATTTTTTTTAAATCGGTTTATTTATTTAGGAACAATAAATTTGTTTTTAAAAAGTTGAAAAAAAATTAATTTTGCAGTAACTTTTATAAAAAACAATATTTTTATTTCTGTTTTTTGTTAAACACAATCCTAAGGGCAAATAGAAATGTTTTTTCAACATTTAAAAAAAATATTAATATAAATATAATATATTATTTATTTAAAATTAAAGAAAAGTATTAGGGTCAGTTGGGGTAGATCCGGACAGAGGGCAAATACGGACAAAAGGTGTTGGATCTTAATTTACAAATTAAAAATTCAGTTCGACGTCAATATTTTAAGCTCAGATCCTTTAAAAGAGATTCTGACTACTTCCATGATTTTATCTCTACAATTGTCAACAGGATAATTTAAAAACTTTGGGTAAATCTGGACAGAGCTTCTATTACATTTTAAAAAGTGGTGTGAGTAGTGTAATTCGATTCATTTTTAAAAAGTCCGGCATATTGGATCCGGCATTTTGAATTTTCAAAATCTGACTTTGTATTCGTATTCAATGATCCCAAAAACTTTTCTTTATCAAGTTTTATTAAATTCCATTAAAATTTGTTAGAGCTATATATGTTTTTGATTATTACTTTTTGAATCGTTAATTTCTTAACTTTTATGATACTACAACACTTAACTGATTTAACTGATTCATTTGTTAAAAATAGGTATTTTGTCCGGATTTACCCCAACTGACCCTATTTTAATTAATATTATGCTTAAATCCATAATTTGATACAAATATGTAACATTTTAAATAAAAAACTGATGATTTTTTTTCAAAGTGAGTTTTCTCAAAAACGGCTCGACAAGTTATGGGCTATAAATTTTTTACACATTATTTACAACGCAAATAACCCAAATCAGCAAAAAAAAAGGGATGTGCAAAGACTTTCCATTCAAAGTTGATTCAAGACCACCGTGAATAACGCCCAGACGGACGAAAAATTTCAATCGACTTTCAGGACCTGGTTTATTACAACAATGGATACAAAAAAATTGACAGATTTGCTCCCTTTCCTTTTCTAATGCAGAATGAGAGTCAAATTGACATTGTAGTTGGTACTAGAAGGTACCGAACCCAGACCCGACCCCCCTCCACCGTGTCGCCAAAAATGGCCTTTTTTAAGGTGCCTCAATGAGAGACCAAACAAAGGCTTTTGGAAGTATTACATTTAGGATGTTCGATACTCAAGGAAATCCTTTCACATTTTTGCGGTGTCACACTTGAGATGTTCGATACTCGAGGAACTAGTTTCTTATTTTAAGGGTGTCAAATTTGAGAAGTTCGATACTCAATGAACAATCTTGTCTTGCCGTGCTGAAGGAAGCGACAATTTTCACTTATATTCGTTTCAACCATTGACTGTCAAGGTAGTGAATTTTCGTGCTTTGAATTCTTAAAGCTTCTGGATGACGACAAATGGAATCTAAGCTGCTGCTTTGTTGTGGGCTCTTCTTGAGGCACCTTAAAAAGGGCCTTTTTTGGCGACACGGTGGAGGGGGGTCGGGTATGGGTTCGGTACCTTCTAGTACCAACTAAAATGTCAATTTGACTCTTTTTCTGCATTAGAAAAGGAAAGGGGGAATATTGCGAAGGGCTCCGCCCGTCTTTGTTGTAGTCTCTACTTGAGGCACCTTATTCTTCCGTACGTCATTATTACGGATTTTTAAATTTTTGAATTTTCTCGAAAAATACTCAATTTAGAAAGAAATTGTGTAAAATATAAAGATGTATTTTGACATGATCTACAACTTTTATAAAGGAAATTTTTTGATATTATTAGTTTTTACCAAGTTATGTGCAAAAAACGAAAATTTTAATTTTGTTTCCCATTCCAGGCTTCCGGTAATAAACTTTTTCGTCCTCCCCCAACGAATTTTTCATTTTCTAGCTGATTGAAAGCTTTTCCAAAAATAATTATCAAAAAATATGCGAAATTGGGAAAACCCGCATAAGTAAACAATTACCGTCAATTTTTTTTCAAAATGGCGGCAAAAACTAAAAAAATGGCTCACATATGAAAAATAGTGCTGCAACTTTTTTGAGTCACCGAAATCGACTAAAACTCGTTACTCGGGGGTTATTGGGGTCACTTATTACGAATATAATGTGAATTTTCTAAAATTCAAAATGGCGGATCCAATATGGCAGACAAATTTTTAAAAATTACTAAATTGCTTGAAATTTGTTACACTTGGGTTTTTAGAGTCACTAATTACGAATATGATGTATTTTTTCAAAATTCAAAATGGCGGATTCAATATGGCTGACAACTTTTTTAAAAATGACTCCACATTGCTTGGAATTTGTTACTCGGCGGTTTTGGAGTCACTGATTATGAATATGATATTATTTTTCTAAAATTCAAAATGGCGGACGAATTTTGTAAAAGTGACTCCTCATTGCTTAAAATGTTATGGTCCGTTTGCCGGCGAATAATTCGCCGTTGCCCGACTCTTACCGCTTGGAGGTGGACATATAAGACTCTTTTCTTTTTTTGCTTTATATATATTTTTGTTTTTTATATTTTTTTGTTTTTTATTTTTTTGTTCATTTTTTACTTTTTAATAAAATAAAAAAATCCACCATATTAGATCCGCCATTTTGAATTTTGGAAAACTAAGGATATATTCGTAATCAGTGACCCCAAAAACCCCCGAGTAACAAATTTCAAGTAATATACAGTCATTTTTAAAAAAAGTTGTCCGCCATATTGGATCCGCCATTTTTAATTTTGGAAAATTAACATTATATCCGTAATCAGCGACCCCAATAACCACCGAGTAACGAGTTTCAGACGATTTTGGTGACCCAAAAAAGTTGGAGCACTATGTTTCATATGTGAGCCATTTTTTTTAGTTTTTGCCGCAATATTGTCGTCCGCCATTTTGAAAAAAAATTGTCCTCTTCAGGGTTTTGTAGCTGAGTGTCCATCCCAGTAAAAAAAATTCTATACACGAACGCCGGAGTTCGTATACAAGCTCGGTAGCTCGTATGAGAAATATGAGAAAACTCTCATACGAGCCTTTTCCGTAATGAGAAGTGTATAGATGCTTGTATACAAGGTGACTTTTAAAGCATTTTTCTTAATATAACACTATTTTAAAGTAAATAAAATTACTTTAACACAAACTTACAAATATGTAGTAAATTATTCTAAATTATAAAATTAATAAAATTAATTTTCGGTCTCAAAAATAATAATTAATTACACGAATGCACATCTTTGAAGGAATTACACTTTACATGTAAAAATAATGTAACATTAACAAATAAGCAAAAAAATCATTAAATAATTTATTTTAATTATATTTATTATAAAATTTTGCCATTAACCAACAGTGGAACAAAAAATGTTTTGAAAACTTGATTTTTTTATTCAACATAACCTCACTTTTTCGAGTTTTTTCTAGCTTTGAAGCTTCATAATTAAATATTAATTATGTTTAAACTAAATGTTTTTTTAGAAATGTGTTGAGGAGTAAATTGTCGAAAGGTATGGAAACTGATTTTATTTTGCAATGAGGAAAACAAAAGTTATTTAAAAAATACAGAAACCGTAGAGGGAATCCCTCCCTAGGTGTGTGACGGAGGGTTAAAAGCAGGGCCGTCAAGCCACAATGTATTGTATAGAAACGTTGAGTTTCGGAACCCGTCTACCGTCGCGCTACTGTCGCACCTCTATACACACAAAGCTTATGTACGTGTTGATGACGTATCATACTGCTAGACGTGTCATGCAGGACGCTTCGTTCATACTTTTCTCATTTATTAAAATTAATTAAAGGTTCTGTAAATATTCCGAATGAAGCTGATGATCTACAACTTATTGTACATAAAGCAAGCATGCGTTATAAGAGAAAAAAGTAAAATAATTTATTTTTATCATTTAGGCGAAAACATTAGATTAAAATTTATATAATTTTTTATACAATATTTTCTACATTTTAAGAATTTTTAAGTTTAAGATTAATGTTTAAAACTGTTATTAATGATTTTAAAAATGAATAAATATTTATTCTGTAGTTAATATTTTTTTTAATCATTTATTGACCTTATAGAAATAAATAAAATGTTTAATCTTGTACCAAATTTTGAACATTAAAGTATTATATTTCTGATAAATATAAAATTACTTATTAGGGATAAAAGAAATAGCAAAATATAATAAAAATTATAGTAATAAATATTGTAAAAATAGTTTTTAGAATTTAAATTGATCTATAAAAATAATAGAAGCATTTCAAAAATGAATGACACGTCACAGCAATATGATACGTCATCAACACGTACATAAGCTTTGTGTGTATAGAGTGTGCGACAGTAGCGCGACGGTAGACGGGTTCCGAAACTCAACGTTTCTATACAATACATTGTGGCTTGGCGGCCCACAGTGGTCGGAAGTACACTATTTTATGCGAAAAATGGTAATTTTTAAATTGCGTTAAATTAAATTAAATAAAGCGATTATTACTCATAAGTATCCTTAGATTTCAAAACTAATCGGTATTTACAATGAAATTGATTGGGAAAGACGATATATATGTTTAAAAAGCGGTTTTTATAAGTGGAATTTTTTACCCTTTATAATATGAGTTTTCTTAACAAGTTTTCGTATTCCAGGAGTCAATATTAAAAATGTTTAACGATTTTATGTCATTTCTCAAGCTGAAAAAAAGATGTTTTCTCGAATAATTATAACCAAAAAAAAAATTTGTTAATAATATATCAATTGCTTTATAATATAGCTTTTTATTTGAATAATTTTTTTTAAAAAGGTATACAAAAAAAGTACGACCGAGTACGATTCTAATTCTTTTTCACAAGAGTAGTCTTAAGTATCTTTTAATGACCTACGAAAAAACAGCTGCGCAAACTTGCGCCAAAATTTTTTTTTGACATTTTTGTTTCATGAGTCCGATTACAACAGTGGTTCAAAATGACAAAAAGTGGATTATAACATTAAATATTTAATTAATTCATTGTAGGCATTTTTTACGAGTGTTTTTTATTGTGTGTCTTGATAAATGTGAAATTAATATTCAAAATTTTAAAATGGCGGTTCCAATATGGCGTCAAATTTTTTTAAAAATTGTTTAGTTTCTACGAAATTTGGTATTCAAAGGTTTTTCATATAGGTATTCGTTGATGAATCTAAAAGATAGAAAGTAATATGAAAATAATTTCTTACATTTTAGTCCTAAAAAAATATGTTATTATTAAATTAATTTCTTCCATTTTAATTGTTAATTTATTATTAAAAAGAAATTCTCTTCAAATAATTAATTCTAATAAATAAAGATATTTTTATATTATGACATATAAAGTGATAGAAGGTAACTGTCAAAGTTTAAGTTCGATATCAATATTGTGACTACTCAGTCTGTAAATGTAATAGTTATATTTATAAACATTTTTTCATTTTCTATAAAGCTGACAGTCACTTTAACAACTGTCAAATTATAAATTTTACCGAAAATTCAGGACACGTAAGTCTAAAAATCTTAGTGGTACAATTTTTATGTAGATTTACTCATTTGTTATAAAACTGACAGTCAATTTGACAGCTGTCAACTACCTTATTTTCAATTTGACATAAAATTTGGTTATAGGAGGTCTCAAAACCTAATAGAAGTTATTTTTGTGCAGATTTACTCATTTTTGATAAAATTGACTTTGACAGCTGTCAACTGTCAAATTTTAAATTTTATGATATATTCTTATTAAGTATGGCGAAATTAAAATTATCCTAAAGTTTCGTTGCAATCGGTGCAGTATTTCTAATTTTTCGCATTAAATAGGGTCTCCCCGACCACTGTGCGGCCCTGGATTTGACTTTTAAACACGAAAAAAAATTTTTTAATTATATTATTATAGATTTCAAATGATTCATTCTATGTGAGTGTGGCGCTTTCTGTTGTTTCTTTTTTGAGACTTTTTTCTCTATTTTTTTCCCCTATTTTTAATTATACTTTTATAAAAAATGTTTATATATTTATGTTTGTTAACAATTTGTTATGTAAAGTTTTTATATTTATATATTTGAATGAATCTTAACACATGATTGGTGAGTTTTGAGGTTATCTTTATATGGCGCGTGTGTGAAAGATTTTTATTAAACATTAAAGCAATGTTTTGGATAATTCTTTAAACTTTATTGAACAAAAAAATAGACATAGAATAGAAATTAATATTAATTGAAATGAATTAATTAATTAATTGAAATAAATTATTAATAATATAAATAGAAATAAATAGAAATTGATACAACTGCTTTTCTAACCATTTTCAGTTTACGTAAAGTAAATAGAAAATTATATACTATAAGACATTCCTTCTAAAATGTACCTATTACTGAAAAATAATTTATCAATTTTTTAATTATTTCACAAGGAAAAAAACAATTCCGAAACAAAGTTCCATATAACCTAATTCATGCACAGTAAGATTGACTAGGCGATCATGAAGTAGTATAAGGAGACCTCACGCGGGTTTAAAATCAGCCTGCATTTGGGGGATCAGAGTTATGAGAGTTCTCACAACGTTCAGAGGTTGCGCCTCTGTGGTGGAAATTTGGTATTAAAATATCGTCTGCTTAGTTTTTACATATTACATACAACAAGAACGTGATTTAAAGAAAGTTTGAGTCAGTAAAAGGCGAAAGATTTATACGCTTTTTGAAGGGGAACCAGAGTTAACAAAGTTTTAGTGTAAATTCAAAATGTGTGGCATAAATAAGATATTAATGCAAAAAGATTATTAAAAAATATATCTATTTAAGTTAAATTACAAGAAATACAATTTCAGAAATTATTTTTAGGTAAGTACATGAATGAAATTAAATTGTACAATATATTAAAATAAACATATCTTATAATATATCTTTCTGTTATTTATTTATAAGAACTTTATTAATGGTTTTACAGAAGTCATGACAGAAAAGGACTTTACATTTGAGAAATGTCAGCAAAACTTGGAGTCTTTCAAATTGCCTTCAAAGTATTGGTGTATAATTCGTGGATGTGAAAATTTCTTTGCCTTTGTGAAAATGGGAGATGATGCTAATTTGCAAAGAAAGGTTGTTGTTTTAAAAAATTTAGAAGTGAAACTATTTTTCCATGATAAACTTACTCCGCTTTCGAGTTTCATAACAGTACAAAGTGAAGAAGAAATTCATAAATTATTGCATATTGTTGATGAAATGGAATAGAGATGAAATTAATTTTTCCTAGGGATTATTAGATCCCTAATTTAGTTTTGTTTAATAACATTTTTTAAAATGAATTAAATAAAATTATTTTTACAAGTTTTTAATGCAGATCAAATTGAAAGTTTTACTGATGATTAAATTAAAAAATTTTTTCTTTTATTGTTTATACAGATTAAGTTAAAAGCACAAATGTAATGTTTAAAAAAATTTAATAATTTTAAAAAATATATTTCACATTAAAATCTTTTTTTTACAGAATATTAAATTTTTTTAATAGGCTATTTTTGTGTTTTCTACTAACTCTTTATTTTTATTTCAGTACATTATTTTAATGACATTTTTTATGATTTAATTTAATGAAATGATATCAAATGATTAGATTCACAATTAAATTTACTAACAATTTTTATAAATTAATTAAATAAAATTTTATGATAAGTAATTTTTATAATAAAATTACTGAACAGTTAGTAAAAATTGAAAAGTAAAATTTGTATTACAGGGAATTAAAAAATAATAAAATATTTCCATTTTAAATTCAATATGATACTTTTTTGTATACGTCACATTTAATAATACAAATAAATTGCAATGTATATGAATGAAATGTGAATTATATTTTTCTTGTACTTATAAATGTAACAATAACTATGAAATACAATATTTCCACATAAATAAATACTTGGTTTTTCTGTACTAAATAAATAAATGATATATTTTATTTGGAAATTATATTTTCCACATCGACTTTTATGGAGGTGGAGACTTTTTCCAATGATTTATTATTTATAAGGTAATACTTAAAGAAAGAGAAAATATCTGTAAAAATACAAAAATTTTCGAATTTTTTAGAATGTTATTTCTTTGGTGAAGCATAATACTTTTTGACAAACATAAAAGCAGCAACATTTTTTTTACACTTGTAACATATTTTCTTTTAGTTAATATTTCATAAAACTAATTATAATAAATGTTACTGTCCAAAAGAAGTCCTAAAAATGTTTAAACTTATATTCTTACTGCTATTTGCTTTAAGCTTTACGTTTCTTTACGAAGTTTTTCAACATTAAGTTGAAGGCGTTTAATCTGTTGGATTTTTAAAATGCAAATAATAAAATATATTGTTTTTCATAGCACAATAATTTATTAAATGTCAAGAAACTTGGAAAACAAATTCTAATTACCTCCCTAAGGTAATGTATTTTTTTATAATAATAGTTAAATTTTTATATTTGACTTTATTTTACCTTTCGTTTCAATGTTGAATTTTTTCGCTTAAGACCAACGTATTTTTCCCTCATCTTTTTCTTTAGGACTTTCCTTTTTGTTTTTTGCTTCTTTTGTTTCCTTTTTTTCATTTTAAATTTTTGACACTCCGAGCAAAATTTTCTTTGAGGACCACGAGTTCTTATTGATTTGGCAAAAACGTAACCCATACATTTTTTTGACCTATAACAATAATTTATCATTACTTATTCACATAGTTTGAAATCATTTTTATTACGTACCTTTCAGTGCATTCTGTTTGACAAGGTAACAATTTCGAAGTTACTTCAAGTAACTTCGGAATTTCGTCCACATTAGAAATTGCTTCACGTGGAACTTGCACTTCCTTTTCGCCAATTTTAACCTGTAAATATTATTTTTAGTTGTATTTTCGTATGTTAATAAAATATAAGATATAAAAATTATAAAATCTAAGAAACTTACTTGCACTCTCATGTCTGGTAGTAATATTACTCGCATTGTAGTGTGAGCTTCATCCTCACAAATTCCAATCCAAGCAATGAAATTTTTCGCACAATTATATACAGTCCATAATTTAGACGGTAAAGGCACAAGGTCGCAATGCTTTTTAATAATGTGGTACTTCTGATTTTCACTACCATTACATTCTAATAAAAGGTCTTTCCAGCCGTATGAAATTTGTTGACTTTTTAAAAGTGGAATTGAAATATTTGGGAAAAAAACTGGCACAGCATGTGGTTTTAGCAATGGTTTTTTTCGTGGTATTCTATGAATTGTGCCATCTTTTAATTTTGTAACAAAATCTCTTTCAATGTCTTCATCTCGAAAATGCAAATCGCAAATTTTTCTATTTTTCTTTAATGGTTTTGTCGTATATGATGCAACGGCATCTGACCAAATACGTAATATTTCATCCTACAGACAAAAAATATAAATTATATTATCTTAATTTTTGTTTATTTACTTACAAAACAATTAATTACTTTTACACTAGAATAAAAATATTTTACGTCAAAAGTTTACAACATACCGTTTGTGGTGAAAAAAACTTCGATATACTTGCGATTTAATTTGCTCACGACTACCCGAATTACAATTATTTATTACACAATTTGTAGGCATTTTGAGTCATAACACTATCACAATACGATAAACAAAATTTGAACCACGTGTATACGATCTTCATCAAAATATAAACCGTACATTTTTAAAACTTATTCTGTACTTTACATTTTCTCCGCATGAGCGCGCTGCCTCTGAACGTTGTGCAGATTATATTTTCTCATAGTAACTCTGATCCCCCAAAAAAATGCTGATTTTTGTCACTATAACTATTGGCGTTGGGTCTCCTTATACTACTTCATGTAGGCGATGATCAGAGTTTTTAACATTTTTCACTGTACTAATAATAACTTTTCTATTTATTTTAATGTATGATATAACGAGGCAATTCATAAATATTTAAAAAATATATCAATTTTAATATATAGATCTTAAAGTTATTTAATTTTCTTGTATCTCTCCGATGCGTGCGATGTTATAGACAGAACGTAAACATAGTAAACATTGTTACCTAACCTCACTTTTCATTGCGAAATGAGGGGTGCCAACGACTGGAGCTTAGTTAAAAATTGCTTGTCCAGTCTTTGGCATGTGTATGCCAACGACTGGAATAGATGCTGTTTTAAATATTTTTGTTGGCACCCCATTCAAATTAATAAATTAATAATTTTTAAGAACTATACGTGTAAAGCTATCAATATTTAAATATTCTACTAACATGTTTGCAAAGAAAAAAGTAAATTTACTAACTTCTAATACTAGTAAATTAAGTTTGAAAATTTCAGTTTTCTTAAGATTTTCTTTAGAAAAATCGAAAATTTCCAAACACTTTGACAATGATATTAATTTTGTTTTTTTAATGCAATTATGTAATTACTTCTAATAATTTATATACTAGATTTTTGTAAAAAATGTTGAAAAATTTAGTAATCGTATGCAAAACATGCTAGATATTTTCTAATTCTTGTTATTTAAAGAAAACCTAAGAGGGGTGCCAACCACTAGCGCACTGCCAACGACTGGAGCAGTTACCCTAATAAGAATTTTAATAAACTATTGTTTTATTACATAAAATACAAATTTAAACATTTTTCTTTATAACAACAAAAACATAATTTGAAACTATTTCATAAATTGATCTTAAATATAGTTAGAAATTATTCAGTAACATGGATTTAATATTGATGATTCTTTTATTTTATACAACTTTTGTTTATTAATTTGAATCTTTCTCACAAGCGGTGAAATAAAATTGAGATTCATATATAAGGACAGTTGAAACTTTCTAAAGCAATAATGTAAAGCGTGCGATGTATGTATTAATATATGCGTTTAGAATGTACTGTAGGCAGGTGTAATGAATAATTGTTGGGGGTTTAGGTAGAGATTAAAGTAGGTTAAATGAGATTTACGGCAGTAATACTATAGAACTACTGCAATGACATTATTTTTTATTCTTTAAGTTTTACTAAACTATTTAGTAATTCAATGCATATAAATTTTACCGAACATTGTACCTTACGTTTTACTGAACTTTCAATAAAAATAAGTATAGTGAACACTTATATGTTTGCACTCATAGCCTAGTTACAAAACGCAACGCAAAACTCTGCCATGGGACTTCACCCTTAAAGTGTAAGCAGTGCAGGCAACGAGAACAGACCTATTGTGGAACAAGAAGGCTAGAAACAGGACGTAAAACTTCAGTAGTGGGGGTATGGCAATGCTGAGTCGCTCAGCTGCTTTATGTTCAGGCGTTTTCTGTCAAAAAAGTATTTTCCGCAATAGACTTCTGCACATCTAACCTGCAAATACAATATGAATCTTTCTTATTGATTCTTTTCACACAGCACGTTGCACAGTGCTCCGAAATCACAAAAACGCGCGCATCTACTTACCATTTGAGACCCATATTTTTCCAGCCATCGGATTTTCTTTGTTTCTAGAGAATTTACATTTTTAGGGTCGCTGATTACGAATCTGATGCCAGAATTTCAAAATTTAAAATGGCGTATTCAATATGGCGGACAAAAGTTAATAATTGTTGAAATTACTGAAATAAAACATTATGAAGAGGTTATTGGTCCAGGAAATTGCAAATTTAAAATCAATTTTCCAAAATTATAGCTGACTAATTTCATATGGTCAACGAATACCGTAGAAGAAAAATTTCGTGGAACTAGCTAGCAGTGCTAGATACAATGTAAATTTACATGCAGCCTGGCACTGCCAGCTAGTGCCTGGAAATTTTTCTTCTAGAAATCTTATGTTTGCTTACCTAAATTTCCAATGTGTTAGACCATTTTGTAAATAAAATATAAACTTAATAAAAGTTGAGCAATGAATGACTATCTGACAAATTATTTAAATAAATTTTTTTTATTTGATTACTTTTATTCCACCTTAATTTAAGTTTAAAAGCAGTTTCAACTTACATGAAGCATTTTCGGCCACTTTGGTTTATTTTGTGAATTTAGTATATATATATATATATATATATATATAAATATATATATATATATATATATATATATATATATATATATATATATATATAAATATATAAATAATAGAGACACTAAAATAAAAACATATGAAACAAAAACACTTATGTATGAGAAAGATAGTCTTTTGTTATTATTCTACTTCGGATTCGCCGGAATCTTTGTTCTTTATCTGCAAGCATATCGACAACCCCGCATGGAAGGTATTTTTCTTGTCAAAGTTTTTCTGACGTACTGACTGACAACAAATAGATCTGAGGTTATCATAAAACGGTTAAAAATATCTGTCATGTTGTCAGTTCTTGAAATTTTTCTTGAATAATGTGTTCAAAAGGATTTAAAATCTTTATGACGACCCTCTAGTGGCTTTTTTGACAGCACACCAAATGGAAGAATGGAATTCTTTATAATTTCCTGGCCATGAACTAATATCTTATGTACTGTTGGTGAAAAGTTGAACCAGCCGTACATTTTGTTAAAGTCCTTAGCAGTTGATGGAGCATATTTGACAAATTTTACAGGATCAATATTTTTACTGCTGTTAATTGCGATCAGAAGATTTGCAAATCTTTTAATTAAATCTTCATTTATTCCTGTAATTTTAGAGGCAAAGTTTGTATCCTCAAAAAATCGACGAGCAGTGTTACCATCATTGCTTGACCCGAACCCTTGTTTTGGTGTGTCAAAAAGCAGTCCTGTTTCTTTTTTTAACGCAGTTTGCATAGCAGATTTCCTTAAACTCAGAAGATTTCGCTCAGAGTAATTTAATTTAGTACCCTTTTTTGTCTGTTCTCAAGAAGTACTAATCTATAGGCACGATGAAGAATTAAATCTATGCATTTAATTCTTGCATACAGAGGCGAAACTCCATATTTTAATCGATCTTCTGTAGTTACTGCAGATGAATCCATTTTTAATATGTTGAGTTGCATTTCTGATCTACGACAGAGAAAACATTTAGTTGTGGCTTTATTTCCTTCTAAAGTATTTACGATTTTTGTGTCAACCATTGTTAAAACTAATTCATGCTTTATGTTTAATAAAGCACGGAAGTGATTCCGGTACTGTTTCCGATTTTTCCAATGCTGACAGAATGTTTTTGCCTCTAGTTAGTGAATCATTTAATTGTTGCACTATTTTTGAAGCAGGTAAGTTACCATATCTTCTCAGCTTTGAAGAGGTTGCAAATAACAAAGCACTTTAATCGCCTTTTAATTTCTTTAAACTGATTCCCATTTTTTTCCATAGTTGAATTGATACCTTTTCTTCAGAAAGCTGTGCGACAAATGTTGTGTAAATGAAATTTACAATTTCCTCTATGCTTTCTCTACGTGTTTTGCTTCCTCATAAAGGAAGCCTTATAGTGATGTCGATTTCCGAATTTTTTAAAATCAATTATTTTTACAAATTTTCAAGTGTAGTATATATAATTCGTCGAGAGGAACAAATGTCCGGATGTATGTGTGTATGTATGTGTGTGTGTGTGTGTGGGTGTATGTGTGTGTGTGTGTGTGTATGTCACCGATTCTTGTGGACAAATTTTCTCTTGCACATCTTGATGGATTTTGATAAGATTTT
Source organism: Leptopilina myrica (nomen nudum) (assembly GCA_032872475.1). Classification (NCBI taxonomy): domain Eukaryota; kingdom Metazoa; phylum Arthropoda; class Insecta; order Hymenoptera; family Figitidae; genus Leptopilina; species Leptopilina myrica (nomen nudum). The sequence goes on along the minus strand of CM065461.1, from coordinate 19,539,784 downwards.
GTAGGTGTATTACGGTCATGAATACCAAGAATCAGACAGAAGGATTTTCAAAAATATATAAAAAAAAAAATTTTTTTAATTTTTGAAAAAATTAATTTTTTGGTTTTTTGAAATAACTTTTTTCTACATTAAAATTTTTAATAATTCTTGTCAAAATTGCATTCCTGACATAAAAACGAATCGATTCATGTATATAAAGTATATATTTTATCAAAATTTATAGAATTAATAAATATTTTAATTTTTCACAAAAAATTAATATTTTGTATTTTTGACATTTTATCATAACACTTTAAAATAATTATTCTATAATCAAAAATTGAATAATTAATATTTATTCAGGGTACTTTACCTGGTTTATTAATTATATTTAATAAACTATTATAATTATTTAACTTTTAAAATTATATGTAATAATATATATTGAGGAAGCTAAATGGTCATGAAATGAACAACTTGTTTGTACTGTTTTAAAGGAATCGTCGTCCTAAATTTCGATGCAAATGTTCTAAAAAAATCAAAATTTATTAAAATTCACAATATTTATATTTTTAATTATATATAAAAACTTTATATACAAAACTAATTAACTTTCGACACTACTTTTAGAAAAAAAAATTTTTAAAAGGAATTTTTTTTAACAATAGTAATATACTACAATAAGTTAAAAAATATTAAAATGTCATGATATGAAAATATTGTGCAATTTTCTCTGCTTAACGCTTAAAAATGACAAAACAACTGTACAGCACAAACGTTATTTATTTTGTTGTTTCTACAGATGAATTATTAAAATGATACTCAGTTTTGGTACTTGTAGGGTATCTCTTACGCGCCTCAAATGATAAAATACATTTTCTAAACTACCAGGCGCGGATCCGGAAGGGGGGCCCGGTGGCATGCCCCCCCGAGAATTCAAACTTCCTGAAATTTTTTAAATAAAAATTGCATTGATATTTTCGGATAATATTAAATTTAAAAAGGCAACATAAAAAATACATTAATAAATTTGTATTATTTAATGAAAGTGTAGTTAATTTACTCTCGTAACAAAACATGCTTTAAGGCTGCGGCTACACCTCTGCAGGCAGCCTGCCTGCAGGTGGTCATGGTAACGTACAAGAATAAGAGAGTCAGTGACTTCAAACTTCTCCCTTACTCTCGTTGCTCCTGCCTGCGCAGTCGCAGCCTGCAGAGGTGTAGCCGCACCTTAAAACGCTTCTATTGGACCGGGACTTCACAGCATTTCCAATACAGAAGAATAAATAAATATATCAGTGGACCAATCAGGTACACTAAGAAAGTGTAAAAATGTTAATTTTTGTGGGAGAAAAGGCTGTTTCCAAAATGTGATTTTAGTGCTTGAGTCGCTTACATTTTTGTTTGTTTACATTTGACAACTTGGACATACCATTAACACATTCACTGATTGGTCAATTCTATTCCGCTATTTTATCAGTAGAGGATCGCTCGCATTTTTTGTTGTGTAAGTTCGTTCTGTTATAACTGTTGGAAACTATGAACGCAATTTTAAACAGCAGATGAACAAAAAAACACACTGAAAATGGCTTTCGGTTATTTATTTCCTGACCTTCGCTCAATTATTTTTTTTAAACAGAAGACCTTTAACTAGTCATTTCATTATATTTCGACTAAAGTCGTTGCCGACTAATAAAACAAAATTGTAATATTTTGCATGATTAATTTTATATTAAAAATTCTTCTTGTTCAGTGATTCTAAAATCACTAAACAAGAAGAATTTGTAATTTCATTTCAAATCATTCCACCGACAAAAACATTTAAAGGTATAATTATATATAATAATCGTCGTGATTCCAGATTTCCGGATCTCTGTCCACACTTGAAGTTAGTTATGGTTATTCTTTTGTTTTTTATACGTTTGTTTTGAAAATTAATTTTTGTGGGTTAAGTATTAGCATTTTTTATATTTTTAAATGTTAAATTTTTCAATGTTTATGTTATTATTGTACAGTGCTGCCAGATTGGAAGAAATATAGTAAAAACTTGAAGATTGTTTGAAAATGTTGTGAAGGCTGTGTATATATCAAGTAATTATGAAAATATTTATAAACATTTAAATAATATAAATAAACCATTTTTTTAAGATAAATTATAATTTTTGTTCTTTACGTTTTTATGATTATAATAATAAATGTAATAATTATTAATTACTAAAGTAATTGTTACTGTTCCATTTATTATATTTTGCAAATCAAAAAATGTTATATTTTCAAATATAAACATTAATTTTTTAATTTCAGATTAACTACATAATTAACTATTCTTTTTTATTATTTTCAAAAATGTTAATAAGAGTTTTCGAAAGAATTTAATTATTTAAAAAAAAATTGTATAAAAATCAAATGACTAATTATTTCCAAATTTTTCAATAAAAACTTTGCAAGATTTAAGTCATTTTCAGTGCATTAATTTTTAAAATTAAAAACATTGAAAACTTTTACTTTCAAATTGCGAACAGATTTAAACACAGCAATATTAATTTATATCTTTATAATTCTTTGTGAAATTTATTTTCTTTTATCATATTCTAGAAAAAATTATGACCAAAATCTGATGAAAGTTTTTTGATTAATTTAAAGATTTCTGAAGATAAATAAGAAAATTCTGAAGATTTGTCGTTTCAATCATCTGGCAGTACTGTTATAGTGTTTGATTCAATTTTTAGCTTTACAACTATCATTTACTCTAAAGGTAAATACTTTTCTATAATTTAATGTTAACATTATTTCAATATATTGAAAAAAGTTATTTGATATAATTTACATTCAATTGAATTTTATTTTTATAAATTTCTTAATGCAGAATATTTAGTTTTTTAACTTTTTAATAAATTTTTAACTTGCAAAACTCTAAATAATGTAATTGTTAAAATTATAATATTTATTTTTCATAATTTAAAATTATTAATTATTTTCATAATAATATAAAATAATTACTATATTATTAAAGACTACAACATAAATTTAAATTATCAAAGTATATTTTATAAAATAGTAATTTAATACAAGTTTTATATTTATATTTTTTATTACATAAAAATATTGTCTAATGTCATGTTTATTTTATGAACTTTTAACGTGTCTTAATTTTCATATGTTTATAATTAATACGTGATTTATAGAATATTCAACAAATCAATGAAAATATATTGTCAATTTTTTCAATTAAAAATATATTACATCAAACATCTATTCCCAATATTTAAATAATGTTAACATTAAATTATGGACACATACCTGCCCAGTAAATAATAATTATAAAGTTAAAAATTCAATTAAACAACCAATATATAGAATTAAAATGTAGGGGCTATCATACGCCTAAAATTTATCTGAAATTTTTTTTTCTTTGTTTCTAAAAACGAATTTAGAATATTTTTTTTATGCTTCATTATAATATTATATTACATCTTGTAATTAAATAATTAATGCAAGTTATAGTTTGTATTTATATACTATAGATATTTTGTTTTCCAAAGAAATTAGAATTAAAAGTTGTTAACTTTATTATTTTTCAATTAATTTAATTTTTTGCAGTTATGGTAGTTTCAAAAGATACGGAAGTTTTTGTTTAAAAAGCTAAATGAATAATTATTTTTTTAATTTTTGGAATAATTAAAATTTTCGTAATCAAAATTATTTTGAAAATAAAAGTATAAAATATGTAACAAGTTTTGCGAGATTCAATTTTCTTCGTACAACATGAAAGTTTAACAGCAGTAATAGTATTTTAACAAAATTTATAGGATTCACTTAAAATTCGTTTCTAATACATTAAATATGACATTAAAATTTAGAAATTCAAAATAGAACTTGCATTTGTCTGACTTTCTTCTAATTTATCGGACTCAGTGATTTCTGGGGTGAATTTGGTAAAGTTCTAAAATGATTAATTTCTATGTTGAATTCGTTATTTTGAATTTAGAAAATCTGATGTTAATTTAATTATTTTTTTGTTATGCACGATAAAAAACATTTACCTGGATAAACTACAGATTTCACTTTATTAGCGAAATTTTTCAGTGCTTCAATTAATACTTTAAAAAGTATATTTAAATTAAAATGGTTTTATATTGTTTAAAATAAGCAATGTAAAAGATAAAATTTGCTCAAAAAATAATTTTTCACCTCCTGCTGGTTACCGGCTGTGGCTATTTTTTTATTAATTGTGAATTAAATTAATTTTTATGACCCAGATACTAATTGGAATTGTTCTAGCATGGTGGGTGTTTTTAACTTGGTTTCTAATGAACAATAATTTAAATAAGAAATATATCTCTCAAATTATTATTAATAACTACTATTCATTTCAAACAGTTGAGAAGGATGTTTTAAGGATTTTTGAATCAATTTGTAGAAGTAGATAAAATTCTTTATTTTTAAAATTAAATCTTTAATCTTAAAGTAGCTGAGACTGCGGCTAAAACTTAAATTTTGAAAAGATGTTTTTTAGTCAATAAATCCGTTTAGATGCAAAAATATATAAATAGATCAATCTTGTATAGGCCAATTGTCCTCACCAACATTTAATAAAAAAGCTTCTAATATTTTAGCGTAAAATAAATGTTTTGCTCTTTTTTCAAAACTTTGATTTTGTAACATTTAACAATTATAAATTTAATAAACTAAAATTTATTTATAAATAAAAAACAAAATTATGGGTTTACTTGTCGTGGGCGGTTTCGTTTTTCGGCCGTGTACTTGCCTAATGACATAAATACACTGAAGAAAATTATTTGATTCAATTAATTCGAATTATTTGCAAACATTTTATTTGGATCTAATAAATATTTATTTGCTTCAAATAACTTGAATTATTTGAATCACATTTGTTTAACTCAAATAAATCTTAATTTGATCAATTAAATAATTAATTGATTCTAATAAACAAATTTATTTAATGCAAATAATTAGTTATTTGAAACAATTTATTTATTTATTTCACTCAATTAATTGGATATTTGATATAAATAAAAATTATTTGATATTTATATCTAACTATTTACGTTAGAAAGATAATGCAATTTGACTGTTTTAGCTGTTTAATATTTAGCCCTAGTCTCCCTTATATAATTTTTTTTTCTTTTTATAATCCTTACAATTTCTCTGACTAATTAAAAAATTCCCTGACTTTTCCCTGACTAGTGGCCACCATGTCTAGCCATAGTTCAGGTCCAGTAATGTAAATTCTATTTAAATTGAGACCATTAAGTGAAAGTATTTGAATTTAAAAAAAATTAGAAGTTCGAAGTTCTTAAATCTTTTTTGTAAACTTTAAAGTTTCAAAATAATATAAAATGAAAATTTAATTCTCTATAATTGTTAACTTTTTCCACTTTTAATTATTTCAAACTTTTTGTTAGGTAATAATAATTATTTCTTTAAACATTTTTTAAAATAAAATGGAGTTTAAATTGTTTAAAATAAGCAGTCTGACACAACATTCCCGCGCGCTTGCGCGCGGATAGTTTAGCTAGTTATTATATGTAATAATCGTCGTGATTCCGGATCTCTGTCCACAGTTGAAGTTAGTTACAGTTATTCTTTTGTTTTTTATACGTTTTGATAGAAAATAGAAATATACATATACATACATGATAATAATCGTAAGTTTCCTTTCCGTTAGCAAATTATCTGTATTCATTTGTTTTTTTTGGAAAATTCATTTTTGTGGGTTATTGTCATTTTTTTAATGTCAAAAAGAAACCAAAAAAACTCGTTTTATTCACTTCACAAAATTGACAAAAATTCAATTCCATATTTTTTATTTTCCTGACTTTTTCCTAATTTTCATTAAAAATATTTACTTTTTTCATATCCTGCTAATAAATTGAATTTATGCTACGAATTTTATTATTTATGAAAGAATTTAAAATAACTTAATTCTTGCGAAGAATATTAAAAAAATGTAACGTCCAGTGAATTTGGAACGTTATTTTATTTTATCTTTTTTTTCTTTCTCTCTTTTCTCTTTTATTATTCTATTTTATTTTATTTTTCATCCATATCTTGTTAAATTCTTGGGATGAGATAAATTTATGAGATGTTAAAAATTTTTACTGAAAATATTAATCCCAAAAATCAATATTTTCAGTTTCCAAAATCTTGTTAAAATAAAATAATTGAAAAACTTTATAACATCATAAATTTGTTCCATCCCAAAAATCAACACCATCTGCTCGGAAAACGATAAGTAGCGCAAACAATAGGGCTACTTGAAAGGGAAGCGGTCCCCGATTGTCGATATATATCTATATATAGGACAAAAATTGAAATATTTCGGAATATTCGCTACAATAATTATTTAACAATATTGTTTGTTTAACGGATTATTGTTAATAACAATTAATTACTATAATTAATAAATTTTATTAAATAATTAGACAAATTAATAGAAATAATAAATCTCTTATTATTTTACTTTTCTTTAATAAACAGTTATTGTTAAACAAGCAATAATCCTTATTTTTATTAACAATGAATAATTAGTAACAATAAAAAAATTGTTTTTAAATAAATTTAACCTAAATAATTAAAATAATCAAAGAATTATTGTAAAAACATTAAATTCACTAATTTTATTGTTATTAATCTAAATTCTTTTAACCTAAAAATATTTTATAAATAATAAAAACTTTAAACAATGTGTTAATTAATAAATTACCAAAATTATTAAAATATTCATAATAAAAACCAATAATTAACAAATTATTGATTAAATATTAAATTTCTCAGCGTTATTGTTATTATTTATAACAATAACAAATTTTTAAACAATTTATTAACTAGCAACATTTGCAAATAATATTAAATTAACAAATTGATTAAGTAATCATCAATTAATGTAATTCTTTTGCATTTTTCATTTTAATTGTTAATTAACTAACAGTCCTATTATTATTAATGTTTATTATTAAAAATTGTTATGAGTAACTATATATTATTATTTAAAAAACATAGATAATATGTTAAAAATTAAGAAAATTCTCATTTTTGTAATTTCTGGAAAATTGGAGTTGGAAGGAAAGATGAAGTTGAGATAGTTAATGACTCAGCCCCTTTTTCAAGATCCTCCTACGCGTTAAACCCCTGAAAAAGGGACGGACCCAAAATTCACCAATAAGGTCCATTTCCTAATGCATTTTCTCTGCATTTTCTTTATCTTAAACCAATCCTAAAATACCCAACCTCTTTTTCCCATTCTTTAATAGTTCCTTCCTCAAATTTTCCTCCCTTAAGAAAATCGGAAGTGGGAACAGTGATATAAATATATGTGTTCCTTAAGGAAAATTCAGTTCTCGAACAATTGTCAACTATAACTTAGAGTTCTCCTCAAGTTCTAGTTCAAGTTCAAATACTAATTCAAATTCAAGTTCAAGTTCTATATCAAGTTCCAAGTTCTAATTCAAGTTCAAGTTTTATTTCAAGTTCTAATTCAAATTCTATATCAAGTTCCCAGTTCCAAGTTTTAATTCCATTCCAAGTTCTATTTTTAAGTTCCAAGGTTATTAAAAAAGAAAATCTAAACGACTTTATCTCTGTATCCAGATCCTATTTCGACAATCTATTTTATCTTTAAAGTGTATTAAAAAGTGAGTATTAATTTAATTTGCTGTGCCTTTCTTTCTTTCTCTTGTCAATTTAAACATTCCTAGTTCCGGAAATGTTTCATACGTCTTATGTGAATGTATGGAGTTATTTCTGCTAATATTTTCTTTGTGTCATTTCCATATCAATTGAATTAAATAAAGAAAATAATTATTGAAAGTATTCCCATGCTATTGGACGTAAAAGTTCAGGCTTAAAAACAATTTCTGATTTAATTAAATTTTATTTTTATAAAAATAATTGAATTCTTGCGAAGAATTTTTTTTTAATTTGGAAAATAATTGAATTCTTGGGAAGAATTATATTAAAATTGATGAAAATAATTGAATTTTTTCTTAGAATTTTATCATTCATTTTTTAGGATAATTGAATTCTGTTTGGTTATTTTATAAAAATAGTGGATATTGAAAATCATTGAAATTTGAAAAGTTTTTAAAGATAATTAAATTTTACAAAGAATTCTATTAAAAAATTTGAAAATAATTGGATTTTCAAAAAAAAACATTTTATTATTTATGAAAATAATTGAATAATTGCAGAAAAGTTTATTAAAATGTTTTTAAAAAATCGAATTTCTGTTTAAATTTTATTACTTTTGAAAGGAATTGAAATCTTCATAAGAATTTTATGAACATTGTTTTAAATAATGAATTTTTAAATGTTATGAAAATTTTATTAGTTTAAATAATTGAATTCTTGTCAAAAACTTTATTTATGAAAGTAACTGAATTTTACGATTATGAAAATACTTAAATTCATGCTTAAAATTTAATCAAAAATTTTTTTGAAATAATGGAATTTACATGAAAAATGTTATAATTTTTAAAAGTAATTGAATTATTGGGAAAAATAAATTGCATAAAATTTTGTTAAATAAAATTGAATTTTTTCAATATTAGCGAATTAAAAGTAGTGGAAATTCTCTAAAATATATTGTCTATATTCTTTGTTCGGAAAGTTAAATACCTATATATAACTAATAATTTTTTTACCTTCTCTATTCTTTAGAATAATTAAAATTTTCGTAATGAAGTTTTTTTTAAATTTAGGTATCAGATAACAATTTTTGTAAAATTCAATTTTCCTCGTACAAGAAAGTTTAATTATTTTCAATTTTGAAAATCTGATTCCAAATTTGAAATTAGTATTGAAATTTGTTAAAGTTTTTTTTATATACTTTAAAGTTTGAAAATATAAAATATTTTAAAAATTTAATTCTAATTAGTTTTTCAGTTATGTGTCATGATAAGTATTTCTTTAAAAATTATTTAAATTAAAATGACTTGAAATTGTTTACAATAAATAGCGTAGCACATCATTCCCGCGCTTGTGCGCGTGGATAATTTGGCTAGTTAAAAAAATATTGTTTAAAAAATGTGTTTTTGATCAAATTTGAAAAATGTTACGAAGTTGAAGGTTAGTTAGGATCCAACTTCGTGCCATTGTTACATTAGAAAACCTTATTTGGCAATATTGCATGACAGAGTTCTTTCGACGTCGGGCGCGCTACGGTGTAGCGAGGCCTTGAGGCCGGACACCCGACACCCTGATAAGTATTTCTTCGTCAGCGCTAAATGCTTTCAGCTGGGATTTTATTTAGTTTATTATTTTACTTAGGTACTATAATTAAAATACAGTACAATTATATATACTGTAATAAATACTATTGAAATTATTATCAAATAGTAATACTGCAATTGAACCAGATGCGAACGTTGCGGCAATGTTACGAAGCTTAATGGCGAAAACAAACATTGCAGCAACTACGCACCCGATAATAATATAATTGTAAGAGAATAATATGGATAAAATGGCGTAATATTGCAGCCTAATTGTTGGATAAGAAAATTTAAAATCATATGAAAAGTAAGAGCTTGATTATAGTGTTTGTGTATGTACCTGGATGGCTACGGCAACATATACATAAACGCGGACTTGCTAGTCACGAGAACCAACACATTCATGGACCTGTCGGTTGTTGGTAAACCCCACCGCCAACCACCTGCTACAGCCTCTGCTCATTGTTTCGTTCTCCCCTTTCCCCGCGGGCCCATAAACTGTGAGTCACAGCATCACAACAAAAGCACGTGCGTCTCAACAGCTGACTCAGTGACTCTGATTAAAGATGCCTAATGCACTTTAACTTTTCTGTATACCAATAATACAGGATTTTGAAATTTACGCTATTGGTCTTATAGTTTAACATTTTAACTCAGATAAATTCTGTTTTAAAATGACGGAGGACTAAAGGTTGCAGTTGTATATGTATTATATTTAAGTGCAACTTATACATGTAGGGCTAATATAACTACAGTTAAATTGTTTATATTGGAACGTTATAACTGGGAGTTATAGTTATATTATTAAAATAATATAATAAAATAAATAAATTCTTGACTCTTCCGAGCAACACCTCTCTTGGCTTTAGCCTGGCAAGTGCTGCGAGACTCAAGAACGACGAGACTAAGCCCGTCTGCGCGTCGGACCCCCGTGTAGAACTAGCGAAATATCTAGCATAATACGAAAGGCGGACGAAAAATAAAATAGAACCTTCTAACCGACGAAGTCCGTGTGAAGCTGTAGTTGGGTGAAGATTGGGATAAATAAATTAATTTTGTTTCTCCTAATTTTGTCTCTGACCGACCAGTCCGTGCGCGTAGCACCTGCGCCGTCCCGGTATAGTGGCTCACAACCTAATTTTTTTTTCATTCAGAAAAAAAATTAGAACATTATAAACAAGGTTGATTGTGAACAACGAAGATAAAATTGTTTTGCCCGACGACAAGAGAGTGTATCAACGTGGCGTCGGTAGTTCGTAAGTAAAAGCTGTATCGTTCCATCGATATTAATAACATTCATTTTCTTTTCTTCCAACACGCTAACTGTATTTTCCACACTTAGTTAATTAAATAAATAACAATTTTTGGGAATTAAATTCTTTATACTCACCTTTAGTCAAGATTCCTTTCCTCGTAAATTCACTAATACCTAAAGCAGCAACGGTAACTTTTAAAAGAGGAAAAACGATCCCGCATAATTAAACAAGGTCTTTTAGACCTTGGCAGCTTGGTGCCTCCCCAAACCGAATTTAAATAAGAGCCATCTCAAAAGCTCGAATCAAAGGACAACTTAAGCATTATTTTTGGTTTGTAACAGCCATTTGTCAAATTTTTCAAAAAAAATCTTTTAAACAATGTTTTCCATTATTCCCATTAAATGTCCATAATATCCCTGACTATAAGGTTTATGAAATTCTCTTGCCTTATTTATTGTAAAATAAGCATCTTAAGTATATGAAGTCGTAAAAACTCACTTTTCCATCTATTAGAAAATATTAAAGAAAAAGAAATAATTTATCATGAAAACGTAAAAAAAAATTTAGAATTTATTAAGAATTAATTAGTTTAGTATTATAAATTAATAGAATCAAGTATTAATAAGAAATATTTAATGAAAAATGATTTTAAAGTTCTGTGGAAGAAATGCATAACAGCATAACTGACATTTTTATCAAATTTGAGATAACATCAGATTTATATATATTTAATATTGCTCTTCAAAGTTCAATAGCTGAAAAATCATTAAAATGGTTATTAATGTAGAAAATAATGGAAAACATAATCGCATAATTGCGTTTTTGACAAAAGGAGACCAGCATAATAACATAACTGCATTCAGTTTAAAAAACAATTGACATAATTAAAAATAAAAATAACCTTTAAGAATAAAAACAATAAGAATTTTGTAATAAAATATTTTTAGTAAAATACATTTTTTGTACTTTAAATTAAATATATTTATTTTAATAAAACTGGAACAAATTTTTTATAACATAAATCGTGCATTTAATTATGTACTTATTTTTAAGGCTATTTCTATTCTAAAAAAATTTAGAAAGTTTTTCAAAAATAAATTGACAAATTCAGTAAAGTACATATTTCTTTTCTCGTTTTAATAAATTAAAAACATTTTATAAAAAAATAAACTCTTATAATTTTTTCTAACGAATTAATAGTTTAATTTGTGTTTGTATGAACAAATCTTATTATTATGACAAATCAAACCAAAATAAATTGTGACATTAAAAGTGTCTGAAGTTGGACTCATATACAAGCTGAACTTGCATAACCGCATAAGTGCAATAAAACTCATGATTCTAATGAAAAATTATCAAAATTTATACCATATCGTGTGTTTTATTAAATGTTATAAACGAATTTTGAAAATATATTAAATAATAATACTAAATGCAAAAAACCGAACAAATCTGTTGATTTTCTGAATTGACAGAAGTGAGAGAACATTAAAATTAATTTATCTCGAAATCATGACAAATGCAGTTATGCTGTTATGCCTTTCTTCCACAGAGTTCACCTGGCAAATAACCTAATTTTGCAAATTTAATTCACTAAATGTGAGAATGAGAAATCATTAAATTTAATAAAACCTTATGAAATATAAAGTACCTGTGATTATCTTTTAATTTTTCTAATCACTTTCTTCCTTTTTTCTTCACAAATGTGAAAAAATAAGCAATTAAAATTGGCACTTTGCTTATTTTCACGATTTTCATATGCAGATAACTTTTACCCAGAAAAATGAAAAATTACAAAAATTAGACAGTAATAACTTGATCACTAAATACACACACTGGAAAAAGATTTCCTTTGATCCCGAATCTATTTTACAAAATAATGAATTTTAAATTTTTCACTATTTTGATCAGATTAATACATGTGATTTTTTTCAAACTGAAGCTGGTTCAAAACAATTTAACAAAAAGAGAAGAATTTTTTCAAAATTCGCTTGCAAATTGCTCGTAAAATCAAAAAAATAGAGAAATATAATATATATTTATGACCAAATGGCCATATTTATCAAAGTATTAAAAATATTTTTTCCAGTGTGGAATTGCCCTTATTGATTTAAAGAAAATGTATTTAACATTTATTTTGTGGTGTATGCCTTGCACATAACCTACTTTGATACTTGAATTAAGAATTAATTAATAAATTAAATATTTTATAATGTAATCATAACAATAATTTATTAAATTCACTTATTAATGAGATTTTTTTTAAAGTCAACAGAAATTATGATCCTTCGTTGCATATGTTTCAACATGAAAGGGAATATACGAGAGCTCTAAATTCAGTGAAATTAGAACGAGTATTTGCTAAACCATTTATCGGTAATTTAAATGGCCATAAGGATTCAGTGTCATCTTTGTGTAAACATCCAGTTAATTTATCAGTTTTGATAAGTGGTGCATTCGATGGTGAAGTTCGTGTTTGGAACTTACCTGGGCGAGAGTGTACACATTCCTTTTTAGCCCATGATGGCATTGTTCGAGGAATAACACAGACTACAAGTGAGAATCACTTTATCACCATAGGCGATGATAAAATTATTAAAACATGGAATCTGGAAAATACTATTTATATGGACGATGAAGGACCCATACCAGTTAATACTGTTCTATGTGAAGTAAGACACTCAAGTTTAGCGACTTCTAATAAAAAATCTATTAAGTATTATTTTTTAATTTGCATGTTTAATCGAAAAAGTTGGTGTCCTATTTTCATTCAATTATATAGGTATACAATTAAATAAAAATAGAAAATCAACTTTTCTGAATATACTTAGAAACGTGCAGATATTTTATAAATTTGTTATTGACTATGTTTATAGAAAATATTTGGTCTGGAAAATTTAGGCAACTACTAAATTGAAAAATTGTGTAGCTCTTTATAAAAGAAGTCAATCAATATTAGTAAAATTTCAGCATATTTTTGAATGTACTCAGAATCTGGGAGATGTACAATTACTTTTAATTAAATTAACCCTTTCAGCCTCAGTGGGCCCTATATCGACTACCTTTGAAGGCATGTCATAAACAATAGTAAAATCTTTTAGTAGAATAAATAATAAAAGTGGAATAAAAGGAAGAATGGCACTTTTACGCATAAGGACAGTAATTTTTGATAGACGCAAAACGAAGCATGTCATTTCTTTATATTCGTTGTCATAATTATTGTATTAAATAAAGTTCAATATTTAAATTATTCTCGTGGGAAATATGTATTAAAAATGTTCTTAAAGAAATATGTCGACGTCCACATGAAAAGGGCACATTTTGGCACTATTGGACTTATCTATATGTGCGAATTCTTTGCAAAATTACGAAAATTTTGAGTGGTCATACAACTTTTTTGGTCAAAAATTCGATGAGTTACAGAATTTCAAAGTTTATAGTGAGAAATACCTCATTTCGAGAAAAACGGAATTAAAGATTGTGATACCTATTAATTGTGATATCTCCGGTTCTTCTAGAAAGTTATTCAGATAATAATTGTTTTTAGTCCAGGGCATCTTAAAGATGAAAAACCAATAGGTTTCAAAATTTTAAAACCAACCCCCCCCCTTAATTTTTAAAATACATGAAACCGACAAAATGGGCCCTTTTCTAAAAAAGACGATTTTCTTATTAATAAACCATTTTTTTACAAGGTTTATAATTGGAAATGATTTTATTGTGTCATTTGAAGATAAAGAATAAAAATTAAACTTATTTAAAATTTTTTAAAAGTCTCTATTATGAGTAATTTGCCGAAATATCGAAATTTTCACTTCTACGACAACGTAATCAAAGACTCTAACATCAATATCTCTGGTTCTTCTGGGAAGTTATTCAGATAATAATTGTTGTCAGTCCAAAGCACCAAAAAGATGAAAAACCAATAGGTTTAAAATTTTTAAAACCACCCCAGCCCTCCTTTCTGTTTGAAAATACGAAAAACCGACAAAATGGGCCCTTTTCTAAAAAGGCGATTTTCTTATTAATAAACCACTTTTGTACAAGATTAATGATTGGGAACAATTTTATTGTGTCATTTGAAGGTAAAGAATAGAAATTAAACTTATTAAAAAAATTTTAAGAGGTTTTATTATGAAATTTCGACGAAATATCGACATTTTTTACATCTACGACTACGTAATCAATGACTCTAACATTATCTTTGGTTCTTCTCGGAAGTTATTCAGATAATAATTGTTTTAAGTTCAGGGTACTTTAAAGATGTCAAATCAAGAGGTTTTAATTTTTTTGATCCTCCATTTCAAAAATGCGGAATATTTTTGCAAAGGACCGACAAAATGGGCCCTTTTCTTTTTCTAAAGAACCAATAAAGTTAAACACTTAAATTAACGATAAATTAATGAAAACTTCATGATTTGACTTTTCAAAACATGTAGATTGATAATAAAAAATAAAAAAACTTAAAGTTTTTCTCAAAAAAGTATTAAATTGCAAATAAATCGAAAACTAGAACCGACAAAATGGGCCCTTTTCATGTGGACGTCCACATATAGAGTTTTTATTGAGTTTCTTTAAGGTCATGTTTTTCAGTGGTCACGTGCCCATATACTTTACTGTGAGTCACGTGAAAGACCGAGAAAGTGTAACGGATAAATTAAACAAAGACAAAAAAGAATAGAAAAGACATACTACAAAAACGCCAATCTCTGCAGCCATCCACTACTGAAAATGAATAAAATAAAACAATAGTTCATATTCTAAACAAAAATAGTTAAATAAGACGTAGGCCCGGCAGGACACCTTGAGCCCGAGTGGTAGCAACTTCAAATTCTGGTATATATATATATATATATATATATATGGGCAATTCCACGTGAGATTTTAGTCGACCTCTTAAAATCGGCCAAAAATATTTTTTTTCTATTCTGTATCGAAAAAAACAGATACGTATTTTTTTATTTTTGTTTAATTGTCAAAATTTTTGAGTTATGAATTTTCGAAATTTTGCATTTTTAATCATAGACCTATATTCAGTTGCTTATAAGTCCGATTAAACTTGTCAGGCCCACTCTGAAACTTTTTGCAAAACCTTCTTATCATTTACAGGTATGTTTTAAAAAAAGAAAATTAAAACTTTATCATACCCAATGTTAAAAAAAATTAATTTGTTTATAATTTTTTTTTATTTTTTTAATAAAAAATGAAAAAAAAAATTTTTTGTTTTCATTTCCTAAAAGTCGAAAGAAAACTAAAACTTTCGTTTTTTGACAACTTTTTTCTAAACTCAATATTTTCGGACTTATAAGCAACTGAATATAGGTCTATGATTAAAAATGCAAAATTTCGAAAATTCATAACTCAAAAATTTTGACAATTAAACAAAAATAAAAAAATACGTATCTGTATCGAAAAAAAACAGATACGTATTTTTTTATTTTTGTTTAATTGTCAAAATTTTTGAGTTATGAATTTTATATATATATATATATATATATATATGTGTGTGTGACGTTCCACATAAAACAACTCTAAATATAACCTAAAATTTTAAGCAGCTAAGGTCCCTTTCACCGTAGAACGTCACATATATATATATTAAAAATTTCTCAATTGTACCACCCTCAAATATACAGGTTGTTAAAACAGTAGGTTTTCGTCAGTTTGCTGCTATTATACAACATTTTTTTCATTTCAAATTTTAAAAGTATTTGTCTTAAACTAGATATTTAAAGGCTAAAAAAATGTTTTTTTTAATGTTGAAAACTTTGATTTTGAGATTGGTACACTAGAGAAAATTTGCCCTATATATAAACAAAAATTTCATGAGAAACAAAATAAAAAACAACTTCATCGCCTTTATCTTTTTTATTTTACTAAATAAATTAAATTTTTACAGCTTTTTGTAAAGCAAACACCGAGCTTTGTTTGCCATTGCGAACTATAAATTCATCCATAAGAGCTTCTTAATCGAAATCATTTACTAATTCATCATAAATGTGTAAAATCGCAATATTATTTAGACGCTGTTGGCTCATGATTGATTTCAAATAATTTTTGACTCGGCGAAGGACAGAGAAACTCCTTTTGTTAGAACATGACGAACCAGGAATTGTTAGAAGTAGACAAATAAATCGACAATATTCCGGTATTGTATCAACGCACCAATTATTATTACATAAAAAATCAACAATGTTCTTCAATTTTGAGATTTCTGCATTTTTTCTTCTCGTCAAGCTTAAGAAAAGTTCTCGGTCACTACAAAGCTTTTCTTTGTCAAAATCTATCTATTCCTCAAGTGTCTTAAAAAATTTGGCGTCATCTGTATCAAATCGACTTTTTAAAGATGAAATTGCGTGATCAAAAACTTCGTAATAATTTTTCCTGAAGAAATCTTCAGCCGTTTTGAAAATGTGATTTTCAGTTGAGCTGGTTTCGAATCGCTTGGGAATTTTTCGTTGTTTAGGCATCTTTGGCTCTTTAACACCAAGTTTGGAAACCATTTCAGTGCTGTTTTTACATTCTCATCACATGAAAAGGTATTAGTTTTGGTCGAAAATTGACTTTTGCTAATTTTATGAAATCTTTACGTTTTGAGGCTCCCTGAACCCGAAAAACATGGTCCGGCGATGGTGTCTGTCTGTTCGTCTGTCTGTTCGTCTGTCTGTCTGTAGACCAAAAATTTTGTTCCTACGATAACTCTTGAAAAAATTTAATAATTTCAATTTATATTCTTGCATGTTTGCAATAGTTATGATTTTTTTAAAAAATCTCGGTATTTCAACTATATTATCATTTCCACGCCTCAGAAGCCATTTTAAAAAAGTGCAAGAAGATCGAAGACGGGGAAAGCAGTGATTTTTATTCTTTGTCACGAATTTATCAGAAATCCTAAAATATAAAATAAATAATTATCGAAAAAATCAAAATTACTGCTTTCCCCGCCTTCGATCTTCTTGCAAAATTTTTTAATGACTTCTAACATTAAAATAAATAATAAGCAAACGAAAAAAATTGCTTCCAAGGGGTGGAAATTATAATTTAGTTTAAATACCGAGATTTTTAGAAAATCTTCGAAAAATCAAAATTACTACTTTTCTTGCCTTGGATCTTTTTGCGATTTTTTAATGGATTCTGTTATTAAAATAAATATAATTACCAAGTGAAAAAACATGCCTCTACTCAACTCAAGTTTCAAATGGAATTTTTATACATGTAATTTTCTCATGAAATCCCTCAAACATTTTTTAAGCTCATATATAAATGTAATAAAATTCAAACTCAAAAGATTTCAATTATAATTTCTGCAAATATTTTAATTTTCATTCTTATGTTTATAATAATGGTTGGGGTACAGTTTTTCTAAATCGCATTTTCTAAAATTTTTTTTTCTAATAAAGGTGAATTTCTAAAAAACTTTTTTCTAATAAAGGTGATTTAAAAAATTTTTGTCTTCTAATAAAGCTAATTTTTCTAAAAATTTATTTTTTAATAAAGGTAATTTTCAAAATTTTTCTTTTTTCTAACAATATTCTATTTTTGTAATCACGATCAATAAGTACATATGATTAAAAAAGAAAATTTACGAAAATTTGTTAATTCATTCAAAAAATACTTGATATTTCGTTAAAAAATTATAATAAAAATAGAAATTATGCAAATTACTTAACAAAATTTTTAAATAATCGAGTTAAAAATTTTAATTAACAAATTATAGGGATTTTTTTCCTAAAGATATTTAAAATTTTCTAAAAAAATTTTTATAAATATATTAACTTTGGAATTTTAATTGTAAAAATGATGCAAATTATTTATTTTCAAAGAAGAATAGAATTTTGTTAACAAATTGTGATACGAGATAGTTATTTTGTACAAATTTTTCTTCATTTTCAAATAGAAACTTATATTTTTGTAAACAGAATTGTAATTGAGAAACAGAAAATTTAATCTTTATTTTTAAACAATTTTCCAATTTTTATAAAAATCATGGAATTTTAGAAATTTTAGGAAAATATACAGTAGAAATTATAACTTTTTATAAAAACTTTTTTCAGAAAACAGATTTAATTAAAAATCGCCTTTTTAGACAAAAAAGGTGTAGAAAATACTTTTCTTAAAAATAGGTAGTGTTCGCCTACCCTAATAATTGTTAGTATTCATCCGAAAAATATATTGAATACATTAAAATGTAAATAATTGAAGGAAAGAAATGTTTCATAGAATTTATAAGTATTATTTTTCTGAAATAAATAAAGCACCCGATTCTGCGCGTAACCGGAATGGCAAGCGTATCAAAAAATGTAAAAAATGCGGAATTTTTTTGAAGTTTATTGAATTTTCATTTTATAGGAGACTGAATTTATCAAAAGAAATAAAAATTCTAAAGATTTAAACCACTTCACTGGCAGGGCGTTCCAAATGGCGTTCCACGCGCCGAGGCCCAGACTGGCAAAAACACTGAAATGGCGTTCCTAAAAAACTCTTTTTTTTAAGAGTGTACACCACATTTAACTATTGTAAAGCAATATTTCTATAATTTAGACATCAGGGAACAAGATTATCACAACAAAAATTTTAGTTTTTGTGATTTTCAACGTTTTTCCGAATGTTCAAATCGGCTATTTTTAATAATTATCAACAAATGGCGTTCCACTTTTTTTTCAATTTTTACACTATAAAACTTGTATTTTCATTAAAAAAAGATACTTAAACTACAATATTATAATATAATAATATAATTATTAATAATATATATAAATATAACATATATAATTAACTATTATTTATTATTATGAATGGTAATATTATACGTATATGTTTTTGCCAGTCTGGGCCTCGGCGCGTGGAACGCCATTTAGAACGCCCTGCTAGTGAAGTGGTTAAAAACACTATTTTAATCTAAAAAACATACTAAATATTTAAACTTCATAATTTAAGTGTCTTTAATTAATTTATTTTTGTCAAACAAAAGTGGCAAATAAAATTTAGTTCACTAATTGAATAATATTGTGAAAAAAATTGTTCGATGTTTGAATTTAAACTTTTTATCAATACCAAGTTTGAAAATTTCATTAAATTTATAAGAATTAACAAAATAATAGAGAATTCTTGAAAAAATTACATGTATTTACCATTTCTAACATCAGTTGAATAGAGGCATGTCTTAATTATTATTATGTATTTGTAAAAAAAATTTCTTTGCATCAAGTGGTCAAGTGCATCAAAACACATATGGGAATACTCATAACCAAAATTTCTTTCAAAACATTAATTACTATAGAAAAATAAAAGACGACACTTTCTGTTCACGGAATAGCAAATTATTATTATGTATTTTCTGAATATTAAAGTTATTTTCTACCAAAAAATCTGAAAATATAAAAAATGTGAGTATTAATACATTGTTAATATAAATTTTATCACATTTTAATTTGTAGTCTGGTGAGGAAAATTATTTCTAATTTTTATCTCTCCCCGGCCCCGCGGTAAGGATATATAATATTTCTCTAACTTCTTGCATTGGACCTCAACTACATAGCATCTGGCTATGAACGACGGACATACATCATTGTTGCGAAACTAATGGTTCGGTCACAGCTCGGCTGCCTGCCTGCCTGCCTGCAGGTCGTCATGACAATACATAAGAGTAAGAGAGTCAGACAATTTAAATTATTCGTCTCCTCTCTCTTACTCTCGTGGCGGCTGCCTGCGCAGGCAGGCAGGCAGCCGAGGTGTGACCGTGCCATTAGTATTGGATCACAAAATAATTCACTTCGATTTGTGCAACATTCAAACATGTTTAAAATTACTTTTATGCTATATTCAACGTGTCAAAAATTTAATTTATATATAGTAAACAGCATATGTTTCCGATCACTTTAATTTTTGCATAAGAAACTACGTGCAGTCATACCCAGTAAAAAAAAAGTATTCAGAATAGAAAAAAAGTATTGGTGGTGACGTTCGGTGAATGCGTTTTCGTGACAAAACCGTATTGGTGGGTTACGGTGAATACATTTTGCTCACCGTGAATACTTTTTGTTTTAAACTCTTGATTTAAATATTCCTAAGCAAAGTTGAGAATATATATGAAGAGCGTGAGTAACGTGATGTATAAAAATGGCTATTGCGAGAAGGAAATAAGAAATTTTCAGTAAAAACGAAAAATTAAATGTGAAAAAAAATGTCAAATGTTGATCGATTACCATATGCTTTACTATGCCTACAATGCATGACAGATTAAAGGGAGCATGACGTTACCGGCAGAAAGTTACTAGGAAAGGCGGAAAATTTTGAATTTGAAAAGAAATCCAAGTGAACGCAAATAATATTTAGTTATTAATTAATTATAATTAATTAATTAATTATAATTAATTAATAAAAATTCATTCAAAATTCAAAATTTTCCGCCTTTCCTAATAACTTTCTGCCGGTAACGTCATGCTCCCTTTAATCTGTCATGCATTGTAGGCACACGGAAAAAATTTATTCAGGAAACATTCCTGAATTAGTTCAAGAACGGTGGATATGAGAAAAAGTCGCTAAGATTTACGGATTAACTAGTTTTAAAATATCATATACACATTTCAAGAAAGAATAATTAATTTTCCGTAAAAATTCGTTAATAATTCAAGAGAAACTCTAAAGTAATTGATTGAATATTTCCAATACTGTAAGCAGTAGAAACTATAAGATAAATCTAAGAATCTATTGTCATGTTCAGTGAAACTATACGAACGGTACGGCAACAACTCTTGTTGAGTTTGGGAAAATTTATAAGTGAATTCAAGAAAAAAAAATTCAGAGATATGAAGAAAAATACAGTATTATTTTCACATACACCAACTAACATACATTCAAACAAGATACACTGCAAATATAACACATCTAAATATACATATAAACACAAACTATACTTATAAATATAACCTATACTAGTAACATACATATACGCTCGCAACTACAACGTTTATCGAAATATCGCACGCACGCGCTACACGAAGATCGCTGTGAACGAGTGGTTTAGAATTTTCTTATATACTAACGTATAGGATATTTCGCCACTTTTGGATTGCTTTGTTTTGTTAATAACAAGAGAAATTGTAAAAATAATTTGTTTCTAAAAAGATGGAAAAATTTTAAAGTACCAAGGTCAGTTTTTAAAGAAGGTTTTAACACGAAATATTTAGAATTGAAAATTATAGGTACTAAAAATATAGATAATCGATATCAATTATAAGTTAAACTTGTTGAATACATTCTGCCGTTCTGCGCAAAGTAACCGTTGCGCACTCCAATTTTCTTTTAGAGTTCGGGAATTTTTCAGGCACAACAAGCAGTGATTGTTACTGTTTGGTAATACTAGAAATCTTGTTCAAAATAATGTGATTTTCTCGAAAAATCTAGAACCGTTATTAATTTTTTCAAACTCTGTCTTGAACTTACCATTCGTATATCCTATTTCTATTATACTGTATCTAATTTAAATCTTTTCTTTTAAGGTCAGGAATAATTCTAGAATGTTTTCAACTATTTCACTTAAAGTTAAAGTATTATTGTCGACTTTTTCTCATATCCACCGTTCTTGAACTAATTCAGGAATGTTTCCTGAATAAATTTTTTCCGTGTATGTACACCACGGAAGGAAAATGATTTTCCCGAGGGTGAAGGTATAATTAAGGGGGAAGCCTACTTTAAAAGGCCGAAAAATAGCGCTTTTTTAAGAATTTTTTTAAGAAGGAAAAAAATAACTTAGACCTCCGGGCATTTCGAGATGTTTTTGTACATATTTAAAGCTTTTGTGAAAAAATTTTTAACATGAAATATTAGAAAATAGATAAGTTAAAATTAATTATTGATGGCGGTGCACATGTGCACTTAAAAAACGGTGGGCACGATAGAGACCGCAATTCTTGACTGAAACATAAAAATAAAATTTTAAGTTTATATATGTAGTTTCTATTTGAACTAAAAAAAATTCCAAGGAAATAGTAAAATTCGATAATTTTGAGTGATAAAAATAAAAAAATTATTTTTTTGAAAAAAAATAATGACTTTAACTGGTTCTCAAAACTGTAAACAAAAAATTTTTAAATTTTTTTAGTTCAAATAGAAACTACATATGTAAACTTTAAAATTTTTCTTTATTTTTATGTTTCAGACAAGAATTGCGATCTCTATAGTGCCCACCGTTTTTTAAGTCCAGATGTGCACCGCTATAAACAAATAATTTTAACTTATCTATTTTTTAATATTTTATGTCAAAACTTTTTTCACAAAAGCTTTAAATATGTATACAGAAACATCTCAAATACCCGGAGGTCTAACTTATTTTTCTCCTTCCTAAAAAAATGTTTTAAAAAGCGCTATTTTTAGGCGTTCTAAAGTAGGCTCCCCCCTTAAAGGTGTTTTTTGGTATTCTTTTAGGTTAACTGTAAAGAATTTGTTTTCTCGAGGAATTTAATGGGCATAAAATAAGTTGCAGAACTTGAACTTTTACGGACGTTTAAGGCATACAAAATTTGTCAATTTTGACTATGAAAGTTGTCGCCGTCATTTACCTATAAAATTTTTAATAAAAATTTTGTTTCTCACTTCAATATGTATTTAACAAACCCTCCGAAGAGAAATCCTATTAATTTGTTCTTTTTCTCAAAACAAATCATCAAAAAAGGAGCCTGTTGAAGCCAGTCGTACTTATACATTTAGAGAAGACCAGGAACTAACACGGACGTGTTAGCTTCAGTCGGTTAAAAAACCTCTGGGCCCACACGATTGGTATAAATAAAAGAAAATTTGTCGCATATTCTCGGTGCTTTTCTTCAGTAAAATCAAATCTGTGGTGTTCCTTCAAACATAAAAACATAAAACTTAAACCTGAGTTATTTATCTCTAATAGTATTAATTATTTTTTTATAGACTGTACTAACTGCTGTATCACATAATCGTAAAAAAAATCAATTCGCAACTTGTGGTGAAGTGTGTCACCTTTGGGATGCAAGTAAAAGTAAACCAATTAAATCTTTTAAATGGGGCATGGACAGTCTACACGACGTTAAATTTAACCCTGTTCAAACGAATTTATTAGGTATTTTATTATTTATTTATAAATTTTGTTATTTTGTGATGTTTTAACAAATGTTAACAGTGTTAAATTTATTTTTAGCGGTTTGCTCATCTGATCGAAGCATTATTTTATACGATACAAGAGAAGTAGGACCTTTACGTAAAGTAATTATGTCATTGCGTTCGAATAAGCTTTGTTGGAATCCAATGGAAGTATATACATTCACATGTGCGAATGAGGATTACAAGTATGTAAAAACCATTAGTTTACTTTTTATGTATAAAATTATATATATATATATATATATATCGGTTAAAATTTCTCAGAAATATCAATTTTCTTGCACAGAAATAAACCCAACTCATTTTTGTTGCAACTCATTTGGAACTCGGTCTCGAAATGAGTAATCGACAACTTCAAGTGACTCAAAATGAGTAAAATAACAATATTCTAGTTACTTTCTTTTGTGTTTCGCATGTTTCGTGTTCCATGGTTGCTCATCCCAGTCTGTCAATTGACAAATGTCTAACCTAAAAAAATTTTTCCATTTCTCATAAAAACAATAGATCGACTGCAAGTATTAATGTTTCGACAAGTGCAACGTGTTTATTAGTTATAAACAATTATTTTAATTCATATTTTTATAAATTATTCTTAGCTTTTCCAATGTGATTGTAATTTTATCGTTAAAAAAAAATGATACCCCTTAAGACTCATTTTGAGTCTTTTCCCTAGAAATTCAGAATGAGTCGAAGGGGTATCATTTTTGTTGCAGTTCAAAATGAGTCTCATATGCGACTCATTTTGAGTCCGGTTTTTTTCTGTGTGGTGGTCTTTTGATATTTTTGGAAATTGGCACATCCTTAATAATTGAAAAGATGAGTAATACCTCTAATAGTAATATTTTACATCCGCCATATTGGATCCACCATTTTTAACTTAAAAAATTTTTTAAATCTAACTTTAGATTTGCAATCAGCGACCCCAAAAACGTAAGAGAGGCCCCCCTACTAGAAGTAAAATGATAGAAAGAGATAGAATTTTGGGGATAGAAAGAGATAAAGTTTTTTCTATTCCTTTGAAATAGCCACTTTGCATACCCGAAATATTATACCTTTTTATCTCCGAATTTCTATCTCTTTTTATACCTATGTACTTTTATCTCTTTTTATTTCTCTTTGCAGCAAATTTTTATCTATTTTATTATATAAAGAATTAATTAACCAATATTATTAACAATATTAAATACTTTATGTAGTATTACAATTTCAATCGAATTTATTATTTAAAACAAATATTTTTAGAGTTTTCGTACTTCTATTTATAATCTTTTTTTAACAAATCAAGTTATTTATTTATTTGTTATGAAATTATTATTTATTGTTTATATCTATATTTCATTTCACATTATTAACCAACATTATACACATAAACACTTAAAACCAAATTTGAAAAATCTCGCACGCAGGAGGGCTCGAACCCTGAACTTTAGGGACCCAAGTCGAATACACATGTCACTCAGCCACGCTAGCTTAGAAGATATTTTTTTTAACTACCTTTTGACTTTTGTGACTGTATTGATCTCTTTTTATCTCTTACTCTCAGTTGATCTCCTTTTTAAAGTTTTAATTTCTCTTTATTTATCATGAAATCGTCACATAGATAATTCAATGTACAGGAAGGAAATAGACTGCACTCTATTGCAACCAATTGCAATTGAGTTAAAGGAATAAAAGTGATAAGTATTGTATGTACTGATATGTAATTGGGATTAGAAAGCAAAATAAGTGAATAGTATAAGGGCTAAAAGGAGCATAATAAATAACAAAATTATTGAGATAAAAGAACAAAAGACCTTTTTCATCGAATTGGAAAGAAATAGATTGCACTCTAAATCTGAATCAGTGAAAATTTTGACTGATTTCAATCAGTGGCCCAGTTTTCTTTAATTCATCAGTGAAATTTCACTTACAATCAGTGGTTTTTACTGATTTTCAGTGAAATTCTACTGATGAATTAAAGAAAACTGGGCCACTGATTTGAAATCAGTGAAATTTTCACTGATTCAGATTTAGAGTGTGATATAGAATCGAGGGGATAAAAAGAAAAAAGTATGGCATTAGAATAAAGTTAAGATAAAAAGAAAAGAAAGTTAATATTAAAAGAATTAATATAGAGATAAAGTAAAAGTTGTTAAAAGAGATTGAGCAAAAGTAGGTGATGGAAGAAGATTAAATAGAATCGAGAGGTCATAGACTAAGATTAAACCCAAGGTGTAAATTGTGACAAGTGTGTACTAAGATTAAAATGTGGATAGAAAGAGAGGACTATGATAAAAAGAATAGAATGGTATAAAACAAATGTTATTTATAAAAATAAGGAAAAATTTAAATACTAAGATTCAAATGAAGATAGAAAGAGAATGAAGTAATTAGTAGAAGGATGAAATAAGGGTTATTAGAAGAGATTTAGAAAAAATATGAGATAAAAGAGATTGAAAGGATCAAAAAAAGAGAAAGCCTCGGAAAAGGAAGGTCATAGCAGGGATCAGTGTGTTCTTGGATTCAAGTTTAAAGATTAAATAGATTAAAGCAGAGACAGAAAGGGAAGAAAGTAGATAGAAAAAGTATTGAAGAAGATAATAAGAAAAATGTTATTCAAAAAGATTGAGAAGAAGAGAAGATAAAAAGCGATAGTTGTAATAAAAATGGGTATAGAATTAAATAGGGATAGAAAGGGAAAGAAGTGAACAGTAAAAGGATAAAAGGCGATAAAGTAAGGGTTATTAAAAGAGATTGAATAAAAAGGGAATTGTTCCTATATACCACATGGTGAAATTTTCCACGACTTGAGAGACATGCTATTTCACTGAAAATTGAGAATTACATAATAATATGTTTTGTTAGAAACACAACATAAAAAATATTTGTTTGAAAGTCAATTCATGAAGACAAATATATATTAAAACTATTTGTTCCTCATAAAATAATAGTATATTCACATCTGAAACAACCACAAATGGAAACAGACGATCAGCTGTCATTTCCCTTGGATAGAAACGCGCAACGCACACTGCGCATGCTCTACAGAATTTTCAAGCGCAGTCAACTAATCTTTCACGTACTTTATAAAACTGAACAAATCGACGTTCCCCGACGATAAAATGTTTATTCAAATCTCCGTGCAATATAATGTTAACTCAAAAATTCTGCTATACAATTGTTTTTGGAAATTTCATGCAATATGACTGTAAGTCATTTGTCAGAGCAATATAATGTTAACTCAAGTTGCAAACTATAAAATCTCAATTCATGCACCAGTGCAATATAATGATTGTTTAAATAACTTTTTTAATTCAAATATTTATTTCTAACTTTTACACTAAAAGAGATTAAAGAAAAAATATTTCGGTGTCTGAAATAAAAAATGTTCTAATTAAATATTTATTACTTGTAATTATTTGTATTTATATTAAAAATTAGTAAAGTAAAAGAATTATTTATTATTGAAATATAAATGTTAGTGAAAATATATGTTCCTTTTGGTACACATATTTTTAATATACCCATCTGTTAAGAAATTTTGAAAGGTGTACTTTAAAAAAACTCAAGTTGAAGTTAATTTTCTATTTTACAGAAGTCCAAACCCATTGTATAAAGACTGAAGAGCTATGTAGGTGTTTACCAAGAAACAAAATGTTTCATCCGAAAATCCACATTTTTGAAATGATTTCAAGCACAATTTGTTGATAATAAAATCGTATTATCTAAAAATATTTATTTTATTTTTTTCTAAATAAATATTTAAATAATTATGTATTTATTTTATTTAACATATAAACGGGGCAGGCCCTTTTGTACAAAGTACTCTTACAATATAAAAGTTGCAAACCGCAACTTATCGCAAACTTTATTCAAAAAGAATAAGTAATTACACACTCAAGGTCAGGCCAGCTAATAATTTAGAACTCAAAGATATGTCTGCGTAGCAATGAGATGAATATTGTTAAGTCATTCGTTAAGAAATCAATAAATTCCGGTAGGTTTTTAGCTTCTCTACTCAGTCTACTAATTAAGGAATGATTTCCATAATTGGTCCTATGAAAAGTTTCCAAGAAAAGTACAAAGTAGGTCTTCTCGGAACAGAAAAATCAATTAACCAAAGCAGGTCAGGGCAACAAACTGCACCATTCAATAACTTATATAAGAAGGACATATCAGCAAATAGAAATCTGGATGCAAGCAATGGAATATTGAATAGTAATCTAAGGTTACTATAATCATGAGAGTGTCCATCATAAGGTATATTAAGCTGTCTCGCCACAAAACGCAGAAATCTGTTTTGTACTCTTTCTATTCTTATTATATAAATATTATAGAAAGGAGCCCAAATAATAGAGGCATACTCCAAGAGCGATCTAACCAACGTAAAATAGAGAATTTTCAATGTAAGCAAATTATAGAACGCATTTCTAATCACGAAACCCAGAGATCTTAAAGCTATTGAAATAATTTTAGAAATATGATTATTAAATGAAAGATTACTGCAAAGAAGTATGCCCAAATCTCGCACACAAGTCACTCTTGTCAATTCTTCAAGAATTGAAGAATTGCTGTATAGCAATAAAACAAAGTAGTTTTTTTTGAAAATGAAATAACTGAACTTTTTTTAATGTTAATGGTCATGTTATTACTGCAACACCACGTGTCAAGACGATCCAAATCAGACTGTAGCTCTGCAGAATCATGACAGGCATTAGTTGAAACAATAACTTTATAAATTTTAAGATCATCAGCATATAGTAAAGAAAAGAATTTTTAAAAACATGTTTGATGCCATTAATATATAAAATAAAAACGGGCCAAGAAGCGATCCCTGTGGTACACCAGAATCATTCAGAATAAAAATTCATTAAATTCTTTATTTTAAATAATTATTACAAAATTTTTGAAAATCATAACCAAAAATTATTATATTATTTGAAACGATTCGATTATAAATTTATTACTAAAACTTAACCCATAAATGAGAAATCTTGTGAATATTATTGTGTTGTCAACAAAGGCAACTTCAATCTATTCAAATAATTTTTTCATTATTTTTGTACCAAAAGGAACATATATTTTCACTAACATTTATATTTCAATAATAAATAATTCTTTTACTTTACTAATTTTTAATATAAATTCAATTAATTACAAGTAATAAATATTTAATTAGTACATTTTTTATTTGAGACACCGAAATATTTTTTCTTTAATCTCTTTTAATGTAAAAGTTAGAAATAAATATTTGAATTAAAAAAGTTATTTAAACAATCATTATATTGCACTGGTGCATGAATTGAGATTTTATAGTCTGCAACTTGAGTTAACATTATATTGCACTGACAAATGACTTACAGTCATATTGCATGAAATTTTGAAAAACAATTGTATAGAACGAATTTTTGAGTTAACATTATATTGCACGGAGATTTGAATAAACATTTTATCGTCGGGAGGCGTCGAAATGACTTTTGGTTAAAATTTAAAAAACACTGTGGCCCATACTAGTACTAGAATAATTCTAGGACTTTCTTATATTTTCTAATGAAAAGCATATGATACCGCCTTGTATCTTGTGCGTCATATCCAAAAGTCAAGCATTTTCAAGGAATGATTCACGTACTTCTTTTCCGTGTAGAGAGCTGAATATCCAAAAAAAATTAAAGTTGTGGAATTTCGCTATGGGAATAGCCAATCAAAATTAGAGAAATTCTAAATATTCTCAAGAACGTATAATAGCGAATTCAGTTATCTGCTCCTGGAGTGGCTGGAGTTTAGCTCCATTTAGTAGAAAACTCTTTTTTTCAATGTTTAAACATTCTATTCACACTTTTTCATATATATGTCCAACCAATCGTTATTAACCCGGAGTTAACTCGGGCGAGTGCCGAAAACAGACAAAAAATTGAATTTTTTGAGATGTAGACGAACATTTGCCCGCGTGAGTAGTCGAACTTGAGACCTCGAGACTCTAGATCTCTCCACCTTATGCCACTCGGCTGCAGGGACGCGTTACGATACTTTAGTTTAAAGTCGTATTTAAAGCGTTTAAAGCTAAGTGGCGCTGTATACCTATTCGTTACGCTACGTCTTCTTTCTTAAATAGTTCGAGACTTTTTCAGCGCGCAGTGACTGAAGTACTCAGTCGCAGCGTCAAGAACAATTATTTCCAAGCCATTAGAAAAACACCTAAAAATTCTTTAATGAATATTGAACTTTTCTAAAAGAAGTTCTAAATTTTTCCCATATCCTGAGTTCTTGAATAAATTTAGTAATAACTCTTGAAAAAAGTTTTTCCGTGTATCAATTAAGTGGCTCAGGGATCAAGACGTATTAATATGTTACTAGCGTCGTTATCCTCGCTCGCTCAGAAGACATTTTGCTTTTTTATTTCCACTTATACAAATTTATTTAATAGTATCTCTATTGATAATGTATATATTAAATAAATTTTAATTTAATATATATATATATATATATATAAATTTTAATTTATATATATATATATATATATATATATATATAATATTTATACATGAGTATGTGTTGTGTATTTTTGTTAAAAGGTAAAATGGACTAATTTTTTTGCATGAACTTGTTGCTTTACTTCCCTAGAAAAATTTTATGAGGTGCAAAAAAATTAATATTAATCGTCTAAAACTGACTGTTTACATTTACCCTAAAATTTTAAAATTTTCCTAAAATTCGGGGTAAATGTAAACATCACTGTAGTTAAGCGAAGTTTATGAAACAAGTTATTTCAAGTATATGTAACGATCAAAGTCACTCCTAAAGGAAGGAGAGATTCGGTTATATTCGTAATTGATAAATGTTCGGGTGTATTCGCCAAATTTGACACCTCGTTGCGTTAAATTCTTCACATTCGTGAGAATTGTCGTGAAGCGAGGACCAAAACCCTGGACAGGGGTAAGTGTGAGAGAATTTTGTTTCATTTGTACGCGTGCTCACGAGCATTTTTTCATTTTAATTAGTTTTTGTGCCTGGGAGCAGAAATTTTGGTATTAGTCGCAATTTTTGACGTGGTCCGAATTTACAATTGTACAATTGACGACGGTGGACGTCTGATTTATCTCAAAATACTTTGACGATTCGCTGGATGCCGATATTAGCATCGTGAGGCGAAAAATCTATTTCATACGTTGTTTCTAAGGACGTGAACGTCGAATGGCGATGAAAATTATACCACGCTCCGAAAAAAGATAAGTTATCAATTTAATTATATATATTCCGAGATTCTCACGAGCAACTTTAATTCATTTATATATTTGACATAATCGCAGTTATAATTATTAGACCTCATTATTTTATATTTCGTCAATTAGAATGAGTGCAATTTTAACGAATTGTTGAAATGTGTGAATGTTGTGTATCTGAATGATTTTTATGCCGATCAGAGTATGAACCGCAAAACTCTTATTTAAAATTTGATTGAATCGCGATTAAATAAAAAATAAATTTTATATTCCTGTTGCGTTGTTTTTCTATTTGTATATATATATATATATATATATATATATATATATATATATATATATATATATATAAAGACTAACTGCAATATTTGAAAATACAACTGAATTTATTACATATACTACTGTTTTAAGAGATAGAAAAACTGAAAAAACATTCTTCGTAGATGTATAGTAAATCAACTAGTTGACTGATAATGTATCATATAAAATAAACAGTCAACCGTTACAAAATTAGTAATGTAAAAACTTGAATAACTTGAACAAATTTTAATAGATTTTCACTCAACTTGGTAAAAAAAAAGTTTTTAAGGTTGCTGAATAAGAATCTAAAATCGAATTTTTTAATTTCAAAATGGCAGATCCAATAATTTATTTAATTTTTTTAATGTAGTTGACGTTCTGTTTACATTTACCCCGAGTTTTCGAATTCTCTTAATTATTTATTAACTAAATTGACGAAAATCAAAAATCAAAGTCAATTTTTGTTCAGGCATTAATAAGGAAGAATTACAAATTTTAGTTTGATTTTTTAATTTATTTTTATGCAAATGCGAGACAAAATACTGAAACAGTAAAATTTTTCATTTTCAATCTTTTTTGCATTAAAAAATAACTTGTACTATGGCATTGCCAATTGTCAAAATAAAATATTGGCAATACTCAGAACATCTTGTAGGTGAGCTGAGGTAAAAATATTGACGTTGTACTTATTTTTAAATTTCTAAATTTAGCTGAAACATCTACTGTTTACATTTACCCCTTGTTTACATTTACCCCAAATGACCCAATTTTTTATTATTACCAAATATTATTTTAATAAAAGAAAAAATTTTATTTTTAAATTAAAATTTTTTTTTCATATTTTTCGTTTTAATTTAACATATTTTATATTATGAACATTTGCAATCGTAGAAACAAGATTGGGGCTCGTAGAAACATCGTATCGATACAAAATAAATTTTCACTAATTCTTTATTTTATTTATTTTGCGGGTAAAGGCCCACTTTTTCGATTAAGTGCTTAGTTTTTTTTTAAAAAGTGATCAAAGTGAAAAAATACAGGAAAGTGGGGGAGAGTGGGTTGGCAACACTAACCAGTTCTCGACCTGCAACGCCGTTAACAGAGAAGCTAATAGAATCTAATAACAAAAAAAATTAATTTTAACAAACGAAAATTCAGATTTAAACGAAAAAGTTGAAAACGAAAGCACGATTAATAAATCAGATAAAATATCCGGTATAGAAGATACTCAAAAATCGATTTTCTGAATTCGATACATTACTTGCAACAAGAAAAATTACAAATGTGTCGCGATCTGAAGAAAGGGACCTTAGAAGCAAAAAATTATAGGTTATGTTTGCAATTTTTGAAATAAAAATGCAAACAGAGAATCAACTGTCAATATAAATCATTGATGTTTAGGTCTTTATTACGACTAAAATATTATATGAATACTGATTTTAATTTACAGCAATTGAAACGAAACTTTTAAATAATAAAAAAGTAACACTAACATAACCTTAAAGTGATTTGCTTCTAAGGTCCCTTTCTTCAAATCGTGCCACAAATATAGACGAACTACCGATGGATGATATATTCGATGATAATCCGCTATTAAGTAATACATGCAGTGATTGTTCTAAGAACAATAAGGCTACGTTATGGCATGCCAGAATGGAACACGCGTCGTTATCATACCTACAAAAATTACAAAATATTTGGCCAAATAATAAAGAATTTCAGTCTATAAAGTTTGACAAAAGTATTTTAGATTGTGAAGTTTGTGCATTAATTAAACTAATGAAATTACCATTTAAAAATAAACGAAACAGTTCGACACGACCGTTACAATTAATACATTCTGACATTATGGGTAAAATATCTCCTCCTGCCTATCCTCAATCCTACAATTACATTTCCGTATTTATTGACGATTACTCACGATTGACATTTGCCTCCAATGAAAACAAAAGACGAGACAGGTCACTGTCTAGAAAAATTTATTAAAAGCGCCAGAAATCTATTAGAAATCTATCCAAGTTTTCAACAAGAGCAGTACGAGGAATCTTAATCGGTTACACTCCTTCTGGATATATATTTCTAAATCCAGAATCAGGAAATTCTTTGAGTCCAGAAACGTTAGATTTAACGAAAAACTCGTGTATGGGGATAGATACCAGAAAGAGTCAATTAAAAACTGGCCAACGACTGAAACAATATTATTAATAAATGAAAAGAACGAGGACAAAACAAAGACAGTTCGCTCACAGAAACGGAGGGAGAACCAATAAAAATAAGTTGATCATTTCATGACCATTTAGCTTCCTCAATATATATTATTATATACAATTTTAAAAGTTAAATAATTATAATAGTTTATTAAATATAATTAATAAATAAAAAAAATTAATGTTATAGAGTTTATCATTAATTTTACTAATTTTCAAAATTATCTTAATATTTAAAATAACAAAATTTAAAACACAAAATTTTAAAATTCTTATATTTATTTTAATTTTAAAATCAGATACATTTTATCTATATTAAAACATATGTTATATTTGTTCTTTTAAAGTGTTATGATAAAATGTCAAAAAATACAAAATTTTAATTTTTTGTGAAAAATTAAAATATTTATTAATTTTATAAATTTTGATAAAATATATACTTTATATACATGAATCGATTCGTTTTTATGTCAGAAATGCAATTTTGACAAGAATTAATAAAAATTTTAATATAGAAAAAAGTTATTTCAAAAAATCCAAAAATTAATTTTTTCAAAAATTAAAAAATTGTTGAAATAAAAATTTTTTAAATATATTTTTGAAAATCCTTCTGTCTGATTTTTAGTATTCATGACCGTAATACACCTACAAAATCTTATCAAAATCCATCAAGATGTGTAAGAGAAAATTTGTCGACAAGAATCGGTGACATACACACACATACATCCGGACATTTGTTCCTCTCGACGAATTATATATACTACACTTGAAAATTTGTAAAAATAATTGATTCTAAAAAATTCGGAAATCGACATCACTATAAGGCTTCCTTTATGAGGAAGCAAAAAGAGGTAGACCTAAAAAACGACCATTAGAAATGGAGGAACAAGAAAGCAACTCAATAAGAAAAAAGCAAAAAAACCACGGAAACATTAATTTGAGAACCCTATGAGAGTCGAAAACAAAAAGTAGCAGACACGAGTTTTGCAAAATTTACAGAAAACAAACAGCAAGTAAAGGAATACGGATTTCCGAACATAGAAGAAGAATTTCTGCAAACAAAAAATAAAATTAATGACGAAGTATTATACTGTCTTTATGCAGAAATCAACAATGACCCTCTAACGTTCAAAGAAGTCATGGGATCAGAAAATAAAAACGAATGAATAAAAGACATAGAAGAAGAATTAAATTCCATGGATAAAAATCAAGTGTGGTCATTAGTAGATCGTCCGAAAACACGGTGGTCTTGAATCAACTTTGAATGAAATGTCTTAGCACATCATTTTTTTTGCTGATTTGGGTTATTTGCATTCTAAATAATGTGTAAAAAATTTATAGCCCATAACTTGCCGAGCCGTTTTTATATTTATTATATATAACCTTTTCGTTAATTTTTTTTCTGTACAGTAACTGGTATAATTTCCGTAAATTGGCAAAAATATGTGCCTTAACATGTATTGTAATATTTAAACAAAACTGACTTATTGTGTCAGAAATATTATTTAAATTGTTATATTATATTATTTAAAATTAAAGAAAAGTATTAGGGTCAGTTGGGGTAAACCCGGACAGAGGGCAAATACGGACAAAAGGTGTTGGATCTTAATTTACAAATTAAAAATTCAGTTCGACGTCAATATTTTAAGCTCAGATCCTTTAAAAGAGATTCTGACTACTTCCATGATTTTATCTCGACAATTGTGAACAGGATAATTTGAAAACTTAGGGTAAATCTGGACAGAGCTTCTATTACATTTTAAAAAGTGGTGTAAGTAGTGTAATTCGATTAATCTTTAAAAAAGTCCGGCATATTGGATCCGGCATTTTGAATTTTCAAAATCTGACTTTGTATTCGTATTCAATGATCCCAAAAACTTTTCTTTATCAAGTTTTATTAAAATCCATTAAAATTTGTTAAAGCTATATATGTTTTGATTATTACTTTTTGAATCGTTAATTGATTAACTTTTATGATACTACAACACTTAACTGATTCAATTTTTGTACATCTAGTATGAATTTTTTTCAAGTTGTTCTATCCCTTAATAGAGTAGTAGACTTAAGATAACTTTATTTTAAACCTTTCTTAGAAACTAAGCTGTCAGGATTTACCCCAAATTTAAAGAAATTTTTTGAATCTTGTGGTAAATCCGAACAATAAAATGTAAAAAATTAAATATAAAATTTTATAAAAAATAAAAAATTAATCTAGGGACCTAAAAAAAATAATGCAGTATAAAACGAAAGAATTGCCTTTTATTATAAAAAAACTTACGTCATTTGTGAAAAATAGGTATTTTGTCCGGATTTACCCCAACTGACCCTATTTTAATTAATATTATGCTTAAATCCATAATTTGATACAAATATGAAACATTTTAAATAAAAAACTGATGATTTTTTTTCAAAATGAGTTTTCTCAAAATCGGCTCGACAAGTTATGGGCAATAAATTTTTTACACATTAAAGCAACGACAGCAAAAGATTATTGAAAATTAAAACAAAAATTATGAGATCGTTTGAAATAACTGACCTTGGTGAACCAAAGAACTATCTAGGAATGTAAATCGAACGTAATAGAGTAATGATAACACGACAAGTCTCTAATTACGAACGAAGACAACGTCCAGACATTGCCTATACAGTAAACGTCCTGAGTAGACATCAAATAAACCCTACAGAAAACGAATGGAACATGGTAAAAAGGGTATTTAGTTACATCAAAGGAACGAAGTCAATGGGTCTAAGATATCATGGGCGACGAAACGACTTATTGGCCTACTCAGATGCGAGTTTTGCGGACTGCAAATCATCCATTTCCACATGTGGCTTTGTGATACGACTGTTTGGAGACACGATTTCATGGAGAGAAAATATACAAACGTACGTTGCATTGTCTACATGTCAGGCAGAATATGTAGCAATGAGCCAAGCGTGTCAAGAGATAATTGCCATCAATAAGTCTGTAATGCAAATAACGGGAAAGTCTTCTGACAGCTACACTGAGATGCGATAATAAAGCGGCAACGATATGTGCACAAATGAGTGGCGGAAACGAGCTACGGCACATGGTAGGAATACATGAAGTCTACGTGAAAGAGTGTTCTAAATTAGATCGAGTAAAAATTGAATGGGTTTCCACGAGAAATCAATGGGCTGACTTAATGACAAAACCCCTTATAAAAATCACAATATTTTTCTTTTGTGAACATCGTACCTTAATAAAGTCTAATTAAAAACTATTAATATTGTATTTTGGTCAACCTAGACTAAATAAATAAGAATCATGGAATTTTCTAGAAAAATTATTTTCTCAAAATTTGAACCTTCCTTAATAAGTTGTTAAATTTTTAAATAAGTGTTTTTTGTTGATTTTAAGAAAAAAAATTTAAAGTTTGCGCTACGAGTTTTTGTGCGTTGCGCTAACTAAGCAGCGCCTATATCAGTGTATCTTAAAAGACGATATGACCTTTACTGCTCACCTCTAAGGCTGCGGTTACACCTCTGCAGGCTGCCTGCCTGCGCAGGCAGGGGCAACGAGAGTGAAAGAGAAGTTTGAAGTCACTGACTCTCTTACTCTTCTACGTTACCATGGCTGCCTGCAGAGGGATATATGTACTTATATATTATAATTATTATAAACAGTTTAACAATATATTTTTAACTTTTTTATAAACATTAGTTTCCTTTATTAATGTAAAAAATCTTTTCCTTCACACTTTACCCAGGTTTAGGACTGACAACATATATTTTATTTTAAACTAGCTGTCGGACCCGTCTTCGGCGGGTTCTAGTTTCTGCTAATATATTTCATAGGGTGTCTACCCACCGGGAATTAAATTTTACTGGGAAAATCTAAAAATTAGTAACCATTAACTATTTTGTTAGAAAAATATTACAATTTTAATCGGTGACAGATTTTTTTGTATCAAATTTGTTATTCAGGAACAGTATTTGTCAACTTTTAGTACTTTAAGTGTTTGTAGTACTGCAATTAATGTTTTAAAATTTAATCCCAAATTCACATCAGCATTTGGAGTCAAAGTAGTCTAATGATAAATAATTGTGTCACAATTAGACCCTATGTTACGATTGCTAAAACCTAAATAAAATCTACAGGTTTAAGCTGAAAGTAGGGTTTAACTTTTGACTTGGGTGTATTGTTATAAATATTACATCAATAAAAATTAAAGTATAAAGCAGTTTTAAAAAACAAATTAATATAATAAAACTTTTTTAATTTGTTAAGAAAGTTACCGATTTTTTCTGGTCAAATTAAATGTCCGCGGCTATTTATCAGTTTCCCGCGCAATTGGTAGACACTGTTAAATGAATTATAGTAGAAACTAAAACCCGTCAAAGACTGGTACTGGTATATAACATATATAACATATATATGGGCCAAAATAAGTGAAACCAGCCACTTGAAAAATTTTTGTCTCCAATTTTCAAGTTATCTATGATTTTTGGTAGATATATGAGTACACTTTTTGCCCCTAAGATATTTTTCAAAAAAAAATTTATTTTTGAAGTAATCAGGTGTTAAAGTTTTGGGTCATTTTATTTTCATTTTATTATTACTTTGAAACAAATAAAGATAATTAGGTGAATTTTTTTTTAAATTAAAGCTTAAAGTCTATATTTTAAGGAACAAATAAAGCGATTGCTAAAAAATGAAAATTTATAATTGTTATTAACAATTCTTTTAAATAATTGCAAATTGAAGAATGTTCTCAATGTTTTTGAAACATTACATTTCGATGTTATATTGCGCAAAACTCCAAGGATTAATTTAAAAAAAAGAAAAATGAGTAACCTTCAATATTATAGAAATTCTGTAGTTTTTTCTGAAAAAATGCAGGCGAAAATCGTCTTTTAATCTTAAAAATCCGCTTGAAAACGTGGAGTTTCTAAAAAACAAAACACGATCTTATTTATTCGTTTGCAATTTTATCTTTTTCCAGTAACTCGAGTCGATTTTCGCCTGCATTTTTTCAGAAAAAACTACAGAATTTCTATAATATTGAAGGTTACTCATTTTTCTTTTTTTTAAATTAATCCTTGGAGTTTTGCGCAATACAACATCGAAATGTAATGTTTCAAAAACATTGAGAACATTCTTAGATTTGCAAACTGTTTAAAAGAATTGTTAATAACAATTATAAATTTTAATTTTTTAGCAATCGCTTTATTTATTCCTTAAAATATAGACTTTAAGCTTTAATTTAAAAAAAAAATTCACCTATAATTATCTTTATTTGTTTCAAAGTAATAATAAAATGAAAATAAAATGACCCAAAACTTTAACACCTGATTACTTCAAAAATAAATTTTTTTTTTGAAAAATATCTTAGGGGCAAAAAGTGTACTCATATATCTAAAAAAAATCATAGATAACTTGAAAATTGGAGACAAAAATTTTTCAAGTGGCCGGTTTCACTTATTTTGGCCCATATATATATATATATATACGTAATATGGTAACTTACGAGTAAACACGTGAGAGTGGCGTGGGTTTATATGTACGAAGGGGTCTTGCTTGCTCTAATATCCATGAATTGTGAGGAACCATATCCGGCTGCCGAATACTTATTTATTTAAGTTGAATCACCTTTTGATAATATTTTAATTGGAGTTGTTTATAAACCTCCAAATGCTTTTTTTGGTAATAATTTAGAGAATGAAATTTTTGCTTTAGTTCAAGATTTTAATAATGTAATCCTCGTAGGTGATTTTAATTGTGATTTAAATGCTACGTCTAGAATAACTAATGATTTAAGATCTATAACTTATTCTGCGGGTTTGAGTGAGGTCCCTCATGGTTCAACTCATCACTTGATTGGCTCCGATACGAGAATTGATGCTATATTCGTTAGTAGCTTGGACAGGGTACTCTCTTACGGCCAACATCCTGTGGTATTCTTATCCAATCATGATTTGCTACACATTGAGTTTGAGTTTGTCTCAACTAAACCTGAATTTAATCAATTACCTAATTTTTTTCG
This sequence comes from Leptopilina myrica (nomen nudum), assembly GCA_032872475.1. Classification (NCBI taxonomy): domain Eukaryota; kingdom Metazoa; phylum Arthropoda; class Insecta; order Hymenoptera; family Figitidae; genus Leptopilina; species Leptopilina myrica (nomen nudum). The sequence continues at coordinate 19,500,477 of CM065461.1, read as the reverse complement.
CAATCTGCGTAATGTTAATGAGACTGATTTTCTTTTACATTTGTCTAATCATGATTGGAGGGGAATTTTTTCCGAACCTGACATTAATGTTAAGGTTTACAAATTGACATCCTTTTTAACCTTACCATTTGATTCCTTTGCGCCTCTTCATCAATCAAGTATAAAGAAAAGATTTTCTCCATGGATGACTGACGAAATAAGGGCAATTATTAAAGAAAGGAATAAACTGAGAAATAGAGTAAGACGAACAAATCGACTCACTGACCACGCTAACTTCAAAACAATTCGTAATTTGGTAAAGACCAGCATTAAAGATGCTTATAATAAATATAACTTTGATACCATTAAGAATATAAATAAATCGCTAAATATTTGGCAAGTTCTGAAGAGATTAAACTAAATTTCAACTAAAAAAGCCTTTCCATCGGTGGATCATGAGTTGTTAATACAAAAGCTGAGGTCCTTTAATATATCAAGATCTGTTTGTAAGTGGTTTGGGTCTAATATGAATTCACGATTTCATAAAATTACCCAGTAAAAAAATTCTATACACGGACCGCGGAGTTCTTATACGAGCTCGGTAGCTCGTATGAGAAAAAAAGGCTAGAATTTGATAATTCCTTCTTACTCTAACTTGCCGACATTAGATATTTCTCGGATGCGGTAAGCACGATTTTGTATTAAATTTAATTATTTTATATCAGAACATTTATATAATAAATAAATAATAATATATTTATTAATTAGTAATTAAAAATCTTATTTATTCTACCGCCAATACAAAATCGTGCTTACCGCATCCGAGAAATATCTAATGTGGGTAAGATAGAGTAACAAGGAATTATCAAATTCTAACCTTTTTCAGTGTGAATAAATTTTTTAAACAAAATTATCCTTTTTTTCTTAAAACTTCATTTCCCTTATAAATATAGCTTTGTTTTACTTTGAAAATTCATTTCTATTATCTACATTTACTTTAAAATAGTGTTATATTAAGAAAAATGCTTTAAAAGTCACCTCGTATTCAAGCATCTATACACTTCTCATTACGGAAAAGGCTCTTATGAGAGTTTTCTCATATTTCTCATACAAACTACCGAGCTCGTATACGAACTCCGCGGTCCGTGTATAAAATTTTTTTACTGGGTATTGATGCGAATGTAGTGTTCCTCAAGGAGCATCACTTTCTTCTCTTCTTTTTAACTTATTCATTTCTGATCTTGGTAATGATATGAAATATTGCAAATTTCTTTAGTTTGCTGATGATTTTAAAATATATTTATCTGGTCCTTTGTCTACTCTATCTGAAATGCTTTAAAAGGTTCAGTTTGATATTGATTATGTTGTTGAGTGGGCAAGAAATAATGCATTGACGTTGAATTCGGCCAAGACCCATGCCATGGTTTTTTCTACATCAACTGTTTTGGTTAGGCAATCCTTAATAGTCCTTCTCCCTCTGTTAGTATGTAACTCCCCTATTTCTTTTGAGGAGACAGTAAAGGACCTTGATTTGGTAATCGATTCTGGTCTATCATGGAAGGAGCAAGTTTCTAGAATTTCGCGTCAAACTTTTATAACTTTACGACAATTAAATAAAAATAAAGCCTCTATCCCCTGTTCAACTCGTTTATTGTTAGTTAAAACGCTCATTTTTCAACAGGAAAAGTAAGGTGTGAACGATCTTCTGCCTGCACAGGCAGGCAGTCTGCAGAGATCTGAATGCTCCTTTACAATTCTAGACATCCTACAATATAATTTTTTTCATAAAATAATTATTATCATCAAATCAATTTATAAATTTAAGGCGAATTTGAGAAGGCACATTATTGATTAGTAATTATGAAAATAACAATGAAAATTAAAATATTCAAAGTCTAACGCCCTTGATTTATTTTCTCTTGTTAATTAAGTTTTAATTAGTATTATGTTTTTTGTTAAGTACTAAATTGTACAAAAGGGTAAACATCTCCATTTTTAAAGTTTCTGAAGTTCTTTCAATTAAAGAATATTGAATGAACTACCATAAGATACGCGCGCGTGCACGTTTTAGGTGGATTATTTAAAAAATACAATTAATCACTAATGAATAATTCAAGAAAGAATAGGAACAAGTGTTACTTTAATGTCATAAATTTTTATTTTAAAGAAAAATTATAAATCATATTACATTTTTAATTTGTTTTAATAGAAGAATTTTTAAAATATGTTTGAAAAAATTAAAATTATTTTATTGTAATTTGAATAAATTTTTTACATATAGTTTTAACATTAATCAATTTTGTTTCATTTTAAATATAACATTTAATTATTTCTGTATCTTTTTTAATCAATTTTTTTTGGATTCTCATCATCAATTTTCTTTTCCATTACTTTGCTGATGCTTTTGATCCCTCTCTTTAATTGGTTTTTTGATGTTTTTTTATTCTAAATTTTTTCTATATTAGTAAAAGAAGATACTGTCATAAAAATCGAAGTTGAAATTGAAGAAAATTTATTGTTAAAAATATTGTCATTTTTAAATTATATATATATATATATATATAATTATACATTATAATAATTTAATAATTTAAAGCTAATAAATTAAAATAATATTTATAAATATACACCTCCAAAGTTCATCGTTTCTATGACACTTATTTCATTGCCGATTTCAAATTGTTTGCAGTAATTTGTAATTTCAAATTCTGTAATGTGTAACTCCAGTTTCAGTTCATCCTTTGCAATCGATGAGCATACAAATTTCGGTACATCATCCTGATCATAAATTAAATGGAATTCTGTCTTTAGAAATCCAATTGTTCCTATAAAAAATATTTAATTATTATTATTATATATATTTATAGATTTTTTTCATTTATTATATCATTATCATAAATAATTTTATTATTTAATTTTTTATTAAATATTTTATTTCACTAAATTAACTTATATTTTTATTTATTTATTTATGTGATATATGGTTTAAATAATCATAATTATTAATTGAAAAAATTAAATAATCTGTTTTAAATATTTATATTAAATGTATATATATTATAATTTCTATTATTATAGTAATTACTTACTAATTTTCTTAGATCCAGCCAATCCTAATTCTTCCATTTTATAATCTTCAATGGTTTCATTCAGATTTATGTTCATTGTTCCAAGAACATTAATTCTTGAATTGGATTGTATGCTTATTTCATATGCAACATTCCCTCTATCTTTTTTGATATCATAATAATTTAATTTCCGGATCGAAACCGCATCCAAATGAAGAATCTTTTTTTAAAAATAATAATAAAAAAAATCATTTAATTTTTAATTATTTAATAATTTATTTATTATTGTTAATTAACAAAATTATGTAATTATTTAAAATAAATAATTTTTTACGTTTATTATTAAAAATGTATAAAAAAAATTTTTTAATTAAAAATTAGTTCTAATATTAAAAATATTTTTAAAAATATAATTTTTTTTATTTACATAATTGGGTTTAATGCAATTCTTAATTCTGTCGATTTATTCATTCCATATTTTCAAAATAATCTTGGACACGTTATTGTTACTTAGGAGACACTTTTGTAAAATGAAATTTCCTCTTTTCTCTGGTGCTGTTATAGTTTCTATATACAAAATTAGTTCGCTGAAAGAAAATATTGTATTATGATAAATATTAAATTTGTTAAAAGCATTTGAACTTTCCGGATTATTATTATTATTATTATTATTATTACATAACAATAATACTTACGCCGTTGAATCCTGTGCCACCATTTTTTCAACATTTCGTTCGGAGACAGATTTTGATTGTTCACATTTAGTTGTATTTTCCTTATTATATTTAAGTAAGGCAAATGAAAGCAGATGAAAATTATGACTTTTTTTTAATGCATATTCAAAAGCAATAGACATATGACAACATGTATCCATGAAAATATATTCAGATTTTCATTTATTTTAGAACAAAATCTTAAATTTTTCATGTTTTTTATGTAGATGTCGTTTTAATCATAAATTTTTAAAAATACATTTTTTTGTATTATTTTTAATTATTAATAAAATAAAATTTTTGTTAATTTTAGAAAAGTTAAAAAAAAATTTTTAATAAAATAAAATTTTATATATTAAAAATTTATTATTGTTGATGATGATATTAAATAATATATTTAATGACAATTTTTTGTTTTTTTATTTTTTTTAATCATAAATTTTTAAAAATCAATTTTTTATTAATTTTTACATTACATATAATAATTGTTAATAAAATGAACGAAATTTAATTGAATGAGTTAATAGAAAATAAAATATTATATGTCATGTAAAAAAAAAATTTAATTAACAATATTAAAATTAAATGAAAATAATTAATGTTTAAATTTGTAAACTTATTTTGGATATAAAAAAGGTGTAATTTTTATCCACTGTAATTACTTTTGTTTATTTTTCTTTTTTGATTATTTTATATCCTTTTAGTATGTTCTCAAACGACATTTTTTTCTCATCAATAATTTGAATCGTTTTTGTGCTGTCCATTATTAAATAGATGATTTTTTTTTCTTCTGAAGGAATATACTTTATTTAAGTTATTATATTAATAAAATTTATTATATTATTATTATATATTTTTTATTTAATTATTAACGGGACAGGCCCTTTCGTACATAGTACTCTTAAATCTAATAGTTACACATGTAACAATGCCAAAAAATTAATTAATTTAAACCAAATCTAGGTTGGCGCTTCAAAAGTTAAAGTTCAGTATAAGTATAAGATATGCAATGAAAAAAAAGAAATAATAATTCTGATCACACTACTCTCCAAGTAAAAAACGATATTTTGGAAATTTAAACTTTCGAATCTACTAAATCTGTTGATTACAGAAAACACAAATAATAATATATATCAATAAAAAGAATATAAAACTATGAATAATAACATTATGTAATTTGTAAATTGCAGAAATAATTAATACTGTAAGTTTAAACAGTCAATTTCAAATATAAATGTATTAACTTAAGAATGAAGAAAAGAGTATCAACAAAAAATAATATAGATAAATAGAATCACATTGTCCAAGTTTAACTCGTTGCATCCATGTAAATAAGTAATCGAGTCTCAAGAGGGGACACCACTTTCAAAACTAAAAGGGGAAATCACAACAGATTCTCCTATCACGCATCTATCTGAACTGTAAGAGTGGATGTGCGCTTCCGAGGAGGGATTTTAATTATGGTAGGGATTCCACGACGGTACACCATTGACACATTTGCTTCTCCGTCTAAACGACGTGCCTCTAGTTCCTCCCTCGCTCTCTGAATCTCTTCCCTCTGCATCACCGTCCTGTCATTTGACATCCAAAGATTCCCTAGTACCTTGGAACGAGCTGAGTCTCTCTTCACACTTACGAATTTTTTTAGGATTGCTTGTGCCCTCTCCTCCGTCGCATATACAATCCTAACAGGGCGAGGCTTACGAGCACCTTGCGCACCAATTCTAAAAGTGCGTATGTTATACAAATCGTCCTTCTGAATGAAACCTTCCAGTTTATTCGTGACCACTGATTTCAAAGAACTACCATCATTTGATAAGGTCTCATTTTTAGGAAGATTGAATAGAACAAGATTGCCCTTTCTTTCCATTCTATCAGCAAGTTCGTTAATGCAGACATTGGCTACTGAGTTAGAATCAACTTTTGTAATTGATCTGGCCTCGAATTTATCAAGTCTCACTTCGACATTAGTCAGACGCTCCGTCAAATCAACAACTTTGTTTTTCATATTAGTCAGCCTAGACAGAGAATCATCAATTTTATTATTAATTTCTGACATATTATCATTCATAGTCGAGAAGTTTTTTGATATTATTGTAGACAAATCCGTAATGGCTTTCATAATACTATCCAAATTAGCAGATTGAGAATTTGATGAAGACGACAATGACCTTGGTTTACAGCATCTAACGAACGACCCATCAGGCAAAGTAGGCAGCTGCAACGCACAGCTGGGATGATAAGGAAGATCACACTTCATACACACTTTGAACAATTTTCAGCACTAGAAGCCATTTTGTCATACAAATAATTATTTAAATAAAAACCAAAAAATAAATTCAGAAGAAATAGTTTCATATAAAATCACAGTAAGGAAAAACCTTCACAAAAGTATACAAGTTCAATTTTAGGTTAGAAAAAAATTCAAGTCAGAATGTCGAACCAAGGGAAAAGGGATGAACAATAAAAACTGTCACGAAATAACAAGCACAGAGTAAAGTTCACTTTAAAGTTGCATTCGAAAAGTTGTACCGAACTTAAAATGATTTATTTAAACAAAATCGACCGAGACCCACGCTAACACGTGTTAATAGCTGCCACCTAGCGGCAGCATTATATATAATTTATTAAATTATATTATATAGTAATTATATTTTTAAAAATAATTTTATAAAATCAATAAAAATATTATAAATTATTACTTAATAAATTAATAATTAATTAAAAAATTTTTTTAAATTAACTTACTCGTGAATTTTAACAATCCTTCTATTCTTACATGATCCCCTTTTGTAAATTCATCGATATCTTCCGGAAAATTTCGCACTCTCACTTCCACTTTGTGTTCTCCATTCGTGATTGATCCAATTCCATAGTGAATAATTTCATCTTTAATTTGATACCTTAGTAATCGAATTGATGATTTTATATATCCTTCCAATACTGTAAATAAATTAATAATAATGTTTAAAAATTGAAAGATAAAAAGTATAAAATTTAAAATTGATGAGAATAAATAGTTATTAAATGTATTGTAGTAGTTTTTGAAAAATTTGAACTTAACGACTATAAAAATTGCTGATAACTTCAACTTAATTTTTTTTAAATTTGTATTTTTTCTAATTCAAAATTCTTTAATAATATATTTCAATGAATATAAAATTTATTTCAATTAAGTTTAGCAAAATTTCCAAATACTTTGAAAATTGATTTAATCTTTTTTAATTATTTGAGGAAATTTAATTGTTATTGAAAAAATTATAACTACAACTTATTGTAAATTATTTTTCTCTATTATTTTTAAATTAAATTACATTTGAAATTTTAATAATTTTTCCATAAAAAATATTTATAATCTTATTTATTTTTTCACAGGAATTAAATTATATGTAGTTTAAATACAAAAATTAATTTATTTAATATTTATTAAAATTAAATTCTTATGGCTATTTATTTAAAACTGTTTTAAAAAGAATTGTATTTTTATAAAGTAAAATATTTTTGTAAATTTATTAAAATAATTGAATTTATATACAAATTAAACTTACTGACTGTTCCCTCCTCATTTTGCAAATTTTCAAAATTTACAATTCGAATGTCATTTTCCACAATTTTTCTAATTGTTAGCTGGTAATTTTGATTTCCTTTATTTTGATCTTGCGGCCTGATGTCGGATACTTCTGCACCAATGATTCTTATAATCTAAATAAAATTTGAAGAAACAAAACATTATTATTTATTAATAATTATATTATTTTTATTTATTATATATTAATAATAATAAAGAATTTTGTTTACATACACTGTTTAAAATCAAATCCCGTTCAATACGTGGAATTTCTTCCTTTCACACTGTGACGTGCACTATTGAGCCATTATCATTATTAATGGTGAATACCATTTTTTGGTATTGCCCATTGTTGCCGCATATTCTCGGACTCATGATGGTCTGTACATATCCAGTAACTTCGCTGTAATTATTATAAAACAATTTTTAAATATATATATATATATAATCGCAGGATATAATATTTATTTTTTTAGTTAATATATATTTATATTAAAAGTTTAAATTTATTTGAATTTTCTCAGAATTTTTCATTAAACAATTGTCACCTAAATTTATTTAAAAAAATATTTTTTATATTATAACCATTTTTTATTATTAAAAATTTATTTATTAATTGTGTAGTATATTTTTTATATGATTATTGAAAAAATTTGAGAAAACAGAATTTATTAGGTTAAGAACGAAATATTTAAATTATCAAAATAATAATGAAAAATATGTATAATATTAATAGATAATAAATAAATAATAATAAATTAAAAAATATTATTATTGTTTTAACAGATGTGGAAAAAAAATATATTTCGAAAATTATTTTATTATTTATACGCTTACCTGCTCCAATTTCCACATTTAATTGCAGATATTTCTTCATTAGAAGTATAGAATTTGAAGGTTCGCCTTTTTTTAACCTTTGAAATTGAAAATTAATTTTATTTATTTAATCAAGTAGAATTAAGTATTTAAAGTTAATAAGACTTAGTGAATATTCTTATTGAAAAAAATTGTATTTTTATTTTATTATATATCTATTATTCCATATAATTATTAATTACTATTTTTATTATTTACATATTTTATATTTTAAAAAAATTGTATTATTTTATTATTTTTTAATTAATAGTCTTCTATTAATATTATATTATTATATTTTTATTATTATTAATAGTACTATTAAAATTAAAATTTAAAAAAAATTTGATTTAAAGACAATTATTAATTATTAAAACGAAAAACTTTCCACACTTACCAACTGGTACAATTTGTATCTTTATGCTCTTTGAACATCGATTGCAGCATGTCCCCCTCCATTTCAACATCTTCTTTATCTTCTTCATCATTCTCATTTTCAAGGGTTATGATGTCTTGTTTTTTATTTTCATACGCCATTTTTCCTGAAAAAAATATATACATTATAAATAATAATAAAATTATATGATATAAAAAATAATTATTAAATTCGAAATTTTTGAAAAATATTATTACTATATTAAAGAAATTATATATCAATAATATATGAATTAATAAAAAATCGGTAATGTTTTCAAAAAATTTAATTAACCCTTTCGTGCCTCCGGTACATATATGTACCACCTACAAAATATGTTATAACTTATGCATTTCAACAAAACAACAAATAGTTTGGCTTGATTTATGCATTAGGGTTACTATTACATGTAAAAAATAATAAATGACATAGAACAATAATAATTATTATAAACAATAAGTATAATGTTGAGAAAAATACTTTTTTTCAAAAAGTTGCTTATATTTGCTCGAAACTCACCACTTGGGGGTTTTTGGGGTTGCTGATTCCGAGTCTGAGGTCAGATTTCAAAAATTCAAAATGGCGCATCTAATATGGCGGACTTTTTTTAAATTGCTTATATTTGCTCGAAACTCATCACTTGGGGGTTTTTGGGGTCGCTGATTCCGAATCTGAGGTCAGATTTCCAAAATTCAAAATGGTGGATCCAATATGGAGGAATTTTTTTTAAATTGCTTATATTTGTCTGAAACTCATCATCATTGCTATTTGCTTGTAGGTTTACTAATTAAGGGTTTTTGGATACGCTAATTTTGAATTTGAACTTGAAGCATGATGATATTCGTATGAGATGTATTTGGCGATCTAAGCCTGGCGAAAGAGTGTGCGAGAGAATTAAAGATGCGCAATAAGTTAAATGTCACTGATCATGACGTATAATAATTGGGAGGGAGACCCTACGAAGGTAACCGCTTCGTTGCTCGTCAGACGAGTAATCGTTGGTTAAATGGTCTCTGGTCTCTGATAATATTTACACTTGTTTATTTTGTTAATAAAAAATAATAGTGTGGCGAATTTTGGTGGTCGGAAGTCTACGGAGGTGAGAGAGATCCTGGCGGGAAATCATATATGTATCACGAATGCTGCCTCGTGTCGAGACATCGCTATAACATCAACGAATTCAAGTAATCGTTTCCCGGTGTACACCAATTCTCATCGACGGGAAAAGGATTGAGCTCAACTGGATTCGTTTAACAAAACGCCGACTTATCTCTCTCACCGCGTCTTTCTCCAGAGGCCATACTAATCACCCCAAAGTCTCAAATGGGTCTGTAAATAATTGTTTTTATCGCTAAATTAATTTGATCTATGTTTCCAATCTCAATTTTATTAAGTATAATTATCTCCCTTCATTCTATTCATGTTATAATTTGTAATTTTGGTGTATATATGTGTGTGTGTGTGAATGTTAAATTGCTTGTGACGTCACAGATAAATTTGGGAACAAATAGTGTAATATTAATGAAAACATTTTGACGATTTACTATAATCATATTTTGTAATTCATGACTCATGCCGATGAAGATTCTTTTTTATTGATAATATAGATCGTCTCTAATCAATTTTATATTTCCTTTTATTTAAATACGTTTGTCCCTTTTTATACATATTTTTTTTATATATATATAAACAATCTAATTTTTACATTTGGCGCCCAACGTGGGGCACGATTCGCATTGCCTACCCTAAATTTTTATGAAAAATTATATATCTAAATATTAAATCAAATTAACTTTCTATACAATATTATTTTTTCGTCACTTTCTTTTATGACCGAAAATCAAACTCCTACGCGAAAGTCTCGTTCTCAGGCTGGAAATTTGGTTCCGGGTTTAAGTTATACTAAAAAAAATATTTCAATTGCAAATAAAAATAGTGTTCGTCGTAGATTATCAGATATAATGTCGAGAAATAACGATGAAACACTCAATGCCATGAGTGTCCAGCAGCTTCATGATGAAATCACTAGACTTCGTGCGTTGAGTCATTTGCAAAACGAACAGTTGACCTTGCTCAGGCAGCAAAGAACCGAGAATAATATAAACACCGGCGATCAATTAATACAAACCTTAATTAAAGGCCTACGTTCTATAAACATTGATATTAAACCACCTAAATTTGTAGATTCAGAAAATCCTAATCAGTATATAGATAAATTAAATAAATTTTTTGAAGTCAAAAGAATTCCAAATGAAAATAAATTAAATGTGTTGGAGGGAGTTTTCGAGGGAAGAGCAAAAATTTGGTTCGAAACGCAAAAAAATATTTTTACAAATTTTGATGATTTTAAAGATAAATTTTTAAATGAATTTTATTCTATCCCTATTAGAGTAAAAATTAAATCTAATTGGTTAGCTAAACGATTTGAACCAAATAAGGAGGGCTTGCATTCCTACTTTTTGAATCAAATACAGGAGGCACAATATTTCTTGCCGAGAATGGAGGATTATGAGGTGCATTATACCATTGTTTCACAAATGCCAATTCGTGTGCGTGAAGCAATGGCTACCATTGATTTTTCGAGTTTTGACAGAATTTCACAAGCTTTAACGCAATTAGATCTCACGTTTAATGATAAGACAAATGTCACAAAGAAACCTCAATCTAATAATGCTAATCAAATGAACAATCAACCTCATGGTCCTGCATCGCAAATTTGTAATAACAATGGTTACCAAGAAAATAGAAGTAAGCCTAAAATTAATAATATTCAAATTCAGGGGGGTGAGAGTTCGCAAATGTTCAATGAGAATGCTGCTTCCATCAAGTCATTTATTAATTACTCGGGATCAACATCTCCGGTTCCTTTGGTTCAGACACAACAGTTCAGACGTCTTCCTGACATGTCCGTCCCTCCCCCCTCATTTAATCCGCAGAGTCAAAGAGGGAGAAACAGTAATATGGGATCGTATCATTTAAACGGGTACTAGGCGCGATGTCATCAGTCGGCACGTCGCGCCAGTGTCTGTACGACGATTTTCAACATTTGTCAGATGATTTAGAACCAAATGAGGTGATTGATAATGATAAAGAATTATCTCGAATACCATTATGTCCGCGACTAATTGTATCATTGTTTTCCGTTCCTATCCCTGCTTTGATTGACACAGGCAGTCAAATTACTGCAATCTCTGAGAATTTATGTAAATATTTATCAATGCATGGTCCTTTAAACGAGTTGCCTGTATCGAATGTGTCCTTGTATACAGCTATAGGAAAGTCACCCACGAATATAAAGAAACAAATAATGCAGGAGATTTTTCTTGGAGATAATCCATTTTCCACTTGTTTTTTGGTAGTCCCTAAACTTTCGAATGGGATTATTTTGGGTAATGATTGGATGCTTGCAAATGGTGTTGTGATTGATTATGAAAGGGGTTCTGTCGCTGTTAAGGGTATTCAAATGCCACCTGATGTTCTTCAATTTAATATTGCTCCATCTATGGGTTTAACGTTTTCAGACTCTAATGACGATATTACTTACATTCAAACTATTGAACTTACGCGAGAAATAAATAAAAATAATGGCGTTATTGAATATAAAAAATTTGAAAATTTTGATAATAATGAAAATTTAAAATACGATATTTTCAATGATAATGATTTTAATTTAAGCGAGTTGTTTATTGAAAATGAATTTCAACGTAATGTGAGAAGGGAATTGCCTGTACAGATTTTCAATGATAATTTAGAAACTAATTATTTTGTCGATGAGTTTCAAAGTGATGACTCATGTCATATTAATAATATTGATATATATATTCTGATGAACGATTGAATAATACAAATATTTTTATTGAAAAATTAATGGGCCTTTTAGAAAACATTCCTCACTTATCGGATGGAGAACGCAAGGAATTCATAAATCGAATGGCTAGATTTGAGCGACTATTCACCCCAAAGAATGAAAGTGCAGATACCTTTTATTATGAAATAAAAATAAAAGATCACAAATCATTTGTTAGAAAGCATTATCCGGTCCCGATGACGCATAGGGAGTCAGTGGGTAGAAAATTGGAGGAAATGGAGGAAGCAAAGATAATCGAGAGGTGTGATAGTTGTTATTGCAATCCTTTAAGGATCGTAATAAAAAAAGATGGTTCGGTTAGGGTATGTCTTGATGCTCGATATATTAACGAAATCGTCGAGGATGATCATGAAGGCCCGCCACTGATTAATGAACTATTGCAAAAATTTTATGGGACGACATACATGACGACTGCTGACCTTGAAACGGGGTATTGGCAGATTCCGTTGCATCCGAACAGTCGAAAATACACAGCATTCGTGTATGACTCTAGAATGTATCGGTTCTGCCGTGTACCTTTCGGGTTGAAGACAGCGGGGTCGGCGTTTATTCGTGCCATAAACTTTGCTCTTGGTAATAGATTTAGTGAAGTGCTGACGGTATATATCGATAATTTCTTAATTGCTACTCGCGGATCATTTAATGATCATTTAAACGCACTCGAATCTGTTTTTGAAATTTTGCAGAATAAAAATTTTACCTTGAAACTCGATAAATCCCTGTTTTGTCAAAAGAAAATAAAGTTTTTAGGACATGAGTTATCAACGACTGGAATCCGACCTTTGGCTGATAAACTCGATATAATTAAAAATTTCCAAAAGCCAAAAAATGTAAATGAATTGCAGCAATTCCTCGGAATATGCACTTACTATCGTAATTTTACTGCGTGTCATTCGAATCTAATAGAACCATTTCGAGATCTTTTAAAGGCCAAACGATCATGGAATTGGGATGAATCCCATGATCTGGCATTCCAGAAAATGAAATTGGCATTCGTTAAATGTGTTGAACTTGGTCATCATATCCCAAATGCAAAATATATCCTACAAACTGATGCATCGGACACCGGAGTGAGTGGAATCTTGTACCAGTATGATAGTGATGGAAATCCGCGAATCGCGTCCTTGGTGAGTCGCTGTCTTGGCGTTGCTGAACTGAATTACACGACGACCGAAAAAGAGCTGTTGGCCATCGTGTATTCTGTCACAAAGCTGCGCGTATATCTTCTCGGTCGCGAGTTCGAGATCATCACTGATCATAAGGGGTTGATTTTTCTAAAATCAACTGCTTATTTGAGTGCAAGATTGATTCGATGGTGCCTGATTCTTCAACAGTATCATTTTACAATATCATACTGTAAAGGTAGCGATAATATTATTGCAGATTTTTTCAGCAGAAATCCAAGGGGGATTTTTGAGGATCATTCAAGTAAAATTTTGTCGATAGATGTTTTGTCAATGGAAAATCAATTCGAACAAGTCCAATGTTGGTCAAATGAAATCGATATGGGTAAAAATCTCACAGATTCTCTAAAGAATTTGTCGGTATTACAAAAAGAGGATGACACATGCAAATTAATTTTTGAACGAGTTTCGAAGGGGGATAAGCTTGAGTTTTATGTGATAGAGAAGGATGTTTTATTTCGAAGGGATAAATTTTTGCAGTTGTGGCAAGTAGTAATTCCTGCTTTTATTATAGATCAATTAATAGAACAAATTCATACGGGTTTGGGGCATCCTGGGGTTTATAAAACAATTATGTACCTGAGACAGTATTATTATTAGAAAAATATGAATAGGCAAATAAAAAATTTTGTATTGACTTGCGACTTATGTCAGCGTGTAAAAAGGCCTAATTGCAAGATGGAGGGGGAATTTCGTTTAGTGGAATCTTCCGAACCAGGAGACCTTGTATGCGTTGATTTCTTCGGTCCTTTGCCTCGATCTACAGGAGGGTTACAGTTCATTTTTGTAGTCATGGACGTTTTTTCGAAGTATATTAAATTATATCCCATAAAAAAGGAAAACACGAAAATCGTTCTTAAAAAATTATTTGATCTATATTGTAGATTTGAAGGAGAGCGATTTAGTCTTGTTGTATATTCCTAAGCAATCGGACGCATTGAAGAAAGTGACTAGAAAATTTTTTCATTTATACTATGGTCCCTATAACATTTTAAAAGATTATAATAACAATTCCTATCAGTTATGCTCGCCTGACGAGTCGAGCAAGATAATTGGCACATATAACAGATACAATTTGAAAAAATATCGATCGCCAAAATAAGCGTGAGATTTTAATCGTAAATTCGTCACATCATTCTCAATTTTATAAATAAGACAATTTTAAATAAAATAAAAATTAATTCTTAAAAGGCCGATATAAATTGAAAATGTCATGTGGGGTAATCTATGAAAATTTTGTTAAATTGTGTTTGAAGAAAGATTGTGAAGAATTGTCGTGTGGATAGTTTAAAATCATGTAATTACTTTCGACGTTATTAGATTAAGTCAAAAGCAAAGGGGGATAATGAAGCATGATGATATTCGTATGAGATGTATTTGGCGATCTAAGTCTGGCGAAAGAGTGTGCGAGAGAATTAAAGATGCGCAATAAGTTAAATGTCACTGATCATGACGTATAATAATTGGGAGGGAGACCCTACGAAGGTAACCGCTTCGTTGCTCGTCAGACGAGTAATCGTTGGTTAAATGGTCTCTGGTGTTTTCTGGCCACGCTCCGTATCTCGCCGAGAAATCGAAGGTATGCATTGTGAAAATTGTGAATGGCGATATCTATCAGTTTTAAGTATATTTACACTTGTTTATTTTGTTAATAAAAAATAATAGTGTGGCGAATTTTGGTGGTCGGAAGTCTACGGAGGTGAGAGAGATCCTGGCGGGAAATCATATATGTATCACGAATGCTGCCTCGTGTCGAGACTTTGCTATAACATCAACGAATTCAAGTAATCGTTTCCCGGTGTACACCAATTTTCATCGACGGGAAAAGGATTGAGCTCAACTGGATTCGTTTAACAAAACGCCGACTTATCTCTCTCACCGCGTCTTTCTCCAGAGGCCATACTAATCACCCCAAAGTCTCAAATGGGTCTGTAAATAATTGTTTTTATCGCTAAATTAATTTGATCTATGTTTCCAATCTCAATTTTATTAAGTATAATTATCTCCCTTCATTCTATTCATGTTATAATTTGTAATTTTGGTGTATATATGTGTGTGTGTGTGAATGTTAAATTGCGTGTGACGTCACAGATAAATTTGGGAACAAATAGTGTAATATTAATGAAAACATTTTGACTATTTACTATAATTATATTTTGTAATTCATAACTCATGCCGATGAAGATTCTTTTTTATTGATAATATAGATCGTCTCTAATCAATTTTATATTTCCTTTTATTTAAATACGTTTGTCCCTTTTTATACATATTTTTTTTATATATATATAAACAATCTAATTGTTACAAACTTTAAAATAGGGTTCTTGACGAAGGTTCACTAATAAAAACCTAACGCGCCTCTGACGGTACCTCTTAGTTGGTGTAGAAGACCGTGAATAGATAATCAAATATCGTATTCTAAATATACTACCTGAAAAACCCTAAAGTTATCAGTTTCGAACTAATCCAATTAAGTTTTGAAAACAGCATCCGCCATATTGGATCCGCCATTTTGAATTTTGAAAATATGACCACCATTTCGGAATCAGCGACCCCAAAAACCCCCAAGTGGTGAGTTTCAGACAAATATAAGCAATTTAAAAAAAATTCCGCCATATTGGATCCGCCATTTTGAATTTTGGAAATCTGACCTCAGATTTGGAATCAGCGACCACAAAAACCCCCACGGGGTAAGTTTCATCAAAATCCATCCACTATTTTCTTGGGGGGCCCGAAAGGGTTAAATTGAAAATTCTAAAAATTTAAAATGAATAATTATTTAATAATAATATTTATAGAATATAATTGATTACTCACATTCAGTAGTTGAAAAACGAGTTATCTTATTTTTCTTCTTCTTTTTCAACTACAAATTATTAATTCCAAATTAAATATTTTTGTGTTGCTAAGGGATTATATTGTTTCTTATATGTGAAGATGGTTTTATATTGTAAAAAAATTGCGAAACGTTTATTAATTGTTTATTTTGTTAGAGTTACTGCAATAAAGCATATTTTTAAATTTTTTTAGAAAATATTATATAGAAAATTAAATATAAATATGTTTTAAGGATTAAGCGAGTTATGTGTTATTGTATTAGATCCAACGTTTTGCAAAATGTGTTTCGTTTTTTCATAAATTTTTTTAATATTTTATTTTAATAATGTATATAAAATAAATTATTATTATTTTATACATTTTATAAATGAATTAATACTTTGGAAAAAATTAAATAAGTTAATTTATTTATTTTACTCAATTAATTCTCAGTGAACTTATACTGATTAAAAACTCGGTAATGGAGGTACTGATTTTAATTAAAATATGAATTTATTAATAATAATAATATTAGGGGTCGTCCATATACCACGTGGACATTTTTAGGCACTTTTTGACCCCCCTCGTGGACAATCGTGGATTTTTGACAAAATTTTGACAAAATTTATGGATGAAGCCTTAAATGATTAGAGGGGTTTGCAAATAGTTTTAGAGTGGGCCTGACAAGTTTAATGGGTTAAAAAAATTAATTTGTTTATAAAATTTTTTTATTTTCTTAATAAAAAATGAAAAACAAATTTTTCCACGTGGTATATGGACGACACCTTAACTATAACAATAATAAAATTTTATTCATCTAGGTTAGTATTATAAAGGTCTCGAATATTATCACTTTTTCCTTTTTTTAATTATTTTCAAAAAATACGACTTTTTTTCAAAAATTGCGAATTTTTCGACTTTTCTGTTAAATGTTGCAACAAAATAACTATTAATTATTTAATAAAATATTCTAATTTAATTTTTCGAAAATAATATAAACATAAAATTTTTTAGCAGAATTATTATTACATAACAAATAAATAAAATATATAAATAAATAAAATAAATAAAAAATATATTTGATTCAAATAAATGTTTGTTTGACTTATAAGTACACGCTTGCGCATATTGCATTACTATAGTAACACAATAAGATGTTTTGCTTTTAACAGTTTAACGTGTATAAGTATAAGAGATTTATTCATTATGAATAGTTAACAAATTTCATTAATTTAAGTACAGAATTTTTCTTTTTAAGTGAAAAATTAAATTAGTACAAAGTAACAGACTTGTATGTGATTTCATTTACATTTTAGTGTCTTATTTGAGATTTTGTGAGAAAAATGTAACAGTGGATTTTTACATATGAAGTTGAAAAGTAAAGTAAAATGACTGAGAAAATCTGAGTTTATTGAACAAATATTCTTATAAAAATAAACATTTATTTTAATGAATATTAAAAGTTTCATTAGTGATTGTTTATTATTAAATTTATTTGAAGGTTATAAGTGAATTTTAATATTTCAGAATGCTTACAGGATTTATTAAAATAAAAAATGTTTTTACTTGCTTTAAATATAAAATATATTTAAGAAAAATATAAAATATTTTTCATTCAAATAAAAATGGATATTTAAACGAAATATATTAATTCAAATAAAAAATAATATTTAAGCTAAATAAAAGTTTAGTTGGTTCTGTGACAAATATCCTTTTTTATTTGTTTCAAATAAATTTTATCTAATTCGAATAAATCTTTTCTCTGGGTGTAATATTGCTATTAGTTTTATTATTAGTTTAGTTATTAGTATTGACATAAGTATTCATATTAGTATTTCTATTAGGATTGACATTAGTATTGACATTAGTATTTTTATTATGATTGACATTAGTATTTTTATTAGGATTGACATTCGTATTGTTTTTAGTATTGGCATTAGTATTGTTATTAGGATTGACATTAGTATTTTTATTAGGATTGACATTAGTATTGACATTAGTATTTTTATTATGATTGACATTAGTAGAAAAGAAAAGTACGTTTTTAAGTAAAGATTTTACAACTAATCTTGTCCCATTACATAATCCTTGAACTAAATTCATATTTCTCAAAAGTATTATTATGCATCCTACTTTTAACGTTAATTTATGAGAAGGTAAACCATCTGATGTTAAACTATTCAAAAATTCTATTGGAATAATATTGTTTATTTCTTTCGGATCTTCATCATCAACATGTGAATCATTACTATAATAAATAATTTCCTTTCCTTCTAATTTTAATAAAATGCGTTCATTTAGATCTAATACTTCAGCACACAGTTAATTTGGGGGTATCAAAAAGCGTTGCAGATCAAATTAATACGAAAAAGCGATCAAAATGATAAAAAATTCGGATCATTTTACTGTGAAGTAAAATGTCAATTGTTTGTTTTGACCTGTCAGTTAAACATATGTCAATAGTTTTATGAACAAATTTGTAGGTTCTCCTTCTTTTTTGTTTATTTTATTTAAATAAAGTCAAAATTGATATTGCTCTAATCCTAGCATCTACAAGAATAATGTTATTTTAAAAGTGACTTATGGTTTATAATTAAACAATTCTTAGTGCCTCCTGAACTTTTATCAAATAAAACAACTGTATAATCATTGGGAAGAAATAAAAAAATCAATGAAATTTGATTTCCCTTTGACTAATGAGTCCCCGATTAATATAACGTTTATGAATATTCAAAAATTAAAAAACATTCTAAATTTTAATATCTGCACAATTTTATGTACAAAAATGTCTGTGAATTTTTTGGAGTAAATATTTGCAGTGAATATTACATTAGTTTGTTTAGAGGGATGGTGGTTATTATTACAAAATGTATCTTAAGTTGAGGTTAACAAAATACGCTAATATCAAAAATCAGGTTTTATTCAGTAATTTTATTTTTAATTGAAAACTACAACATTGATTAAGATGTTTAATAATAAAGATAATGTTTTTTAAAAAGTGGAAACTATTATTTCTAAACTAAAATAGTTCAATCACACAAGAAAATTACCATGCTTTGGAGCATCGATTTACGCTTTTTGAAATAAATTTAAAAATTAAGTAAACTTGTCTGTCTTAATCGGTTTAAAAGATACACACATTAAAAATATTTTGTATTTAACAAAATTACAATTGTATTTACTTAAAAAAGTCTAGTTTCTGAAACTAGTGGAAAGTGGAGAAAAACCGGATACCAACAAATTATTTACAGTTTACAAAGAATCAAACAAACAAATAAATTTAATTAACTATGACAATTCTTCCTTGAAAATTTATGATTGAGAAAATGCGGAGATACTTACAAGTACAAAAAACCAAGTTAAATAAAAAAAATTCAGATTTCTATTCACGAACATTTTGATAATGAATGTTATAGATTTTTAATTTGGTTGAGAAGGCACGGTTGGTCACAAATCTGTATTTGTCTTGTTGTTTGCAATTTCGGTCTATTGAAAGGAGTTTGTAGTGTGGAGACTTTTCGAAATGTTCTTGTGCAGTCGTCGCAGCAGAGAAGTTTGTTACAGCTAGTTATGTAGAGCTACAAAAGATATTTAAAGGTTCTGAAATAGATAGAATAAGAGATAATTCCTTATTCAAAAAATAAATACTCGTCAAAGTAAACGTGCTTTTTCAATAAGGTTTTCCAATAAGCAAAAAATTTAAATTGTTAAAATTTAAAGAATGATAATTGGAGAGTAAAAATGTTGTAAATCAATAATAGTTTAATCATCTTCATTGGGGTCGAATAAATTATTTAAGATAGATTTAAATAAAGCTAATCAGGATTAAAATAAAAATTAAATTTTGTTTTGCCATGATATCTTCCTTATTTCCAAACAAAATTTCTTATTTCTCCCTGACCCTAAAGAATATTTTAATTCACTCTAAAAATGATTAGATACTCAAAAAAATGTTCTGTTTAATTTAGTAAAAATATTGTGACTATAACTTCATCAAAATTATTTCCACCATTTCAATTCAATTATTATTTTCCAGAATTTTTAACTACAATTCTTTTTTGAATCAATTATTTTTTATAATTTTTAAAACAGTTCTTTGAGAATTTGAAAATTCTTCATCTAAATATATATAGTAGAAAAGAACAACTTCAAATGATTTCAAGAAAAATTCAATTAAACTTTAAAAAAAAATTAAAAGTATAAAAAAATTTATATTTTCAAATACTTGGGTCTGTCCATTATATTTCACCTAAAGCCGTTGCGGCCTATTTTTAAAAAAATCTCATAGTTTGATGAAGTTATAGTCACAATATTTTTACTAAATTAAACAGAACATTTTTTTGAGTATCTAATCATTTTTAGAGTGAATTAAAATATTCTTTAGGGTCAGGGAGAAATAAGAAATTTTGTTTGAAAATAAGGAAGATATCATGGCAAAACAAAATTTAATTTTTATTTTAATCCTGATTAGCTTTATTTAAATCTATCTTAAATAATTTATTCGACCCCAATGAAGATGATTAAACTATTATTGATTTACAACATTTTTACTCTCCAATTATCATTCTTTAAATTTTAACAATTTAAATTTTTTGCTTATTGGAAAACCTTATTGAAAAAGCACGTTTACTTTGACGAGTATTTATTTTTTGAATAAGGAATTATCTCTTATTCTATCTATTTCAGAACCTTTAAATATCTTTTGTAGCTCTACATAACTAGCTGTAACAAACTTCTCTGCTGCGACGACTGCACAAGAACATTTCGAAAAGTCTCCACACTACAAACTCCTTTCAATAGACCGAAATTGCAAACAACAAGACAAATACAGATTTGTGACCAACCGTGCCTTCTCAACCAAATTAAAAATCTATAACATTCATTATCAAAATGTTCGTGAATAGAAATCTGAATTTTTTTTATTTAACTTGGTTTTTTGTACTTGTAAGTATCTCCGCATTTTCTCAATCATAAATTTTCAAGGAAGAATTGTCATAGTTAATTAAATTTATTTGTTTGTTTGATTCTTTGTAAACTGTAAATAATTTGTTAGTATCCGGTTTTTCTCCACTTTCCACTAGTTTCAGAAACTAGACTTTTTTAAGTAAATACAATTGTAATTTTGTTAAATACAAAATATTTTTAATGTGTGTATCTTTTAAACCGATTAAGACAGACAAGTTTACTTAATTTTTAAATTTATTTCAAAAAGCGTAAATCGATGCTCCAAAGCATGGTAATTTTCTTGTGTGATTGAACTATTTTAGTTTAGAAATAATAGTTTCCACTTTTTAAAAAACATTATCTTTATTATTAAACATCTTAATCAATGTTGTAGTTTTCAATTAAAAATAAAATTACTGAATAAAACCTGATTTTTGATATTAGCGTATTTTGTTAACCTCAACTTAAGATACATTTTGTAATAATAACCACCATCCCTCTAAACAAACTAATGTAATATTCACTGCAAATATTTACTCCAAAAAATTCACAGACATTTTTGTACATAAAATTGTGCAGATATTAAAATTTAGAATGTTTTTTAATTTTTGAATATTCATAAACGTTATATTAATCGGGGACTCATTAGTCAAAGGGAAATCAAATTTCATTGATTTTTTTATTTCTTCCCAATGATTATACAGTTGTTTTATTTGATAAAAGTTCAGGAGGCACTAAGAATTGTTTAATTATAAACCATAAGTCACTTTTAAAATAACATTATTCTTGTAGATGCTAGGATTAGAGCAATATCAATTTTGACTTTATTTAAATAAAATAAACAAAAAAGAAGGAGAACCTACAAATTTGTTCATAAAACTATTGACATATGTCTAACTGACAGGTCAAAACAAACAATTGACATTTTACTTCACAGTAAAATGATCCGAATTTTTTATGATTTTGATCGCTTTTTCGTATTAATTTGATCTGCAACGCTTTTTGATACCCCCAAATTAACTAATGCATTAGTTAATGAAAGAATACATGAGGAATAAATAGATGTATCATTTGGGCTTATTGATGATCCAAATATTTCATCAATTAAATTCCCATTTGAAATAAAATTATCTGGAATTTCTAAAACATTGTTTTCTTTTTCAAATGAACTTTTAGATTTACCATCACCAACATTTAATAACCAATTTGAAAACTCTATTTGATCATCATTTAATCTAACATTAGTATGTAAAGATCTAATTTCAAAATTATGCCATAGTTTACTATTTTTTACACATACTTCAACAATGTGAGTACGATTACCGTGCGGAACAATCGGTATAGTTTGACGGAAGTCTCCTGAAAGCAAAATAACTTTTCCTCCAAAAGGTTTATTACATTTTGTAATATCTCTTACCATGCTCTCCATTGCTTGTAAGGCATATTTTGGTGCCAATGTTATCTCATCCCAAATAATGATTTTTGCATTTCTTAAAAGTTCTGCGTGTTTTCACATTCCACTTATGTTACATGTTAAATCTTCGTTGATTGGTATAGGAAATTTAAACATATTATGTGATGTTCGACCACCTTTTAAGAGATTAGCAGTTATGCCAGTCCATGCAACTGATAAAACTATCAATCCTTGACTTTCAACAGAAATAATAATTGCATTATGCAAATAACTTTTACCACTGCCTCCCGGTCCATCAAGAAAATCTATTATTGCAATTATTATCATTTATTGCCATCATAATATCATCAAAAATTTTACGTTGTTCATTATTCAAACTGTTTTTAAGATTAATTGCTTCTTCTTTAAGTAATTCTAATGTTAACTTATTATTTTTCAATTCTACGAAATTATAATCATCGAGAGGTTTTTGATCTACATTTGGCAAACCAAATTGATTTAAAGAAAATCCATGAAAATTAAATACTTCATTAATTAGAATTAAAGATTTATGAATTGATATTTCTGCTGGTAAATTATTATAAAAAATCATGTACTCTTTGTATTTATTCCATAAATCAATAGCATTCACAGGTAATCCAAATACACATATGTATGCAAATAGACGACAAAGTTCTTTAGGAAATTTCATATTTACAGCTTCATTTAAGCAATTATCCCATTCACTATCATCTACCAACAAATTTCTTGCTCGTACTGCCTCTGTAAAAGTATTATAAGTAATACCTTCAAATGTTCTTATGTCTTCAAACGATTTTGCTCTACAAACATAAAGTAATAAAATTCTTTGAAAATATCCTTCAACATCTTTTGGACTTACAAAATACATACGGGAGATTATAGGTTTAGTAAGTCTGTCTCATTTTTCCCAAGATTTTGATGTTTCAACGAATACATAATTATGGGGTATATCTGTATATAAATATTTGCGTGCTTCTGGATCTTTTGCATTTAACTCGAACCATGCTGTTAATGTTGTATTTTTAAAATTGTTAATTGCTTTTTCTTCTAAACCTTCCTTGAAACATACTGATTGCTGATTTGGTAAATGTACTGCTAATCTGTATGTTACATGTGATTGTTCATGCATAGGAAATTCATATAACCTGTGCATTGCTTCTGGCGGACACACATCGCGTGTGTTTAGATAATGTTGAATTTCATCATATTTTATTTCCTTGTTATTGTCATCCTTATAACCTATTATTGCGCAATCGTGACCCTTATAACAATATTTGAATAAATATTTTATGCCATCTACACTACCGCATACTACAACGTTAATATGACATACAAATTTTGTACTTAAATATGGATTATAAGATACAATTAAAGAATTGTCAACAACAGATCTAATTGATCCATCTTTATTATAAAAAATGATTTTTCTACCATCGTTTCTTCGCCTGTATTCTGGATAATTTTTAGAATGATAAGATGTTTCTGTACAAAATGGCTTAGGAAAATGTTTCATACAAATTTTTTTGTCTAGATCCATGCAAGGTGAATTCAAATTTTGCTTTCCACAAGGCCCATGAACTTGAAATTGTTTTACAATATTAAAAAGTTCTGGATTTTTTGCTTCATCTGGAATTTCTGCGCATACTATTTTATCTACAGTTTCTGTATCACGAATTGATTCTTTACGAAATACAATTAAATGCACATGGGTAGTCAACGTTTTTGATATTCTATTACGAATACAAATGCAGAAATTTGCCCAAAAATTTCTTTTTCTTTTATTTCTTTCATTAATTCTCGCACTTTTAATTGAAATACTCTTGCAACAATATCTGGACGATCAGATGTAGTTTCACTAACTATTAAATTTTTTGTAATTTCAGGCCACTTTGGATTACAGGTCATTGTAATAAATAAATCCGGTTTTCCAAATTCTTGAACTAATCGCATGGCATCCATAAAAGACTGTTGATAAGATCTTGGTCCTGCAGTAAATGTTGAAGGTAGAATAATCATTTTTCCTGGTCGAACGTTTTCCTTTGTTGCTTTATTATTTATATAATCCATCAATCCACAGAACATTTCTGCTCTAAGTTTGTTTTGCTGTAAACGAATGTATTTTAGACGTTCACCTTCTACTTTTGACCAAATATCAACTATATACTGTTGAGTTAATTTTCCAAGTGACAAACATGGATAAAAAGTTCCTTTATATGATAGACGATACATATAAAACTGTAAGGGAGTTATATAACGAGTACCTTGAACATGTTTAATATTTACTGTCCATCCAGGATCGCCTGAAGGAAACATTAAAGGGTATGTCATTGGATCAACATTAGCACTAAGACTACTAATAGGAATACTTTCAGCATCTTTAGGATGTATACATATATCACGTTCTATTGGTGGTTCTCCATCTTCACTGACAAATATAACTGCTACTTCATTGCAAGTAGGAATATTATATTTTTTCCCATTTGGTGATCTATCGCGTTTGATCCACATTTGTATACTCCTTATTGGTTTATTTTCCAATTGTGCTCGTGTTTCTTCTTCTAATTCTAATTCTCGCATCATTTTAAAAGCTTTTGCAAACGGATTAATAATTCTCAATAATTTTTCAATTTCTTCTATTAACAATAGTAAACATTTTTCATTAAATTCATTTTTCAATCGTTCAAGCACTGCTTCAGTAATATCAAGAATGTATAATTGACCAAATTTTCTACTGTCACCATTATTTGGATGAAGTGCATATGTATTATGATACACTTGTCCATGTATACGAAAAACGAAAGGGCCCCGCCCTTTAGGGAATTCTAATTTAGCTCCCATGCTAGCAAACGCGAATGCATTATTGTAAGAACGTATATTTTCTTTATAATTTTTACTTTCTGCATTGGAACCTACTAATAAATTTTTTAAATAATTTGGATAAGTATTTAAATCATTCAACTTTACTTTTCCTTTATGGCAACAAGTACTAAATAATTTATCTGATGGCCTTTCACACAAAAAATGTATCGCCCGACAAAATTTGCACTCTACATTCATCAAACCTAAATAATTTTGTGTTACATTATTTTCATCGAAATCTTCAGGGGATATAATAGCAGCTTTTATAGTATTTAAAACATTTTTTTAAAATCATTTTTAATAGTTAAATCTTTCTTTTGGCGTATTTTTTTCATCTTCTGTTTCTAAAGAATTTTTTTATCTTGCACAGCAGATTCTTTTTTTTAAGTATTTTTTTTCATCTTCTGTTTCTATGGATAATTTCTTCTTTTTACAAGCCAAATTTTTTTCCTGACGCTCTTTCTTTTCAACGTTTGTTTCTTTTTCTTTGTAGTGACGTTTTCTTAGTCTATCGTTCTCTAATATAATTATTTTCTGTTCAACTGTTTCTTCAATTCTTGCTTTCCTTTTTCTCTCTCTCTCTCTTTCCAAGCGAAGTCTTTTACAATCATCATCTTTTTTCAGAGGTTGTTTAATCTCTGAATATTCAATTGATGAATCTTTATTTACGTTATTGTCATTATTATTACCATTACTAATGTTAAATAATCTTTTTTTCATACTTTCCTCATTCGGAGAATGCTTCATTTCAAAATATTTTGTTGATAAATTTTGGTTCACATTATTACTGGATAAAGTCTTAAGATGAAAAGAATTTATTTCACCATTTTGAAACTTACCAGCTTTATTTCTTAAAAGGTAATTCCATTCATTCTCTACAATCAATAATCTACTTAAATATAGTATTTGCTGTTCATTTAAAAGCCCTGCATTTATACTATCAAAAATGTAAATTCTTATACCATCGTAGTAAGTACAAATCCACTGACCACTTTCGTTACCGCCACTAAATAGGATTTGAATATGTTTTTCACCTTCATTAATTGGAATAATTAAATTAGGTATTTGTAAATACAAAGTATTTTGCATATTATAAGAAGAATTTGAATCTCTTTTTAATAATTTCTCAAATTCAAACATGTGATTATCATTCAACATATTATTCGCATTTTCTATAATATTATAATCGTTATCACTTAAAGTAACGTACCATTTTATGTTAGTCATGATGTCCTTTTTTAAACTTTCAAATACTGATAAAGATGCTTTTCAAACTAAATCTATTTTAGTCTCTTGGTTGAAACAATTGAATTTTGCACCTAAAAAAATTTACTAATTGTAAATCAACCAATAGGTACAACAAAAATATTTATTTGTTAATAATTAATATATATATATATATATATGACATTATGGAACAAAAATACTTCTTAGCAACATCATATATGTCCCCAAAGCTGCCAACAAAATTACGTGTCCTTGTAGTGGACATTATACAGTTAATTGCATGTATAGTTAATAATAATGCACGTATTCAATTTTAAATTGCATACATGCTGTTAGTGAATTAATGTATATGTATAAGGACAGTGCTGTATATCCTATTTTGCAGTATATATCGATATACATTAATTCACTAACAGCATGTATGCAATTTAAAATTGAATACGTGTATTATTATAAACTATACATGCAATTAACTGTATAATGTCCATTACAAGGACACGTAATTTTGTTGGCAGCTTTGGGGACATATATGATGTTGCTAAGAAGTATTTTTGTTCGATAATGTCAATCGTACTAAGTGTATAATAAAATTTTAGGCGATAAAAAGAATTCAGGTTTCTATTTTTCTAAATGTGTGAATCAGTCATGGTTTTTACAAAAAAATATAAATTTTTTGTTTTTAATTGATATATACGTTTGTAAGTAGTCAACTCAAACGAATAGAATAATATTCATCATGCAAATCTTAAGAACCGGTTTCACAACTGTATTAATTATATTTTAAGAGGATCAAATTTTTCTAATTACATTACTAAACCAAATTCACCAAGTTCCAGTTTAAAGAAGTTATGGATCCGGCTCTAAATGTTTATTCATAACAATTGACAGCGTCGAATTTTAATGCGTTTTAAAAAGGAATAAAACATTTGACAAATAATTTGAGAAAGCCTAATATTTAGAAACGACGGCATTAATTATTATCCTGATTTGTAAATAACTAGGATTTCAATTCGTCAATAATTAAAATTGAGATATTTTATTTCATTTCATTTAGAATAAAATATTCTTAAAACTGCTTGTTATTCCAAGTACCTAATCCCCTTGTTATTTTAAGGCAATATACACATATCGTTGACTGAGTATTATAATGAGTCATGTCCATTTTTTGATAATTTTTTAAGAATTAGTGCTTTTTATTCCACGAGACTTGTTGAATCAAAAGCAAGATTATTAAAAAATTTTCAAAAAATGGACATAACTCAATATAATTTTCAGCCGACGATATATGTATACATGTTTTAATATAACACAATGACTATTTCAAGGACATTATTAAAAATTATATTCTGAAGATTTAAAATCTTAATATTATGTAATAATTTCAAATAATCTGAATTCTTCAATATTATGTGATAATATTAGATCGTGTCTAAGAAAAGGGGACTTGTGACCAAAAAAAAAATTTCTGAGCCTAATTGCATTTAACTTTTTAGACCTCAAAGTGTAAAAAAATTAAAAATACAGAAATGGATTTTGTTGGTCATAAAAACCCTTTTATTAGGTGCGGTCACATATATTCTGACAAAAATTTTCATTCAATCAGGAAAATTTTAGTTAACTGAAGTAAATATTAAGATTGCATACAAATGAGTCAATTATGGTATTAAATTAAGAAAATAAACTTATAGTAAATTTCTCAGGAGGACATATGTTTTTGACCTAAGAAAATATGGAATTCGACGAGAAAATTATTAAACCTATAAGAAATGTTAAACATATAAAGTCAAGAGAGTTTTGTCGGATCAGCAAACATATTTTTTTATTTAATGGGGGCAACCACATTAGAACGCTGTTTTTAGACATTTTTAACGAATTTTTTTGATTAAAATGAAACATTATCATCATTTTGTTCATATATTTAACTATAAACTCATATTTTTTCAAGTATTTACGTAAAAAATCTTCCAATTTGAAAGCGATTGTTTACAAAGCTCCTCCTCCGGAGTTTATGATTGCCGTGCAAGTCCTGGGCCCACAACTTTTATCCGAAATAAAAAAAATGAAAAACATTGGCCAAATAACTTCTGAAATGTCTTATTCTTTTCCAAATTTTATCATCTTTTAAAATATATACCGAAGAAAATTGTAGTTTTCTTAAATTTTATGTTTTAACATTTTTTTCATTCCCCTGAAAATGGATGGTCTCTTAATTTTTACCGGTAGTGTAAGTATACGCAAGAAGACCTTACATTATGACTGCTAAAATCTAAAATAACACCTATGTTGTAGGCTGAAAGTAGGGCTTAAATTTTGACTCGTGTTGGTTTACATAAATATTACATCAATGAAAATTAAAGTAAAAAGCAATTTTTTAAAAATAAATTAATAAAGAAACCAGCACAGTTTCATACAGGAAACCATGTATTGAATTCCCATATAAAATCGTATAGGAAATTGCGATACACGGTTTCAGAAATAAATATAATTGGGAAATTTTAAACATTTTTCTATATATAGAACGATATGAACTCATACATAAAATCCTGCAAATTTTTCGACATTATTTTCCTGTTAATTTCTTTAAGATTATATTGTTCAGTGATCACGTGACTTATAGTAAAGTCACTAAAGTATATGGAGCACGTGACCACTGATTAACATAACCTTAAATAAACCTAATAAAAAAACCTATATTTCTTTAAGCACATTTTTAATACATATTTCCCATGACAAATCCTACATCAAACATAATGTTTAATATTTTTTAAAAATATTTCCATATTAAATCTTCTATTAAATCCAATGTAAAATCTAATTTGACTTTTCATGTACATATTTTCGAAATCCCCACATAGGATTTTACAAGGGATTTCACATAGAGTTTTATATGAGATCTGACATCGGCTTTCAAATAAGTTTTGATATAGAATTTCGTTAAAATTTTTATATAGGATTTTATACCACATAAATATGTTGGTATAAAATCCTATAACATCCTTACGATGTTACATGGAAATCCATATGATTACCTTTATGGAATTGGAATTTTAGATGCTTTTTGATATAGGATTCCATATGGATTTCCATGTGCGGATTTTCAATAGGGAAACTAACCAGAACTTCTGATTCGATTCACCCGTTTTTGCGTAATGACAGTATAGAGTTTTGGAGAGCAACAACATACCTCAAACATTTCTAAAATTTAAGAAGGAAATTTTTTATTCATAAACAGGAATTTGTTATTTATTTTCGAAGTCATTTCAAAAACATTTCTAGAATTTAAAAATAAGAAAATTTTGTTTTAAACCTCAAAATTTCAATATAGAAATTTTTTGCAAATTCACGTTCATTGGTTTTAGAAAATTTGTACTTATTGTACATCAAATTCATGTTTCTTAACTTCTTAATAAAATAAATATAATGAACAGACATGCATAAATACATATTTTTGGAATTCTTAATATTCAAATAGAAAAACTAAACATGAATTGACAATTTCTAAGAAATCCACAGACAAAAGTCTGGTTTTATTTATATAGATAGATAGATAGATAATAATCAATTATTTAGTATTGTTCTAATATCTGCATCAACTGTTATCAGTATTAATAAAAATATAAATAATTATTGAAATTACTTTAATTGATAGAAAATTTAAAAAATATTTTTATTACTTTTTTAATAATTTTTAACAGTAGTGCATGTTATTTATTAACATTAATTATCAATTAATTTTGAATTATTAATATTGTTATTAATAAAAGTTACGTAAGTAACGTAAGTAGTAGTAGTAGTTACGTAAGTAGGCTTAAATATAATTAGGATGAAGAAAATAAAAGTGGATAAAATTTAAAGTAAGTTGTTAATTAAATGAATTTAATATATGTGTGAAAGTTTTCTTGTTTAATAAAGCCAACTGTTTTAAACTATCCTTATACATTTTAAACATTCAATAGGTTTTTTCTTACGATAAGTATATGTAAATAAATTTGTAAAAAAATAACAAACTAATCTTACATTTAAAATACTTTAAGAGTAAAACAAAAATAGAAATAATATAAAAACATATAAAATTTAAAAAATAGTACATTTCGCTTTTTGAATTTATGCATCATGTTTTCTTATAATAAAAATCTTATTCTATTTACACATTTAGAATGTCTTCGACTGTTTTGCCTATTTTAATTTGGTTGTGTAGCCATGTTTTTATGGATGCTGCATTTCAATGACTGAGCAAACTATGTTTTTTTTGTAAAATTCTAATATTATTCAAGCTTGGTAGTTTATTTTTATCGTGGTTATTTATGCATGCAGAAAAGGCTTTGATGACAAGTTGTTTCTCTTCCATTGTCCAAGATCTTTTTTCCGTTTTATTTTTACGACTTGAATCTGCAATGAAAAAAATTATTATTAGTTTAATAAGATTAAAGATTGACAAAGATTTTTGTTTTCTTTCTGAGAAAAACAAATATTATAAGTCATATTTCTTATTAGTAATTTATTTTACGTCCTTAAACTGTAATATAATAAATGACAAAAAGTATTGTACCTGGTTTTTCTTTACTTGACTTCCAACGTTTAGGAGGTGGTAGTGAATCTAAAACATATTATAGATATTTAGGACAAATATATATATTTGTAATGGTAATTTTTAAAATTATTAATATTTTCTATTTATTATTATTATTTAAATTTAATTTTTATTTTGATTATATATATATATATATATATATATATATATATATATATATATATATAAAGTCGTACTATTAATTTTAATCTTTCAGTTATAATACATTCTTTTACAATTCGCTAAACTAGCACTTGTTAAAAATTCCTTGGCATTGAAGATTGAAATTTAACTAAAAGCTTATTGTTGCAAGAATATTATAAAAAAGATTTAGACGAAGTGGACAAAAACACTTGTGAGACTTTCTATATTGGAATAGTACCATGAATAAAAATATAATTTCTACATCCTTCGATGGTCTCTGAAATGTTTAGGTTATGTGCGACTTGCAGTTAGCAAACAAGAAGAACTGCACTGCCTCGTTTAAATGACGTGAAATTGGTAAACAATTATTTTTGAACGAGTTTTTCTCTACATAGAGACACTTGTTACAAAATCTGCCCACTAACCATCGACACAAATCTTCTAAATTATCTAAATCCAAAAGTTTTTTAATTTTTTTAATTCATGTAGCAAGGCAGTTGAAAAATGGGAAATACTATAGCAATGTAATTACAAGCGGAAAGATTATGTTAAAAGTTACTGTTTGCAGATGAAAACTTGTTTGAAAATGATTGTTTACCAATTTAACGTCATTTCAACAAAGCAGTGCAATATTTCTTGGGTGATGACTGTTCGTCACACATAATCTGAAAATCAAACACCGTTAGTTTAATTATGAAAATGCGTCAATGTAATACATTTAAATTTTGTACCTTTAAAATTGTAAATATTCTAGGAAGCGTAAATTTAAATTAGACTCATTTTGTGGCGGCAAATGCAAACCAAACCTGTTTCTCATAGGTTTTTTTTACGCTGATTAAGAATCCGTAAATGAACTTTAGCCATCTGCTCTGGTTTTCAAGAAAAACAAGGTTAAAAGGTAAAAAATCCCGTTTTTGGCTAAGTTTAAGCATCTCTATCAACGAAACCAAAGGTTGCAGAAACTTCTACTTGGCTCAAATTAAAGCTTAATTGCGACGAAAAAATTAAGAATAAATTAAAACCGATGAAAAATATTTATTTCTTACATCGAAGTCAAAACATTTCTAACAATAAATTTTACGTTACTAATTTCAGGTTAGTTAATTTTCAGTGTTTTTATTCAAAAATTGAATTTACAATCTAAGTCTGGGCATAAAATTTTGTTATATTTAGTTTCAAAGCAAAAAGCAAACAAAATTCGACAGAAATAGTTTTCTCGATTCAAAAATTGATTACCGCAGGAATAGGATTATCAGAGATTGTAGACAATCGATTAATCTTTAATTTGAGCCCAAGTAGAAGTTTCTACGACCTTTCGTTTCGTTGCTACAGATTCTCAAACTTTTCCAAAAAAGCGATTTTTTTTATTTTTAACATTGGTTTTCTCGAAAACCAGAGCTGATGGCTAATTTTTATTTACAGATTTTTAATCAGCGTGAAAAAACCTATCAGAAACAGCTCTAACATTTGCCGCACCAAAAAAATTTTAATTTTGTTAGCCTATATTATATGTATTCATAAAAACGAGATTTTAGAAAGAAAATTTTGATAATCTTAGTTATGCTTTTTAATAAATAAACTCGTCAGAATTCTAACATCCACTTCGAATTTGAGATTTCGAACTCAATGATTTTACTCTTTCAAAGAAAAAACGATATTTTTAAGTAATGTATTCAAATTAATTTGAATTCCAATATATCTTAATATATTATTAAGGTAAACTTGCTGGCATGTGACTAAAAAATATTTAAATATTTCTTACCAGTACCTTCAGACAAAGATTATTTCTCCAAATTAACGTTCGAAACAAAATCCACGTTAGACGTTTCCTTGGATAGAACTCCCAATTGGCCATTTGGCGGTAAATCTTCTTCTTTAGAATCATCACTTTCTGAATAATCGCTGTCATTCGAATTTTCGACTGTCATAGCTTGTTCAAAAAACGTCGCCATTTGCACAACATCTCTAACTAGCACTGGCTGACGGTAATGTTCTTTCTGAACTTTTTCTGAGTGCCCTAAAAATTCCGCTAACATGGAAATACCATTGTCGGACAATTCTTGAGCTACTGCTTCCGTTGCAGCCTGTTTTCTTAAAGCTGTAGCTCTAATCGATTTAGGATTAGAAACTCCAGATTCCAAAGAAAATTTTCGCATCAAATTGCACGCTCTTAAGAACTTTGGTTCGTCCTTTGAGCTACTAGGTAATCCGAAAATATATTCGTTACTCGAAAGAACTCCTGCATTTTTTCTAAAGTTTATAATCAAATTAATTGCTTCTACCAAAGATTTATTTAAAATTACAGAAACTTGGCGATTTTTTTACCACGTATAATGAATCGCACGTAATTTGGTGCAATAGATTTATTTTTTTCAGTCAATGTGTTAAAAATTTCTTTATTTACTGATGTATTTAAAGCATCAAAAGTTTTATATTCGGCAATCGTTGCTCTCTCGATTTCACCTGGACGTCTTTGACAAAAGGTAATGATCAAGATTAAACTAGTCTCCATAAGCTCTAGCTATTTTGGGTAAGAATACTCCTTTTCAAGTGATTCTTTAGCGAGTTTATGCTTTTGACTTAAATATGAATGAAATTTTTGAATGTCATTTTTCGAGGGCAGAATAACAGCTTTTTCACGTTTCTGTTTCATTTGAGTTTCATTGACAGTTTTATTAATTGTTGTAGAAAATTTCGTTGTCAGAAGAAATACAAAGTTTTTTACATCTTCCTGTTTTGTTGGATTCTTTTTCTCAATACAATCGGCAATTAATACATCTCCAGCCTTTTTTATAAATGTTCCCAAGTTTGCAGCGTTAGATGGTGTTTCGTAGTGTTTCATATCTTCAGTAAGAACTGCGACTTTTTCCACAGCAGTAGCTACGACTTTATAAAGTTGTGGATCAAACATGTCTTCTAAAGGAATTAAACGTTGTAGTATTTTGTCAACTTCTAACATAAATCTACCCAATAATCGAAGTTGATAACGAATAGAAGGGTGGTGGTGATGAGACGTTCTAAACTTGTCACATAATGAATTTCCAAACAATATTATCAATCTATCGTATCTAATTCTGCGGCACACTCTGTCTTCATTCATATGCGGAAATATATATTTCGCCATTGCATGATTGGCTTCTTCGTGAATGCGTCCGATTACTTTTCTTGACATAACTAATACATTGCGATTATATTTGTGACTTTTTCCCGAACATTTTTTGACATGATGCCTTAAGCTTCCTTTTGAAAAATATCCTTTACATGTTGAACATGCTCCAAAATTACTGGCTTCTTTGCTATATTTAGCATTAGGTCTTCGCGTCACCAAAAGGTCCTTATTCGAGTTATATTCAGCAGATCTATTATACAGACAATTTCCGTTTCGCACAATTGTTTCTATGATTTTTCGCCTTTTTCGGTTACGAACTGGTAGAGCAGAAAACTTTTAACGTCCTCTTCGTTTTTATGCATCATTTCTAAATGTCTCGCCATTTTAAATACAAGTTTTTTACAATAAAAGCAAAAATATTTTTTTGCACCTTTAATCTTTGACGTAGGAACAGTTAATTGAGCATCATCTAATGCAGATTTGTTTGGACTTGAAGATTTTGCTGTCGAATCTCTGACAGTGTCATCTTCAGCTGTCGAACAACCATCAACTGTGCCATATTTTGCTGTCGAAACACCAGTATTATTTTCAGCTGCTGAACTTAAGCCGTCTTGGAAACAGTTATTATTTTCATCCAATTGAAACTTATTAACATCCGCATTTTCAAGAATACAAGAAGTGGAATCTGCATCGGAATCAAGAGCTGGATTGTAGTTTGGATCACATGGATCTTAATTTCCGACATCGCTTTCCGTTTCATCTTGCGACAACTCTAAATGAAGTCATTTTGAAGGATTAGACAAATTGTCAACTTCTGCAGTAGACTTTACATTTTCTAAAACACAAAGAAAAATTTATTACATTTTACTGTTATGGTAATAATAATATTACTGTTTTTATTATATTTAAAACAAAAATGAAAAAGAGGCACAAAACATTCTCCATAACTTAATAATTCGCATCTCTAGTGTTTTTAATGTAACTAAGTATAAATAATTAAATTAATAATAATTTTTATTATAATTAATTATAATTAATAATAATATTGGGTATTACTATTAATAATTTAAAAAAATTGAAGTACATGTAAATTAAGTTAGTGTCGACTTCTTTTATAAATATTTTGTTAAGACTCAATTATTAAGTTGTATCTTTTAAATTAAATTCTAATTTATATACATTTTTTGAGTAAAAATTCGTAATACTAGAAATTTTTTAAATAATAAATTATGTGAAATATTCTATAGTCTCCTTTTTATATATTTAAAACATTTAACGTGTTATTATGTTTTCTGCTGATATTTCCATCAAGTTTAGAGACTCAGTATCCATTACTGGTAAATCGATAATCAGAAAACTACTGTAAAATAAAAAAAATCTTAATTAAAAATTGAGGTATTAAAAAATATTAAATTAAACTTTACTTTTTTTACACGACGAGAAATTTCTATGAATATTTACTATACTGTCACATGAAAATGTATTTCAAGTGTATTTTGGCAGTTTTTACTATGTTGCTTTTACAATGTCTAATGCAAAATTGTAGAGACAGCACAATAAAATCTGACAGAATACACTTTGAACACAGTTTCAAGTGCAGCACGGTAAATATTCATAGAAATTTCTCACCGTGTAAGGTGCAAAAGAAGTATTTTTTATAAACTAGACGCACATAATTTATGTGACATTTTCTATGTAATTGATAACTAACTGGCGAAGTTGTAAAACTAACACTATAAATAAAATATCAGGAACGTTTAAATTGTAAAAAATGTAATAAATTATGGCTTAAGGTACGTGTACTTTTACTTGTCTCATTGTCGTAGAGTAAGTCTATAAGCCTTAATTTTTCAAGAACTTTCGAAAGTAAAAATTAAAAACTTCTGTCATAATATTGAATCTTTCAAATTTGTTACTCAGGACAAAATAAACTACTATTATGACAAGTGCTAATAATATTTATATTAAAATCAACATATTTAAATCAAAATTATTTTCCGAATAAAAATAAAATAGACAAGTGCTACCGAAATGTGGGTACATTTATACAGAAATATGTTCTTAAACAGATATTGAAAAGGAGATTTCTAAAAAGAGAAGGAGATGATTAACTGTTTAAAAAATATTCTTTTCCATAATAATAATTTAAAATTTATAGCATCTGAATAATTTAATTGATATGAACACAATTTACCTGTTTAAATTAGGATTGTCTACTTCATCACCCAAGCCATCTTGAAAGGAACCTAATATAAAATAGACAAACAACATTGTTTTATTAAGTAAATTAAACATTTTTTTCATCATTAAAACATAAAATTTTATACTGAAACGCCTTAGGATATCATTTTGAAAGTGAAAATATGTGTCTCATGTGTAGGCACGACTTTAATAAGGAAACATAAAAAAATATTAATGAATACCTTCAATGAATACCATGTGTGAAAAATCATCTTGTGAAGATTGTAAATGAATCCTTGATTTAATAACTTCGATATTAGTTATTCTAGGCTTTTGTATAGTTACATAATTTTTTGCGTCATTAAAACTAATTTTTTCGTTAATAATGTTTGAAATATTAATATTTTCATTATCCATT
Organism: Leptopilina myrica (nomen nudum); assembly: GCA_032872475.1. Taxonomy (NCBI): domain Eukaryota; kingdom Metazoa; phylum Arthropoda; class Insecta; order Hymenoptera; family Figitidae; genus Leptopilina; species Leptopilina myrica (nomen nudum). Next base: position 19,463,123 of record CM065461.1, on the reverse strand, counting down.
GAATTCAGCATCATCTCGCAGGAATGATTAAATTTCTCAGAGTGATTTAAGTTTTCGAATTCACAAACCGCGATACGTTCCTCATATTGTTCAACTAAAATGTAAATATAACTTATCTTACACACTAAACGAAAGTATTTTGTAGTAAATAATTTCTAAGTTTAATTTTAAATATATTAACTATTTAAGAGTTGATGACAAATTTCTTCATTTTTTACTTCCTTCAAAGTATTAAATTACTTAAATTCAAGATAAAAAATGCGAATGTAAATAATATTATTTTTTCTATTTAAAATATTTTTAATTTGCTTATGTGCATTGTGATTTAAAGATTACAGGATGGTCAAAAAAGTCATTCATCTTCTTTTAAAAAATTATTCTTACCAGTAGATTCATTTTCTTAAGTATTACCAACAACATCTAAAATTCGAGTCGCACCACTTCTTGGCGAACTTGTATTGCATGAATTAAAGTTTGATTTTAATTGTAGCGCTGAATCTGATACATCTCTCTTAACTAAAATTGTATAAATATATATGTATATACACTCGGGTTGTAAAGTTTCAGTACATTTGGACTGACTACATTTGAATGCTCGCTTCACTTTAAACTCAAATATTTCAGTAAAAATTGGTGTAAAAGGTATATCAAATTAGGAACATTTTAAAGTTTAATAAATTTAGAGTTAAATTTATCGCAACTAAAATATTTTAAAAATTGATGGAAATTACATAAAATTCGTTACTCGGGGGTTTTCGTGGTCGCTGATTACGAATCCGATATCAGTTTTAAAAAATCCAAAATGGCGCATTCAATATGGTGGACACTTTTTTGAAATATTCATCGTATTTGCTTGAAACTCGTTACTCGGGGGTTTTCGGTGTCGCTAATTACGAATCCGATATCAGTTTTTAAAAATACAAAATGGCGGATTCAATATGGCGGACACTTTTTTGAAATATTCATCGTATTTGCTTGAAACTCGTTACTCGGGGGTTTTCGGTGTCGCTAATTACGAATCCGATATCAGTTTTCTAAAATCCAAAATATCGGATCCAATACGGTGGACACTTTTAAGAAATAATTGAGATAATTGTCGTGTATTTTTAGGGTTGCTAATTTCAAAAATAAATTTTATTATGTTTGTATCCCGTAATGGTGGGGAATTTCGTGCGGTGGACAAAACTAATTCAATTCTAGGAAAAAATACCTCTTAAATATTTTACTTTATTCTTGATGAATCCGCCATTTTGGATTTTCAAAAACTGACATCGGATTCGTAATCAGCGACCCCGAAAACCCCCGAGTAACGAGTTTCAAACGAATCCCATGATTAATAAAGTCTGCAATTTAGGTACTGTATAATGGAAATATACCATCGGTAATGGAGGGGAGTTTTCTTTTATAAGACAGCTTCGAAATATGCTCATTGTGTTGCAAAAAAATCAATTTTATAAATAAATTAATAACATATTTAGTTTTCTTTGTTTTTAAATAAAACAATGTGAATAAAATTATTAACAATTATTATTATTAACTTTCAAAAAACTAAATTTATTGCGGTAACGGAGGGGAGTTTTTATTATGTCGATGAACACTGACACACTAAAAGTCCTTTTAAAACTATTTTCTTTTTATTTCATCATTTTATGTAATGACCATAACTATACTGACACTACAAAGAGTTTTGATTTATTTATTTTTATGTTGTCGTTTTTTTCTATATTTTATAATTATATTTGTGAGTGGTAACGGAGGGGAGTTTTATTTCTACACAAAACGAATTTAATTCTAAGAAGAAATACCTCACAAATATTTTACTTTACTCTTGATGAATCAATTACAAATTGAATAATAAGTAGATTTTACCCGGAAAAAATTTTTTTAATATTGCAAAATTAATATAATACCTCTTTTATAAATAAAACTTTCTTTATGAACAGTAACGGAGGGGAGTTTTTATACTATATAAACATGTGTATCTCTAAATATTTCAAATTTATTATTTATTTTTCATAGGATCCGATTAAATCATGATGAATGCTATTATTAGGAGGTAAAAGTTTTGAAAAATTATTATTATTTATTTAAAAAAATCTAATGTACGGGTCATTTGTCCCGATTGTGAGAATGACCCTTATAAATTAACCACACTTTTAGAAAAATATATAACCCTTGATTGGTACAAAATTATAACTGTGCAATATAATAATAATTATTATTATAACATTATAATATATAATAATTAAATATAATATAATAATAATTAGCAATAATTATTATAACTATCTAATTTAAGTTTTTTCCTAATTATTGAATAATTTATTAGCATAAATATTAGTATTATAATTATTTATTTTATTTAATTACAATAAAATACAGAAGTTAATAAGTCTATTCAATTTGCTAAAAAAAGATAATTGCAACTAGATTTTTTTAACAAAATAACCGACTTTTGCTTTAATTACAGCTTGACAAATTCGAAGCATTCTGGCAAATAGTTTTTTGAGCTTGTATAAAGGGTTATATATTTTTTCAAAAGTGTGGTTAATTGATAAAACAAATGAACGAATCGACGAAATTGTAATTTATATCCTTTGAGAAATTTAGAGAGCAAGAGAAATTATTTTTATAGAATTTGAAAAAAATACCAAATATTTGTCAATAATTTTGGTGTTGAATTAAAGAATAGGATTTTTACTACATATTGGTTAACTGATAATTCTCAAAAAAAAATTTCTCTTCAATAAAATAGGTTATTATTTTACTTTGATTTTTTAATTTATATGCAAGTTAATAGTAGGTTCGAACTCAAAAGCTCTGTCAGTTCAAGAATTTTTTAAGTGCAGAGGTTTAAGAACTTTTAAAGAAACTTTTTATGCGAACTAACACTAATAATTAAAAGAAATTATTGTTAATAATTTATATTTTTTCCTTGTATCCTTTATAACGTAAATTATATTCTTCTCAATTATGTCTATAATTGTAAAATGATATTAAAATATCCCCTAACTTTATTTTATTTATTTTTTACCAAAATTTAGCATCTTAGCATAATGCATTGAAAAAATTATAATTAATAAAAATTTCTTTAAATTAAACTTTTTTTTAATTTTGAAAGGATAATATCACTATAATATTGTTTGTTGAATATTTACAATCATTTAATAAGTAATAATATAAGTATTACCTTCTTCCAGCACAAATTAATGCTTTAATTTAGAATTGAAGACTTGTTCTTTGATAGGAGTTGAATGACAAATGTCACTACTCAGAAAGTAACTGCTTGCTAAAGAATAAATTGATCCAATATTCATTTTTTCTAAAAAAAATAATTAGCATTCGCAAGTGACTAAATTAGCAAATACTTACTAGGGTAATATACAAAAAAGTCTTCTATTTGTTCAGTTAGCAATTTAATATACACGGAGAAAAATAGAGTATACAATTAACTATTTGGAGGGACAAACAGACTATATTTGAGGTTAAGTTTTTCGTAACCGTCTCGGAAGATTAAATAGACACTCAGATGTTCAATTTGACTAACTCGAAGGAAAAAGTTAACTATCCAAAGAATCAGACTAACACTCTAAACCTAACCCTCTAAGTTTGACTATTCAGTTTTCTCAATATAGGTTTATTCCATTTGATTAAAACTGCAACTGTATAATTTTTACAATTCAAAACTTGTACGTAAAAACGAATGTCTATGGAAAAGCTTACTAGTACCTTGAATCGTGAAAATTTAAAAAAAAATAGTAATTGAGAAATCTGATCATGCTATTCACCGTTTTTTAATCTATTACATTAAAAAATAAAATGATTTTTTTTCAACAAGTTGCAGTCTGTAAAACGTACCTGTAGTATTTATGTCTTGAATAAACAATGCGGAATCCTTTAGTTTTTAATTTAAACTTTGCTCCGTGGTCGACAATGAATCAGTACCTGATAGCTTTTGCAATACATTGCATGCCTCATTTCTTGGCGAGGATAAACAATTATTCAATGCAGAATCTGATAAAGTAGATTTCTATCAAAAAGATTTTCGGCAATATTAAGATTCAATTTAATTACGCTTCTGTAAAATTACGATTCTACGATAAAACGATTCGCATAAATTGATATTCGATGAAATTAGATTTCTGGAAAATTGAAATTCGATCAAATTAACTTTCTGCCAGATTATAATTCGGTCGAATAAAAGTTCTACTAAATTAAAATTCTTTCTACTTTTCTTTCAGTCAAGCTATCATTCTAACAATTATACATTCTACTATAATGATATTCTAAATAATAAAATTTTATTAAATAACATTTCTAACAAGTCCGGTTTAGGGTCTTTTCATGCGCCCCGAATTTTTGCTGCTTCATAAATGAAGCCAAAAACTCCGCTTGGTCCTTAGCCAAACCTAAGTCGCGTATGATATCATTTAATAAGGGTTGTGAAACCAGCTTTGCGACTGAATCTTTAGTGTCTACAGAATAGACAGTAGGGCTATCGTCATGGTCGCCCTCAGACTCGTATTCATCAACATTCAGCAATACGTCATTTCTAACTGCATTAATGCCCTCGAAATCAGTTTCTTTATTATGTTTGATGAATAAAATTGGAGCCTTTACTGATGTCACTGTTTTGTACTCTATCGTTTGTTTATTTCTTATAGTAAAATTTTTACTTACCTTATTAGAACAAAAAAAGCAATCTTTCTTACTAAGAGGTTCCTTCCATTCTGTTGGACAAGAAAATTTAGTTTCTTTTTTGTCTTTTTTCCAACGATTCAATATTATTCGACAAGAATTACAAATTATATTGGGAACCCATGGATGTTCACCAATATTCAAGTCGAAAATTCCCTTGTATGTGACTTTCATGTCATCATCTATTTTCTTCCGCAGTGAACTAATTTCGTACTTAGAGCAAATGTAACAAAACATATCACGATTGCTATCACAATTGTGAGATGAATTGTTACTTCTTCTTGTCGCATAGTACTCTACATTAACCAAGTTTCCCACCAATGAAGAGCTGCGGTTGTTGGATGACGACGCCTGAGAGCCTGCTTTCTCACCCTTAACCGCCGATACTAGGGATCCCAGTCCCTGCATCGTAGCACATTTTCTTCGTGTGTCTGCCACGACAGCATCAAAGCTATTATCCAAGACTTAGCCGGATAGCGGACAAACTCCGTTGCCCACCGTCACCACGTGGAGGTGTCCTGGATGCAGGCACACGTAAGATACAGAGTAATTCTGGATGAATTGGATCGCCCAAGTTCTTAATTACTTAAAGGAACATATTTTTTGATTTGCCATTTTGAATTTTTCAAATCTGACTTCAAATTCGTAATCAGCGACCCCAAAAACCCCGAATAACGAGTTTTAAGCGAATCCGATAAATTTTTCAAAAACGTGTCCGCCATATTGGATTTGCCATTTTGAATTTTTGAAATCTGACTTTAAATTCGTAATCAGCGACCCCAAAAACCCCCGAGTAACTAGTTTTAAGCGAATCCGATAAATTTTTCAAAAACGGGTCCGCCATATTGGATCCGCCATTTTGAATTTTTTATCTCCGACTTCAAATTCGTAATCAGCTACCCCAAAAACCACCGAGTCACGAATTTCAAGCGAATCCGATGAATTTTTCAAAAACGTGTCCGCCATATTTGTTTTTTGAGGTTATGTCAAAATCCTGATCTGATGGGGTTAAATGGACCGCGGATTCGGATTCGGCGACCCAAAAAACATAAAGTCTACATAGTGTGACCCCCAGATCAGAACTTTTTTTTGTGTGACTGTGTAATTTGAGGATTACACACGTCAACAAAATGTTATTATAAATATATTTACAAATTGGCAACATTTTAAGGTTATCTATAAGATAACATGTTAAAGTTGACAGTTTTGCATAACAAAATTTTTATGGAAAAGGTAACATTCTACGATTACTGTTTGTTAATAACATCATGATAATATTTTGTTAACTATTTTCAGTTAATTTAATTATATATGCTAATAGTTCACAAAAATACAAATAATGAGTAAAAAACGCGCCATAAATTAATTTCCGGCCGCGTTTATAACCTCTCCAGCATAAATGCGCGTATTGTGCAAATGGCTTGGCTCCTCATCGCTTGGATATACGTGTGCATGTAGGAGATGTGGAATTGTGGTTTAATAATAAAATATAATATAAGGTCAATGCGTCAGTGCTTTAGTCGTTGGCAGGTTGTCACAACTTAACCAAAAAATAAGACAGACAGTCATTTTATGCATGAATAAACATTATTTCTGGTAAGTTTGAATATCGCGACATCGGATAACAACAATTGTTTTGAGTCATTATTTCATTTTAATTGAAAATTGAAAATATTTTCGTGATAGGTACGCGAACGCGACAGAATGCAGCAAAATCCTTAAGTTTGAAGTTAAGAAACGACTAAAAACTAAAAACATTGCCTTTGACAACTTTTCGCATTTCGAAAGATAAGTTTGTTTTTATTGTATTTATTATTATTCTTAGTAATATTTAATTATTTGTTTTACTATTTGTATTTTTACAATTTTATATAAAATAGCAATGACGGTGACTAAAGCCAAATTTGCAGCTTGCTTATGAAATCGGCACGACTGACGAACGCTAAAAATTGGCATGAGCCAAATTAATTGCATATTCTATTAACATAACGTTAATAAGACTTTTTTTCTTTGCAATATTAAATTCTTCATATAATAATGGTCGTAAATTTTAGTATTCGTCAGGCAAAATCTCATTGATAAATAAAAATAAACTATATTTAAATTTGCTGCCGATAACTAAAGCAATTGAATAAAAAAGACTAATGTTTTAGTGTTCGGCAGATAAAAACTGTTTGACAAAATAAAATGTTTTACAGTCAGGTCTCGCCAAGTGTCGTAACTTGGAATTTTTTTAAAATTTATAATATAAATTTAAATGGGTTTTCGAGAGTTCAGGGAGTTTATTCTGTGAGCCGGCTCTGGCGAAGTCGATTTTTAACAATGGAGAGGGTACAGAAAAGTGGGGAAAGTGACACTTATCGGGTCTCGAACGATGACACTTTGTGAGTCGTGACACTTACTGAAAACGACACTTGGCGAGACCTGACTGTATATTATATTATAGTAACTGACGGTAACTAAGGCGCAGAAGTGACGACCACTGAACCAACCAATCAGAGCGCACTGCCGATAACTAACGCAAACAGCTGCCGATTAAGTTGCGGTTAAGGTACCGTCCCATGTCTGCGTGAAAACGGGTAACGTAAAACGTTTAGCCAATAACATCTTCCGATCCAATGGAAATCATTCTGAAAGAAAATTCTTATTGGTTGAACGTTTTCCGTTTCCCGTTTCACGCAGACATGGGTCGGTACCTTTACACCTCTGCAGGCTGCCTGCCTGCGCAGGCAGGAGCAACGACAATGAGGGAGAAGTTTGAAGTCACTGACTCTCTTACTCTTGTACGTTACCATGACAACCTGCAGGCAGGCAGGCTGCCTCATCAGAGGTGTAACCGCAGCCTTACTTACACAGTCAGTTTTCGTACCTGCCGATTACTAACGCATTTGCATATTTTCGACTTTAAATGCAAATAAATATTACATAGTATTTGATTTCATAAAAAGGTATGTTAATTACTCTTCTTTATAATCCCCTTTAATCAATAAAATTTGTTTCATTTGGAAACTGCTAATTAGTCATTTTTAAATTGAAAAATTCTTTAAGCTGCCAAGCACTGACGCATTAACCTTATATATTATATTATAGTTTTAAATCTAAATCATTGCTGTTACGCACGCGTGAAATGACGTGAAACCAACTTAGAAAGATGGCCGCTGTTTGTTTTCTTTTGGAATCTTACTTTATTTTCGGCAAACAATTGTTTGTTATTATAATATAAATAAAAGTATTTTTAATTTTGTATTTTTAGGCTGCGTCTACAATAGAAAACTAATGTGTTATGTTGTAGTATTTCTAGTTAGTGCTAAATGTATAAGGTATGCACTTTGTAAACAATTGTTCCTAACCTCACTAACTTAGTTACTTAATCGGAACAAAACAAATTTCTGTTTTTGTTGTGACAGACTAAAAATACAACAAAATAACCATATATATTATATGTATAAATAATAAATAAACATTTATTTGCTGAAGAAAGAGTAAAAATCATAAAAAAACATACGGTAACAGTTTTTTTATTATTGTTTATTAACCAGTTTTCGTTCGAAGTGATATTTTAATGTTTTATTATTTCTGAACAAATATAATTTTTTAATTTTGTCACAAACATTTTGTTTCGAAATTTATTTTAGACAAATTAAATTTGTTGGTTTTTCATTTCTTTATCACAACAAAATCATAATTTTTTACGAAATTTAACAAAATAACAAAATAGACTCTTGGAAAAAGTGGAGTTGATGCAAATTTAAAATGTTCATTATGTGTGAAAAATAAAAGAAATATTTACCTTTAAGAACTGTATATAATGCCTTTTTTATAATTATATCTATTCGTACATTTTCTCAGCACAAAAAGTTTTTTTTATTTTCTATGCTTTCATTTAGTTGTTAAAATATTTTCAATTAATTTAAACTTTAAAATTCCAAGTTATTTAACTTGAATTTTTTAATTTTAAAGGAGAAAGAATTTAAACAATTATTCCGAATCAAATCTCTCGAAAATAAATTTCTTGAGTAAGGACTGGATTTCGTTATGAAAATACAATAATACAAGAAAGGTCGTGGGCTCGTATCCCACCATGGTAACCAATTTTCTGAGTTCTTTGATAATTTTGAAATTATTAATTAATTTTGAAAAAATGATTTTCAGAAAAAGCAGGTTTCTGTATTAGGACGGCTGCGCTGTCGATACATATGAAAAATATATTGTATTTTCATAACGAAATCTAGTGCTTACTCAAGAAATTTATTTTCGAGAGGTTTGATTCGGAATAATTGTTTAAATTCTTTCACCTTTAAAATTAATACTACCGAATGATAAATGCACTTTCTTTAATTGAATTTTTTAAGTTTCAGTTTATTGGAAATATTTTAAAAACTATGAAAACATAGAAAATAAAAAATACTTTTTGTACTGAGAAATTAATTGCTCAAAATAGCTAATTTATTTTTTCTTTTTGTTAATGAGTAATTCTTCGCGTAGTGCACAATTTGTACTTTATTATTTTTGAAAATTCTTTTGCCAAAGTATAAGTGAAAGCCGTAATAGAATTTTAAAGTTTAATAGTTCTTGATAAATGAAATATCAGTGGTAGATCGGACAAAATAATTAAAATTTTCTTTTTTACAATAAGCAACCGTGAAAAATTTATTACACCATGACTCACAAGGAAAACTATTGTTTTAAGCAAATTATTAGCGATTCACAAAATATGCAATTAAATGCTGAAGAAACACGAAGGACATTGACTTATTATTGTTTAAAATGTATACAAAATATTGTCGAGATAGCAGTAATAAAATTAATGTCTGTCTGTCGACAAAACCGTATTGGTGGGTTACGGTGAATACATTTTGCTCACCGTAAATACTTTTTGTTTTAAACTCTCGATTTAAAGATTCCTAAGCAAAGTTGAGAATGTATATGAAGAGCGTGAGTAACGTGATGTATAAAAATTGCTATTGCATGACAGATTAAAGGGAGCATGACGTTACCGGCAGAAAGTTATTAGGAAAGGCGGAAAATTTTTAATTTTTAATGAATTTTTATTCATTAATTATAATTAATTAATTTATTAATTATAATTAATTAATAACTTAATATTATTTGCGTTCACTTGGATTTCTTTTCAATTTCAAAATTTTCCGCCTTTCCTAATAACTTTCTGCCGGTAACGTCATGCTCCTTTTAATCTGTCATGCATTGTAGACATAGTAATCGATCAACATTTGACATTTTTTTTCACATTTAATTTTTTGTTTTTACTCAAAATTTCTTATTTCCTTCTCGCAATAGCTATTTTTATACATCACGTTACTCACGCTCTTCATATATATTCTCAACTTTGCTTAACTTAAAATTCACATAATATGCACATTATTTGACATAAATTTAATTGCACACAAAAACCATTTAACTTAAATGTCATTTCTCATAGAAATTAATTAAACAGAAAAATTATGTTACATAAAACTCAGATAACTTAATTCTTTTTTGACATAAAAATTATGTAACATAAATTTCTATTAACATAAAAATCATTTAACATGAATTTCTATTGACATAAAATTCATTTAACGTAAATTTTATTTGTTATATAATTTGACATCAATTCCATTTGGCATAAATGTCATTTAACGTAATTCTCATTTGACATAAATATCGTTAGACATAAAATTAGCTTGACATAAATTTCATTTGACGTGAATATCATTTAACATAATTATTATTTAACGTAAAATTAAATTTATATAAATTTCATTTAGCATAAATTCCATTTAACATTCTCATTTGACATAAAAATCATTTTTCACAAATAACATTTTACATAACAATATCGGCGCGAATTTTAAAAGTAATTTTCCATGTCAAATGATCTGTATGTAAAATAAAATCTATGACAACTGAATTTTATGTCAAATGAGAATTATGTGTAATGAGTTATCCGTCAAATGAAATTAATATCAAGTGAACTTTATGTAAAATGAAAATTATGTAAAATGGTATTTATAGGGGAGACCGGGGCTAAACCGGACACGGGGCTAAACCGGACAAGTCAAATATTTCCGAGACCGTGAAGAATTTCAAATCGTGTAAATAACCTATAAACGCGCAATTTCGTGATGCATATGCTGCATGAGGTTTTAGGGACGTGTCGTTTTTTTTGTAATAATAGTTGCCGTTAATATGTGAAAATGTCATTTCTTGAGGTAAAAGTAAAAAAAAAATTTCTTCATTTTTTTGGGTTTTTATCGTTAAAATTAATATGCAAATATCATACGGCCATTTTTCTTTTAGCTCAAGGTGTACTGAGTTTAGTAGAAAAAAAGTTTAATGGAAAACATTAAGAAGAAAAAACATATTGCAGGTTAATTATTAGACGACGGTGTGGGGCTGAATCGGACATCGTGATCAAAAACAACCAAATCTTTGAATTCTTTAATTTATTTTATATTAATTAATAATTGGCCGTGTCCGATTTAGCCCCATGGGGTGTCCGGTTTAGCCCCACCAATTTTCGGATTTTCGTTTTTGAGGTAGTCACTTTCGAAGCAATATATCTCGAAAGCTATTGTACTTTTTTTAAATCGAACAAGTGCGATTTGTAGGTGAAAGTACAAGCTTTAAAACGGTATATTACACTTTAGCAAAAAGTATGTTTTTGTATGAGTTTTCTGGTCAAATACCAAATCCGTCCGGTTTAGCCCCGGTCTCCCCTACCAAATGAAATTTGTGTCAAGTAAATTTTATGCCAAATGAGAATTATGTTAAATGGAATTTATGTTAAATGAAATTTATATAAATTTAATTTTACGTTAAATAATAATTATGTTAAATGAAATTCACGTCAAATGAAATTTATGTCAAGCTAATTTTATGTCAAATGAGAATTACGTTAAATGACATTTATGCCAAATAAAATTGATGTCAAATGAATTTTATAACAAATAAAATTTACGTTAAATGAATTTTATGTATAAAGAAATTTATGTTAAATGATATTTATGTCAATAGAAATTTATGTTACATAATTTTTATGTCAAATAAGAATGAAGTTATCTCAGTTTTATGTAACATAATTTTTCTGTTTAATAAATTCTATGAGAAATGATATTTATGTTAAATGGTTTTTGTATGCAATGAAATTTATGTCAAATAATGTGCATATTATATGAATTTTAAGTTAAGTAGTTTTATATCAAATACCTATTTGGTCAAAAAAGATTTCGGGAATAAACATGCGTCTCTGGTAAGGTTACCGTGTGTTTCCGACGTCGTCGATCGTACCGGTCAGTTGCCACATTAAGGTGCTCAAATTGTTTATTTCAGACTATATAGTTCAACCTAAATAGTCTCAAATAAGCACCTTTTTGTGGCAACTGGTGTAAGGTTACCAACATTACAGTGTAAGGTTACGATATGGTTACCATAAGGTTAAAATGTCCCACTTTTCCTAATGTTACATTGTAAGGTTAACATAACATTGCACCGTAATACAATATAATATATTCAAATATATATTCATTTGCTGAATTAATTATTTAATATCTAATTATTATTTAGGATAAACCAACATAAAATTTTAATTATTATATGTTACATTATATAATATAATTATGTTGTATTATACTAAATAATATATAAATATTAAATAATTAATTTATCAAATAAATATATATTTGAATATATTATACTATATTACGGTGCAATGTTGTGGTAATCTACAATGTAACATTAAGAAAGGTGGGACCTTTTAACCTTACGGTAACCTTACGGTAACCTTATCGTAACCTTACACTGTAATGTTAGTAACCTTACACGTTAACCTTACTATAAGGTTACTGTAACGTAACGTGCTATCTGGACTATTAAAACAAATTGTTTGGTGACCTAAAAGAATATTCGTTTTCTTTTAGAGAAACAACAGAATAGTGTTTTTACGTAATTTCGTCATATTTGTTTTTATGCATTTTTTATTTAAAATATAAAATTACGAGAAAAAATTCATTTTGGTTATTTTAGAGAAACCACTGAAGAGTGGTTCTTTTAGATGACAAACATGAAAACTTTTTTGAAAGGAGGTATTAACATATGTAAATTTAACTGTGCCAAGTTAATAGAATTTATTTTCTACTAAAAAATATAAGTGCACTGAAAAAGAAATATTCTTAATTTAAAAATATATACTACAAAATTGGTGCCAACGACTTTTCCCACTTTAATTAAGTAGAAATATTCTTACAATAAGAATATATTCTTAAAGCAAGAATATTTCCCACTTAATGTAAGTGGGACCTAATTCTTTATTTACTCTCCCTGCGCACAGCAGGGTTCGAGGATCCTTTTTCAAAAATACAAAAGCTTATAACTAATTACATTATTCGCCATTTTAACCTACTTAAACTAATTCTATCCGCCAGTGCCCGGGCTTCCGTTTCCAGTTTCTTTCACCTTGATTAGCTTCGTCTTTGCTTAATCTTTACTAACAATTATTCCCCAAAAACCTCCCCATCGATTAATACTGCAGCATTCACACCTTCCCTTATTTTCACCAATTCTTTCATCCATCCCTCACCTTGCCCATTCTCATTCAAAATCCATCTCACTCTTTCATCTACACCTTCTCCCATTTTCCTCTGTGACATTCCTACACACCTATCCAACACATGCTCCCAATCCTCCAATTCATACCCACATACTCTACACAACCTCTCATCCTCTCTCATCCAGTACATACATTCTTTCATTCTCTCCCCCATTCTAAAACTCACCATCCTCATCCATCTGCTTTCTTCTTTCATCTTTCTCAAATACTTCGGTTCCCCTGTTCCTTTTACCATCTTATACCACTTATTATAATTCGACTTCACAATTCTCTCCCATCTCTCATCCATATCTGCCTCTTTCCATCCTTCTTCTAACTCTACCCAATTCCTTCCCCTTTTTCTGATCTCATTCAACGCACTTGACCTTGCCTTTTCCCATTTGGACCATTCCCTAACTCCCCTCTCTTCCCTATCCTTAATAAAATTCCAACACAATTGCGTCCACCTGTTACCTTTACCCTGCCTCATTCTTTCCTCAAAATTCCACTTCCATTTCTTCTCCATAACACAACACAGACCATACTAACGCATCAAACAGCCATAATCTCTTTCTCCAATGGTTCATAAACCTCCTTATACCTATACCCCACACTTGCCCCATTATCTTTCCTGCTTTCTCCACCCTTCTACTCACATTCACTTTCTGACTGCCATTATACACAAACCAATATCCTAAATAGCAAAACTCACTCACTTCTTCAATCACCATACCATTCATCCTCCATACTTCGTCCTCCCCACCTCGTTTCTTTCTAAATCTCAACAATTTCGTTTTTTCCACATTCACCCATAGCTCTTTACCCCTTGCATACTCCTCAAACTCTAATCAATAATCTCATACCGCTTTCATTCTCTGCAAACAAAACCACATCATCCGCATACGCCAACGAATACAATCTCCCTTTTCCTAGAACTACCCCACCCTTTCCTCTCTTCTCCAATCTTTCTTCCAAATCTGCCATCAACAGACTGAATAGGAGCGGACTCAGAGAGCATCCCTGCATAAGTCCCCTTCCCATCCAAAATGTCTCTCCCAATTTCTCTCCCACCCTAACCCTAGCCTTAACATCTACATACAACTCTTTCATTCTCTCAATCAACCCATCCTCAATCCCTCTCTCTCTCAATGCTTTCCATAAAACATCTCTCCTAACTGGCGGGTAAGCCGCCTTGAAATCAACAAACAGTAATATTAACTTCCCCCCTCCCTTCCCAGATTTCTACTCACTAGATAATTTAAAGTGTAGATGTGGTCCAATGTTCCCATCCCTTTTCTAAAACCCGCTTGATTCTGTGGAATACCCCCTTTTCTCTCCACACTCTCCTCCAATCTTTTCCGTAGGATCTCAGCGTACACCTTGTACCCAATCGGCATCATCGTAATCCCCCTATACTCCTTGACTGTTTTTCCTTGCCCTTTTTTCACCAACGGTACAATTAATCCCATTCTCCATTCCTCTGGCCACCCTTATCCCCTCCATATCTTATTTACTAGTCCCCACATTTCCTTTTTTATTAACTCACCCCCATATTTTAAACTTTCTCCTTCCAGCCCATCATACCCAGCCGCCTTATTCCTCTTTAATCTGTCGATAGCTTCATCTACTTCCTCTCTGCTTACTTCCTTTTCATCTCTTTCTGCATCTATCCTCCTTCTTCCTTCCCCTCTTACTTTATTTTCTACACCCCCACTTAATTCCTTAAAGTATGTTGTCCATTGTCTCATGCTTATTTTCCGATTTACAGCTGTCCAACTCTTTCTGTCTTTGTTTATAATTTCCCATTTCACATTCCCTTCCCTCACCGCCTTCTCCACTTCCTCCATGAACCTCTTTTTTTCTCTTCTTTCTTTCTTTTAATCAATTTCCCATGTTTTTTATGTATGCTGTTATACTCTTTCTTAGATATTCTACCCTTTCTCCAATCCCCTATACTCTTTTTCAATCCTTCTCTACTCTCTTCACACTCTTCATCCCACCATCCCTTTTTTTCTGTTCTTGTTGTCATTTCTCTCTCTAGCTCTTTTTCTGTTTTTCTATATTTCCCCTTATTCTGCCTATCTGTCCATCTACGCTCTCCTCTTTCTCCCCTTTTATCCATTTCTCCTGCAGAGCTTTTTTAAATTCTTTCAACCTAGAAATATCCCATTTTCCCATTTTTACTTTCCTTTCTATTTCTTTCTCTTCTGTCCTTCCCTCTCTAACTTTCCCATTCTCTTCCCTAAATTCCACAACCAAGGGTAAATGCTCCGATCCAACTTCTATATCCACTGTCATTCTCTCTATTAGTTTCCTCATCCTCTCATCTGCCAACACATAGTCAATGACTGTTTCTCCTCTTCCTATATATGTGTATTCACCTTCCTCATCACCATTTATATTGCCGTTACATATTGACCCACCCCATTCTTCTATCAAGCTCACCAATCTCTTTCCTTCCTTGTCAACCTCTTTGTGTTTCGATGTCCTTTCGTATTTCCCCAATTCTTCATTCCAGTTTCCTCACCCCAGTTCCCCTGTCCAACAGTTAAAATCTCCTATCAATACCCTTCTTTCCTTACTCTTTTCCATTTGCTCTTCTAATGTGTTTCATCCCTCTACCTCACCCCTTCTTCTGTAAATCCCCACAATGTCCCACATTTCTCCCCCCCATACTTATAGTTCTTACCATGCAACCATCTTTACTCGAACTCCTCTTTCTCTTTTTATCCTCTCTTATTTCCTTTCTTACACCAGTAATCATCCCTCCTGCACTTCGTCCCTTATGTACCTTCTTAGCCCCCTGCATTTCCCACTTATAACCCTTTGGTAATAATCTTCTTATACTCTCCCATTTTCTCCTCTCTACCCATGTTTCGCACAAGAAAACTATATCCCACTTTTCTATTCCTTTCCAAAATCCTTCTTCTTTGTTTTCTATACCCCCCACATTCTAAAAACCTATTTTGATCCCTTTTTGTTTGTCCCCCCTTGTACTCCTTCTGCTGCTGCAAAATCCATCTCTCTCCTTTCGCATACTACCTCTCCCCTTTCCTCATCAACCCACCATTTCACCCCATTTACCCAGATGCATTCTTTGCCAAACCTTATCTCTTTACACATTGCCCTCTCTTCCCATGCCTTCCCTTGCAATAGCCAATCCACTCTCCTCTCTCTCCAAGTTTTATCCTCCTCTATTCTTTCTGGACGACCCTTTAAATTTTTCTTAAGTACCATTATTTCCCTTTTCTCTTCTTCACTCTCTAAATCCACCACCCACACTTTTGGCATTTCTTTATCATCCCCACCCACTCCTCTTATTCCCTTAATATTGACTTTTGCCCCTATTCCTACAAGCAATCTGCCAATCTCAGCCTTCCCTTCTTCCTTTTTTACTTTGAGCCCTTTTATAACTATGCTGCACTTTCTTTTCTCCTTTTCCAATATTTCCACCTGCTTTCTTAGTTCTACCATCTTTCCTTCTATTCCACCCTCTATTCGTGTCTGCATTTCCTGCGAGCTACAACCTGCCATAACTCTACTTTCCAATTCTTCGACCCTCTTTTCTAAGCTTCTTACTTCTTTTCTTTTTTCCCCTTCCATTCTTCCTTGTTCCAACTCCAATTTTTCTAACTTGACAAACATTTCTTCCTTTTCTTTTCTCCAACTGTTTTCCCACTCCCACCACATCTTTTTGAACGACCCTATCTCATCCCTTACCTCATTCATTTTTACCTCTCTCGCCCCTTCCCTCCTACCGCTTTCCTCTCTATTATCCCTTATTTCTTTGCTCAACAGTTCTATTCTTTGATTAGTCTCTTCGCTCATTTTTATCATTAGATACGCGAGATCCTGCAGATTATTTTCCCCTTCTTCCCCCTCCTGTTCTTCATTTTCATTTTCCTCATGCTCGGTTTCTTTTTCACCTTTATCTAAGACTATTTAACCACTTTCCATTTTTTTCCTAATTTCGCTGCTCTTATTTGACTCTGCCACTTTGCCATCATTCTCTTTGATGCTGCCAGCCCTCTTTCCTTATCCAACATATCTTTATCTGTCGGCCTACCTGCTCTTTTCCTTCTTTCAGTGTATTCCGTGAAATCCACCACCGAAGAACTTCTAGAAGCTTTCGGGGTTCCAAACACTTCGTCCTCGCCCAAACTCTCCGCCCCTGACTCAACGTTCTCTCGTTCCTTCTCATCTTCCCTCTCTACATTCTCTCTCACTCTTCTCCTTTTTCTCTTCTAGTCGCTTCTGCCCTCTCTCGTCTTTCTTTTCCACTTGCTCCATACTTCCCCCTAGCACGTGACCCCACGCACGTGACACAGGCCCACTCTCTCTCTCTCCCACTCTCGCACTTTTCTCTCACACTCAATTCTAACCTTCAATACCCGCTTATTTTTTCCTTTCTTTTTTCTACACACACTCACACAATTTCTCTTTTTACCAGATATACACCAACTACAACTTTTTCTACACTCACTCCAACACTGCACTACCCTCCCTTGACAAAAAATGCCTTAAAATTGGCTCAAAAAACACTACCGTAATTACACACGACTGTACTGTGACGAATCCGGAAACGGAAGCCATGTAAGTGGGACCTTTTTTTGCATATATTCTTAAATTAAGAATATTTTTTTCAGTGTGTGCAAACCTTCTTGGTGTACTTTTAGTTCAGAAGAATTAAAAAAAAATAATTAAATGAGCAATTCCATGGTAAGTGATCATAGAAATTTCCTTCTAGTATGGGATTTCGATAAAATTGAGCTTTATTGTTCTCTTGGATACCACTAAAAAATAGTGAAACTTTTTTGGAAAAATATTCATAAACATAGGAGATATTCACCATTGAAATTTTTTAGTTTTTTTTCTTTGAAACCGCATAACTTTTTTTTGGTTAAAGATATTGAGGTCAATTATTTTTTAAATTGTCAATTAAAAGATGCACTTTTAAGTAAAAAAAATTTCGGAAGAAATATTATTCGATACTTTGTTAATATTGAAGAAATAATATTTTATTTTCTATTTTTGAAAAAACTCCACTTTTATTTTGGTTAATTTTTTTTTTGGTGCTTGTACATACTTACCTCTAAGTGCTTTAACCAAATAAAAGTTATGCGGTTTCAAAGAAAAAAAGCTAAAAAATTTCAATGGTGAATATCTCCTATGTTTATGAATATTATTCCAAAAAAGTTTCACTATTTTTTTAGTGGTATCCAAGTCAATTTTATCCAAATTCCATACTAGAAGGAAATTTCTATGATCACTTACCATGGAATTGCTCAAATGTCTTTTTAATGTTACATTGCTTATATTTCATCTTAATTAATTTATAATTAATTGTACAATTAAATCATTTAACAAATGTTAAATGACATCAATTTTTAAGTAAACTATTAAAATAAAATTTAAAAACAATTTCAAAAAATATGATAATTTTTTCCATGCGTCACGACATTAAAAGTAGGTATATCTTTGCTACATTGTGCTATAGAATTGAAATCTAAATTGGTCATTTTTATGTATAGTTATAGATGCAAATTGTGATTTGGCTGAATTAAATGACTTTTTAACCAATTGATAATTTTATAAATTGATACTTATGGTTATTGTCGCAGTTTTGTGAAAAATACTATATTAAATTTGTGTGCATATATATACCCAGTAAAAAAAAAGTATTGGTGGTGACGTTCGGTGAATGCGTTTTCGCGACAAAACCGTATTGGTGTGTTACGGTGAATACATTTTGCTCACCGTGAATACTTTTTGTTTTAAACTCTCGATATAAAGATTCCTATGCAAAGTTGAGAATATATATGAAGAGCGTGAGTAACGTGATGTATAAAAATGGCTATTGCGAGAAGGAAATAAGAAATTTTGAGTAAAAACGAAAAATTAAATTAATTTCTGCCGGTAACGTCATGCTCCCTTTAATCTGTCATGCATTGTAGGCATAGTAAAGCATATGGTAATAGATCAACATTTGACATTTTGTCTTTCACAGTTAATTTTTTCGTTTTTACTCAAAATTTCTTATTTCCTTCTCGCAATAGCCATTTTTATACATCACGTTACTCACGCTCTTCATATATATTCTCAACTTTGCTTAGGAATCGTTATATCGAGAGTTTAAAACAAAAAGTATTCACGGTGAGCAAAATGTATTCACCGTAACCCACCAATACGGTTTTGTCGCGAAAACGCATTCACCTTTCTTTTACTGGGTATATATATATATATATAAATTAAAAATTGTTCGGTTAATTGATATTTAGTTAAAATGGCATTTTGACCAAATACAGTTCGGTAAAATGTTATTTGAAAAATATTTATGCGCTTGAAAATTTTATAAGTGTAATTGAAAAAATTAAATTAATTTAAAGATAAGAATAATATGAAATAGCAAATTATATGTTAAAAATTGGAAGGAATAATTACGTGTTAAATGGAAAATGGAAGCAACGTAGTCGAGCGCGAAGCGGTCGACGGAGGCGCTACTAAGGTAAAAAGGTCATCACACTTTAACACAACTCGAAGTTCATATTGCGGCTTAATTACATTGTAGAATCGAGTAAATGTTTCACGTTATATTTTGAATTATGACAAATATGAAATTAATTTTTATGATAAATATACGCAAAAAATGAAATCTAATTATTCGTCTTTTATAAAAAAAAATTTTTTAAAGCAATTTTAAAATCTTAGCGTTAAGATCTTTTCTAATCTATAATTGATAAAAGTATTGACGCCAAGATTTTAAAACTTTCTTAAATAGAAACTTTTTTATGAAAGACGATGAATAATTAGATTTCATTTTTTCCGTATGTTAATCGTGAAAATTAATTTCATACTTGTCATAATTCAAAATATACCGTGAAACATTGACTCGATTCTGCAATGTAATTAAGCCGCAATATCTCAACCGTAATATCTTCTTCGAGTTGTGTAGAATTGTAAAGAAACTTATTTCCTTATTGGACAAGTCTAGTCTCCACCTCGCAATTTGAAGTAATTATTACGATTAAAGTTTCTAAGTATATTTAGAATTTCTTTAATTTTGATTGGCTATGCTCATAGAGAATATGGGAATAGCCAATAAAAATTAGAGAGATTCTGAATAAACTCAAAAACGTGGAGGTATACAAGCGCCTTCAAGGCGGTTCCAGAATAGGTGCAAAAGGCAGGTAGCAAGTCCTAGTGCAAGTGCAATTCCTATATCTTTAGCATTGGTTCGCACTTGCACTTGTACTTTCATCTTGCTTTTTGCACCTATTCTGGAACCGCCTTTAGGCAGTAGCTGTTGTTATTGCGCACTGCTGCTCATTTAGTAATGTTAATAAAATCAATCATTATTACACTTTAGTTGTAAATTTTACTTGGTAAACTTTTATTTCACTAATTGTTTGCAGAATTTTCACTTTTTATTATAATAATTTTATCACAAGTGTATTTTACATTCCAAGTTTCATTAAAAAAATCATTTTATTCATATCCTGCTATATTACCTATATTTTTAAATTATCCCGCCTGGGAAACAAGTTTCTAACTTGGCTTTCTTGGGTAAAAAACTCATTCCAACAGAAAACTTCTTGCATGCAGGTAATCGATGGTCAGTTCTTCCTAATAGATTGATACTGCGTAAACATAATAACATATAAATTTTCTTTTCAGCTTGTATACATTCGATATGAGAAATTTAAAAACACCAGTAAATGTACATATGGATCATGTTGAAGCTGTCATGGATATTGATTACAGTCCGACCGGAAAAGAATTTGTTTCAGGCAGTTATGATAAGTCAATTCGCATTTTTGAAGTAAATAAAGGTCGATCGCGAGAAGTATATCATACAAAACGTATGCAGAGGATTTCAAATATTGCCTGGTCACTTGACAACAAGTATATATTAAGTGGAAGTGACGAAATGAATATCAGAGTTTGGAAAGCTCGATCATCAGAGAAGCTAGGAGTGGTATGTTCTTTTCTATACATTGTAATATTTCAGCTTCTAAATTAAAAATTATATTTTTTTAAAAATAATTTACAAAAAGAAGCGGCGTCGTTGAAATTTTTGAGATTCGTTTTAGGCCCTAAAATTGGACATTAAAAAATTGTTTGTTTCTTCCTTCTTTAGAGGGAGCTTTGTCAACTTATAAAAATTTCTGGTTGTCATTGTAGCTCAATCTAAAATTATCTAAAATAACAAAATAACAAAATCAAAAAATCTGCACTCGAGGACACAACCATGAATAACAAAATTATTTTGACAAAAAAACATAACGCACCAGCATACAACCAACCATTATTACATATATATTTTGGGGCAGTCACCGAAAAATTGAACACAAAGGTACACAAAAAAGGCAACATCACCAACACTTTTCTTTTGTGTGTGGTTCTTTCGAAAGGAGAAAGAGAAAAAAAACAGAGTATAGGAAAAGGGTAACAACAAGCATTCACCTAGTCCACATGTTATTGCAACCACACGTATCGTGTGCTATTTTTGGCAGATCGATCTAAAATATCACGAGCCGGTAACGCTCTCGAGAGGACTAGTTTTATAGAATTGTCCGCAATTAAATGGAATTTATTATACTGAATCACACCGCCAGAAGAGTTTCTAGAAATGTGGTAAAATATTGGTACATTTTCGTCATCCTGAATAAAGCCGTTCCTGTCAAGATACGGAAACGCCTCGGCAGGCACGCGACCCCGTGAGAGGGCGTTTAGTATGAAGTCATTTTCTATATTGAATACATTATAAATGAGTGGATTGGTTGAATTTTTTAATAATTTTGTAATATGATTTCTAATTAGTTTAAGAATAAAAACGTCGATCCTAGGGATATTTGCTTTATTATAAATTTTTTTATTAGAGTAAAATCAGTCGAGGGGTCGCGATACATGCCGAGGCAAGCCCGCAGAAAGACGCTTATGGTTAAGGTTATATGGTACAATTTGATTATCGTTTATTGCGAATTCTCTCCATATCTTATTTCATTATACATTTCAATTAGGTATTCGCAATCCTTGACCTAAACAGAATGGTCTCACACTTTTCAAAATAACATCGAAGGCGCCAAGATTCAAAATAGTCATTTATATCGATTAGCAATTTTTGCAGCTTTGCCTGAGCAACTAAGACTGAGGAGTCAGCGGCGTAAATAATCATGTCATCAGCAAAGCCAATGCCCTTGATAAAACCGTCCGAATTCATGCCATAAAGAAGCAATAGGTCACTAAAAAATATTAAATAAAACAGGGGAATTAACCGCACCCTGTTGTAGGCCTTCCACGAGCTTGAAGTTAAGATCGGAAGCAACCCCAAGTTCCTGCACAAATAATTTTTGCCTCGTATAGAGTTCCAAAGAATTCGTAAGAGATATATATTTTGAGAGATTTTATCACCTAAGAGATTTTGAAAAAAAATTGATTATTTTTTCTATTTTTGAGCACCATGTTTGTGTGGCTGCACATTTTAGAAAAATTCTAAACTCTTGCAACATAATCTTTAATATAATTTTTGAATAAATAAATAAGTATATGTAAATTTGTACGTAGAAAAAACTGAAAAATAAACTTTTTTCCAAAATAAACGATTATTTGATCATTAAAGTTTGTAAAATGATAACTTACATATATATATATATATATATATATATATATATATATATATAATTAACTTTGACAATTATCAAATTCTTAATGAATATTAAATCTAAAGTTGCAGAATCTTAAAAAGGGCTCCAAATATGACCCACTCTATATGCCGCTTATTCGGCCCTGCCGCAACAAACCAGGTGAGCAGCGAGAGTGCAATAAGTGTGTATCACCGCCTAAATTATAGAAAAACATGCTTGAACATTTTTTAGATATTTCGAAAACTATTGAACGGATTTTCAGTTTCCAAGGCTTAAATAAAAGCTGAGACTTTAAAGATTATGTTTCAAGAGTTTAAAATTTTTCTCTAAATTTTTCTAGAATGTGCAGCTACACAATCATGGTGCACAAGAATAGAAAAATTAATCAATATTTTTTCAAAATCACTTAGGTGATAAAATCTCTCAAAAAAATAAAATAATTTTCATTTATATATCAAACGACGCAGAATTTAATTGGCTTTCGAACAATCCAAGAACCAAGTTTCTATCATTTTTCAATAATAAAATATGTCAATTTAATTTCGACAGCAACTTTTCTTAGCTTGCCCGTCGTTCGTGCCGACATTTGAGCGGCTGGATTCCATAAGGGCACGTAAATTTTTCTCGGCCGAAATTCGACTTCTGAATTTAAATGTTTAAAATTTATATCCTTATAGGAAATTTCATTGCGCATATTTTTTTTTATTTTATCTATTACCGTTTTCGAAATATAAAGAAAAAACTGTTTTTTCAAAGAGCGAAATTTTTATTGTTTTTTTCACTTCAACTCGCGATTACTCAGTCAATTTTACGAATTTCTTAATGAAATAAAAACGAAAATACGCGTTATTTTATCCTACGAGTGACTAAAAAAGAAAAATGATGTTTTAATTATGAATAAAAAAGTTATTACTTTTTTATTGAGATATTGCAAAATTCGTAAACTGAAATTTTCACTAAGCGGCGAAGTTGAGCAAATTTTGAGCAACAAAAAACTTCCAGCGAGAAAGTTGTTCATTAAGGTGTAAACAAGTTTTTCCCGAAAGTAACAGTTCAATAAATCAATTAGTTATAACCTGTCAATTACTCTTTTAATAATTATGAATAAAATTTAATCGAAATTAAATCGAGTTCGGGTCCACTCGACTACTGACAGGAAATAAAGGCAATCTAGGTAGTTAAATGTGGGCTTTAGAAATTAATTATTCGCCATATTTATGTAATTTTATTTTACCCAGCCAAGTGGATTCGCAGGATGACTATTATTAAATAAGTAAATACAAAGTCAAATTTAACATCACACAATTAGATTTATTCTAGTAAAGGAAAACAATAATTTTAGTTAAATAAAATAGAAAATATAGATAGAAAATTTGAATGAGAGAATACCCAAGGATCCAAGATTCTTGTTATTCTAAATTAGCCTTAACAAAAGTTTTGCTGACACTTTGACTTACCGCCATTTCAATATATTTTCCGGCGAGTCTTATTATTTTATTTATTATTCCGGCTTAGCAACACCAACTTTAATAAATATATATATAAAAGATAGATTTTCTTGTGTCGCTATAATAAAGCGTCGGCCATGGCGGTCAAAAAATGAAGGCCGTGCTATGTATTTTTCTCGCCTAATTCGCCTATTTGAAACGTATGTGTGGTGGCGACCCTGCCGATAAGTATGAAAATTACCTTTTTCGTACTTATAGGATTAACAGGTTGCCGCCTCACAGGCGCGTTGTACAAGTTAATGGAGAACAACTAATCTTGGATATGTGTGCAACTTGGACCAAATGGAGCAGTGAAATTAAGAAAATAATAATTATAACAATTAATATTGGTGGTCCCGGTCTGCTTCATCCTCAAACTGTTTCTCCTGACTCTACTCGCTCCAACTGAGAGTCAATTGCTAATAGTACCTCCGCGCCAAATTAGCTGAGTTTGATAGGCTGAAAATATAATTAAAAGGCAGTGACAAGTAATATTTAATTTCTCACCCGTATTATATATACGCAGAATAAAACTCTCCAGCTTACTATAAGGTGAGATACGCGCCCTGGGCGTTCAGCCACCGACGACTTTTAACATTCGCCATTTGTTAACTAATTGTTTAATTGAACTGTAACTTTCGAGAAAAACTTGTTTAGACTTTAGTGAATAACTTTCTCGCTGGAAGTTTTTTTTGCTCAAAATCATTTTTCTTTTTTAGTCACTGGTAGAATAAAATAACGCGTATTTTCGTTTTTGTTCCATTAATAAATTCGTAAAATTGACTGAGTAATCGCGAGTTGAAGTGAAAAAAGCAATAAAAATTTCGCTCTTTAAAAATACAGTTTTTCCCTTATATTTCGAAAACGGTAATAGATACAATAAAAATTTAAAAGAAAAAAAGATGCACAATGAAATTTTCTATAAGGATATATATTTTAAACATTTAAATTCAGAAGTTGAATTTTGAGTGTCCAGGGGACTTCGATTTCGGCCGAGAAAAATTTATGTGCCTTTATGGAATCCAGCCGCTCAATTTCTGCCGGTGGTGTACCTTACTTACGGTAGGTAGCAAGCTGATAGGCCTATAGCTGGCAGGTAAAGAAGGGTCTTTATTCTTTTTTAACAACCCTTTAATTTTAGCAATTTTCCACTTTTGGGGGTAGTGACTATTGTTTAGTAAATTATTACCCTTTTCAGAATTTTTTTAAGCTTGTAAAGTGAGCAGAAAAAAGTTGGATCTTGTTCGAAAACAGGATTAATTGCAGTACTTGCATCTGAAAAATGTACGAGAGAGTTATTTTCAGCTATAGCTGGATTATTACCTAAGATGAATTTATCTATGGTAGATTGTACTAATTGATTAAATATTTGTTTGGAGGAAGTTCTGGTTTTATTGTTCTCTTCTGCAAAATGTGCTCCCATGACATTAAGATTTTGGATTTGTTCACTAATGATGACTTTATTTTTTATCATCTGTATTACATCTGTATTAGAAGCATGTAGCAGTTCAGTGTTGTGTATAGGAATATAAAGATTAGGAATTTTTTTAACCTTATTTTGACGGAAAAGTGGATTAATTTTGTGAAAAATTCTTTCATTATCCGTGATTTTTATATTATTTAATTGATTTGCCCAATATTTGTTGACTGATGATCTAAAAAGGTTTTTTAGTTGAAGTTTAGTTTTTTTTAAGTCTAAATTTTAATGTATATAGTTCCGATGTTTGAAATAGAATCGAAACTATTAGAAGAAGAAGGGGTCGTTTTTTTATGTTCTAAGAATAATATTATCTATGTCATCTAGATATTGTTCTATTTCTAAATTAGATAAATTTGCATTTTTAGGAACTGTAAAATTGAATGTGTAATTCAATAATTTACTATGAAAAAGATCCCACCTGGTTCTACTGAAATTGATCTTTCTGTCAGTACGGGGTTCTGGAAGGATTAAACTTTCGTGATCAGAAATTTGCATTGTCATTAGGAGGGTCTTATGGTCACTGTCATATGGGATTACACGAATTTTGCCATTTAACAAATTTCCGATTTCAATTCGGACGTCATACAGGCAGAGGACGAGGAAAGCTCCCGACTCTGGGAAAGTTGCCTCATAAGGTCCCGCGATGGCTAATCGATATCTTAAATCATTTTGTTGAATCCAGTTATTAAAAAGGTGTCCACGATGGTATATTTTTGAATCGCCCCATATCGGGTGACGAGGTTTTTAGGGAATAGAAAAATTTAACAAAGCACAAAAATAAATTAAGAAAAGGTTAAGTTTATTAAAATATAAATTTAAGGAACACGACAAATGAATCTGGTTAGGCTTCGATATTTTGTTCTCGCATACACAAAACTCACGCCGCTCACGGCCCTCACTCACTCGCCATATTCTATTCTCTGTCTCCTTTCATTCTCGTCTACTGACGCTCTACCTGCCCCAACCTAACCTTCCGTTTGTGTGGCTGTAGCACTACACGGAAAAACTTTCTTCAAGAGTCATTACTAAACTTATTCAAGAACTCAGGATATGGAAATAATACAAGAAATGCTACAAAACCATAGATTGAAACATTATTTTAAGCTGTTCGGGGATAACTGTAGTAAATTTCTGGACTACTTGTTGAATTTTCTTGAAAAAGTCTTGAACTGGTTTAAGAATAGAAAAATGTAAAAGTAGCGAAAAAAATTTGCCCGCCTGAGTAGTCGAACTTGAGACCTCGAGACTCAAGATCGCTCCGCCTTATGCCACTCGGCTGCAGGGACGCGTTACGATACTTTAGTTTTAGATCGTTTTAAAGCGTTTAAAGCCAAGTGGCGCTGTATACCTATTGGTTACACTTCGTCTTCTTTCTTAAATAGTTCGAGACTTTTTCAGCGCGCAGTGACTGAAGAACTCAGTCGCAGCGTCAAGAACAATTATTTCCAAGCCATTAGAAAAACACCTGAAAATTCTTTAATGAATATTGAACTTTTCTAAAACAAGTTCTAAATTTTTCCCATATCCTGAGTTCTTGAATAAATTTAGTAATGACTCTTGAAAAAAGTTTTTCCGTGTAAGTTTAAATTGAATACAAAATAAAGTGATTTTATAACAATCGGCTATCCTGTCAGGGGTTTGGTCTCCAAACCTCTATGTTACATAGTCATTTAAGTATTGGGGTTTTCGTCGCACTCTTTTCTCTGGAATTACAAGTTTTGATTCTTGAATAACATTTTCCGAATTTTTCGTCTCAACTAACTCATCGTTCTTATTGTCAGTGGCATTTTCATTCTCAACTTCAGACTCATCAACATCACTCTACATGTTATCACTCTCGCACTCGCTATCCTGATTTCCTATCCAAATCTTCAGCTGGCTCACATGAGCCGTTGTTTCGTATCCGCGATCGTTAATCTTATTTAGTTTTTTTAAACGATATGTATTACTTGACTCTACTTTTGTGACCACTAGTGGTCCACTATAACATTTCTGAAGTTTGGTGGAGAATCCAGTAGCTATCGGAGACTTTTTAATGAAAACAATATCTCCCTGCTTAAATGTTATGTTTTTCAATCGATTTACATCATAACGCGATTTATACTCACTCTGAGTTCGTCGAATACTTTCGCGAATTTCTTTTTGAATTTCAACTGGACATCTATATGTTTCGCAGTCTACTGTAATATCTCGAGTTTGACAATCCTCAAATCGTGGCAAATAGCCATATAACGCTTCATACGGGCTCTTTTCCGTCGCAACACTCACCATACTGTTTATATCTCTTTCGATTTTCTTGAGTTTCAGGTCCCAATTGTCTGATTCTTCGCCGTCAATTGAACATTTCATCAATGGCAACAACGTTTGATTTAGGCGTTCAATAAGCCCGTTTGCTTGCGGGTGTCGCGTAGAATTTAAAGTATGTCGAATCTGATATTTCTCACATAGCGCTTGAAAACCTTGGGACGTAAAACTCGTACCTCTATCTATGATTACTCTTCTCGGTGCACCAAATGTCAAGATAAATTCCTCTACCTTTTGAACCGTCGTAGTCGCTTTTACATTTCTAACTGGTCGTATATACGCATACTTCGTTAGGATATCTATCGATCCGATGATATAACTATTTTTTCGCGTAGTTGTAATGAATGGGCCTAAGTTGTCGATATGCACAATCTCGAAGGGGCGATTGCCTGGAGGGATCGGATTCAATTCCCCAGCTTGACGTCCGCTTTTCCTTTTCGATAATATACACTCCAAGCAGTTCCTGATGTGAAATTTCACATACCTACGCATTTTCGGGAAATAGAAATAGTTGCTGATTCGCTTCACGGTTTTATCTCCCCCAAAATGACTCGAAAGGTCGTGGTACCTCAATACAATAGCCTTTCTAAAAGACTTCGGTATAACATAAACTTCGCGCTGTTGCTCTCCGTTAGTCACCCTTTTGTACAGTAACCCGTTCTTTAAGCAAAAATCTCGTACTAACCCTTTTTCCGATTTCGATCTGTCGCGTTCTTTTTTTTTCTAATATCTCGATAATTATTTTTAGATTCTCGTCCGATTTTTGATGCATTAATATCTCGTCTTCATTAGTTTCAATGTTCGCGTTTGGAGTGTCATCAATCGGTGCTCTCGAAAGAGCATCAACGTGTGACATTTTGCTCCCTTGTCGATGTTTAATCTCTAAGTTAAATTCGGATAATTGACTTATCCAGCGGGCAATTTGTGGATTCTGCGTCTTCCACGCATTGACATTTACAAGGCACTGACAGTCTGTAATGACTGTAAATGGGATAGCGATTAAGTACGGTCTAAGTCTTTCTAAGGCTCACTTAATGGCCATCAATTCAAGTCGGCTTGAATTTCTCTTCCGTTTCCCTCGTACGTCTATTTACCGCGTAAATCATTCGGAGTGGATCATCTTCTCTATCGGCTTGTAATAGGATTGCTCCTATTCCCTTGGAGGATGCGTCTGTGTGTAATTCCGTTTTCCACGCTTTCGGATTATACACTTTCAAAACCAGTACGCGTAATAAATTTTGCTTTAGGGTATTAAATGCCTCCTCACGTTCTTTCGTCCAAATAAATTCGTTACTTTGTTTTAATAGATCGGTTAAAGGTGAAGCTGTTTGCGCAAAATTTGGCACGAAGCGCCTAAAAAACTGGCTAAGCCCAAAAATTGTCTCACTTCGTGAACCGATTTGGGTTTCGGGAAATCCGCAATTGCTCTAATTTTTACCCTTCCTGGTTCACGGTGGTCTTGAATCAACTTTGAATATAAAGTCTTTGCACATCCATTTTTTTTGCTGATTTGGGTTATTTGCATTCTAAATAATGTGTAAAAAATTTATTGCCCATAACTTGTCGAGCCGTTTTTGAGAAAACTCATTTTGAAAAAAAATCATCAGTTTTTTATTTAAAATGTTTCATATTTGTATCAAATTATGGATTTAAGCATAATATTAATTAAAATAGGGTCAGTTGGGGTAAATCCGGACAAAATACCTATTTTTCACAAATGACGTAAGTTTTTTTATAATAAAAGGCAATTCTTTCGTTTTATACTGCATTATTTTTTTTAGGTCCCTAGATTAATTTTTTATTTTTTATAAAATTTTATATTTAATTTTTTACATTTTATTGTTCGGATTTACCACAAGATTCAAAAAATTTCTTTAAATTTGGGGTAAATCCTGACAGCTTAGTTTCTAAGAAAGGTTTAAAATAAAGTTATCTTAAGTCTACTACTCTATTAAGGGATAGAACAACTTGAAAAAAATTCATACTAGATGTACAAAAATTGAATCAGTTAAGTGTTGTAGTATCATAAAAGTTAATCAATTAACGATTCAAAAAGTAATAATCAAAACATATATAGCTTTAACAAATTTTAATGGATTTTAATAAAACTTGATAAAGAAAAGTTTTTGGGATCATTGAATACGAATACAAAGTCAGATTTTGAAAATTCAAAATGCCGGATCCAATATGCCGGACTTTTTTAAAGATTAATCGAATTACACTACTTACACCACTTTTTAAAATGTAATAGAAGCTCTGTCCAGATTTACCCTAAGTTTTCAAATTATCCTGTTCACAATTGTCGAGATAAAATCATGGAAGTAGTCAGAATCTCTTTTAAAGGATCTGAGCTTAAAATATTGACGTCGAACTGAATTTTTAATTTGTAAATTAAGATCCAACACCTTTTGTCCGTATTTGCCCTCTGTCCGGGTTTACCCCAACTGACCCTAATACTTTTCTTTAATTTTAAATAATATAATATAACAATTTAAATAATATTTCTGACACAATAAGTCAGTTTTGTTTAAATATTACAATACATGTTAAGGCACATATTTTTGCCAATTTACGGAAATTATACCAGTTACTGTACAGAAAAAAAATTAACGAAAAGGTTATATATAATAAATATAAAAACGGCTCGGCAAGTTATGGGCTATAAATTTTTTACACATTATTTAGAATGCAAATAACCCAAATCAGAAAAAAAATGATGTGCTAAGACATTTCATTCAAAGTTGATTCAAGACCACCGTGGGTTGAATCACTCCCTCACCCAAGACATAACCAAGGTATTCGACATTTATCAGCCCGAATCTACTTTTCTTTATATTTATTGTTAAGTTTGGATCTTTTAATAATTTTAGGACAAATATTAAGTTTTCAAGCAGCTCCTCCCAAGAGCTGGCGTAAATGCAAGTGTCGTCGAAAAAGGTGAACGCTTTCCCCTTTCGTCTTGCGATTCCTAAAACCTTATCCATGAGTTTCGCGAAATACTTCGGGGCTCCGGCTAACCCGAACATCGCTCTCTCAAAAGTTCCGGTTTGAGTTTCTGTGATGAAGGACGTGTATTTCTTGGACTCTTCCTCTAAGGGGACTTGTAGATAAGCCCACGCCAAGTCTAAAATTATGAAAAATTTCGCGTCATTTAAATTCTCGAGTAAGTCGTCAAAGTTTGGTATGGGGAAATTGATAGCTTTCGTATTTTTATTTATCCCCCTGTAGTCCATAATCGCGCGCGGTGTGCCATCTTTTTTCGTCTTAAGAATGCTGGACTAGCGTATTCTGCATCTGTTTCGCTTACAATGTCTAGTTTTTTATAGAGTGTTATAATATGGTCCAAGTCCTGTCTGTCGTCCGCGTTTAATCTATAGGGTTTGCACTGAACCGGTTGCGCGTCCTCTTTCATTTCAATTTTCATTTTCATGCAATTTGTTTTCCCGAGTTCTTCTAAGTTTTTTGCAATGCAATCTCGATACTCATTTAAAATGTCTACTAAATTTTGTTTTTGATCACATGTAACCGACTCATCTGTTATGACTTCTTCGAATGTAATTTTATCCTTTATCTTTATCACTTTTTCTTCGACCATTAGAATTTTACCTATAATTTTTTGACCAATATCTATTTTCTCGATTTTATCAGACATGTTCATAACAGGTAAGACAATTTCGCGGTTGTCTACAATTGTATTAATTAGGTATATGGATCCTGGTTCCATCTTTTTTTGTTCGTTCGCGTGTATTTCTACTTTACCGTCTGTTAGTCTTTCGAATTCACTCGAATCTGTCTTTGAAAAATTTAACTCTAGACCGTACCTCGTATAGGTTAAGTCCAAAGCCTCCGTGAAAGGACGCCCTAAAATAATATCGATACTCTGGACGTCATCAGGAACTACTAACAGAGTTATTAGTCTAGGTTTTAAATCATCGAAAAGGAGAATTTCATTAATAGTTCCCGGGCTGTCAACTCTACTCCCGCCGAAACCCTCCAATTGACAATTCAATTCATAAATTACACTATTACGAAGAACTTGGCACAAAATTTGACTCATTTAAAAGCGGAACATCGGGGAACATTGTAATGGAAGTTACTCTAAACTAACGAAATCAAAGTTTTTACTGATCAGATTTTGTAAAAAAAATACAAAAACAATATAAATAACTAAATTTTTAATGAATTTCTATTTTTCAATATCAGTTGAAGATAATAATATGGTATAAGAACTTATTTATTCAGAATGTTTATTTAAAAAAGAGTAAGAACTTCGTTCTGATATTTAGTATTTCAAACAAAATTTTAATCTTTAAACGTTATCTAAAAAAAATTTATAAATAAAAATCGTCAATACCACAATATTTTGTGTAAAAACATATATAGAATAAGATAGGATTATGCAAATTTTATTTAAATAACTTTCAAAAAATTGTATTTTGGCCACGCAAAGAAGGTTTCTGGCCCACCTTGAAAGTGCTTGACTTTTGGATAGGACACAAAATACAAGGCGGTATCATATACCTATAACACACACATACATTCGCATATAACTTAAATATAAACACACACTTAACATTTAAAAGTACGTATCGAATTGTTCTTATATACACGGAGAGAAAAACCAAGCTTTTATAGTATGAACAGTCATACTTATTTCGTAAAAGAATTTACATGCGCTATAAGCGTAAATTTCTGCAGTATTTGTATAAAATTTGTACGATATTAGCATGAACTTTCTACCTTTAAATGCATGGGACATCAGCATACTACGATTGTAAGAATTCATGCTTTTTCGGTATGAGATTCCTGCAACTGTAGTATGAGGCCACGCCCGTTAAACAGGAACGTCCATACAAAATACTAAAAAATAAAAAAAAATACTAAAAACGCTTGGTTTTTCTCTCCGTGTACCCCATGGTAAAATTTTTCACGACCTGTGAGACGTGCTATTTCACTGAAAACTGAGACTTGCATAACATTCTGTTTTGTAAGAAACACAAAATAAAAAATTTTTTTGAAAGTTAATTCTTGAAGACAAATATATATTAACACTATTTGTTTTTCATAAAATAATAGTATATTGACATCTGAAACAACCACAAATGGAAACAGACGATCAGCTGTCATTTACCTTAGATGGAAACGCGTCCTATCCAAAAGTCAAGCACTTTCAAGAAATGATTAATGGGGTGTTCCATAGCTGGAAGAACTTTTGAATCTCAGATTTTGTTTATACTTGGTTAATTTGTTGTGTTTAGGGTGCTTTTAAAGTACACTCAAGGATATTGCAAAATTTGAATTATTTTGCAAGATATTGTTAATTAAACTTTTTGGTCACTTTTTCAGGAATTTTTATCTTGTAAACTATTGGTCCTAGAAAAAAATGTTTTAGACAAAAATTGAAAAGAATGTATTGAATTTTAATAATATTTTATTAAACAATAATTTTTTTATTTTTCTACTAATTTGTTTAAACAATTATTTTTTAATGTTGTTTTTTTTCATGAAGGGAATAACCAATTTTTATAAAAAAATATTTTTATTAAACCTTGGAATGTCCTTAAAAAGTACTTAAATTTGTGAAGATGTGTTTTTTGATATTTTCGAAAAATTAATTTTTGAATTTTTGATTGCTCAGTTCAGGCCATACGGCTTGCGTCACCTTTTTTTAAAAAAATTTTTATCTTGTAAACTATTTGTCCTTAAAAAAAT
Source organism: Leptopilina myrica (nomen nudum) (assembly GCA_032872475.1). Taxonomy (NCBI): domain Eukaryota; kingdom Metazoa; phylum Arthropoda; class Insecta; order Hymenoptera; family Figitidae; genus Leptopilina; species Leptopilina myrica (nomen nudum). The sequence goes on along the minus strand of CM065461.1, from coordinate 19,429,211 downwards.
GTTTTACATAAAAATTAAACAGAATAAAATTATATTTTAATTATATTACCAATGGAAAATGCGTCCTATGTAGAAGGAAGATACCTACATTCTTTCAAATCTGATATTCTTTTTTGAACACTTCTTAACATACATAATGGACATGTAATGACATGTAAAAACTGTTTTTAACATTTAATGAACTTTAGCATCAAATATTTAGGGTACAATCAGTTGTCAATTTTGCTCAGCTGAAAAAGCCTTTACTCTTACTGGATCCTGAATAGATCCTTTAAGGTGGGAAAGGTCTCCCTACTGAAAGTAAAAATATTATTATTATTGTAAATCCAAACAAAATTACAGCACAGTAAAAAAAGATAAAGTTTTTTCTATCCCTTTGAAATAGCCACTTTTTGACAACACTTATTTTTTAATAGAAAAGAATAAAAGAAATTTTCATGATTTCAATAGATTTTTAATTTAATAATTATTTTTTAGAATGATTAAAAAATTAATAAGAATTTAATGCGGCAAAAGACAAATAAGCTCAGTTATTAATAAATAGCATTATGATTTAATGATCTTCACCTTTTTTTAATTAAATCGTGACCAATAGCGAATTCATAAATAATGTTAGTATATGTATATGGGGATTAATTGTATATGTCCCTTTATATATAAATAAAAATTACAAAAAAATTAAATATTTGTTAATTAAATTATTTGATGATGTATATAATCATTAAATTGCATACTTATACTTATACAATACAGAAAAATCGGAATAAACGCAAACCTAAGAAATAAATAAAACCTAACGAACGCGGGAATAGGACCTACGGACTACAAGATGAACGCCCTAACCACTATGCTAATGAACCTAGTTGATTTCAATAATTTTATTGTCAGCGACTTGTTGAATTGCTTTTGATGATTCAATAAATCATGTTTTGACACTAATACACCGTAAGAAATAAGTAAATATTAAACATTGAATTTAACGATCATTCCGAGTCAGGTGAAACACCTGATAATAAAAAAACACCTGACTCAGAATGATCGTTAAATTCAATGTTTAATATTTAAAACAACCGAGTGATAATATCATATAATAAATTTAAATAAGTAAATAGTTTAATAATAATAACAGGGTCAGTCCATTATGTTTCACCTGAAGCCGATGCGGCATATTTTTAAAAAAATCTCATAATTTGTAAAAATGATATTGAATATCTATAGAATTCATTTTTGAGAATTATTTTATAAAATTTTTTGAATTAAACTTAGAATTTTAATTTTTAAGTTGAGTTTCACAGAAAAAAGGTTAGATTGACAGTTATGAAAATTTAATAAAGAAGCATGGAAATAATTTAGATAATACAAATTTCTTGATTGATATTTGTTAAAAATGGGATAATTTACTTGAATAAATAGATTATTATGCAAACATACCTAAAATAATAGATAAAAATTTATTTTTAAATTTACCTATTAAATGTCAAAAGTCACTGAATTTTAATTACATTTTTCTAAAAAGTTTAGAAATATTAACAAAATTGAATACTACATAATGTAAAGTACTTTCAATTTACTTTCATATTATCCACTAACTTTTTAATTTTATAATAAAGAAATATGAAAAATTTTATCTTTTAAAGCCCTACACAGCTGCAGTGTTTATTTAATAACTGTTTTTCTAATTGAGGCTAATTTTTTTCGAAACGGTTTTACACTCGGAGACATTTAACGAATAAAATACAATTTTAATTTTTTTGTTAGGACGTGAAGAACATATTTCAGGGTGGCCACATGTCAGTAAAGTCAGTAAAGTCAGGGAAATGTCAGTGAAACAAAATTTTTGTTAGTAAAGTCAGGGAAATGTCAGGAAAAAAATTTTTTGTTAGTAAAGTCAGGGAAATGTCAGGAAAAAAATGTTTGTCAGGGAAATTAAGAAAATTGAGAATTTTTTCGACTTATTTTCAAAAATTGAGACTTTTTCGACTTTTCTTCCAAACATTTCAAGTATTTATTTACAATTGAGCCGCTGGATCGTAGAAGGGCACGTAAATTTTTTGTCACTAAAATCAAAATCCTTCAGGTCACTCAAAACTTTACTTTTAACTTTAAATATTTTATATGCGTAATGTTTTTTCCTTTTAGGATATGCATTAAAAATATTTAAACTCAAAAGTTGAATTTTGAGTGTCTAGGAGAGCTTTGATTTCGGTCAAAAAAAATGTACGTGCCCTTCTACGATCCAGCGGCTCAATTTTTAAAAATCAATTTTTGAAGAATTTTAATTGCAAATTTTGAAAGTAACTGAAATATCAAAAATTTTAATGAAAAATCTTTAAAGGTAAATTTAAAAATAAAAATTAATGAAAATTAGCTTCTAATTTTTTATAATTCAATGTTTTCAGTATTTTCAATTACATAATTCAAAAAATTCAAATACATACATGCAAAAATAATAACATTTTGGAATTCTTTTTAACATTTTGGAGAATATAATCAAGTTCAAAATTTTTCATTAAGATTACAAAAAAATTAATTAGTTTTTTAAATTATAAAATTTTTTTTTAAGGAATTCAATTATTTTCGAAAAATTACATTAAAATATTTTTAAAAACTAATTATTAGAATTGTTCTAAAATCTTTTTTTAAGATTCATTTATCTTCGAACAATGTAAATAAAATTTACTTTTTGGAGTTATTAAAATTTTTGAGAAATCATGGTCCTGTTTATAATTAAAATTCTTCAAAAATTTGATAATTTTTATTTATATTTTTCAAAAGTTCAATTATTTTTAAAAGATTTAACCAAATTTTAATTGTTTGGAATTTATTTAAAATTGAAAAACTATTATAATTATATAATTACAATTATTATAAAAAAATTTAATTTTTGTATTTAAATAATTGAATTATAGAAGAAATTTTGGGAAATAATTTTAATTAATTGATTCAGAGATGAAGTTTAGTTGAAAATTGTAAAAAATAATTGAATTCAGGAAGGGTTATAATTGTAATTTTTAGAAATTATTCAAATTAATAAATTTTACCCATTTTCCGTAAACATTCATATTTTTCTTTAAAAAGAATTTTGTCAGGGAAAATAATTTTAATGTCAGTAAATTGTCAGGGAAATTGATAAACTGAAACTTGTGGCCACGCTGATATTTGTTTATTAACATTTTCTATACAAATTATATAAAAAAATTATAAAAAATGAAAAAATTTATAAACAAAAAATATATTCAAATAGTGCAATGCAAGACGAAAAAAACCCATATTTTAATTTTAAAATCAGTCAACTAGAACTCGAGAAAAAATTTGTTAATTTAGCAGTACTAAAATATTCAATTGTTAATAACTTTTACAACAACAAAAATTTTCGGCCTAATATTTTTAGGGATTCTTCTTAACCATATTAAGAGAAAAAAAACTATTTTGTTTCAAAACGAAAATTCTTTAGTTTTAGGTGATACGTTTGAGAAATTCTGACCCAAGTATATATTAAAGGGAACATTGCAAGGTACTTTTAAAGAGTTAAACTTGTTTTCACGAAAAATGAATTTGTTTATGTTACTGTCCTTCACAGTAACTCTCGATAAAAAGCGAATTTCGTGGTCAAAATTTCATAAGTTTATACCCATAATGCTAGTAATATATTGATAAAAGGGGGAAAAAGATTCTGGAACACTTTTTGTACACTAACACCATAATCCCTTTACTTGCTTACCTCAAGTTGCAATTGGCTTTATTAAATACTAATACAGTATATGGGTGATTCTCCAAAAAACCTCATTTTGCATGTAGTAAAGATTTTCTAAATAATTATAATCATTTGGGAAAATACCAAGTCATATTTCTCTATTTTATCACTTTTTCTAAATGTTCTGCAAGAAAAAGTTGTAAAATTTTATTGTTTAATACATTTTTTAAATATTTTACCACCTCAAAATCGATTTTTTAACCTGTCATCTAAGTGCTTTTCATTTTTTCAATACGTCAAACAATTATTTAAAACATGAAAATAGGTACTTTATCAATTTTTTTTGTAAAAGTTATGATATTTGAGAATAATTTTCTAAGATATGAATAATGAATATAAAATATTTTTGCTGTGGGTAGAGATATTGATTAATTATCGTGATCAATATTTAAATTAACATCTCTAATATTAATTTCTTAAGTTACTTTTTAAAAAATGTAATTATTTTGCGTTAAAAAAATTAAAATTGAAACATAAGCAGAGATTCACAACCTAAAGCGTCATTCCTCTCATCCCTAGGAAAAACAATATTAATATATATAAATTGATCGCAAATTTTTTTCACTTTTTTGAATAAAAATTAAAAATTGATATGATTGTCGATTGTTTACAAACTGCCAGTGAAAAGTGAACCTAAAATGTATGAAAAATAATTTTTGACCATAGTTAAAAGAGATTTTTGATAACTGTAAGTATTTCAAAATCTATCAAATTTATAGATAATATTAATAAATTATAATTATTAAATAATTTTTTATAAATGGAAAAATATATATAATAAAAAACGCCGGCGCCAAATTTTAACCTCTTAATTTTTTTGTAAATTTTAATTTAAAATATATACTTTAAAAGCAAAATGTTAGCATGATCATGCTATAGAGGTGGTAGATTTTTGTAAACTCAATATAATTGACTGAATTAATCCATAAATAATATTTTTTTTTCTTTTCTGTTTGTAACTCGAAAAAAGGAGTATTTCGGGAGAATCACCCATATACAAAAATTCATACAGAATGTTTCTCTGTGTAGCTGAGAAGGAGACCACCAGACGTGGTTTTTGCAGTTTTCTACTTTTCTCAATATACTTTGTTATAAACACATAAAAACCATTTACAATTTTTTTAAATTGATCATTAAAAAAAATTGTTACAGGTGTTAAAGAATTACATAATTTATTAACTAAAAAATAAAATAAAAATAAGATAAACTGTATAATAAATTATAAATAATTTACAAACATTCAGAAATTCAAATCTTTGAAGATCTTTCTTGCACTTTTTGAACTCACCCACTGTCCTATACCTGACCGATATTATCCCTTGCAAACGCGTGCACTTGTTATGAGATTATATTGATAATTGAAATAAGATCATGTTGAACATTAAATGCACACACTAAATAGGATTTTATATTTCTGACAGTCGAAATAAGATTTTATTAAGAGGAGGCGTTGACATGCTGATCAACAAGAATTAATATATTTTAACATTTTTAATAATTTGCAGTTAAAACCACGAGAGAAACTAGCATTGCAATATAGTGAAACTCTGAAAGCTAAATATGGATCCCATCCTAAAGTACGACGAATCGCTCGTCATAGACAAGTGCCAAAGCATATTTACAATGCACAAGCTGAGATTCGAAAATCTCGAGAAAAAATTGCACGCAAGTATGTATTTTTTATGAAAAAAATTTTCTTTGTATTATTTGATTGTACAATTTTTTCTTTTATGTGAAAAATTTAATTTTTTAGGGAGTCAAATAGACGAATTCATTCAAAGAAAGGCGACGTACCATTTACAGCAGAAAGACAAAAACACGTGGTTGCAGAAGAGAAATAAATGAAAATTTTTAAAAATTTAGAAGTGTAAAATTTCTATTGTTTTTCATTATATGTATGTGTAAAAATATACAACAAACTTTATAACAAATGCCGACGTAATTTTTTTATTGCTCAGTATGTTATCAATTTACTAATTTTTAAGAAATAGTTATTGCACAGTGGGATTTTCATCTCTCCTAAACCAATCTAAATGAATAAGCGTGAATACAAAGGGGATTATTTTCAAAATGTACTCCTTATTAGAATTAGCAACTTTCTAGAAAAAGTATTTTTTTAGTAAAAATGTAATAAAATGTTTACAAACAATTCTTTATAATTAGTGAAAAGATGTTAAAAACTGTTTTAATTCTTCTAATCAGATATTTTATTTTTCAACTTAGCTTAGCTTCTACTCTACTCTTCAAAAATATAACACTTTTTACAATTATACATAAAATAAATAATATAAATTTTTCACGGAAAGAAATCTGGTAAAATAATATCATTTGAGAAACCGATAGAGTTTTAAGACCAACAGGCCAATAGAATTTAACTATCTAAAGCGAATAATATTAATATGAAAGCATGAACATATTCTAAAAGAGCTTCAGATAGAAAACACAAACTAACCTTTATGTACCTGCATGAACACATACACAAGCAATACATTGTGGTGGCCCATTACAGCAAGAGTACCCTTGAAGGAAGGTCACAATAACATTCAGGGCAGTATAAAGTTTTAAAACATAGATTCTAAATTTTTTTTTTCATTTTTGTAAATGTACAAATTTTTAACTAAAAACAAGTAATAGACACTTTCACAAAAATTTAAAAACAATTGTAACAGATTTTTGAAAGATAAAAAACAATGCTGGTATTAATTATAATGCTTAAAAAATTAATTATAACATGAATTATTAGTTTATAAAATTTATCACATTTAAACGCGACTAAAGCGCGCCATGTATGTTGTGGCGTCACTGTTCATTACCAAGTGGATACATACAGTGGCTACAATACAATTTACTATATTACTATAAAAACATATTTTAGGTTAGGTTTTAAAAAACTTGAATATTTCGTTATTTGAAACATTCCCAAGCTGTCACTTATTACTATACACTCGGGTCGCAAAGTTTCAGTACATTTGGACTTTTACTTGTAAATGCTCGCTTTACTTCAAATTCAAATATTTCTGTAAAAATAGGTGCAACAGCTATCAAACAAGGATCATTTTAAAGCTCAATAAATTTAGAGTCAGATAAGCAACAAAAATAACCAATTTAATATTGTAAATTTGAAAATATAATTCTTTAAAGTTAGAGATTTTTATGAAAATTGCGATTTCGTAATCTGGAGTTTAAACGAACGCCAATTGAAGAAAAAAATTTTTTAAGACTTGACAGTTGTACAATAACAAGTACAAATTCCATTCTTTAATTCTAGACAAAAATCATTTACAAATATGAAGTATTTTTTTCAAATTGTATAAAAATAATTTCTCTTGCTCTAAATTTTTCGAAGAATATAAATTGCAAATTCGTCGATTCTATTCATTTGGTTTATCAATTAACCACACTTTTAAAAAATATTGAACCTCTTTTTTATTGTAAAATTTAAAAAATTGCACCTTGAAATAAAATAAGTAATAATGCGAGTTAAAATTTGTAACATTATAAGAAGAGGGATAAATTTCATGTAAATAATTTAAATTTACTACAGTCAAGAGGTTCAATATTTTTTAAAAGTGTGGTTAATTGATAAACCAAATGAATAGAATCGACGAATTTGCAATTTATATTCTTCGAAAAATTTAGAGCAAGAGAAATTATTTTTATACAATTTGAAAAAAATACTTCATATTTGTAAATGATTTTTGTCTAGAATTAAAGAATGGAATTTGTACTTGTTATTGTACAACTGTCAAGTCTTAAAAAATTTTTTTCTTCAATTGGCGTCCGCTTGAACTCCAGATTCCGAAATCGCAATTTTCATAAAAAATCTCTAACTTTAAAGAATTATATTTTCAAATTTACAATATTAAATTGGTTATTTTTTTTGCCTATTTGACTCAAAATTTATTGAGCTTTAAAATTATCCTTGTTTGATAGCTGTTGCATCTATTTTTACAGAAATATTTGAATTTGAAGTGGAGCGAGCATTTACAAGTAAACAGTCAAAATGTACTGAAACTTTGCGACCCGAGTGTATACAAATTATTGTAGAACATAAGAAGGTTTTATTAGTATCACCAGTACAAATATAATTTATTTCTTTTTTTATATATTTATTTATACATATTTGTGAGATATTTGTACACTAGCCTGCAACTTTAACACCTGACGTTTCCGTCGCGTTAAAATATTCCGAATTAGCAAAATATTCTGACACCATTTTCACATTCACTTTTGGCAAATTGTCGGATTGAGCTTTAAATAACCCTGCACTAATTACGTTTGTCATCTTTAATAAAATTGATAAAAAATAAAATATTTTAACATTATTTCACGTGTATTTCACAGTGTAAACATGAACAGTGACGTCATATACAGTTGAACCAATCACATATCGTTTTTGCCGTGCTTGTTAAAATCAAGACTTTTTATTAAAAATTAAATAGTTAAAATATATTTAATAACATTTTTATTTATATATATATATATATTTATTTAAACATTTAATACTATGATTCAAATTAAAAAGAATTTATCAATCTTCCAAGTCAAAAAATAAAAAAACAACTTTTAACGTTTCGACAGCTCAGCTGTCCTCTTCAGAAACTAAAGAACGAGTTGTTAAATAACTTGCGAATCGTTGAGTTGATCGCAAGTTATTTAACAACTCGTTCTTTCGTTTCTGAAGAGGACAGCTGAGCTGTCGAAACGTTGAAAGTTGTTTTTTTATTTTTTTTGACTTGGAAGATTGATAAATTCTTTTTAATTTGAATTATATAATTTTTTACCAAGTGATAAATTCTTTTAAATATATTTAATACTATGAACTATAAAACGCAAAAAGAAAATTAGATAAAATTTTTTTGTGAAAGTGTCTATTAACGGCGTTGCATTTGATCTGGGGATAAAATGGCCGCACAACAGAAAGGTGGAGTAAGGCGGGTTGCCTACGTAAAGGCATAACAGTATGATAAAACAGGGCAGTAACTTTTATTTTGTTGAGAATGATTAAAACAATATTTGTCAATAATAAAAATTAATACGAAAGGCATAAATAAAGGGATTTTCGTTTATAAAAATGTACATAATATAAAATATGTTAAATTAAAACGAAAAATATTAAAAACCTTTTTATTTTAATTAAAAAAAAAAATTTTTTTATTAAAACAATATTTGGTAATAAAAAAATTAATACAAAAACATAAATAAAGGGATTTTTGTTTATAAAAATGTACATAATATAAAATATGTTAAATTAAAACGAAAAATATGAAAAACATTTTTTTTTAATTTTGTTATTCATTAAAAATTTTTTTTAAAAAGATTAAAAATTAAATTGTTAATTAATACCTCTAAAGGTACAATTCATTAAATTGTAATTAATAAAAATATGGAAAATGACAAATATGCAGAATTTTTCGTCCACGAGAAAACGCGGCTTAGCTCCCAAGCGTGAATTTCACAGGGCAAGTGATTGAAGTAGAAGCAGAACGAAAAAATGCATACAAAATAATGTTTTTAAAACGTTAATTGTCGAAAGTAATTGACTTTTAAAAAATCGGTCTTTTGCATTCATTCAACAATATATTAATTAATTTGAAGGTTTTGGAATAAAAAATATAAATTATACAAATTACTGTCCTCATTTGAAAAAAAAATAATATTGTAGTAAATAGTATAAAAAATTATAGATATAAACAAATCAAAATCATGTAATATTTTTTCAATTCATTCTATGCTAAGCCAAAAGTTTTTTATTAAAAGATTTTATTTAACAAATGCCAAAATGCGAGATTTTCTTATTTGTTTAAAAAAAATTGGAAAATTATTAAACAAAATTTTACGTATATTATTTTGTTAAAGAGTTTGTAATTTTTTTCAAAAATAATAATATTTATCACAAGAATGCAATTATTTAAAATGTTTTAAATTACCTAAACTCTTGTCAGAAATTCAATTATTTTTAAAATATCTAAAAAAAAATTATGGTCTACATTTCCAATAACCTTTATAAATAAATAACAATAATCTTGGACAAAGTTTAATTATTTTAAGGAATTTAAATAAAATTCATTTCAAAATTCAATTACCATTTTCATAAATAATAGTATTCATCACAAGAATTCAAATATTTTCAAAAATTTTAATAAACAAGTTGTATATCCAGATGTTCACTACATAAACATTTTGCTTCCTCCCCAGGTGGTAAACGATAACTAAAAGGCATCAAAATGTTAACATCTACTCAAATCGATAACTAGAAGTTATCAAAAAGGAAAGTGTGCCCGCCGGGTCTTTACGATAAGAAGAAAATAAATTTCTAATAAAAGTGTGAATTTTTCGTCTTTAATTGTTATTAATTTCGTAAATTCAAATACAATATATACTTTATATATATCAATCGATCCGTTTTAATGCAAAGAATAAGATTTTTAAAAAAATTTGTAAAATTTTATTGTACAACAATATAATGTTGATGAAAGAACTGATTTTTTGAAAAAAATGGGAATTTTTCAACTTTTATTGTCATTATCTCTATAAAATCTCATAAAATTTATACCTTATATTGACCAATCGATTCATCTTGGTGCAAATTTGAAAATTTTGTAAATTAAACGACTACAAAGCTTCCTCACGAGGAAGCAAAATCATGTCAAAATTTCAATTATTTTCAAAAAAATTCTTATTTCGATGATTTTTAATATTCGACTATGTTTATAAAATTTTTCAAAAAAATTTAATTATTAAAAAAATGTTTTTTAAAATTCTACGAAAACTTTCAATTTTTTTTAAACAAATTTTTTTTACGTTAACGAGGGAACCAACAGGGGCTTCGCTCATAGCCCTTAAGGATACCCATCTCAAAAATTTATCCAAGTTCCAAAAAATATTTTTTTTATTAAAAAAATTGAGTTCAGAATGCATTGAATTACATTTCAAAGCACCCGAAATTGGATCCACCATTTTGATTTTTTTTAAACAAACCTCAGATTTGTAATCAGAGACCCGAAAAGCCACCCTCTACCGAAGTTTGGTCAATTTGAATAAATAAGTGTATTCATCTAAGGGTTAATATATAGGGAAGAGTGGGACAAGACGGGGTACTTAAGGTTTAAAACGCAAAAAACGAAAATTATCGAATTCATTTTTCATTATTATTTTTAAATATCATCTTTGGGAATAATAGGCCAGTCGTTGGGTCGAAAAAGTGCACAAAAATGCAACCTAAAAAGTCTCCGTGGTTTATTGTAGTTTGGGGGCTCCACATAAGAGCCCCAGAGTTTGCTGTCGATTATCAGTTGCGAAAAATAGTGTAAACAATCGTCAAAGTTTGGAAAACGTGATTTTCGATGACCGACGCTACGGGTTACATTTTAGAGGAAAAAATTGTTATTGAAAGTTGTAGAGCTTGGAAATAGCTTTCAAATGACTGGTCGTACGTTAAAAAATATTAATTAGTTTAGTTGAAAATGAATTTAAACTATTAAAAATAGCACTTTTTTAATTGTTTAATAACATTGTTAATATTTCAGCAGGAATATTCTCCTTGCGAAGCTGAATAAATCCCAAAAAAATTCAACTCAATCAGATAAATAGTTTATGCATAATTCAATTTGTTAACTAAAAACATGTAATTTTGCAACGGAATTTCTACACTTTTGGACCTGCGAATTTCTTTTTACATTCTCATCACATGAGAAGGTATTAGTTTTAGTCAAATTTTGACTTTTTCTAATTTTATGAAATCTTTGCGTTTTGAGGTGCCCTGAGTCCGAAAAACATGGTCCGGCGAGTGCGTTTGTCTTTCTGTCCGTCTGTAGACGGTTTTTGTTGTTCCCACGATAACTCTTGAAAAACTTATCAGAACGTTTTTAAATTTAACACACATATAGTTGGTGTAAAAATGAAGGCTAAGTTCGTTAACCAGACTTTTTCGCCAAAAACTACCAGAACTACAGTAGTTTCAAATTTTTGAAAACTCAATTTTTTCAAATTTTCAATTTTATATTATTTTATATTAGGTTAATACAAACAACTTTCCTCTAGAACATTATTTGATAAAAACTCAATTTTCAAAGTTATAGTTCCTTACATGGTCAAAAAAACTAAAAAAAATCCCAAAATAATATTGAAAATCGAATTTTTTTAATGGAATAAAAATTAATCAATTGATTTTAATCTATTTGCACTCTAATATACTTAAAAAACAAATTTATACACAAAAAAGTTGTAATTTCCAGAAAAATCACTCTCGATATATATTTTTTGTGCGCTTTTTTGACAAAAAATCAATATTCCGACTCCATTATCTCCGACATTTTTGCATATGCAATTTTGTCACCAGAGACTTTTTTTCGCCGCTTTGCATCAGCTACAACTTTGCTATTGACAACTTTTTGCCCATCCCAAAACTTTTCAAGTTATTTGTCGTAATTTTTTTTTTAAGTTTTTGGACCCGACCAATCTTAAAACTTTTAATAAAATCTGTATTTTATAGTAATAGCTAAGAACAATTTTAATTAATTGTCATTTTCAATATTTTTATTAATTACACTTTAATGAATTGTACCTTTAGAGGTATTAATTAACAAATAGTTAACTTTCGTTCCTCTCCATCAAAAAACTTTTTCTTTTATTAAATATACTGTACTTTAGATTTGTCGCTTCGCGAAGTATTTAAAGTAGAGCAACAATATATTTGGAGAAGGGACAATTCATTGTAATCGACAATTAGGGCGATGACTAAAAACATTAGTAGAGACAAGACTATAATTAGTGACTCGAAAGTTTATTATAAATTGTAAATTAATAATTGTAAATTAATAATTGAAAAAAAGGAAACAATATCTGTGGAGTGGTTTCTTTTTAAATAAGGGTCAAACTATTTTATTTCAACTAAAGTGGTCGCCGACTAATTTTGATGTTACTAGAATTACAAAATAAAAGGATTTTTTAAAATAATTTTATATCTTTTATAAAATTTGAATTTTAAATATTAGAAATGCTGAAAACTGTCAATTTTCTGCCAGTAGAAAATAATTCAAAAGAAATACATTTTAGTACAAAAATATAATAAAAATTATTGTAAAAATAAAAAATATTTGTAAAATAAAACTGCTACTTTGCCCATTTTCACGATTTTCAAGTGTGTTTAACTTCTCTGGAAAAAATCGGAAAAATATGGGATTTTCATATATAATTAAATTATCACTAATTAAACACACACTATGATTTTCACTTTGGTCCCGGGCCTAGTTTAAAAATTATACATTTTTTAAAAATACTATATTTTTAAGGGTTAATGTTAAAGATGAATTTGATTATTTATTTATTAAACAAAAATCTCTTTTCAAACAAATTCAACTTTAACTGTATCGAAATTATTTTCGATATTTTTGAAGTGAATTTAGATTATAAAATTGAAATCATCCCAAGGTAAAACGTACTTGCTTTTCGGGAATAAAATTTATATTCAATAGGTAGTGGATCCCCTTTTTAAGATAATTATTAATTCAATTACTCCGATTAGACGGTATTAGATTTGAAAGAAATCTAAGAAGAAAAAAGGTAGCAACAGTTGAGAAGAATTGTAATAAAATACTATATGTAATGTGAGTAATAATGATATGTTTTTGTTTCATTTATTTTAATTTGATTAAGATTAACATAAAATCATACAAATAAACGAAATTCTCAATTTCTCTTGAAGATTATTTTTTATTTTATTATTACAACAAAATGCCCCCTTTAATGAAACATATCCCTTATAAATTCTTAATTCGTATATAACAATACAACTTTTATAGTATTTGGCTATTATTAGTTACAATAAAAAATAATGTTTGTTTATATATTTTTCTTTTGTGTATAGAATATAATAATGTGTAAATGTAATCATGTATAAAATGTTTTGATAATTAATAATTTCACTCACCAACTTACTATTTATTATTTTTATCTGCGACAGAAAAATATCGTATTACTCCTTAAAGGTGAATCATTTAGATTCACACCTGTAGTATCTCTTTTTAAAGATAGGTTTACTTGCTTTACTTTATTCTTTATTATTCTTCAAATGCCTTTATTATTTTTTATAGAATGTTTCTTTTAATATTATGCTTTCCTTTACTTTATTCAAATACAAAAAATTATATCAAAATTAATTTTAATATTTAAATTTCGGGTTCACCGAATTTAAACTTGTAATTAATCCTGATATCGTTTGAATAATGACAACAAAAATCTTCAAACCACTAGACTGAGGTTTGATATTTAATACCCCCTTTTATATAATTTCAACCTAAAAAAGAATCTTTTAGGAATTCACTATATCCACATGAAATGATTTTCACTTAAATTCCCTTTTTATTTCTTTCTTTTCAATTTTACTTTTACTTTAATATTTCAATCACTTTTCACTTGTATTTTTCGTAAATATTATTTATTTTCTTGTGATTCAAGTAAATCAAATATGAGCTTGTAATGCAACTTGTTAATTCAACTTTTCAAATAACAATGATATCAACCCTTACTTTAGGGGAAAAAAATAAAAAAACCTCCGCCTTTTGCGGGAAATAAAATCACAATATATATCATCAACCGCTCTGCGGGAAAAACAATTAAAGACTCACGATTAATACATTTTAATAATCGGTCACACCCTGGAAATCCACTCGAAATAAGTAAAGTGGGGGATTCCGTTGCACACGGTCCCTCAAACTTATTGTTGCTAGGCCAGCTTTTCGCAAACTTGCAAATTCTTGAAAGTGGCGTGATAGAGTTCGACGTTCTCTACACTTTTTATGGACAATACATAGGTGATTTCCTTTCCTTGATGTTTTACCAATACATTTAGAAGTTTTTCTTGTGAAATTGCTTTTGATGATTCTCGCAATTTCTCACAGATGTTGGTTGATTTATTTTTTGAAATATAATGTTTTATAGTTTGAAATATTATTTTGATAATATTTAAAGAAAGTTTAATAATAAAAAGCAATTGGAGTTTTTCAGTTGTTCTTAATATAGATTGAATGATTTGAAATAAATTCGTAAACAATAAATTGATGAGTAAATTAATGGTAAAGAATTACATCTTTCCTATTAATTGTGTAAAAAGAAAATAATGCTTAATTCTAAGACAGTAATTTCCGAAATTCCCTTGAAGTTATACAATATAAAAGCTGTCTTATTTCTAGAATATAAAATTTAAAACAAAAAAATGGTTACTAAATTAAACGTAACAGTTAATGAATGTAATTTTTATAAAGTTGAAGTTGGTTTATTATTATTGTCAATGCTAATCTAACTTTAACTTTATAAAAATTACATTCATTAACCCTTAAAAATATAGTAATGTTGAAATTATATATGATCTTGGGAAGGTAAGATTTGAATAAAAATTCAAAAGTGTGTCGTTAAAAGAGCGACGTTTCGTTGGCTAGGGTTTGCCAACCTCATCAGGCTAAAATTTTATTAAATAGATAGGTAACAAATACATCAGTATTTGTTTGGATAGGACTAAAAGCACTATTTCTATAAATTAACAATAATGATATACCTAAATTTCGTTAGAACATCGAACACATTCTAACACGTCAAAGATTAAAATTTTGTCAAAATATAATAAAAAATCACTCCACACTTATAAAAATAAAATTTAAAATAGAGAGAAAACATTCTCGTACAGCGATTCACTGTCAACTAAAAAGAAATTTAATCATCTTACAAAGTCAAATCAGGAAACACGTGAGAGAAGTCAACGAACCAAAACATCAACACACTCTTAAATGAGGTACAAGTTATATTGATTTTATTATTTTCTCTATGGACACGAGTCCATACGTCTAAGTAAAGGAAAGAATGTTTTGTTTAAGGTGAAGATATCTTCCTTTCTGTTGATAGTGGAATGATTTGTTTTTATATGGATCATTTCAGATATTCGTCTTTTTCTAAAATTAGGTTCATTATCCAAAATTTTTGTATTTTCCCAATCAAAATCATGATTAAAATTTAAACGATGTCGATAGACCACAGAATTATCATTTACTTTTTTATGTTCGTTGATGCGAGTTTGTAGTGATCGCTTTGTCTCTCTTATATAAGTTGCTGGGCAGTCTTTACAATCAAACTTATATACGACATTCGTTTTATCCCATTTTTTAGTTATATCTTTTCCCTCTATTTTCTCTCTATTTTAAATTTTATTTTTATAAGTGTGGAGTGATTTTTTATTATATTTTGACAAAATTTTAATATTTGACGTGTTAGCATGTGTTCGATGTTCTAACGAAATTTAGGTATATCATTATTGTTAATTTATAGAAATAGTGCTTTTAGTCCTTTCCAAACAAATACTGATGTATTTGTTACCTATCTATTTAATAAAATTTTAGCCTGATGAGGTTGGCAAACCCTAGCCAACGAAACGTCGCTCTTTTAACGACACACTTTTGAATTTTTATTCAAATCTTACCTTCCCAAGATCATATATAATTTCAACATTAACAAACTATGGAAGGATATATCTCTAACAACTTATTAAATACGAGTCTTGGATCGGAGATAGACTCAAATTCACTGGCAACATCTTTTTTCACACACATTGGTATAAAATATGGATCACACCTTAAAGGTCTTCTTAAAAAATGGACATCATTGAATAATCATCTGGCTATGGCACTCTCAAAAAAGGTTTTTCTTTTCAGTTGCAGAAACAATGATGTTGTTCCGCAACATATTGTCAACTTCCAAAAGCGCTTAAACATTGTTTCTTTACATAGTAAGTTTTGCAAAAAAAACTTTTTTAAACTTAATGATTTCTATTGTAAAAAATTATTAAATATTGAAATTAATGATATTCATCTTCATGTCGCCTTTTTAAATAAATCATTAAATATATGTAAAGAGCGTATCTTAAATTCGACAGCATCGACTACACTAAGTTTGTATTCAATAACACGTATTTCTCACTCGACGGAAAATTCTATAGGCAGATTTACGGAACGCCTATGGGCTCACCAATCTCGGCCTTCGTTTCCGACCTTGTTATGGATGATCTGGAAAGTGATTGTCTTGATATATTAAAAGAAAAATATAATTGTGTTCCACTATTCTACTTCAGATATGTGGATGATACAATTTTGGCTGTAAGAAGAGAACACGTCGATCTTGTAATTGACACTTTCAACTCTTATAACCAAAAGTTACAATTTACTATTGAAATAGAAAAAAACAATTCCATTAACTTTCTTGACTTGACACTCATTAGAGAAAATAATCATATAATCACTGACTGGTATCAAAAACCTACTTCTTCCGACAGACTAATTAATTATTTTTCAGATCATCCAATTCAACAAAAAAAGAATGTTATGTACAACTTCGTTGATAGAGCCATTTCATTATCCAATAAAAAATTCCATTTTGACAACTTGAAGAAAAATAGAAAAATTCTAAAGAACAATAGTTATCCTTTAGATTTTATTGAAAAACATATTGGTATTAGAATGAACAAATTAAAATATTTGAATGAGAATAATAACTATCAAAATAAAGTTAGTATATATAGTCAAATCCCCAAGGTGGCTTTGCTCTTTAATGAAAAATATTTCTTTAAGTTGTGAAATGTTCTTAGGGAATTTAATTGTACCTCTATTCCCATCGTTAACAAAAACTCTAATTCTATTATAAAATTGGGAAAAGATATAACTAAAAAATGGGATAAAACGAATGTCGTATATAAGTTTGATTGTAAAGACTGCCCAGCAACTTATATAAGAGAGACAAAGCGATCACTACAAACTCGCATCAACGAACATAAAAAAGTAAATGATAATTCTGTGGTCTATCGACATCGTTTAAATTTTAATCATGATTTTGATTGGGAAAATACAAAAATTTTGGATAATGAACCTAATTTTAGAAAAAGACGAATATCTGAAATGATCCATATAAAAACAAATCATTCCACTATCAACAGAAAGGAAGATATCTTCACCTTAAACAAAACATTCTTTCCTTTACTTAGACGTATGGACTCGTGTCCATAGAGAAAATAATAAAATCAATATAACTTGTACCTCATTTAAGAGTGTGTTGATGTTTTGGTTCGTTGACTTCTCTCACGTGTTTCCTGATTTGACTTTGTATGATGATTAAATTTTTTTTCAGTTGACAGTGAATCGCTGTACGAGAATGTTTTCTCTCTATTTTAAATTTTATTTTTATAAGTGTGGAGTGATTTTTTATTATATTTTGACAAAATTTTAATCTTTGACGTGTTAGAATGTGTTCGATGTTCTAACGAAATTTAGGTATATCATTATTGTTAATTTATATAAATAGTGCTTTTAGACCTTTCCAAACAAATACTGATGTGTAACCTATCTATTTAATAAAATTTTAGCCTGATGAGGTTGGCAAACCCTAGCCAACGAAACGTCGCTCTTTTAACGACACACTTTTGAATTTTTATTCAAATCTTACCTTCCCAAGATCATATATAATTTCTACTTTAACAAACTATGGAAGGATATATCTCTAACAAATTATTAAAAATATAGTATTTTTAAAAAATTTATAACTTTTAAACTAGGCCCGGGACCAAAGTGAAAATCATAGTGTGTGTTATGTGTGTATTATTTGGAATAATATTTTATTTATTATTTTATATTTTTAAATGGTTATATTAATTTATAATAATAAATTTAGACATTCGTTATCCGATCAGTGACCTTTACACTCGGGTGTGCGGAACTGTGAAAAATTTTAATAATTTGCGTTTGAAAAGCTTTTAGAAGGAAGGGACGAAGTGTGTCACCTGAAATATTGCAAATTACTGGAGTTTGATCAGGATCCCAGGACAATTCTTTCAGGTTCAACGAGGTATTTTTTATCCGTAAAAAGCTTTTAAGCTCCGCATCGGCTGCCTGAGCTTTTGATAAATCGACTAAACTAAACTCGGCTGGGAAAGCGACTGCCTTGACGCGAGATAGTGCATCAGCGACTGCATTGTCATCACCTGATATATACTCGACAAGATGGGTAAATTGTGAAAGGTACGAAATTTGCCTTTGTTGTCTGGAAGAGCTTTTCTCCATGGATTTTGTAAAAAAAATTTTTGTTTAATTTTACAGACTCATAAATTGCGGTGAGTTCGCGATCGTAAGTACTGTATTTGACTTGAGCGGAATTGAATTTTCTCGAGAAAAACGCGAGGGGCTTCCAATGTCCGTCGAGGAACTGCTCGAGAGCTGCACCCATGCCCAAATCCAAGGCATCCGTCACTAGGCGTTTTGGGGCCTTGCTGGCCGGATGGGCAAGGACAGTTGATTCGAGCAGCTCCTCTTTGATCCCGGAAAAAGCCTCACTCGCATCGTGAATCCATTCAATTACGCGAGGCATGTGGTTATTTCGCCTGTAACAGTTTACAAGGCGCAGAAAACGCCTGAGTTAATTTACAGTTCTCGGTTTTGGAATGTCAGCGATTGCTTTCAATTTTTCTGAAGTAGGCTTAATTCCCTGAGAATCAACGGCATAACCAAGAAATTCAACTTCCTTAGTCCCTAAAATACATTTGTCGACATTGATACGAAGCGAAAAATCCTTTAATAGTTGAAAACCAATTTGAGATGATTCTCATGTTCCTCATTAGTAGAGGACGCAATAAGAATATCGCCGAAATATGCAAATGCGAAATCGAAATCCCCTAAAGCTCGGAAAATGTAATTACGGCCGTGTTTGGAATATCGGGCGGATATACTGGAATCCGGTGAAAAGCGAGGTACAAATTGATTTTTGAAAAGACTTTTTTATTCTGCAGGTTCGACACGAAATCCCGAAGATACGGAACAGGATACCTGTCTGGGATCGTGACTTTATTTACTCCGGTATAATCTCCACATATTCTCCATCCTTCGCCTTTCATAGGTACCATATGCATGCAACGGTGCAGAGTATGCGGCCTTGGAGGGTTGTCAATTGCCATCCTCACACTTAGCTTGAAATTTTTTTTGGCGAAGGCGTATTTCTCAGGTAAAAGACGCCGAGCTTTAGATGCGACTGGAGGGCCAACGGTCTTGATATGATAGTAGACGTCTCCGGAAATTATCTTTAGCTTTTGCGGTGGGCTCGTGAGTTCTGAAAATGATGCAAATAAATGCGCGAAAGCTGACTTCTTTTCGATAACGCTAATATCAGTAACGGTAGCTATTTTAAAATTGCAACGCACGCTTGAATTCGTATTATTTAATTTTCTACTTTTAAGGTCGACGTTCAACCCAAAGTGTGACAGGAAATCGGCACCCAGAATTGGATATGGCGCACCCATTGCTGCGCATCACGTGGGTTCTCTCTCACCTCACACTACATCTCTTGTGGGCCCAGCGATCTATAATACTTGGTTGCTCGTACAATTTCCTCAGTTCGTCGTCGACCGGTCTCGGGGCTTGCTCCGAGGCAGATCGACGACAGCTCTCTCTTCTCTTTTTCCCTTTTGATCTAACGCCGAGGTTGAGGTACGATTCTCCCAAGGAATGAGATCTTCCTTTCTCACCTGGTGCAGGCCGGCGGTATCTCAGGTACAACTGGGGCTACTTGCTTGTACTTCCTAGAAGGAGTTGTACTCAAGACTCAGGTACAACTGGGCAGTGGTAACACCCTTCGCCTCTCCGTTTCTCTCTCTTTTCACCTGTCATTGCTCTTGGTCTAAGCAGGGGTACAGCCGTGTAAGACCAAGGCTTATGGGGAAATAACTTTACTTAATTTTACAGCGTGGCCACAGGGGAGTATATCGAGCTTTACAATCGCCAGGACAGCGTCGCAGACTCTCGTTAACTCTCTTGTGCTTACTCTCTCACTCACTCTCTCTCTCTCTAACGTTTGCTTATCTTTCCTCTCTCTTTCTCGCATGCTACATCTTTCTGTTCTTATCTTTTAATCTTTTAGTTATTTTATACTTTTAATTTTTCTTTTATTATTCTATTTTTTTCTATTTCTTTTAATTCTATTTTAGTTAGTTTAGTTATTTTTGAGTTGTTATTAGTTAGATTAGGTTTTTTGATTGATTTCTTTTATATTATTTTTGCATTATATCGAGTCATTTATTTTTATTATGTATTGTTAATTTTCTTTCGATTCATTTTAAATTCATCTTCGTTAATAATTATTTTTGTAATATTCCTTTATTATCTAAATATATTTTCTTACGAAGGTTTAAAACTCTGCTTTGTTACTGACTTCACCCTGCCTATCGATATCACTATGGGTGTTTTCGACATCGTCGGTTGTACCGGTCAGTTGCCACAAAAAGGTGCTTATTTGAGACTATTTAGGTTGAACTATATAGTCTGAAATAAACAATTTGAGCACCTTAATGTGGCAACTGACCGGTACGACCGACGACGTCGGAAACACCCTAAATTGACTAACTAGCTTGCTTAAATTTTGTAATGACGCTTTTCGCCATTTTATTAATTTATTTGATAAAAGATAATCTGAATTTAACCCGGAATCCATTCGGCGAGCAAATCCTTTGGCAATAAAAATTAAGATAATTACAAAATATTTATTAAAATTTAAGAATGCAATAATAATATAAATATAATAAATATTTGGTAAACCGACGGAATAGCTCAGATGGTTGGAGCTCCGGCTTTGCGGGTGCTGCGAGCGAGGTTCGCGCCCTCCGTTGGACGGGGATTTTTTTCCGACAGGTGAGATATTCCGAGCGGGAGGTTTGACGTCTAGGTGCGACGGTATGCAATGTCGATTATTGTCCGATGCCTACCGCCGAAACTAGACTGTCGATAAACCGGTTGTACTCAGAAGAGGTTTTTCTACAGTTTCCCTCTTCTCTGGCGAGAAAACCCAATTACGGGTGGTCCAGGCAAATGAGAGTATCCTATCTTCGAAAGTCACACTGTAGGCGCATTAGGTTAAATAAAAAAGTTGCTAATATTTGTAAAATTGTTATGCTTCATCTATTAAAAGTATCAGCAGGGACTCTTGTCTAGAGCGTAAGGCCAATAGGGCAGGAGTATAAACGAAAAAAAAAATTTCGTAATTTTAATAGGAACAATATTTGTGATCACGTAAAAAAATTATAGTAAGTCGTTATTTTGAGAAAAATAAACTTGACCTTATAAGAAACAAATTTTAAAAAAAGGAATGCTAAATTGATAAACATTCAGGTTGTTTTGTTTTTATCTTCGTTTAAACTTATTAATAAAATTATTCTCTTATGAAAGAAAGAATATGATAAATTTTTAATTTTCTTTTATTAAAACATACCTGTAAATGATAAGAAGGTTTTGCAAAAAGTTTCAGAGTGGGCCTGACAAGTTTAATGGGTTAAAAAAATAATTAAGCTGTCCGTGCAGGTCGAACGCTTGCTGCGCAATGGGATTTTTTTACAATTTACTATTAAAAATGGTCTAAAGCCTTCAAATCTAATAATAATTAAAATCCGATAAAATTTGAAGGTTCTAGACAATTTTTAATAGTAAATTGTATAAAATCCCATTGCGCAGCAAGCGTTCGACCTGCACGGACAGCTTAATTATTTTTTTAACCCATTAAACTTGTCAGGCCCACTCTGAAACTTTTTGCAAAACCTTCTTATCATTTACAGGTATGTTTTAAAAAAAGAAAATTAAAAATTTATCATACCCAAAGTTAAAAAAAATTAATTTGTTTATAAATTTTTTTTATTTTTTTAATAAAAGATGAAAAAAAAAAATTTTTGTTTTCATTTCCTAAAAGTCGAAAGAAAACTAAAACTTTCGTTCTTTGACAACTTTTTTCTAAACTCAATATTTTCGGACTTATAAGCAACTGAATAAAGGTCTATGATTAAAAATGCAAAATTTCGAAAATTCATAACTCAAAAATTTTGACAATTAAACAAAAATAAAAAATACGTATCTGTTTTTTTTCGATACAGAATAGAAAAAAAATATTTTTGGCCGATTTTAAGAGGTCGACTAAAATCTCACGTGGAATTGCCCATATGATGTTGTTTTTGTTCTAAAAATCCACTTATTTATTTCTCTTTTCTATATTAGCTTTCGCCCGACTACGTTGGGCCTTTTCAGATGAGAATTCAAAGTGGATTAATTCCTTTAATTTAAAAAATTATATATATATAAAAAATCATTACTATTTGAAAGCGCATAACAAAATTATTTTAAAAATGGTGAAAATAATAAAGCAATGTTTTGGATAATTCTTTAAACTTTATTGAACAAAAAAAATAGACATAGAATAGAAATTAATATTAATTGAAATGAATTAATTAATTAATTGAAATAAATTATTAATAATATAAATAGAAATAAATAGAAATTGATACAACTGCTTTTCTAACCATTTTCCGTTTACGTAAAGTAAATAGAAAATTATATACTATAAGACATTCCTTCTAAAATGTACCTATTACTGAAAAATAATTTATCAATTTTTTAATTATTTCACAAGGAAAAAAAACAATTCCGAAACAAAGTTCCATATAACCTAATTCATGCACAGTAAGATTGACTAGGCGATGACCAGAGTTTTTAACATTTTTCACTGTATGTACTAATAATAACTTTTCTATTTATTTTCATGTATGATATAACGAGGCAATTCATAAATATTTAAAAAATATATCAATTTTAATATATAGATCGTAAAGTTATTTAATTTTCTTGTATCTCTCCGATACGTGCGATGTTATAGACAGAACGTAAACATAGTAAATATTGTTACCTAACCTCACTTTTCATTGCGAAATGAGGGGTGCTAACGACTGGAGCTTGGTTAAAAATTTGGCATGTGTATGCCAACGACTGGAATAGATGCTGTTTTAAATATTTTTGTTGGCACCCCATTCAAATAAATAAATTAATAATTTTTAAGAACAAGACGTGTTAAACTATCAATATTTAAATATTCTACTAACATGTTTGCAAAGAAAAAAGTAAATTTACTAACTTCTAATACTAGTAAATTAAGTTTGAAAATTTCAGTTTTCTTAAGATTTTCTTTAGAAAAATCGAAAATTTCCGAACCCTTTGACAATGATATTAATTTTATTTTTTTTAATGCAATTATGTAATTACTTCTAATAAGTTATATACACGGAAAAAAAAGTCCACGGATCTCTCGTGAAGTAGTTTATCACTTTTGGATGGGACACAAAATTTCAAAATTCCCATTCACTTTTGATTAGAAATGGCAAACGTCAACGAATAGCTGAAACAAAGTTAATGAATTTTTGATGAACTGTTAAGGATGAGTAGTTCATCAAAAGTAGAGGTACAAGTTGACGAAAAAACCGTGAACTCGACAGTTTTAGTAGTATGCGCAGTTCGCAATGCGCATCAAATATGGCTGATCAAGCATTCATCATTCAGTCGGTGTCATCTGTGTTTACATTCGGGCAAATTCTTTGATAAAAGTTATTATTTAGAATCAGTGTTTTCTATTATTTAGTGAATATTTTTGTGTGCTAATTTTTTTTGTGAAACAAATAATTCATAAAATAAATTAAAGGTTACGACAAGGGTCATTTTCTACTTTGCACGGTCCTGAGTTTGACAACAGACAAAGCTAATCGTGTCGTTTGCAGAATTAATGTGTATGTAGATTTAGCAGTGGTGGTTAGTTGGTAGAAATATTATGTCATAGGGTATAGGGTATTAGGTTCGAATCCCCTGAAGCGAATTACGAATTTTAATGGCGATAAAATGGTGTATTCTGTGTAGTTTAGGTGCGTATAGGCGTCAAGTTATTAAATTAAGTGAATTGCTATAAAAAAGTAGTATCTGGAAATTATTTTTTCTTGTTTTTAGCATTTTTCAAAAGTTCGCGAATTTTTCGTTAACTTTGACAAAAAGTTCGGAAACCGTACTATGTTTCTAGTGAAGGAGTTGATGGAATTTTGACGAACTGTGTTTGTTGATTTTCAAGAATTTTGTGTCCCATCCAAAAGTGATATACTAGTTCACGAGAGATCCGTGAACTTTTTTTTTCCGTGTACTAGATTTTTGTAAAAAGTGTTGAAAAATTTAGTAATCGTATGCAAAACATGCTAGATATTTTCTAATTCTTGTTATTTAAAGAAAACCTAAGAGGGGTGCCAACCACTAGCGCACTGCCAACGACTGGAGCAGTTACCTTATTGTCCCTATTAAAATTACCAAATATTTATTATATTTATATTATTATTATTGCATTCTTAAATTTTAATAAATATTTTAATATAAAGAAAAATTGTATTTCAATAATAATTAATAGTTTAAGTGTACTGGTGGTTCTTTTCAAATAAATTTATTCATTTTTTGCAGGTTATTATTTTTATGTATTAAAAAAAATTGATATTTCTAATTTTGTTGTTTTCAAACTATTTGTTTACCTCACAATCAAGTAGATATGTCACTACTGCGCATGCTAAACTTTGAAATTGGTAGACAAAGGGTGTTTACGAGATGTACGACCTAGGGCGCCCCGGAGACGCAAGGGGTTCTCATTCAAATTGAGGAAGTTGATTTTTCAACATTGTTCCTGATTCGTTGAAAGTTGTAGAGTCAGACAATGTATGTGATACAGGCTGTAGTTTGAAAACGAAAGTAACTAAAAAGGTTGCGTTCAAGATATAGTGAATTGTGTTAAGGTAGTGTTGAGACCGTGGCCAAGCCCTCCACCTCGAGAACCAGCTCGTTGGCAAGAGCTTGAAGAGGTTTAGAAAAAAGGGGGAAATAATTTTTCAAATAAAGTTTAAGGCGGAAGAATAGTTTGCATAAAACTTTCTTTTTATCTAATTTTTATAACTAAATAGAATATAGGAAAATATTTCTTATATGATTACTCAAAAAAGAATATTTTTATTAAATATTATTTTTAACTTTACATTTAGATACTTAATTTCTTAATTTCATTAGTACTTAAAAAAAGTAATTATCATAATAAATAAATTACACAGAAACAAAAATAATGAAATAGGAATTACTATTATTTAATTTTCATTCTTTAAGTTTTTGTTCAGATTTTATAAACACAAAAGCAAGGATAAATACTGAAAAAGTTAATTTTGTATTTATTATCTAATTACTAATTAAATGTAAAAAATTATTTTTCATAATTTTCTATAAAAATTAAATTTAATCTTGCTGTAAAATATCAAAAATTTTAATTGAATAAAAAAATACGTTATAAGAAAAGAAATTTTAGAAAAATAAATTATTTGCACTCTTTTATCTTTACGATGCACACAATAAAAATTAAATCTTATTTTTATAAAATAAAAATTAATTAAGTTTTAAATTAAAATCAGTTTTAAAAAGTTACGTCTGTGAAAATAAAATTTTATATATATCTGATGGAAGAAAATATCCAACACATACTTAAATTCAACATAAAGGTAATTATTTTAGTAGATATTTTTCTTAAGTTCATTAAACCGTATTGAAAATAATCACTATAATTTACACGTATAGATTAAGAATAGTTGTATATTGTTATATAAGAATTGTTATATAAGACTCCTTTCTTTCCTTGAAAAAAGATTTTTTTACACAAAAATAATGATTCATAAATCGTTGGAATTTCATACGAATTTCGTGTGGAAATGTCGCCGAAAATTTTTGAAGAAATTTTTAGCTGATATTTTGTGCAGGATTTCATACGAATTTTTGATCAGAATTTTATAAAAATTTTCCCACACGCATAGAAAGGGTTTGCTGTCGCAGCGAACATTTTGCTGCCACAGCAAACTTTGTTCGTTGAAATAGGGACAGCGAAAAAGTTCGCTGTGAGATCAAACAAGTTCGCTATGACAGCAAACTCGCATAAATTTTTACTAATGTTTGCTGCCACTGCAAACTTCTTAGTTGTGGTAGCTAATTTTCAGAAATTTCATAGCAAACATCTGTTTACTGCTAGAGCTAATTTCTTTTTTTCCGTGCAAATAAGTCTGTTCTTTCATTCGCTCGAATTTCATACGAATTTGGTATTGAATTTTCGCCGAAAATTGTTGAGGTCATTTCTAGCTGATATTTTGTGCGGAATTCCATACGAATTTTCAAGCCAAATTTTTTAATAATTTGCCAAAAGAAATCCGTTCGTAATTTGATTAAATTTCATACGAAATTTGTAAGGAAATTTGGCAAAAAATTTTTGAAGAAATTGTCAAAAGAATTTGCATGCGAATTTCCATATGGATTTCAGAACGATATTTTTTTTCGAAAATCTATTTTATAAAACAGATGTGCGAAAAAACGTTTCAAAACCCCACACGTATTTCAGTAGTAATTTCATACGAATTCAATAGGAATTCTGTACGAATCTGGCCGTATTTCTGAACGGAATTCTCACAAATTTCGTACGAATAATTTTTTCCTGGGTACTGTAAAACGTAATTCTACAATGAAAAGTTACAGGATAGTACCCCCTGGAAATTCCACAGAACATCTCTACAAAATAACCTTTGAGATTATATGGAAATTCTGCAAGTTTTTTTATTTTAATATTCTTTTAACATTTATATTATGACTAGAGTCTAATAACGAGTTTTATTGCAATATATATTTGAGCGATTCCATGTCAAGTGATCAAGGTGGTGAAAACTTTTTCACCAATCGTAGCAATACTTGGGGCTTCTGTAGTACTAATACATAGTAATTTTTCGTGAAAATATTTTTTTACCTAGTCCAATATTTTCCGGGGGGGAGGGGGTTAAATTTTTGTGTTTTTCAGTACAATGCTTATTTCGATAATTTTTTACTCTTAAACAATTAAACATACAAATTTGACAAAATACATTTTGGATAGGTTTTTTCATGCTCTTTCGATTGGAAATAAACATTTTGAAAAAAAAATTTTT
The DNA here is from genome assembly GCA_032872475.1 of Leptopilina myrica (nomen nudum). Classification (NCBI taxonomy): domain Eukaryota; kingdom Metazoa; phylum Arthropoda; class Insecta; order Hymenoptera; family Figitidae; genus Leptopilina; species Leptopilina myrica (nomen nudum). The sequence goes on along the minus strand of CM065461.1, from coordinate 19,401,600 downwards.
TGACCCAAAAACATCAAAATTTAAAATAAATTTCAATTTTTGGGGGAGAGAGGTACGATTTTTTTTTTTTTAAACGAAAGCTGAGGTTTTTTTCTAAAAGGACATATAAATGATAAAGTGGGACCAGAATGTTTAAACATTGAAAAAAAGAATTTTCTCCTAAACGGAGCTAAAAACCGGGTTTAGAGCGCTCCGGCGAGTAGAAAACTCTTTTTTTCAATGTTTAAACATTCTAGTCCCACTTTACCATTTATATGTCCTTTTAGGAAAAAACTTCAGCTTTCGTTTTAAAAAAAAATCGGGTCTCTCTCCCCCAAAAATTGAAATTTATTTTTAATTTTGATTTTTTTCTGTCAAAAAATTTTTTTTTTAATGCTTATTTCCAATCGAAAGAGCATGAAAAAATTTTTCCAAAATGTACTTTGTCAAATTTGTATGTTTAATTGTTTAAGATTAAAAAATTATTAAAATAAACATTACACCAAAAGACCCCTTGATCACTTGACGTGGAATCGCTCATTTATATAATAATTAAATAATAAAAAAGTTGCATAATTTTCATGGAATATCTACGGAAACTCCATGGAATATTTTGGCGTGTGACGACCAGCATTGTTTTTATAGTTGGAATAGTAATTTTTTCTGAATCGGAAGTAAATTGTACAAAAATTTTGAAAACTACCCTGTTTCGGAAAAGTTCATCTTTCAGAAGCAAGCTTCAACAGGGTTGTCACGCTTTTCCTCATTACAAATTTCCTGACTTTTCCTGGTTTTCCAGGTTAAGAAAAGGAATTTTTCCAGGTTTTTAAAACTGCATTTATATTTTACAAAACTTTATTTTTAATTTTACCAAACTCCCTGATTTCCAGACAAAACGACTTTTTCCCTGTTCTATAACATTTATTTACGAATTTCTTTAATTGTAAAATTACTAGAAAACGTAAATAACTTTGTTTTTAAATAAATATTTAATTTAATTTAATATCATATATAAGAATATTATTACAAAGCAAGAAGATATCAATCATTCCGAGTCGAAGACTCGAAGTGATCGCTTTCTTCATGTTTTATAATAATTAAAACTTGATACTATCATTATTTTATTCTATAAAAATATTGTTACTGCAATTTCTTCAAAATTATTTTCATTTCAATTGGATTCTTCATTTATAGAATTTTAAAGTAAAATTCTTTTTTAAATGAATTTTTTAAAATAATTTTTGAAAAAGTTTTTCTTGGAGAATTTTTAAATCCATTTGTGTACAATTCAATTATACATAAAATTACGATTATTCTTACATTCTTCTATTAAAACATTAGAAATAAAAAACTTGAAATAATTAAAAAAAAATTACATTAAACATTTTGAAAAAAATTAATTCTAAATTTCCTTGAACTACTTGTAAAGAATTTAATTATTTTTTCAGATTATAAAATTATTCACAGGAATTTAATTATTCCAGAAAATTTGAATGAAATTCTTCGAAGTAATTCAATTATTTTTAAAATCGACACAAATCTTCTCAAGAATCCGTGAATTGTTATTTTCAAAATTGATAAAATTCTCCACAAGAATTAAATTATTTTCAAAAATGCTAATATTTTTCGTAAATATTCAATTATTTCCAATATTAATTTTTACGTAATGTCGATTATTCTGATATTCTTCAATTAAACATATTAGAAAATAAAAAACTTTAAGAATTAAAGAAAAATTCAATTAATTTTATTTCAAAAAACGAATTCTACAGAATTGTTATTAAAAGTATGAAAATTTCAAACATTGTAAGATTTTAATTTAAAACTTTTTCAAAATTCAATTATTTCTATAAAAATTTACTCTATATTACTTTCAATATTCAATAATAATCTAAAATTTTAACTGAAATTAATTTTTAAATCAATATTTACAAGAAAAATCAACGAGAATTCAATCATTTAAATACAAAAATAAATATTTTCTTAAATAATTGAATCTTTTTTACAATTGAATTTTCATAAAAAATTTTATCAACGCATTTTTAAATAATAGAATTCTCTTGACGAATTCTAATAAAATTTTTAAGAAAAAGTTCATTTTTGAGAAATTAGATTAAAAATCGATTGAAAATGTTTGAATTTCTCAAAAGGAAAAAAGAGTTTTTAAAACTTTTTTTTATAACAGTTTTTAAAAATAATTTTCATTTTGTCAAGAATTTTATTAAAATTGTTGGAAATAATTGAATTTCTAAGAAGAATTTTACTATTTTTGAAAATAATTGAATTTCTGCAATCATCTGTAATTGCTTCAAAATAATAATGTGTGCTGCGGCCAGGGAAGTCAGAGAAAAGCAAAAGACTCTTTTCCATCAGGAAATATAAGACAATTTTGTTTGAAGTCAAGGAAAACTTTTCTAAAATTATATAAAAATTCTTTTCTTTGTAAATTAAAAATGTTCTTAATCTACCAAGGATTAATTAAATAACATTTTCCGAAACTTCAATTTTAATAATTTGTTTTATTTGTTTTCGTTAGTTAAAGTTTTAGGATATAGAACATATATCTATCAGGTTTCTTAAGAATTTCGAATTTCATTACTTTTTTTCAATAATGTTTAGAAACCTTTCAATGTACTGATTTTTTTTCTTCTTTTTCTTTTAAGAAATTTAAAATTTTTTCCGTATCCGTTTCATTTTTTCTTTTACGCCGTTGTTTAAGATTTGGTTTTTCATCATCACTAGATGAGTCCACATTGTGTTTTCCTGACTCTTTTAATTTATTTTTCTTGAAACCAGTAAGATTCGATGATGTAGCCACTGGTGTTATTTCTGGCTTCTTATACATTAAATTATTCATTAGTTCATAATGTTCCCAATTATTAGTGTTGCCATTTCCAGAAGTTTCTCTTTTTTTTGATTCTTAAACGTCTTCTTCAAATTTTTCATTTTTTCCGAACAATCTTTACTCGTATACTTGCAATGTCCAACTTCATTTACTTTATTCGTCACCATCTCCCATAGCGTTTTAGGTAATTTTTTTTTACTATTTGGGTTATCCCAAATTTCGTCATAGGAAATTATTAAAGCTTTGACGTTATCAGATGACCATTTCCTTTCGCTTTCAGGGGCTAAAATATTGAAAGTTTATTTCTTAATTACTGTTATTAATATTAATAATATTATAAAATTTAATAAATTAAAAAAGAATAAGATATTTTTCAAAAATCCTCACTTTAAGCAAAAATGCTTGGAAAAACTTAAATTTTGACAACAATTTATTAAAAAATACTTTAATAAAAGTAAATTATAAAATTTGGCTTCAAATTCTGTGGAAAAATAAATTTATAACAGAAAACAGTACTAAAAAATAATTATGGAAAAATTTTATTTGTCAACTAAAAAATTTTTAAAAAATAAAAAAAAAAATAAATTCCTTTCAGTTACATTATATGAATTTTATTCGGTATTTTCTTCAATTTTTCTCGATTTCGATCCAAAATAACTTCTCACTTTCTTTTTAAATTTTTCTAAAATTTAATTATTTATTTACTTATTTTTCCAATTTTTTGTTACAATTCTTCGAAAATAGTTTTATATTTAAAAGTAATTTTTCAAGTAAAACCATAAAATTCTTTAAAATGTAAAGAATATTTTAATTAATTGCTAAAATTCATTGTTAATTTGCAAATTTAGTTTAATCTTATAAAAATATTTACAGAAATTTAATTATCTTTAGTAAATTTTATTAATAATTTTTTAAAAGCGATTTTCAAATTAATTGTTCTTAGTTCAACGAAAATTATTTTCTAAAATTAAATTTTTATAAACAACTGTATAAAAATATATAAAAATAATTGCATTTTTCAAAGGAACTCGTTTAAATTTGCATTACAAATAATTAACATTCTACGAAGAATTATATTATTTATGAAAACAATTGAATTTTTGCAACAAAGTTTATTATAGTTTTTTATATACTTGAATTTATGTGAGAAATTTCATTATTTATGGAAATGATACAATTTTTGCTAATAATTTTATCAAATTATTTTGTAAATAATTGAATTCTTTGGCGAATTTTTATTAGAATAGTGGATAATGAAAATAATTGAACAGCGAAGAATTGCATTATTTTAAAATAAATTTTTTCTGTGAACTATTATTAACAGAATAATATTAATAATAATTAATTTTCTTCAAAAATAGTAATTTCTCAAGGAAAACCATAAAATACTTTCAAATGTTAAGTATATTTTAATATATATATATATATATATATATATATATATATATATTTTAATTAATAAATTTTCTATTATATTTAATATATTAATATATTTTTCATTTAATAATATAATAATAATAATTAATTTTTCTCGCCGTTGGCAAAAGTTTTTCTAGTTTCGTATTTCGTAGGAGAAGACTTTTCAAAAGGTTTGAATAAGAAGCAAAGAAATCCAGAGATTATTGAAAAAAATTTCGAATTTTCATGAAATTAGAAACAAAAAATTCAAAATTTTTAAAGGAAAGAAATTTTTCTCGCTGTTGGCAAAGGTTTTTCTAGTTTCGTTTTTCGTAGGTAAAAAAATTAAAAAAAGGTTTGGAAAGGGAGCAAAGAAATCCAGAGATTTTCGAAAAAAATTTCGAATTTTCATGAAATTAGAAACAAAAAATTAGAAAATTCAAAATTTTTGAAGGAAATAAATTTGTCTCGCTGTTGGCAAAAGTTTTTCAAGTTTCGTATTTCGTAGGAGAAGACTTTTCAAAAGGTTTAAATAAGGAGCGAAGAAATCCAGAGATTTTTATAAAAAATTTTAAATTTTCATGAAATTAGAAACAAAAAAATAGAAAATTCAAAATTTTTAAAGGAAAGAAATTTTTCTCGCTGTCGGCAAAGGTTTCGTATTTTGTAGGAGAAGACTTTTCAAAAGGTTTGAATAAGGAGCAAAGAAATCTAGAGATTTTTGAAAAAAATTTCGAATTTTCATGAAATTAGAAACAAAAAATTCAAAATTTTTAAAGGAAAGAAATTTTTCTTGCTGCCAGCAAAGGTTTTTCTAGTTTCGTATTTCGTAGGAAAAGAAGGTTTGAAAAGGGAGTAAAGAAATCCAGAGATTTTTGAAAAAAATTTCGAATTTTTATGAAATTAGAAACAAAAAATTAGAAAATTCAAAATTTTTAAAGGAAATAAATTTTTCTCGCTGTTGGCAAAGGTTTTTCTAGTTTCGTATTTCGTAGGAAAAGAAGGTTTGAAAAGGGAGTAAAGAAATCCAGAGGTTATCGAAAAAAATTTCGAATTTTCATGAATTTCGAAACACAAAATTAGAAAATTCAAAATTTTTAAAGGAAAGAAATTTTTCTCGCTGTCGGGAAAGGTTTTTCTAGTTTCGTATTTCGTAGGAGAAGACTTTTAAAAAGGTTTAAATAAAGAGCGAAGAAATCCAGAGATTTTCATAAAAAATTTCAAATTTTCATGAAATTAGAAACAAAAAAATAGAAAATTCAAAATTTTTAAAGGAAAGAAATTTTTCTCGCTGTCGGCAAAGGTTTCGTATTTTATAGGAGAAGACTTTTCAAAAGGTTTGAATAAGGAGCAAAGAAATCTAGAGATTTTTGAAAAAAATTTCGAATTTTCATGAAATTAGAAACAAAAAATTAGAAAATTCAAAATTTTGAAAGGAAAGAAATTTTTCTCGCTGTTGGCAAAGGTTTTTCTAGTTTCGTATTTCGTAGAAAAAGACTTTAAAAAAGGTTTGAAAAAAGAGCAAAGAAATCCAGAGGTTATCGAAAAAAATTTCAAATTTTCATGAAATTAGAAACAAAAAAATAGAAAATTCAAAATTTTTAAAGGAAAGAAATTTTTCTCGCTGTCGGCAAAGATTTTGCTAGTTTCGTATTTCGTAGGAGAAGACTTTTCAAAAGGTTTAAATAAGGAGCGAAGAAATCCAGAGATTTTTGAAAAAAATTTCGAATTTTCATGAATTTCGAAACACAAAATTAGAAAATTCAAAATTGTGAGAATTATAACGTTTACGCGCATGTCTTCCTCACTATTTATTAATTGTGGGGGGCTAAGTCTTAATCAAGTAGGGGGACAGTTGCGAATCGGGTGTGCGTGCGACAAGTTTAAGTATTGTACCTGACAAAAATATATTTATATTGTTAATTAATTTAAGGTTTATTTATTTGGCCATCCTTCACAGATCAGAAGTGGGATATGATCGTGGAGTTTTATAAAAAATAAATTTTTACGAAAACTAGTGCATTTTACCGAATTTTGAACGAAATTACGAAAAGGACGCGCAAGCAACACGTGTTTCGCGCCGAATTGAAAGTAATTAATAACTGGAAATGAGCAATTTTTACTTGTTCGAATAAACAGTTAAACTAATGGAAAACAGTTATAATTTCTATGCAAAATTGTGTTATCGGAGGAGATTGTACTGAAGAAAGTGATACTGAAAAGCTTTGTGCAAGTGATGAGAGAAAATCAGTGTCGCCATTTTCAATCTATACCGGTTACTTGCTGGAATTATGACGAAACTGTGATTTCGTTTTTTATGCTCTTTTACTAGTGCAGTTTTATTGTTAGTGACTTGGTGTCGCAAAATTTTGACTGTGTGTCTTATGTGCTAAATATTGGTTCCCATAAATTTTGACTTTGTGTCGCATGTTACGATAGTGTATCGTTTCGGTTCTCGTTGGAGAATTTTAAGAAGTCGTTATCGCCATTTTATACACCCGATTACGCATTTGAAGAAGAAGCGTTGTCCATCGTAGTATTAGTCTCTCAAGTATAAAGTGTTTGTTCCCAGTAACTGTGTGTTCGTTTAACGAGAGAAATTGGTTGGAAGTAAACACATCAAAGCAACACGATGACAACAAATTTGACATTGGCCGAATTAAAGAATATTCTACGAGCTCATGATTTAATGGTAACTGGAAATAAACCTGAATTGCTCTTACGATTAGAAGAAGCAGACCCAGAGGGGACTTGGGTAGATGAATGGAGAAAAAACCAAGAGGAAAATGAGTCAGTTGGAGGTGGTTCCCAGGAGGGTGAAATGTCTATGAATGGTTTCGATGATACCAAGCAAATGTTGGCTGCATTACAGGCTCAAGTAGCTGCCTTGACTTTGCAGTTGCAACAGAGAATAGCTGTCTCAGTATCAAGTCGAATATCGGGGTCACCTGAAGATGATAGAGCGAGTTTTCCAAGGTCGTCGCTTTTGAGTGTGAGGGCGAATCAGGTCGAGAAGGAGTTCGATCAGAGAACGCCACAAGCAGATCCGAGTGTCCAGCTTGGAAAGGGGGTTCTACCAGTGGAGGAGAATTTTTCATCGAGTAATGATCTTCAGCGGACATCGACGAGTATCAGAGGCGTCAGAGCGGTTCCAGAGGTGATTCAACAACAGGTAGCATTTCCAGGGGTAGAGGTAAGCTCACGAATTTCGATTAATGCCATCAGTGAATTGTTGGGCAATTTTGACGGTAGTGGTCAAAATTTCGAGAGTTGGGCACAACAGGTAGAATTAATTCGAGCAGGATACGGTTTGAGTGATGAGATAACAAGAATTGTTATTAGTAGTAAATTACGAGGTAAAGCTTTAAATTGGTTTCACTCTCGATCCAGTCATTTAACGATACCGGTAGAGCAATTAATGTACGAATTAAAAAAAATGTTTTTTCCGCAGTTGAGTAAAATTAAATTACGTAGGCAATTTGAAGATCTTGTTTGGTCGCGAAGCGAATTATTCAGTGAATATGTGTATAATAAAGTTATTTTGGCTAATAAAGCTAACATTGACGAAACCGATTTAGTGGAATATATAATTGAGGGTATTCCGGATGAATCGTTGCGCGATCAAGCTCGAATGCAAAGATTTAAAAGTAAAGAGGATTTATTATTTGCCTTTGAGAAAATTACGTTATCAAAAAAATCATATATGTCTAGTCAAAATAAAGATATCCGTCGAGATAGTATTAAAACTGCTACATCCGAGAATGACAACAACAAAGAGAATAAGAGTGAAACCAAAGATACACGATTTGTAGATAAAAATAAAAAAAAATGTTATAATTGTGGTCTCTTCGGACACATGTCCAATCAATGTAAAAAAGAAAAGAGGCCAAAAGGGTCTTGTTTTCGTTGTGGGTCTACGGATCATATTATTGTTAATTGCCCGGCACCGCAGAAAAGAAGTTACAGTTCAGAAATATCGAATATAAGCGAAAGTGATAAATTGAGTTCTGAGTATTATCCAAATGTTGTATTAAAGTTCGAGAACGAAGAAGGGATTTTTGATGTTCAACTAGTGTCATTATTAGATAGTGGTAGTCCCATATCAATTATAAAAAGTAAATTTGTGAATCCGGATGTCATTGTGCCAACCGACGGTGATAAAGTAGAATATTACGGTGTTAATCATTCTAAATTGCGATTTTTAGGAAAAGCAATTGCGAAATGTCAAATGAATGGTAGCATAAAAGAAATTGAACTTTTGATTGTTGATGATAACACGATGACACCATCGGTTATTTTGGGGAGGGATACACTCAGAGCTTTCGGGCTTGGCTTTTCGAAAAAACAAGATTATAATGAAGAACAGGATGATGCTTTTAAAGAAATTTTGCATATTCAAGTAGATGAAGTAGATATAATAGATAGTTTGAAAATTAATGAAAATGTCGAATTTAAATATCAGCAAGAATTGCAAAATGATTTTAAAAAATTTTATGTCTTGCCCGAGAGGCCTGAAGTTTCAAAAGTAAAAACAACTTTAAAATTGTGTTTGAAAGATCATAAAATATTTAATTGCGCACCACGAAGGTTGGCATTTGTCGAAGAAGAAGGTCTTAAAAAAATATTAGATAAGCTTTTGCAACGCAAGGTGATAAGAGTGAGTACAGCAGAATATGTGTCGCCTATTGTGTTGATACGAAAAAAAAAATGGTGATCTTCGATTATGTATTGATTACAGGATATTAAATAAATATCTGGAATCGGATAATTACCCCTTTCTCTTGATTGAGGATATAATTGCTCTATTGGAGGGTAAAAAGTATTTTAGTTCTCTCGATTTAAGGGATGGGTTTCATCATATAGAATTAGATGAAGATTCAGTGAAGTACACGTCATTCGTAACACCATTGGGGCAGTATGAGTTTCAGAGAATGCCTTTTGGTTTGAAGGTTGGTCCCAGGCATTTTCAGAAATTCGTCAATACTGTATTAAGAGAGCTTATTGATAGGGGTGACGTAGTCGTGTATTTGGATGACATTTTGGTGGCTACAACTACGATCGAGCATCATTTACAAGTTTTGCGTAGAATTTTTCAGCTTTTGGTAGAAAATAAACTCGAGTTGCAGATGGCAAAATGTCAATTTCTTTTAACTGAAATTAATCATTTGGGTTACAGAATTTCGGAGAATGGCATAAAGCCGACAGACGAGGGTATTCGCGCAGTGTTAGATTTCCCGGTACCAAAAAATACAAAGGGCGTTCAGAGTTTTCTTGGATTGGTTTCCTACTTCAGGAAATTTATAGAGTCATTTTCAGTCATTGCTAGGCCGCTTTATAATTTATTAAAGAAAACGTCACAGTTTAAATTTGGAGACGAAGAATTAAAAGTTTTTAATGAATTGAAGCAAAGATTGGTGGATTCACCGATTCTCGCAATTTATAATCCTATGGCAGAAACCGAACTCCACTGCGATGCAAGTTCGCATGGGTTTGGAGCAATTCTCGTTCAGCGTGGAAAGGATCGCAAATTCCATCCGATTTTTTATTTTTCGAAGCGAACGACAGAAACTGAGAGTCGTTACCATAGCTTCGAATTAGAAATGCTTGCGATCATTTACGCGCTGAGACGTTTTCGGGTTTACTTGGTTGGCTTGGAATTTAAAATTGTGACCGATTGCAATTCATTGGCACTGGCACTGAAGAAACGGGAAATCAATGCAAGAATCGAACGTTGGGTCTTGGAATTGCAGAGTTTTAATTACACGACAGAGCATAGGGCTGGGTCTCGAATGTCACATGTGGATGGGCTTAGCCGGTGTAATTTTGTTGCCGTAATAGAGGATAATTCGTTTGAGACAAATCTAATGATCGCGCAGAATATCGATAAGAATATTTGCAAAATTAAGTCCGAATTAGAGAAAGCGGAAAGTCAAATGTTTGAGATGAGGAATGGTGTTGTTTACAAGAAAGTCGGTGACAAATTATTGTTTTACGTGCCTTCAGAGATGGAAGCAGGTATTTTATTCAAGTATCATGACGAATTGGGCCATATGTGCGCTGATAAAGTAGTTTCAATATTGAATAAAAGTTATTGGTTTCCGCAAATGAGAAAAAAAGTAGTAGCTCATTCGCGTAATTGCTATAAATGCATTGCATACAATCCTCAATGCGGAAAGGTAGAGGGTAAAATTCAGAGTATTCCGAAAGGAAATAGGCCATTCGAGATGATCCATATAGATCATGTAGCTATCACGGATGCACGAGTACCGAGTAAAAAACATATTTTTGTGATTATCGACGGATTCTCTAAATTTACAAAATTGTACCCCACAAAAAGCACAACTTCCTCAGAAGCAATTAGTAGATTAAAGATGTATTTTATGTATTATAGTAAACCGAGGATAATTGTTTCGGACAGGGGAACATGCTTTACCTCACAAGAATTCGCGGATTTTCTGGAAGAATATAGTGTCTCGCATATTAAAGTAGCTACTGGTTCACCTCAGGCAAATGGGCAAGTTGAAAGGGTGAATAGAACACTTTCGCCTATGTTGGGAAAATTGTCGGATACTGAGGGTGGGAAAAATTGGACGAAAATTGTTACAGAAGTTGAATTCGCGTTAAACAATTCAGTGCATAAATCTACTGAACAAGCACCTAGTGTTCTTTTGTTTGGAGTCGCGCAGAGAGGTAAGGTGCATGATCCTTTGGCCGAACATGTGAGTGATGACATTAACAAAAACGAGCGATGCTTGAGTGAGTTGCGGGAAAAGGCTAGCGAAAAGATAGTTGAACATCAAGAACGTACGAAAGTTCAGAGTGATAGAAAGAGAAAACTGGCTGTTGCTTACGAAATCGGCGATTACGTTATGTTGAAAAACATTGACACGACAACAGGAATTTCCCCTAAATAAAACCGCGTTTTAAAGGACCATATCAGGTCACTAAAGTTTTGAGAAACAATAGATATATAGTAGCGGACATTCCTGGTTGTCAAGTCACACAAAAGAAGTACGAAGGAGTTTGGGAACCGGCAAATATGCGATTGTGGAGAAAAAGATCTATGTAAAAATATAATAAAGAGAGTGAGAAAATAGTATACATTGTCTTCGTTCTGGGTAATAAATGGATAATTTTTTTTGTTATTTAACTGGTGTTCGAGGACGAACGAATGTCAGGATTGGCCGAGCTGTGAGAATTATAACGTTTACGCGCATGTCTTCCTCACTATTTATTAATTGTGGGGGGCTAAGTCTTGATCAAGTAGGGGGACAGTTGCGAATCGGGTGTGCGTGCGACAAGTTTAAGTATTGTACCTGACAAAAATATATTTATATTGTTAATTAATTTAAGGTTTATTTATTTGGCCATCTTTCACAAAATTTTTAAAGGAAATAAATTTTTCTTGCTGTCGGCAATGGTTTTTCCAGTTTCGTATTTCGTAGGAGAAGACTTTTAAAAAGGATTAAATAAAGAGCGAAGAAATCCAGAGATTTGCAAAAAAAATTTTTTATTTTCATGAAATTAGAAACAAAAAATTAGAAAATTCAAAATTTTTGAAGGTAATAAATTTGTCTCGCTGTTGGCAAAGGTTTCGTATTTTGTAGGAGAAGACTTTTCAAAAGGTTTGAATAAGGAGCAAAGAAATCTAGAGATTTTTGAAAAAAATTTCGAATTTTCATGAAATTAGAAACAAAAAATTAGATAATTCAAAATTTTTAAAGGAAAGAAATTTTTCTCGCTGTTGGCAAAGGTTTTTCTAGTTTCGTAGTTCGTAGGAAAAGACTTTAAAAAAGGTTTGAATAAGGAGCAAAGAAATCCAGAGATTTTTTAAAAAAAATTTCGAATTTTTATGAATTTCGAAACAAAAAATTAGAAAATTCAAAATTTTTAAAGGAAAGAAATTTTTCTCGCTGTTGGCAAAGTTTTTCTAGTTTCGTATTTCGTAGGAAAAGACTTTAAAAAAGGTTTGAAAAAAGAGCAAAGAAATCCAGAGATTTTTGAAAAAAATTTCGAATTTTCATGAATTTCGAAACAAAAAATTCAAAATTTTTAAAGGAAAGAAATTTTTCTCGCTGTTGGCAAAGGTTTTTCTAGTTTCGTATTTCATAGGAAAAGACTTTTCAAAAGGTTTGAATAAAGAGCAAAGAAATCCAGAGATTTTTGAAAAAAATTTCGAATTTTCATGAAATTAGAAACAAAAAATTAGAAAATTCAAAATTTTTAAAGGAAAGAAATTTTTCTCGCTGTTGGCAACAGTTTTTCTAGTTTCGTATTTCGTAGGAAAAGACTTTAAAAAAAGTTTGAAAAGGGAGCAAAGAAATCCTGAGGTTATCGAAAAAAATTTCGAATTTTCATGAATTTCGAAACACAAAATTAGAAAATTCAATATTCTTAAAGGAAAGAAATTTTTCTCGCTGTCGGCAAAGGTTTTTCTAGTTTCGTATTTCGTAGGAGAAGACTTTACAAAAGGTTTGAATAAGGAGCAAAGAAATCCAGAGATTTTTGAAAAAAATTTCGAATTTTCATGAAATTAGAAAGAAAAAATTAGAAAATTCAAAATTTTTAAAGGAAAGAAATTTTTCTCGCTGTCGGCAAAGGTTTTTCTAGTTTCGTATTTCGTAGGAGAAGACTTTTAAAAAGGTTTAAATAAGGAGCGAAGAAATCCAGAGATTTTTGAAAAAAATTTCGAATTTTCATGAAATTAGAAACAAAAAATTAGAAAATTCAAAATTTTTAAAGGAAATAAATTTTTCTCGCTGTCGGCAAAGGTTTTTCTAGTTTCGTATTTCATTGGAGAAGACTTTTCAAAAGGTTTGAATAAGGAGCAAAGAAATCCAGAGATTTTTGAAAAAAATTTCGAATTTTCATGAAATTAGAAACAAAAAATTCAAAATTTTTAAAGGAAAGAAATTTTTTTCGCTGTCGGCAAAGGTTTTTCTAGTTTTGTATTTCGTAGGAAAATACTTTAAAAAAGGTTTAAAAAAGGAGCAATGAAATCCAGAGATTTTTGAAAAAAATTTTGAATTTTCATGAAATTAGAAACAAAAAATTAGAAAATTCAAAATTTTTAAAGGAAAGAAATTTTTCTCGCTGTTTGCAAAGTTTTTCTAGTTTCGTATTTCGTAGGAAAAGACTTTAAAAAAGGTTTGAAAAAAGAGCAAAGAAATCCAGAGATTTTTGAAAAAAATTTCGAATTTTCATGAATTTCGAAACACAAAATTAGAAAATTCAAAATTTTTAAAGAAAAGAAATTTTTCTCGCTGTTGGCAAAGGTTTTTCTAGTTTCGTATTTCGTAGGAAAAGACTTTAAAAAAGGTTTGAAAAGGAAGCAAAGAAATCCAGAGATTTTTGAAAAAAATTTCGAATTTTCTTGAAATTAGAAACAAAAAAATAGAAAATTCAAAATTTTTAAAGGAAAGAAATTTTTCTCGCTGTTGGCAAAGGTTTTTCTAGTTTCGTATTTCGTAGGAAAAGACTTTAAAAAAAGTTTGAAAAGGGAGCAAAGAAATCCAGAGGTTATCGAAAAAAATTTCGAATTTTCATGAATTTCGAAACACAAAAGTAGAAAATTCAATATTTTTAAAGGAAAGAAATATTTCTCGCTGTCGGCAAAGGTTTTTCTAGTTTCGTATGTCGTAGGAGAAGACTTTACAAAAGGTTTGAAAAGGAGCAAAGAAATCCAGAGATTTTTGAAAAAAATTTCAAATTTTCATGAAATTAGAAACAAAAAAATAGAAAATTCAAAATTTTTAAAGGAAAGAAATTTTTCTCGCTGTCGGCAAAGGTTTTTCTAGTTTCGTATTTCGTAGGAGAAGACTTTACAAACGGTTTAAAAAAGGAGCAATGAAATCCAGAGATTTTTGAAAAAAATTTTGAATTTTCATGAAATTAGAAACAAAAAATTAGAAAATTCAAAATTTTTAAAGGAAAGAAATTTTTCTCGCTGTTTGCAAAGTTTTTCTAGTTTCGTATTTCGTAGGAAAAGACTTTAAAAAAGGTTTGAAAAAAGAGCAAAGAAATCCAGAGATTTTTGAAAAAAATTTCGAATTTTCATGAATTTCGAAACACAAAATTAGAAAATTCAAAATTTTTAAAGAAAAGAAATTTTTCTCGCTGTTGGCAAAGGTTTTTCTAGTTTCGTATTTCGTAGGAAAAGACTTTAAAAAAGGTTTGAAAAGGAAGCAAAGAAATCCAGAGATTTTTGAAAAAAATTTCGAATTTTCTTGAAATTAGAAACAAAAAATTAGAAAATTCAAAATTTTTAAAGGAAAGAAATTTTTCTCGCTGTTGGCAAAGGTTTTTCTAGTTTCGTATTTCGTAGGAAAAGACTTTAAAAAAAGTTTGAAAAGGGAGCAAAGAAATCCAGAGGTTATCGAAAAAAATTTCGAATTTTCATGAATTTCGAAACACAAAATTAGAAAATTCAATATTTTTAAAGGAAAGAAATATTTCTCGCTGTCGGCAAAGGTTTTTCTAGTTTCGTATGTCGTAGGAGAAGACTTTACAAAAGGTTTGAAAAGGAGCAAAGAAATCCAGAGATTTTTGAAAAAAATTTCAAATTTTCATGAAATTAGAAACAAAAAAATAGAAAATTCAAATTTTTTAAAGGAAAGAAATTTTTCTCGCTGTCGGCAAAGGTTTTTCTAGTTTCGTATTTCGTAGGAGAAGACTTTACAAACGGTTTGAACAAGGAGCAAGAAATCCAGCGATTTTTGAAAAAAATTTCGAATTTTCATGAAATTAGAAACAAAGAATTAGAAAATTCAAAATTTTTAAAGGAAAGAAATTTTTCTCGCTGTTGGCAAAGGTTTTTCTAATTTCGTATTTCGTAGAAAAAGACTTTAAAAAAGGTTTGAAAAGGGAGCAAAGAAATCGAGAGGTTATCGAAAAAAAATTCAAATTTTCATGAAATTAGAAACAAAAAAATAGAAAATTCAAAATTTTTAAAGGAAATAAATTTTTCTCGCTGTCGGCAAAGGTTTTTCTAGTTTCGTATTTCATAGGAGAAGACTTTAAAAAAGGTTTGAATAAGGAGCAAAGAAATCCAGAGATTTTTGAAAAAAATTTCGAATTTTCATGAAATTAGAAACAAAAAATTAGAAAATTCAAAATTTTTAAAGGAAAGAAATTTTTCTCGCTGTTGGCAACAGTTTTTCTAGTTTCGTATTTCGTAGGAAAAGACTTTAAAAAAAGTTTGAAAAGGGAGCAAAGAAATCCAGAGGTTAACGAAAAAAATTTCGAATTTTCATGAATTTCGAAACACAAAATTAGAAAATTCAATATTTTTAAAGGAAAGAAATTTTTCTCGCTGTCGGCAAAGGTTTTTCTAGTTTCGTATTTCGTAGGAGAAGACTTTACAAAAGGTTTGAAAAGGGAGCAAAGAAATCCAGAGATTTTTGAAAAAAATTTCGAATTTTCATGAAATTAGAAACAAAAAATTAGAAAATTCAAAATTTTTAAAGGAAAGAAATTTTTCTCGCTGTCGGCAAAGGTTTTTCTAGTTTCGTATTTCGTAGGAGAAGACTTTACAAACGGTTTGAACAAGGAGCAAGAAATCCAGCGATTTTTGAAAAAAATTTCGAATTTTCATGAAATTAGAAACAAAGAATTAGAAAATTCAAAATTTTTAAAGGAAAGAAATTTTTCTCGCTGTTGGCAAAGGTTTTTCTAATTTCGTATTTCGTAGAAAAAGACTTTAAAAAAGGTTTGAAAAGGGAGCAAAGAAATCGAGAGGTTATCGAAAAAAAATTCAAATTTTCATGAAATTAGAAACAAAAAAATAGAAAATTCAAAATTTTTAAAGGAAATAAATTTTTCTCGCTGTCGGCAAAGGTTTTTCTAGTTTCGTATTTCATAGGAGAAGACTTTAAAAAAGGTTTGAATAAGGAGCAAAGAAATCCAGAGATTTTTGAAAAAAATTTCGAATTTTCATGAAATTAGAAACAAAAAATTAGAAAATTCAAAATTTTTAAAGGAAAGAAATTTTTCTCGCTGTTGGCAACAGTTTTTCTAGTTTCGTATTTCGTAGGAAAAGACTTTAAAAAAAGTTTGAAAAGGGAGCAAAGAAATCCAGAGGTTAACGAAAAAAATTTCGAATTTTCATGAATTTCGAAACACAAAATTAGAAAATTCAATATTTTTAAAGGAAAGAAATTTTTCTCGCTGTCGGCAAAGGTTTTTCTAGTTTCGTATTTCGTAGGAGAAGACTTTACAAAAGGTTTGAAAAGGGAGCAAAGAAATCCAGAGATTTTTGAAAAAAATTTCGAATTTTCATGAAATTAGAAACAAAAAATTAGAAAATTCAAAATTTTTAAAGGAAAGAAATTTTTCTCGCTGTCGGCAAAGGTTTTTCTAGTTTTGTATTTCGTAGGAGAAGACTTTTCAAAAGGTTTGAAAAGGGAGCAAAGAAATGCAGAGGTTATCGAAAAAAATTTCAAATTTTCATGAAATTAGAAACAAAAAATTAGAAAATTCAAAATTTTTAAAGGAAAGAAATTTTTCTCGCTGTCGGCAAAGGTTTTTCTAGTTTCGTATTTCATAGGAGAAGATTTTAAAAAAGGTTTGAATAAGGAGCAAAGAAATCCAGAGATTTTTGAAATAAATATCGTACTTTCATGAAATTAGAAACAAAAAAATTAGAAAATTCAAAATTTTTAAAGGAAATAAATTTTTCTCGCTGTTGGCAAAAGTTTTTCTAGTTTCGTATTTCGTAGGAGAAGACTTTTCAAAAGGTTTAAATAAGGAGCGAAGAAATCCAGAGATTTTCAAAAAAAATTTCAAATTTTCATGAAATTAGAAACAAGAAATTCCAAATTTTTAAAGGAAAGAAATTTTTCTCGCTGTTGGCAAAGGTTTTTCTAGTTTTGTATTTCGAAGGAAAAGACTTTAAAAAAGGTTTGAAAAGGGAGCAAAGAAATCCAGAGATTTTTGAAAAAAATTTCGAATTTTCATGAAATTAGAAACAAAAAATTAGAAAATTCAAAATTTTTAAAGGAAACAAATTTTTCTCGCTGTTGGCAAAGGTTTTTCTAGTTTCGTATTTCGTAGGAAAAGACTTTAAAAAAGGTTTGAAAAGGAAGCAAAGAAATCCAGAGATTTTTGAAAAAAATTTCGAATTTTCATGAAATTAGAAACAAAAAATTAGAAAATTCTAAATTTTTAAAGGAAAGAAATTTTTCTCGCTGTCGGCAAAGGTTTTTCTAGTTTCGTATTTCGTAGGAAAAGACTTTAAAAAAGGTTTGAAAAGGGAGCAAAGAAATCCAGAGGTTATCGAAAAAAATTTCGAATTTTCATGAATTTCGAAACACAAAATTAGAAAATTCAAAATTTTTAAAGGAAAGAAATTTTTCTCGCTGTCGGCAAAGGTTTTTCTAGTTTCGTATTTCGTAGGAAAATACTTTAAGAAAGGTTTGAATAAGGAGCGAAGAAATCCAGAGATTTTCAAAAAAAATTTCAAATTTTCATGAAATTAGAAACAAGAAATTCCAAATTTTTAAAGGAAAGAAATATTTCTCGCTGTCGGCAAAGGTTTTTCTAGTTTCGTATGTCGTAGGAGAAGACTTTACAAAAGGTTTGAAAAGGAGCAAAGAAATCCAGAGATTTTTGAAAAAAATTTCAAATTTTCATGAAATTAGAAACAAAAAAATAGAAAATTCAAATTTTTTAAAGGAAAGAAATTTTTCTCGCTGTCGGCAAAGGTTTTTCTAGTTTCGTATTTCGTAGGAGAAGACTTTACAAACGGTTTGAACAAGGAGCAAGAAATCCAGCGATTTTTGAAAAAAATTTCGAATTTTCATGAAATTAGAAACAAAGAATTAGAAAATTCAAAATTTTTAAAGGAAAGAAATTTTTCTCGCTGTTGGCAAAGGTTTTTCTAATTTCGTATTTCGTAGAAAAAGACTTTAAAAAAGGTTTGAAAAGGGAGCAAAGAAATCGAGAGATTTTTGAAAAAAATTTCGAATTTTCATGAAATTAGAAACAAAAAATTAGAAAATTCAAAATTTTTAAAGGAAAGAAATTTTTCTCGCTGTCGGCAAAGGTTTTTCTAGTTTTGTATTTCGTAGGAGAAGACTTTTCAAAAGGTTTGAAAAGGGAGCAAAGAAATGCAGAGGTTATCGAAAAAAATTTCAAATTTTCATGAAATTAGAAACAAAAAAATAGAAAATTCAAAATTTTTAAAGGAAATAAATTTTTCTCGCTGTCGGCAAAGGTTTTTCTAGTTTCGTATTTCATAGGAGAAGACTTTAAAAAAGGTTTGAATAAGGAGCAAAGAAATCCAGAGATTTTTGAAAAAAATTTCGAATTTTCATGAAATTAGAAACAAAAAATTAGAAAATTCAAAATTTTTAAAGGAAAGAAATTTTTCTCGCTGTTGGCAACAGTTTTTCTAGTTTCGTATTTCGTAGGAAAAGACTTTAAAAAAAGTTTGAAAAGGGAGCAAAGAAATCCAGAGGTTAACGAAAAAAATTTCGAATTTTCATGAATTTCGAAACACAAAATTAGAAAATTCAAAATTTTTAAAGGAAAGAAATTTTTCTCGCTGTCGGCAAAGGTTTTTCTAGTTTCGTATTTCGTAGGAGAAGACTTTACAAAAGGTTTGAAAAGGGAGCAAAGAAATCCAGAGATTTTTGAAAAAAATTTCGAATTTTCATGAAATTAGAAACAAAAAATTAGAAAATTCAAAATTTTTAAAGGAAAGAAATTTTTCTCGCTGTCGGCAAAGGTTTTTCTAGTTTCGTATTTCGTAGGAGAAGACTTTACAAACGGTTTGAACAAGGAGCAAGAAATCCAGCGATTTTTGAAAAAAATTTCGAATTTTCATGAAATTAGAAACAAAGAATTAGAAAATTCAAAATTTTTAAAGGAAAGAAATTTTTCTCGCTGTTGGCAAAGGTTTTTCTAATTTCGTATTTCGTAGAAAAAGACTTTAAAAAAGGTTTGAAAAGGGAGCAAAGAAATCGAGAGGTTATCGAAAAAAAATTCAAATTTTCATGAAATTAGAAACAAAAAAATAGAAAATTCAAAATTTTTAAAGGAAATAAATTTTTCTCGCTGTCGGCAAAGGTTTTTCTAGTTTCGTATTTCATAGGAGAAGACTTTAAAAAAGGTTTGAATAAGGAGCAAAGAAATCCAGAGATTTTTGAAAAAAATTTCGAATTTTCATGAAATTAGAAACAAAAAATTAGAAAATTCAAAATTTTTAAAGGAAAGAAATTTTTCTCGCTGTTGGCAACAGTTTTTCTAGTTTCGTATTTCGTAGGAAAAGACTTTAAAAAAAGTTTGAAAAGGGAGCAAAGAAATCCAGAGGTTAACGAAAAAAATTTCGAATTTTCATGAATTTCGAAACACAAAATTAGAAAATTCAATATTTTTAAAGGAAAGAAATTTTTCTCGCTGTCGGCAAAGGTTTTTCTAGTTTCGTATTTCGTAGGAGAAGACTTTACAAAAGGTTTGAAAAGGGAGCAAAGAAATCCAGAGATTTTTGAAAAAAATTTCGAATTTTCATGAAATTAGAAACAAAAAATTAGAAAATTCAAAATTTTTAAAGGAAAGAAATTTTTCTCGCTGTCGGCAAAGGTTTTTCTAGTTTTGTATTTCGTAGGAGAAGACTTTTCAAAAGGTTTGAAAAGGGAGCAAAGAAATGCAGAGGTTATCGAAAAAAATTTCAAATTTTCATGAAATTAGAAACAAAAAATTAGAAAATTCAAAATTTTTAAAGGAAAGAAATTTTTCTCGCTGTCGGCAAAGGTTTTTCTAGTTTCGTATTTCATAGGAGAAGATTTTAAAAAAGGTTTGAATAAGGAGCAAAGAAATCCAGAGATTTTTGAAATAAATATCGTACTTTCATGAAATTAGAAACAAAAAAATTAGAAAATTCAAAATTTTTAAAGGAAATAAATTTTTCTCGCTGTTGGCAAAAGTTTTTCTAGTTTCGTATTTCGTAGGAGAAGACTTTTCAAAAGGTTTAAATAAGGAGCGAAGAAATCCAGAGATTTTCAAAAAAAATTTCAAATTTTCATGAAATTAGAAACAAGAAATTCCAAATTTTTAAAGGAAAGAAATTTTTCTCGCTGTTGGCAAAGGTTTTTCTAGTTTTGTATTTCGAAGGAAAAGACTTTAAAAAAGGTTTGAAAAGGGAGCAAAGAAATCCAGAGATTTTTGAAAAAAATTTCGAATTTTCATGAAATTAGAAACAAAAAATTAGAAAATTCAAAATTTTTAAAGGAAACAAATTTTTCTCGCTGTTGGCAAAGGTTTTTCTAGTTTCGTATTTCGTAGGAAAAGACTTTAAAAAAGGTTTGAAAAGGAAGCAAAGAAATCCAGAGATTTTTGAAAAAAATTTCGAATTTTCATGAAATTAGAAACAAAAAATTAGAAAATTCTAAATTTTTAAAGGAAAGAAATTTTTCTCGCTGTCGGCAAAGGTTTTTCTAGTTTCGTATTTCGTAGGAAAAGACTTTAAAAAAGGTTTGAAAAGGGAGCAAAGAAATCCAGAGGTTATCGAAAAAAATTTCGAATTTTCATGAATTTCGAAACACAAAATTAGAAAATTCAAAATTTTTAAAGGAAAGAAATTTTTCTCGCTGTCGGCAAAGGTTTTTCTAGTTTCGTATTTCGTAGGAAAATACTTTAAGAAAGGTTTGAATAAGGAGCAAAGAAATCCAGAGATTTTTGAAAAAAATTTCGAATTTTCATGAAATTCGAAACACAAAATTAGAAAGTTCTAAATTTTGAAAGGATAGAAATTTTTCTCGCTGTTGGCAAAGGCGAGAGAAATAAACCTGAACAATTAATAATACATTAATTTTAAGTGATGCTATTAGAAGAAAAATTAATTATATCTAATAGACAAAAATTTTATATGGTTAATTTTGTTTATTATAATTTTTATACTTATCTGATAATTTTTCCATAATTTATCCACTACAAAGTGTTAATTTTCAATTGTTTAAACACAACAACTTCTCTTTACATTACTTTTAGGTGATGTAATGGGATCAAAATGTTGCGTATAAAAAATGCTTTTAAAATTAAAATATTATTCTTTAATATATACTTTGGGAATCTAATTAATTTATTTTACTTTTTTAGTGAAAATATGTAAATTAATATTAAAAAGTATTTGAATGTTTGTCCAAATAAATATAATTTAATACAATTCTTTAAAATTTTTATAGAATTAAAATTCTGTAAGTAAGGAGTATTTTTTGCGTGATAAGGAAGGAAATTGAGACCATTACATATTTTTTATTCTTATCTATTTTGTTTTACTTTCATGGTAATATATAAAATCCTTTTAAAACGATTGCATGAATAACCATCCTAATTTTAAAAATAGCAAAATTGCACATTTGATTCATGACATTTCTTTCTAGAACAATTCTCTCTAATTCTAATTGACTACAACGAGCAGCTGAAACAAAAAATTAATAATTTAATAATTAATTATAAAAGTTATAACATTCTTAATTTTAAAATAGAAATTTTATTATTGAATAATGTTAGATTTATTATTTAAGAAAGTAAACCATTAAGTACATAATTAATTATTATTGTTTATTTTATTATTTATTTATTGTTCTTCCGAAGAATAAAATTTTTTTGAAAACTAATAAAAAATTTTAGATGTTAAGGAAATTATTTTTTATTTTAATATAATTACTTTATAAGATTTAAAAATTTTATTGAGAGCATTTAATTGCTTTAAAAAGTGTTGATAAATTCTTTAGAAGAATTAAATGATTTTCAATACATTCTTTTTAAAATTCAAAATACTGAAAGAGAAAAATTATTAAAATAAATAACGATTTTTTACATTGATTTTTAAATAAGAAAATTAAAACTAACCTCAAAATTAATATTCACATTTTTCTATTTTATAAAGTTACAAGAAAAACATTTTAAAAAATTTTAATATTTATAAATATTAAAACTAACCTCAAAATTTATATTCACACTTTTCTATTTTATAAAGTTACAAAAAAACATTTAAAAATTTTTTAATGTTTATAAATATTAAAACTAACCTTAAAATTAATAATCATATTTTTCATTCTTCTATTTTAAAATTTGTAAAAAAATAATTATAACTAATTGTTATGAATATAATTGTTTTTAAATGTATTAAAAAAATTACTTATACCTAATTGATAAATTATTTTAAACTATAAACCAAAACAAATAAAAATCGACAAACTGAAAAAACAACTTTACAGAATGACTTTAATAAATAATTTAAATAAACCTATATATTAATATATACGCTGTGTCTATTTCGCCCGTTTACGGGCGAAATAAGAGGAATGAATTATTTCGCCCGCAATGAAAACTGAGTAAGTGGGGGAAACGGGCGAAATAAGAAGAATGAATTATTTCGCCCGTTTTTGATTTTCTAAATAATTTTTATGAGAAAAGAGGTTAACTTGTCACTTGCTTGTGTATATATAAGACGTATATATACAAGGAAAGGTTTATTCAATGACAATTTTTTCTTTCGATAATTATTTATTTTAATGTTAGAATCACTTTAAAAAATTTCCAAAGATGGAAGTCGGAGAAAATTAGTCATTTTGATTTTTTACACGAATTTTCAAAAACCATATATTTCAACAAAATTATTATTTCCTCAGCTCATAAGCAATTTTTCTTTAGTAATTATTTATTATAATGTGAGAAATTATTTTAAAAAATTGTAAGAGGATCTAAGGCAAGGCAATCAGTGATTTTTAATTATTTTTGTCGTGGATTTTCCAAATATCCCGCAATTTCAACTAAATTATTATTTCCTCGCTACAGAAGCCATTTTTTCTATTGCTAATTGTTTATTTTTTAATATGGATGCACTTGCAATTTTTTAAAGGGCTTCTTACATTCAAAAACAATTAGCAAAAGAAAAAATGTTCATTACATAAAACTTGTTAACTTCAGTTTCATAACATTTTTTGGGTTTCTAAAATGTATTAATTAAAAAAAATTTTAAAGGAAGATATTGACTAAAAGAAACTAAAATTTAGAAATGCCATATTCATTTCAATTGTAAGCACTAAATTTAAAATCAAAAAGTTGTATAATGTCAACAAAAAAATTGAGTTTTTAGTATCAGGCTGAATAAAAATTCCCTGACAATTCCAGGTTTTCCAGGTCCGTGGCAACCCTGATTAAAGTTTGAAGTTCAGTTCTGAATCTACGAAATATTATTTATTTTTACATAATCTTTTGATGTTAAAATTTAAAGTTTTTCTTAGTAAGAACATTTTTTTAATTTAGTATTTTGGTTTTGGTTAAATATGATACATATTTTCAATTATTTTTTAACATAATTTAAAAATTTGTAATATAGTCTTAATATATATCAAATTGAAGCTTAAAATCTACCGTTTATTTTTCAGTTATATTTAATTTCAATAAAACAAAAGAAATTTTAAAAATAATTAATTAAAAATTATTACTGGCAATAGGAGTAAAAATTTAAATTCATCTCCGAAGCCTCGTTTTTCAGTTAATAACATCATATTTTGAAACTGTTTTTTAATTATGCGAAATCTATATATAAATATTTGATGTTGTAGCCCAAAAAATTTGTTAAATTATGTTTCAATATTTTTAAATTTAATAAAAACGTGGATTTTTTACAGAAAATATCAATTTTGAACTTTAAATGATAAATTTAAAAATTAATTACCATTTTTTTCCGTTCAATATAAAAAAATATATATTAGTTATTTTGAAAAGATAAAATAGTTATAAAAAAATAATTAAATGCACAATTCATTAAATTATGAATGAATGATGTCAAAAGTTTAATAAATTAACGAAATTAAATTTAAAAGGAATTTTTTTTACAAAAACTCAGATCAACGAAAACGAATCTAACCTATATTCACAATCCTTAAATATATACGTCTTATATACACAAGCAAGTGACAAGTTAACCTCTTTTCTCATAAAAATTATTTAGAAAATCAAAAAACGGGCGAAATAATTCAAAATCTTACCTTTCAAAAGTCCTCAGCAATTAATAATCAATAATTGATTAATTGATTAATTAACTAATTAATTTATTAATAATAGTAATAATTTAATTAACTAACTAATTAATTCATTAATGATAGTAATAAGTTTAATTAATTAATTAATTAATAATAGTAATAAATTAATTAATTATTAAATAATAATAATTAATTATTTTTCAATTTTATTAAAACTTCTCATTAAATAGCGAAATTGTATTTTTGTATTTCACTTGACACTCCACAATTCTTTTAATTTGGCACACTGTAAAAAATCCTAAGGATATTACCCAGACAAGGGGAAAAGTGACGCTTTAAATAAGGTTATGTTGCCACATTGAATGCGACACTTTTCCCCTTGTTTGTAAAATAGCCACATTTAATGTGGGTAATATTCTTAGGATTTTTTACAGTTGTCACGTCCCAGGTTAGGTTCGTTTGATTTTTAAGCATTTTAGAGAGGGCGATATTGTTCTTGCTTTGACTACTGAAGTAGTCACCTGGCAGGTAGGAAATTAGGCGGTTGAATTCAAAATAAGAAAATGTAATTGTCACTGAGTTTTATTTATAAGAAAGCAATTTGTTTAATTTATCTCGATGAAATCTTTTATTCTTAAACAATATTTAACTTATTATTTCCTTTCACAAAAATATACGTCTAATCAGAAGAAAAGAAAGAATTGATCTGCCTTGGCCATCAAAAGCCACTTGAACCTCTGCTGAACTCCCCCTCTAAGGCCCTTCTAAGAGAAAGTGGGGATAAAACAAAGTGCGCATTTTCTAGTCTACTCTCAAAAGACTTTCTTAGAAAATATAGAAACTGAATTTCTGTTACATTCTATTTTTAGAATCTTTGGTCAGGCGACTTGAAATGAATCATTTGTATATCTCGAGTTTATGTTTACTTCCAAATTTTAGAGTTGTTTAATAAAAGGGGTTTCAAGAGTTCTTCGAAAACATATAATATTATATTATGTTTAAAAGATAATTTCATTTATAATAAAAGTTTAGTTTAAATGATGAATTTAAATAATAGAAATAGTAAAAATTTAAGAATATAATAATTTCTAATTTCTTGTAAAAATTAAAAGGAATCAACATTTCTATATACAAGATTAGCAGCTTCGCAAATGTAAATATTAATTAATTATTTATATTTCATTTTGAATCTTCCCGCGTTTTACCATTAGGGTAGAGTTTTTCAGCAAAGTTTCGCATTTCTGTTGTTAGAATATAAAGGTGGCGTTATTTACATTGTTAAATTCGACGATAACGTCACACCTTCCCCCTTAATAAGAGAAAAAGTCACTTGAAACAAGTGATCTTTTTCGACATATTTTAAAACAATATATCAATTCGTAGTATTTTTCTTGTATATTTAAATACATATTTTAAAGTCGTAGATTTATCATGAATTAATAAATTAAAACAAGATTGATTGTATGGTTTTTAGTTACATTTCATTCATAGCATAAGATGATTTTGAATTTCGTGTTTTGCGACTGCAGGTCGACTTGAATTAGCAGTACTCGCATTCGCCTAGACATTTAACTAGGGGAGAGGAAAACTGCAGAAAACCTTCTCCCAAGTACAACTGATTTATTAACAGTCAAATTGTCAAACCTACCATTTAACATATCTCGATCACAATGGATAAAATATTTATATTTAACATACTAAGAATTAGAACCAATTACACTGTCCGACACTAATTTTGCCCCTTTAATAATTCTGGTCACTTTCGATAGATTTTTTCACGCTGATTAAGAATCTGAAAAGAAAAATGCTCCAGCACGTCGAGTTTTTGAGAAAATTAGTGTTAAAAAGTGAAAAAAGCATGTTTTTGGCTATATTTGATTATGATTAACAGAAAAATAGGAGGTGCTGGAATTTTGTTTCTGGTATCAAATGAAAGCTTGAATTACAACCAACAATTTCCTTGAGGAAGAATTCGAAGGCATTTCCGATAAGGCAATTAAAAATGATTTTTTCTTTTGCATTAAATTTTGTTATTAATCAAATTTTATTAGCACCATGTATAACCTCAGCATTATGAAACAAGTGATAAACAAATGAATTTTTTAAGCATTTTAAATTCATAACATTTTACTATTATTTTCAGGTTTACTTATATTTTATTCCAAAAAAAAATTTGCTTAGGTCAATCTGACGTATATACTCAACAAAATAAATAAATAATTATGAAACATATAATTGATGTCTTTGAAATATAAAATATTCCTGTTGAGTTTAAACGTTTTGTTTTTCCAAAATTAAAACATTGTTTTCTCAGAATTTGTTTTTATATCCATTAGACTTAAAAGCAGCCCTAATATTAAAATTAAAATTAAATTTCAACATCTAACAACGAGAAAATAATATTTATAAATAAACCAATTGAATTATAATTACATTTTATGGAATAAATTAAGTGTTTAAAATATAACAAAAAATTTAATTTGTATGTTCACTGAATATCTAATTTAATATACTTTTTTTTTCTTCTACTAGTTAGGCATTTAATTATCTATTAGAAGAATTGAATAATTTACATTTGTTTAGAATTTAGATATAAAACCAGTAAAAATAACAATGAAAGCTTGAATGAAAAATTTTAATTAAAAACTTTTGTAGGGATTTCTAAAAATTAGATTGCTTGCTAAAAAAGACTTTTTTTTTTTTTTGGAATAAAATATAAGTAACCTGAAAATAATGTGAAAATGTTATGGAATTTTAAAATGCAAAAAAAATTCATTTGTTTATCACTTGTTTCACAATGCTGAGGTTATACATGAGTTGCTAATAAAATTTGAATTAATAACAAAAATTTAAATGCAAAAGAAAAAATTCATTTTTAATTGCCTTATCGGAAATGCCTTCGAATTCTTCCTCAAGGAAATTGTTGGTTGTTTAATGTCAAGCTTTCATTTTGATACCAGAAACAAAATTCCAGCACCTCCTATTTTTCTGTTAATCATAATCAAATATAGCCAAAAACATGCTTTTTTTCACTTTTTAACCACTAATTTTCTCAAAAAAAAAACTCGACCGTGCTGGAGCATTTTTCTTCTTCAGATTCTTAATCAGCGGTGAAAAAAAATCTATCGAAAGTGACCAGAATTATTAAAGGGGCAGTAAAAAAAATTCATTTTTTGTCGGACCAGCTGTTATAGAAAATTTTTCTTTCAGCTATAATATCGATTCTACAATGTAGATAAGATATGAAATCTCCACTTTTTTTGCACATAAAAAACGTAAAATAAGAATTCAAACGAATTTTAATTTAAAATTAATTATATATACTTGACGTTGAATTAATCATATTATTTTCGAAGTTTCAGTATTATTATTTTTCACTTTTGCATGTTACATTGTTTATTTATTAAATTTTTTTTATAATTTATAATTTCAAATTGGATTGAAGATTTGTCGGAATTTATGAAACGACAAAATATAATATTGAATTAAGTAAAAATAAAACGTATGAATTCGATAGATTCATGAATAGAAGTATTGTATACGAAGTACCTCATACATAAAACATTCATTCTAATCTCTTCATAAAGTTAAAAGTTTTCAAAATGTTAGACAACAGGTAATATGACTCTCTTCCAAAGAGTCCAATTTTGGGAATGATTTATTTCTTTGGTCCACTTTTACGAAAATATTTATTAAATTGAAATATATAATCATATCATATATATATTTTTAAGACCGAACACGCGAAATGCATACATTTTATTTATTAATGAAACATATATACTTTAATTTAAATTAATTTCATTGTTTTCCTTTTCTTAAAAATATCTTTTATAAAACTTTGAAAGAATAAAAAGTGTATCTATAACATGAGAATACTTTTCGAAAATTTCTTTTTAAAAATGATCTATTTCTTTTTAGTCGTATCTTTTGATCGATAAATTAGAAACATATCGGATTTTGTGAAAACAGTACCGTGACATGGGCCCAATGGTATGATTTTGTTCCTTTAATAAGTTTAAAATTTAAATACTTTATTGTCAATTAATTCTTTATTTTGTAAGAGGAATGTTAAAACGTAATCACAAGAAAAAGAAACTTGTTTATGTGATCCTTTGAACATTGTTGCCAGTTGTATTTGCTGTAAATAATACAAAGAGTTTGTAACTGTAACATCTTTAGACTTTCTTGCTTATGAAGTATGGCGTATCCCCGTGAGTTATGGGTGCCCCAGTGCTTGCAATTTCCCTTAACCTGCTCTAACTGGGTGACCATCCAGACCCTTTTGCCGCGGCACGAGAAAACCCTCTGTGGCGCCATTTTACGGGGGATGCAGCCAGTATTCTTGCAGGGACTCATTAGCTCTTCTTGTAACTAAGAGTTTTAACATGTGATTTTACTTTTCCGCAAGAGAGGAACCACCCGCCGACTCACAACCACACTTTTCGACCAGCCTGTCTACAGATTTTATTTTCTGTCTCTTGAATATACTGCCTGCGTTTCATCCCACAGCATCCGATGTCCCTCAAGCACAAGGATTGGTGTTAATTGTTTGATACTTCAACACCATTCTTCCAGCTGAATGAGAACCGCAAGGGGGTAAACCTGAGGAGCATTTTTAACATCACAAGGGTTTCTTGAAAGAAACAATCACGCGTTTACCTTAGATTTTTATAAATTTATAGTAAAGTCAAATTATGCTTTTAAAAAATCATTCTTCCATCTGACCAGTCTTTTGCCACGGGAGAATTTAATTTATTTTTTTAATTATGAAACCGAACAAGAGGTAACGATCAGTTAATGTAGATATAAAATTTTTTAGAATTGATTAAGGACGAAAATGACACACGGCGGGCCTAAACAATACCAGTAGAATTATTAAATTTTCTGTTTTTAATTATATTGTAATGTAAAATAAAATTAATTTTCAACAAGTCCAGTTTTAGAAACTTTAAAAAGTCGTTTTAAACTGTAAATCGATTTTCGTTTAAATATCTGTTCAATTATTTTTTTTTTTAAATAATTTAATAGCTTAATAATGCTTGTAAAATACGCGACGTTTAGAATTTTGAATTTAAATTTTCAAATTACTAAGAACTGCTCATATAAACAAAGCATAAATTATTATATATTCATGGCGGTACTAAGAATATGATCATTTCCGATATTTTCTATATTTATTACTTTATACTCAATTTGACTACGGTAACGCGATCTGTTTTAAGAAAAATTTTGTTCATTTTAGTCGTTTTAATTTCAGATTAAATTTTAAAACGCAAAGGTTGTAATTTATTCTAATAAATAAGAGAAGCTGAAAAATTTAAGTTAAAAACTATAGTACGACTTACTACATTTGAAGTGCATAAAATGGGATATAAGCGAAGGAATTTAATCGCTGACACTGCCACAAACAACAGGTCCCCATAAATTTTTGAAAAGTTCACATAATCACAAGTGCAACGCTAAGATTTTCCATAGAGGAGAATTGTATAACGTTTTCCATTCCCATTTTTCCCTCCTTGAATCGGTTGATGTAAACCCTGGTCCCACGGAGGATCACACTTCTACGTACGATCATCCCTCGTAGGATCGCACCGGCCACGTTCTCCCATCGATGTGATCGCACCTTCAACGCCACGATCCTCCCTCGCAGGATCGCTCGGGGGGGCGCGACCCTCCAACGTTGGATCGCATCTTCACGTAACGATCGTCGGTCCATGGATTTCGAAATTGAGCCCTCAATTTTGAGTATATAATTTATCGAGTATTGTCAAAAAATGACAGTAATGCAAAATATATAATGTTTCTATTATCACAATCACAATTTTGACGACTTGTTTTCCAGAATTTTTTGCTGATATTTTAATTGATTGAATATGGGTTCACATCTGAATGTAAATAATATTTCATAATTTTTCCCCTCTTCCCAGGTGCATATATATCCCCACCGCTGTCACCAATTTGTCACGTCCCCCCCCCCCAGGTTAGGTTCGTTTGATTTTTAAAGCATTTTAGAGAGGGGCGATATTGTTCTTAAAATGGCAGGTAGGAAATTAGGCGGGTTTGAATTCAAAATAAGAAAATGTAATTGACCACTGAGTTTTATTTTATAAGAAAGCAATTTGTGTAATTTATCCTCGATGAAATCTTTTATTCTTAAACAATATTTAACTTATTATTTTCCTTTCACAAAAATATAACGTCTAATCAGAAGAAAAAGAAAGAATATGATTCTGCCTTGGCCATCAAAAAGCCACTTGAACCTTTGCTGAAACTCCCCCTCTTAAGGCCCTATCTAAGGAGAAAAGTGGGGATAAAAACAAAGTGCGGCATTTTCTAGTCTACACATCAAAAGACTTTCTTAGAAAAATATAGAAACTGGAATTTCTGTTACATTCTAACATTCTATTTTAGAATCTTTGGTCAGGCGACTTGAATGAATCATTTGTATATCTCGAGTTTATGTTTAACTTCCAAATTTTAGAGTTGTTATAATAAAAGGGGTTTCAAGAGTTCTTCGAAAACATATAATATTATATGTATGTTTAAAAGATAATTTCATTTATAATTAAAAGTATTAGTTTAAATGATGAATTTAAATATTTAGAAATAGTAAAAATTTAAGAATTATAATAATTTCTAAATTTCTTGTTAAAAAATTAAAAGGAATCAACATTTCTATATACCAAGATTAGCAGCTTCGCAAAATGTAAATATTAATTAATTATTTATATTTCATTTTGAATCTTCCCGCGTTTTAACCATTAGGGTAGAGTATTCAGCAAAGTTTCGCATTTCT